>JAQMCX010000029.1:7808760-7961461 GCA_029814765.1 Acanthurus leucopareius
GTGTGTGTGTGTGTGTGTGTGTGTGTGTGTGTGTGTGTGTGTGTGTGTGTGTGTGTGTGTGTGTGTGTGTGTTGGAGAGACAGAGAAAGAGAGAGCGACGGATTGTGTAGCCGCTTGTGTCTGACAGACAATAGTCGGAAGTGTTGCTTAAGGATGCAGAGGACCTAAATAAGAACCCTGCATCGAGCATCGAGAAAACAAGCTAAACTTGCTGGAGTGAGACCAATAACACTGTAACACTGTAGACAAAGATCTTACTAGGCGAGTTTGTTTTATGGTGTGTTCTACTCTCATCGATGATTCGACACCAATGCATAATTCACACTGGTTTTGTAGCCAGAAATGTGCTAAGGAGAGATAAAAATTAGGAAGATTAATCACCTAAGCAAAAACACATATGAATTATTGTTTCTCAGCTTAGATTATGTAAGATTATAATACAAGTTTATTTATAAAATCTTTCAACAAGAGAGATAAATGTGACAATCCACTGCTTATTTAAGAGATACTTCTTCCTGAAATATCCTTTTAAACTTCATGACCTCGTCGAGCACATAAATGAAGCATTTAGTGAGATTACTAACAAAAACTTTTGTAGCAGCAGTTACATTTCAATCTGAATAAACACGTCTGTAAGAAACTAAAGCATAAGCAAACACAGGATGTAACTTCATGCTGTAAATGTGCGTATTTTCAGGTACAGTCACTTTCAGTCATTCTGGTAAATGCACATTTCCCCGGAAACACGGGCGGAAAAGATGAGTTACATTATGTGGTTTTGTCATCACTGAGATGTGCCGGAGCCGGAGATTCATTCATATAAAACTACAGCGTCAGAGAGCTCATGACGGCTGAACATGTCATCAGATTGAGCTCACGTAATCACAGTTGTGGAGATGCTCTTGTAAGCCAACACTGGATACACCAGCTTTCACAGGACGAAACATTACAGAAAATTATGAATCATAATTGTTTGATGCTATTAGCTGTTCATAATTTTCTGTAATGAGTTTTTGGTCCATATCCTAATCTGAGATCATTTTGATAAAGAATCTTTAAAATATGTCTGCAACTGCTGATTATCTTCATAATCAATAATGTGCAAATTGTTGTTTGATTTATTAATTTGTCTTGACAATAAAATGTCACAGGATAGAGTAAACTACCCAATCTAACTTCCTGGAGTTCAAGGTCAGATGTCTCACGTGTTGACTACTAGCCCTGAACTTTGATACATTTGGCTAATTATCTTGAATGACGAAGAGCAGCAGCAAATCCTCATGTTTGAGCAGCCGGGGCTTTTGATTTATGTGCATATCCATTTGAAAAATGTGCACATTGACTTAAAATCATTAGCATATTTTATTTTGCCCTCACTGAATTAAGACATCCGTCACCTGACCTAACACAAACATTTCAGCAGACATAACAATGCCACAGACAGACATAACATGTCAGTGGCAGACAACATACTGCAGCTAAGCCAACACACATTAGTTCTGTTAGGGTGAATTAACAGGAGTGGATTTCGGGAGTGCATGCTCCATGATTCTTTCTGTGGAAGAGAAAATGGAGCTGAAAAGGTCGAAAAACCTCCTGACCTCAACTGCTGTGTGGTCTGGCTCGTTCCGCTACTGCGCTAGCAGTTATGGATTAGCTCTCTGGTTCAAATGTAACTTCATCCTTTGGGAAAACATACTGACCAAAGGAAACTCATGTTTGGGGGTTACGACCCTCATCCTCATGGCAAGTGAGAGGGAGTCTGAAGTTGGCTTGTCCTTGGCTCAGTTTCTTCTCAAACAAACTTTCTGAGGAGAGGAGGATTGTGATGTGCAAATTTTAAATCTGTACACAATAGCAAAAAGCAACAAAAGGAAACCTCAGTGAAAGCATGTTCTGCTTCATTAAAATAAAACCAAAGTCTGTCATGAATTTGAAGAAATGCCTTTGTATTTGTTTCAACATTTTGTATTTAATTTTCAGGTATTCAACTTCCCAGTATTTCCTCTTAGCACTAAGAGACCATGTGGGTTTGAATATCCTTAAAAGAAACAGTCTGCTTTAGATGAAGCCTCTTTTCATGCCCCATGAAAACAAATTCCTCACAATCTGGTGTAATCAGTGGGAGTTGGGCACTCTGGAGGCTGCAGCTGAGTTGTTACAAATAGCTAACCTGTTCCTTTTGGAGCACAGAGAGGAAAAGGAGACACTGATAAGAAGTAGGTTAGGAGTCCTTGAGGAATACAATGGGATCTGCATCATCTGGAAAGGTGAGGTGGCTGCACACAGGCTGTTAAAAGTCCCTAAAGATCAGCGTGAAGATGAGCAGTAGGAAAGGGGGCGCCTTTATCTGCCAGAGCAGTCGAGACGGATCACAAGGAGTGGAAAAAACTGGAAATGTCTTATCAGCATGTGAATGACCATCTTTTTTCCCTTTGTGTTTAAACTTATCTGCTCTATATTCTTGGCCCTCATGGCATTTGCAAGTTTACTTCTGCTATGTGACCAGTGCTTCACTGCTAAATGTGTTGCCTCCAAAAACGTTATTTTTACATGTTTGACTTAGTTCTGGATATAGTTTGAAATGTTTCATTAGTAGTGCCTCCTACCTGAATCTTGATGTTTTTTTCCTTAGTCAAAGGAAAAAACAATCAAGCTTTCTCTACACAAACTTTTGCATCTAACAAAAGTTCTTAAACCCTAAAAGTTGTCTAAGTAGGAGCTGGTGATCAGTGATGCCATAGTCTTTCCTATCTTACCTGTTGCTGTCAGTGCTTAGCCTATTTGTTTCTAGTGACAAACATTTTTTTAAAAAAGGTCATAAATATAAATATTCTTTAAAAAAATGACTTAGTTATTTCCTCAAACCACTGGAAATAACTAAGTCATTTTTTTGGAAGCTGCAGTTTTTCCACAAACCACATAAAAACAAGAATATGTAGCATTTTTTTGGAACTATTTTCAGCTGTGTGTTGATGCACATTTGTTGTTCTCAAGAGTGTAAAAGGCAGCAGGATGATGTGTATTGGATTCATTCAAAATAAACTACAGTTTATCACAATGAAGGAACATGTCACCCTGGACTGTACACACTTTAGCACCTGACTCCACATAATAGTCTCATGGGGTTTGTTGACAAAAGCAAAAACATGGATACAGCCAAACTTTTACTCTACATAAACACTATAATGACTCTGGCAAGACATTCCATGTTAGCTTTACTCGATACTTTTTAAATTGTTTATTTTAGAAAAAAAAAGTTAAGGTTTATCACCAAACTGTCCAACAAAATAACTAAACTACACGGCTGCTGTCTCAACACTAATGTCGCTAACTCGTATGTAGGTCCCGATGACCCCTTGAAGAAATACACCTACAGACTGTGCCCAAAGACTCTCACACACACTTCTAAGAATTCTGGCTGTTGTGTTTCTCAGCCTTTAATCAGTCTGAGCGGCGAGCCGACCCGTCTCTCACAGGAAGGGGGAGTTTCCTGAAAGGTCACGGTTGTTCCAGCAGACCAAACACTGGCTAATTGCTTTGTTGTTTTCTCGGCTCAGTGCCTGTTTTTGTGTTGCACTTTTCCTTTGTTTAGCATTCCCAAGTATATTACCTGAACCTGTGGCCAAAAGATGGGGAGGATGGAGCGGGGGGAGTAGTGGAGGTGGTTTTTGAGAGTGGGAGACAAAGGAGAGGGAGGTTGAGTGAAAAAATGAAGGCAGCGGTCACTCGGTGGATGCCGTGATTAGGCCATGAAGGGGCCCCCCGTCTCTCTACGTCTTTCATGCTAAAAATAGAAGAAGAAGGAAGGAGGTTATGGGACCGGGGGGAGGACTGAAGGGGACAGGACGAGCTGGGACCGCAGTAATTGTCGAAAGACAAACAGCTGGGGGAGTGTGTGTGTTGGTGTATGTGAGGGGCTCTGCTCCATGCAGCTGTACTCTGTCTTTCAGGCTCAAGATCCCTCTTAAATTGTTACATTGCCTCTTTCTCTTTCCCTCTCCAGCATACACATGCATGTGCACACACACACACACACACAGCAGGAAGGAAAGTAATGGGTCCCTGACAGCCAGAGCCCTAAAGAATGAAAGAATGTGCAACATGAGGCAAGGGAACAGCTGTATAGAGGGGGGAAACAGGAGTGTAGGGGCAGTTGATTCATAGAAGAAGGGCGAGGGATAGCAGAACACAGGAGAAATGATAAAAATGAGGGAAAAAAATCTAACTAAGAGTAACAGTATGTGGAGAGGGTGGATGTTTCTGGAAGTGGAATCAACAAATTTATCGGTTTATGTCAAATGTTGGTCTAAATCAACCCCAGAACGTCCTGGCTGAGACTGGGAGCCCAGCAGATGTTTTGCTCAGCTGTTGCAGAACCGATCTGCTGTTGGGTGGATGTGCCTCCGATTAAGTGGGCTCTGTAATGAAACAGCCTTGGGAACTCGAACAAGACCAATGCAAAGACGACAAACTGCAGATCCCCTATACGTGTGTGTGTATATGTGTGTGTTTGTGTGGGAGGTAGTGGAAATAACATAAGTCACCCCTGGTTAATAGGGTACTGGCTATTTGGTTTTGGCTCTGTTCTACATTTTTTATATGTTATAGCTCGACCATGGAAAGTAGCTGAATGTTAGTGTGATCATTTGCAACAAACTTGCACAAATAAACTTACACTTTCATGAGCTGTTAACCACATATTTGAGGTGAGACCTGGCCAAGATACACATCATGCACGTTATGTTTCTGTGTCTTTGTCATTTTCTGTATTTTTGTGCTGGAAGGCATCTGCATGTGGTTTACTGTGACACTCCCATTTTGCAGAAGACGAGTAACATCTTTTTGCTCCGCGTGAACGCAGTGAGGGGAGAGAAAATAGTATTAAAAAAACCAGCTCGGCAAAACCACAGTGATGAGATACAGCCAGAAGACCGCAGTGCCACATGTTTAATGTTGATACAAATATGCAGAATCATGCATGCACACAGACACAAGAGCAAACACACAACACTGATACGCACTCATTCAACAGGATTTATTTGACTTATTTCCTCTCTTTGTGTTGCTCCAGAAATGTTGATACATGCTATTAACACACACCTGGATCGCACTTAAAGAGTTTTTACCTCTGAGGCTTCATTTCTTGTGAAATCCCCTCCTCTTCATATCTCGACTGAAAATACCACTGTCGCCGTGGTTTGAGATGACACTTATCGCAGCATCTGAAGTGTGTGTGTGTGTGTGTGTTGCTGTGTGTGTCTCTGTGGGTAAATAAGATCAAGGTTGTGCAGGGACTACATGTCATGATGCACCTGTGTGCTGCCGGAAATGCTGCCTCTCACCCCACCATCACACTCAACCACCACATTATATACACACACACATTGGCCACCTGTACTGTCTGCTGTCTGTCTTGTAAACTTAATATTTGAGTTGTTGAACACATTTTCACTGCAACTGGTTCACTCGTCACCAGTACATGTTGTTTTTTGTTTTTATGTGAGAATAAGTAAAATAAATATATTAGATTTATAAACTCTTATTAAAAAAAATCAGCTATTATAATTCACTCTCTTTAGTGAAACTTTCACAAAGGCATTAGAATTGATATAGAATTGTTACATAAATGTCCAGGTTAAGCCATAAATGATTTTAAGTACAACAGGATGCCACCTGAGAGATTTGCACTTTTGTGCAAAAGTTGCATGTGAAAGATATCACTCAGCAATTCACCATCTCCTTTTTCACTCATCTCTGCAGAGTGACTTAGTGTCTCTAAATCCTTTCTTTTGTGCACTACAGCCCACACCTTTGCTGTTTTTTTTCACTCTCATCACTCTTATAGTTAAAGGTGTTACTAGCAAAAAAATATAAAAGCGAACCCACTGTTAACTTCCTATTAAGCATCAAACAGAAGACAGACAAACTAGGTGACCAGCTTGTGAACAAAGGCGAGCATTTAGCAGCTAAAGAGCAAAATGTTCCCCTCGGGTGTTGGTGGGAACCATAACTGTCCTCAGAGCAGCTATATCCCACATTTTACTACCTATACAATACATTTCCTATGCATAGCTCACATCAGTGCTGTGAGCTTTTTTACAGGGTTGATGTCTTGTTTAAATCCCTAAAAACCAGAGACATTGACTGTAAGACCATTCAGGGCCTTTACGTCATGAATACAGTGCTGTAGATGGGTTGAAATTATATAAAGTTACCCACACGCAAACAAAGTCATTAGAGTTTTGAGGAGCTGCACTGTAATTGGTGCTAAAATGTTACATATCTCATGAAGCACCTTTGGAGGAGAGAGAACACTGGACTTACATTCACCAGGTTACAGGTTCTCCATATCAGCTTGAAAATGACATTGGCATTGTGTTTATAGGTTGTTTTTACTGCCTTAAACTGGAGAAAACATCAGTAATTGCAAGTTTATGTGAATAAAATGATCGCTTGAATCGCATAAAAAGACACTTACAGACATTAAAAGAGGGATACAGACAGACACACAAATGTTTGAAGTCAGTGCTTCAGACTCACTAAATTGAGCAACAGTGTCTTTGGTGAACAGTAGCAGAACAGTAGATTCATTTCCTTTTCTTGTTTTTATTGTACTCATGAACAATTAAGTTTGTAGTTTTCATGGGGGGGGGGGGGGGGGGGCTGCAAAAGGGGGGAGGGCCTTTTGATTTGATTTTCAGTACTAGACAAGGCAAAGTGTTTTCATTTAAGATGAGGGGAGGAATCTAAAGTTTTAGTATTTTATGTTTTGCATTTTTTTTTGTACTGTTTGCATTGATGGCCTGTGTAAACAATCCTTTCTGATTGGCTGGATGGGGCCTTTAATGTGCATGTTGCGCTTGTCTACGCTGGTTGCAGCCAGCGAAGATGTGCAAAAAGTGACAACGTGTGCTGGGGTCCAGGACAAAAAGAAACATTGTGATTTCTGCCTGTGATAGACCTTAATTAAAGTACAGTTTGATATGTCAATCAATACATAGTCCCTAATGTGACATTTTCAGCTACTCACAAGTGTCAAGAGTCATTATATGCTAGTGCTGATTTCTTACAAAAATTTGCCTATTAGTGAAGAGGAAACAACCTTTTATTTTTAAAACCGACTTCATCATCACTTTATCGTGGGAAAAAGAGTTTTGTCGTCTCCAATTCATTTATTTATCCTGTTATCATGAGATAAAAATCTCCCATGATAATGAGATGACTATTTCGTGATCTCTGGATAAAAGGATTTAAATAAAAAAGAAAGATTAGTGACCAAGGCCGCTCTCAGCTTCCCTAGGCTTCCATAGGTGCATAGCCACAATACCCACATGGATTTACTCCACTGGCTCCAACCTCACTGGCATAACATTTGCTATTTTTGCATGTGCCTTGCCAAAGGTCTGGGAGGTCATTCATTTCGTTTCAGCAATCAAACAAAAGTAACTTTAATGATCACACCAACACTGCTTCGAAAGAGCACAGTAACATCTGGGCGGCAGGGTGGCTGTAACACACAGAGGTGAATGGGGCTTTTTCACTGATGGTTAAACCTGTTAATATTGCTGTTTCATTTGAAGTCTAGATCTGTTTTTGTTCACAGATGCAGAGGGAGGGCAAAGAAGAGGTCAGAGGGACCAATTACTTTAAAAAAAGTTTATATTAAAATTATCTCCACCTAAACATAGTAAGATCCCTTATGAACGAGTCTCTACCACATACAAAAAATGTTCCTTCTGGCTCCCCTGAGGACGTCTTCTGGATGCACAGAGATCATGTCTTTTGAATGTGTCTTTGATTACCATTTTTTACTCGGTTAGAGGTGTTTACTCTTTTATCTTTACAGTTTTTCATAAGGCTAGCTAACTTCTAGATTAATTTGCATTTCATTAGGGATTTTTTATATATACAAGGACATATTTTTTTAATCGGCATTTTGAATGAATCTACATGGATCCCTACAGGGATAGTTTGTGTATAATAATGATACAATCAGGTTTTGTTGATGATAGTGACTTCTAGAAGCAATACTTAATCCTACTCTCTGTTGATAAACCTGTTAGATCTGTTTTCTGTCTCTGTCTTTACTGAATGTAGGCCAGGGTGACCACAGCGATGATGAGTTTGACAGGTGTCTCCCTGCCTCCAGCTGTGATCAGAAACACTCTGTGGTTTTTACTGAGAAATGCCTCGATGCAGACTCTTGAATAAACAGCTTCACACTAAAAGGCACTTCAAGCTATATCTGACCGAAACTTACATTATACACATCTACCATGCTAATGCATATTACCATAATAACACACATACACACAGGACAATATTACCACCAAGTGACTGATTTGCATTGCCACAGTAACACAGTGTAAAAACCCAGAAAAACCCAGATACACTTGCACACCTAGTAGCTAACCTTAATATGAAACTTGTATTTTGGTTAATCCACAGACCCGCTCCTCTGACATGTGGCTCATCTTATGCTCAATATGTATGTGTTTAATCGTAATCAAGCTCGAGATGTCAAAGTTCAGGAAACCACAGAGACGCTCAGCTTTGAGTGCCAAACAGTGACATTTACGATCTTATTTAAACACAATTACACTCTCTCTCACACACACAAACACGTGTAATGAGCACATACTAGTCAGGTGCCTAACATTCCCCGTGCTGTTTTATATTTTCTAGAGTGCACAATATCTAGACAGGTATTACTGTTATGCTACAGTGAAGTACTGATGTCAACGTTCTCACATATTAATGTTATAGAGGCATAATGACAAAAGTTTTTGTTAGTTTGTTTGTTTTTCTCACAGTATCAATTATCAACACTGTTAATGTGCCAGTGTAAGCCAAACATGTCATATAGAACTGCTGTTCCTTAGCTGAATTTTAAATTAAAAATGCAAACAACAATAAAACACAAAACGTGTAAAAATAGAGGAGGAAACAGGAAAAATTCAAAAGAAAGCAAATGAACAGAATTAAGAGCTTAAAGGAGTCAGGCAGCAATGTAAAAATGCAGGCAATTCATATCAGAGGCAGTTAAAACAGGACTAAACAAGATCATGTTACATTCATCATATGTTTCTGTTCTGAAATTTGCTAATTAGCACAAAATACAATATACAGTCAAAGCTGATGGGAATGTCTAGTTTTGCAGGTCATAAATCTAAGGACAAGAGAATATTTTTGATAGCGCTAGATGTTTGTTCAGGATATGAAATTAATTGCAATTCACTCTGAGGGGGACACTAATGTCATAAATACTATCTATCCATAGATGTCATTGTAGTGGTGTGGAGTTAACTGTTTAATTAGTGGTTAATAAAAATAGTAGTGATTTATCCAGTGGGGAAAGCAAGTGTCAGTACACAGTTTCATGCTCATCCATCCCAAAATGTTAAAAATTTTCATCAGGACTTCAGTGGTGGACTGAGTGACATTGCTATCCCTTGAATCATGCTGCTGTGTGGCTACAAAATTCTCAAAGGATTTTACAATAACACAACACCATCTATCCTTAGATCTGCGGTTTAGAGTTTGGAGTTTGGGAAAAACTTCAAGACAACACAATGGATTTTGTATGTGGACAGAAAAAAACAATAGTGAGCTTAAAGGTGGAGTCTGTACAGTTTGTGTTCAGGGAATGACAATTTACCAGCTCGAGACTCTGACTGTAAGTTTCATGTGAACAGGTGGTAAGAACTGTGAATAATGAAACTGATGAACTTGGCTGCCGTCTCAAAAGATTCACATCAGCTTAAGGAGCTTGCTCACAGTTTCATAATTCAGTACTGAGAACTTTCACTCCTTTCTAAACATCAAATCGTTGCAAGACTTGTCTGGTTCTCAGACTCTCAGGAACTCATCTAGGTACTACAGAGAAAACTTTCTCTCAATTGTTACTTGATTTCACAGTAAACAAGAACTGTTTTAAGATGACAATGCTGTGAAAAATGTCAAAAACAAAGTCTTTTTTTTCATCCCTGTAGTGGGAAAAATTCACTGAAACCTTTCAGTTTCACTAAAAGCACAGGAGCTTGTTTTTCACTCATATATGTTTATCAGTTTGTTGATTTTGTTCTGATTAGAGTGGATCCTTTTTCTCACTGTTGTTTATCCAGACATGTTCCATACGAGCAGGACTTTTTCCCGAAACATCATACCTCCAATTTACAGAGTTACACACATTTAAATCTGCTGCAACAGGTCTTACAGTGGAGCATCTTAGCACTTTAATTTCCCACTCAAGGGCACATTGGCAGCAGTTTGTTCACTTTCATTGTCAGATTAAACTAGCTGTCAGAATGATACATGTGTACATATGGAACTATGAGGTTTTGGTGTATGAGCTTAGCAAAAATCTCATAGGACTGATGCTTTCAGATGACTTTACAGTGAGTCACTGTTGCTTGGTGGGCTCCTGGAGGCCTGCCCAGAGGAAAAATGCAATGTTCCAAGATGAATAGCTTTGTATCTAATTAAATAAACAGAATTTTTAAATACTCAGCTCAGAGACGATTAAAAATATCAATCATAAAGCAATAATAGCATTCTGACAAGTAGCTAATACACCAGAAAAATGGAAAGTGTGTGTTTTGGGAGATGGGGTTTATGTGCAGGAAATACCTCTATGAGCGGAAACCACAGTTTAAGTTAAATCTGTGTTTATTGAGCACACCTTAGAAATAAATCAGCCCTCCTTCCAACTTTCCACTAAACTCCATGTACAATAATCAAAGCCATTATAGAAACCACATGAATAAAGTGGCTAAAAAGTGAACAAAAACAGTGGCATACTCTGTGTGTGTGTGTATGTGTGTGTGTGTGTGTGTGTGTGTGTGTGTGTTACAGAATTCTGTGCCTTCCATGCTTTGATGACAAACATTCTAGAACCACATTCTATACTGATGTAAACGCTTATGTCACAGTCTGCTTTGATAAGCATGCAGTCAGACACAGCTTCAGACTGGACAGGACTTGGTTGTCTTTTAGGAGGAAACGACTCAGAGATTTCAGCAGAATTACTTTGAAGAGAGAGAAGAATATCTGTTGCTCAAAGGTACAAGAAACAATAGATACAATTGAAAGGTAAGCACCAGCTGCAAAACCTGATGTGACAACAAGAAAATTCAAAATCGCTTTTAAGGTATTTGATTATTTTAGAGAGTGCAGGATTTATCTCTCAGAATCTTTTCGTTAAGTTGACATAATAAGTTCACATGAGAATTTCCTCGAAAGTCAAAGAGTTGGACTGTTTAGTATTTTACAGAACATGATGCTTATATGGATAATGTGTAAATGTGTAATTTTGGTTGGTCAATTCATCCTCCTAGTGCTGACTTTGGAATTCGTATTTTTATTAATTAATATTTTGCACAGAAATATTGGCATTAGATTTATCATTTACATTAAATTGATTTGAGAGGGGATCTTTTCTTTTCAGTACGGACTGAACAAACCACAGCTACCGACAGTACTTTAAATGTGAGAACTGTTTAAAGACTGTAAATCAAAAAATGTAAATCAGTGGTGACAGGACACAGTCAAAGGCATACGGTCTCCTCTAATGCAATTTATTCAAAGTTATCTTGATCTTCCATCTTTACTTTATCAAAGGAATTCTTTCTAGTTTTTTCTTGCTCTCTGGAAGGTGCTATCTTTATAAGGAACTTTTGGAAAAAAAAAATCACCTAGTATTTCTTACTGTCAAAAAAGACTTGGATATCCCTTGGGCAAATCTTTACAGAGCAATTGTTCACCATCCAGATTAATGCAGTTGTTGGATGCTGATCTTTCCAAAATGTAGAGTGATGTCTTATTACTTTTTAAAATTAATTTCAAGATCTTTCCTTTTCTACTCAATAACTAAAAAAATTGAGGCACATCCTGTTTAAAAATGAGGCATCAAAACCTTTTTACATGTTTGTTACGTCCATACTGGACTATTCCAGTTCATTATTAACAGAGTGCCCCAACAAGTTTTTTAAAAACCACAATTGATCCCAAATGCTGCAGCACATGTTATCACATGAACAAGGACAGAGATTTCTTTGTCTCATATTTTCCTCTCTGCAGCGGCTCCCTTTAAAAGTCCTCCCTCTCCTGCATAGCACCAAATGGTCAGCCAGAATTAGAATCTCAGAGTGAAAACTTTCTGTTTTGGTGATGCTCATAGTGAGGACTGTGTCAGGATGTCCTTGTGCCCGTCCATACTCGTGCTTTTATTAGGCTCAGGTTCTCAGAAGACTCTGTGACGCACTTCACTTCTCTCTCCTTTTCACCCTCTCCATTTGTTTACATCAATATCCTGTTAATGCTCTTTACCAATTTATTGTCAAAGTCTTTCTGCCTTTTCGTCTCAAGTTCTCATTGATCATGGTCGTGCCTGGATGATGAATTGAAGTTGTACGTACTACTGTGGTGCAGCTTACTACTGTCATTATACTTATGTCATTATTAAGTACGTTTTTGTGTTATTATCATTATTATTATTGTTTTAAAGTTGAAGAAACACTGTATGAAAAAGAATATTTTGTGCCTTTTGGTTCCCTCACAGTTTCTGAGTGTAATACCTCTGCTGTAAGTTCAAATCCCAGGTTTCTGTAAAAAGATTTTCAGCTGTAACGTACATGTTAACTACATCTAAAAGCAGGGAGTATCAGAACAATGTCATAACTTTTTTTCTCTCTCACCTCCTTCCATTAACCTCTTTTGTATGTTCACCTCTCTAGTGATTGTAAATTAAGGCTACTGAGCCTGTTTGCATTACCTGGCTCAAAGATTCTGGTTCTGTTGCCCATTCAGCCCCATCCCCCTTCACCATGGTCCAATGGTGTTCAGTTTAACCCTGGGTATTTAGAATAACCTCCTCGGGGCAGTGCAGAGGTCCTGTAATGGCTGTGTAAATAAGAAACACTTTCTCACAGAGCTAACTAGCAGCTATTTTTAGCAGAAGTTAAAGTTACTTCAGAAAACTCTTTGAATCGAAGAAAGTTGAAGCAGAGCAGCCAAAACACCAAAAGCCAGAACATCAAAGGCAACACCAGAAAGCATTCTGTCCATAAAATATGAACCAGTTTCACTCAAATCAGTGATATTGGTGTGTGAGACAGTTTGGATATGCTCTTTCATCCTACCTACTCAAGTTACTTGGTGCAGAAAGTGTAACTGACACAGAGACACTATTCAACTTATTGCAGGTCAGTTTACCATCATAATGATTTTGAGGCTGTTGTTTTTGGTTTAATGTTACATAATGTTGCTTTGACACACTGTCCACCTCTGACAGCGGCTCACTGGGCTGTTTTGTATTTTATATGCACACAATGGGGGAAAAATTAAGATGCTTTAAAGAACCTATGAAAAAAATGAGAAAGGAGCTAACATCGACAATTTCTGTATGCACTTTTCTGAATGACCCCAAGTTATGAAGAGTACCAGACTTCTAATTCAGATCAATTGATAGGAATACCTTTTAACATCTATGCAACATTTGTGAAGACATACATGTCCTGCACTGTTTTTGTTCACCGAAATTTAGAGGTTTAGCGTGATATTCTCATTAAAATCTGTCTGAACTGTCCCTCTGTCAGCATCTACAACAGAGAAACTCTGAGTGGATAAAGATATTAATATCCTTAACTGGATCACTCAGTCATTTCCATTGCAATTTTTCTTAGTGTCACAAATTTATTATGGTCACAGCAACAAGCTTTTACAGCAGCAGTGGGCAGTAGGGACACAAATAATGGCCATAAAGATGTGAATATTAAAAGCAAACAAATGCTTGATTGTGAAAATTTAATTACTTCTACAAAGCCTGTGTTGAAATTAAATGACCAGAAGCAACAAAATAGTTTAATGTGCAAAACTGAATCTGAATTGATCTGATCTGAATGTACGGAAAACATTAAGAGTTTTAAAAGGATGAATTCAATATTGAGAAATGTGTATTAACATTTTAACAGAAAAAAGATATTCTTTTTGTGTGTGTGTTTTGTGTGTGTGTGAACATGTCTGTGTTGTCCATTTGTGTGTTGCACAGAGAGTATAAATATGGGGCAAGGGAAAACAAGGAGGAAATGTTGAGCTGTTAATGCGACTTTGCAGCCATTATTTTTCCAAGGAGAACACTTCCTTCTCACATACACACAAATACAAAACTACAAAACACACACTGCTCCTTCCAGCTCTGCCCACTTCCTTTGGCCAGTAAAAGTGAGAAAGGGAACAGAAACAACAGAAATTTTAAAAAGCAAACATGTTTTTCTGCCCTCCTTGGAACAATGTCCAGCTAGGGGAAATATTTTTTTCAGTGTAATTAACACTTTGGTCCTAACAGTGTGTAAAATGCACAGATCCGTCTGTTTCACATTATGCACCCAGTTTTGTAATGATAAACAAAAAGATTATTTACACAGCACCCCTTGTGCTAATTTGCACAAATTTGTTACAGTTAACGGTGAAGGGTTGACTTATGCGTCTTCAGAACTGCTCATAAAATGGAAGTTTATTGATGTTCTGTATGTTCGTATTTTCTGTCTGTCTCCACCTTCAGCTTTGTAATGGCAGAGAATGTTATTTTGCCCCATGGAGGGCCTGAGAGTAGAGAAACATCCACGGGCCATGCATGCGTTCCTCACATTCTGAACTGAAACCACATGCTAGGTTAAGCCCTAATGATATTTGGATGACTTGCATAAAGGGCATCCAACATCCAGTCCAGATAAGTGGGCACAGAATCAATAGAAAATAGGAAAAAAGGGCCCTCTCTCCTTCGCCCTGAAGCAGACATTCAATGCATAGCATGAGCTTTACATTACTGATCCGACTGCACCGTTCTATGCTTTGTCTTCTCATTGTGACTGGCTGTTTAGTTTGAAATAAAACTCTCACTCTTCGTATCGCTCTCACACACACTCGTACATGAGATATGCACACAGAAAACAACACGCCCTTGTTATTACTGGAAAGTCACAACTGACATCCCCCTGCAGGCCGCTACGTGCCAACTGAACAGTCATACCCCAAGCTGGGGCGCAAAAATAAAACTCCCCCCCTTATTATGCCAGGGGCATTCTTAGCAAAACGTAGATACATTTCATACAGAGGCAGTGGTCTATCAGCGGGCATGTGCTGCTCAGAGCTGCAGTATCAGTCTCTGATAACATGAAGGCACAACCTGTTTGTATTTATACTCTCATAGACAGAAATAAATGCTTCTTTGGACCACCCTGTTTTGCCTTTTCACTGCGGCCACTCTGCTCTATGTGTGTGTGTGTGTGCATGTGTGTGTGTGTGTGTGTGTGTGTGTGTGCGTGTGTGTGGAGGTCTTTATCTGGTACCCATGACAAGGCTGCACCTCACCCAAAAATCTAACGAAGTCACGAACATTCGGGTCATTCCAAGAAGTTGTCCTGGTGTCACCCTTGTCACTGAGCGCACAGTTTGCTGCAGCGAGACAGAGAACAAACAGCCAGCGGGGAAATCATAGTTTGACCGCATAATGTAGAGTGTAATTTTACTTCAGAGGAAAAAATAACACCCATGATGATGTGTTTAAATCACAGAAACTGGATTTAGATCCGTACGTGAAGCATTTTTTTTTAGAAAGAACTTAAAAGCTGCAATAACTTATTGTTTGGCCACTTGGGAGAAGCAAAACAAGCTGTAAACCAAACAGTGAAATTCTATAACCTTATAAAGTTGCTTTGGCAAGCCAGTTAGCCAAAAGTTAGCCTGTTTACATATATGGCAGACAGAGCAACATTATCATTCAACTGGAGTCGTGTTTGTCTGAGAACACAAGTCCAATATTAAATTTCCTTTAAGCTTTCTTTTCTCCTCCATCTCCTGAGGAAAACATTTGGCTCTTTAGCTCCACAATGTTCATCGGTTAGCTCCTGACTTTTTCACTCTTTCTGCCTGCTGAATGGCGCTTGGCAGGTAGTGTTTAGTGGGTTCAGAGAGCTGGTTTTAGCTGAAAACAGCAGCCTTTTGAGGCTGAAAACAGTGCTGCTGAGCCGGTGACACCGGATGGAAACAGTAAAGATTTGGGCCAGAGCTAAAAGATGCTCAAACGCTCTGTACAGCTAAAGCAGAACTGCAGACCTGGCTGATGAGCCAGTTTGTCATCATCAGTTACCCTTTTCACATAACATGCTAGTGAGCTGACCATCTTTCATATTAAAATATTGATCAGTGCAGTTCTAAAGGACAGATGGGATTAAATAGATTTCCTCAGCAATAGTTTGACTGGAACTGGTTTCTGTCAGTAAAAATGAAATGAAAATGGTAAAAACTACTTTGGAAACCACTCATGTAGAAGCCAACCTGTAGGCACGGAAGTGTGCTTAACATACTTAATCATGAAGTGCAAATCAATGTCATTTGATTAAAAAAGATTAAATATTATAAAGGCAGTTTGGCAACTTTCCTTTCAAATCCATTTTTAATGTGGACAGTCTAAAATGATCACTGGTTCACTGTGACACACCTGAATAACACATGAGACTGTTACTTGTCAGTAAAGCTTATTGTTTGTGGAAGTATGTGCATCCCCTGTGGCAAAGTGCAGGGTGTACAGTTTCTCGTTGCTCTGTTGTGAGATAATGCAGTCAGAGAGCCCTCACCTAAGGGATGTTGCTGCAACCAGAGCCTCGCTTTTCCTTCATCTAACCTCGTGCACAGACGCAACGGCTCAGCAGACCGCAGGAGCGTAACCTTATCAGCAGGCAAAATAAGTGCTTCTGCTTCGTACCAGGGCTGACAATTAACTGTCATGCAATGACTGGATTTCTCTGATAACTTTTATTTGTTCCTCCTGCACCTCACCACTCGTGCAATCTTGCCCCATGTGTGACCAGCAAGAGAGATGTGAGCTGAGGTGAGCTTAAATCTCTTCCGACATATTGCACATATATCAGATATATCTTCACACAAGCCTGCTGCATGTGAGCGCTGTGTTTCCCAACTCACACCACAACTCTGTGGTGAGGATGTCCAGTAAAACCTACATGATCTTAACTTTTTCTGGCTGACCTCAGTGTCTATTAGAGAGGTCATTGGGTCAATGAGGCAATGCAGGCACATGTAATGACACACAGTGCCCTCTAGTGGCCAAGTGATCATAAGAAACTGTGATGGTATTGAATACCATCAACATGGAAAACTTAAAAGTAGAAAAATTAGAAGTAAAAAGGTATTTGTGAGTAAAAAAAATAGAGAATATTTACTTGTTGTAATTCATTTGAACAAATATAATGAAGACATGAAGAGAAATAAAAGAATTCAGGTTAATCTTTGATGTACCCTGCAATGAAAAAATAAAAACCCCTACCAATGTTGCTTGAGAGAAGCAAGTTGGAAACAATGGTTGGATTGAAGGTCAGTCAAGCAGCACTGCATGTTGCAACTGCATCATCCTTAACCCTGCTTTCCTCCAGCACACATGAATGTTCTGGCATATGTATATGGAAACAACTAGCCAGAAAAGTCCAAATCACAAAAAGTGGGTTTTGGTGTGTCATGGCAGCCTTGGGGGAAAAGGGATAGTTCAGGAATAGTTGTACGAGTTATTGATTCATAGTGAGTGTATTACCAACAGTAGATGGCGATCAGCACACTTCCAGTTTAGGAAGTAGCAGAGGTAAAACTGTTAAAAACTTACTTTAATTACTTTTGACATAATAAATAAAAATAAAACTCAATATCATTTTAAATTGTACAGTATATTTGGAATTTTAAGCACGTTATCTTGACATCAAATGACCCCTTTCCAACTGAAACCTTTTACCTCACACAACACTGGGGTTGCATACTGTTTACATACTCAGAGAATTCTCATTTCTAGTGTTCAGAATGAACATGGAAAGGCTTGTTCTCACATATGTAGATGTTTCTCTTTGTTCAGTGCAATATGTACAATTACTCTTTTTTTTAGCTTTATAGAGCATATATCTGTACAGTTTATTGTCCTTGTAAATTTCCCTGTTTACTGTTAATTATTTTTTACATTTTTTATAACATTTTACTAAGCATACCTTATATTTTGTATTTTTACATGATATATTAAGCACCTAAAACATAATGTACCATGGGATAAATGACGTCCTACCTCACCTTAAACTGTGTTGCTTTGAAAGTGGTGATTCATGCATGCAAGTTTGAGTGTCTGTCTATTAGAAATTAAATGCTTTTATCTATTCAGTCACAAAAAGATAAACATTTTAAGGTGGAAATGGAAATGGGTGTCAGTATGGCTCCACCATGTCTGCTACAGAGAGCTGAATCTGCATGCTACAGCACACTTTATCACAATTTGCTCACAACTGGTGTTGGTGTAACCTACTTGGAAATGTTCCTGTGTAAACTGAACATATTGATTTCTTACATTATACAGTAGTGTATAGAGAGCATTTTCTTTGGCAGTTCCCACAATAGACAAAAAAATGTACAGACTGAGTTATCATATTTTCAGACTAAATATAATTTAAAGATGGACTGCAAATACATAAACAAAACACAGGAGCCAACTTCTATGTACAACTGTTTATTTTTTATTTGCAAAACATCTGACAAAAATAACATTACATAAACACCAATTTATAATAGAAAAAAGATCTTTGAAAAAAATGAGACAAAAGATAAATTGCAATTACATTAGAATTTAGGTGACTTTTTTGATAATTGGAGCCATATCATGCTGACCTACACAGGCAGTTTATGGCAAGTAGATTCATCAGTATGCATGTGTTACAAACATTACATTAAGTGCTTTTGTTGGTTCAGGCATTTTAATTGAATGTGGCATGATTTGGATTCACAATGCAGGGTGAGAATTCAATGCCAAATTCAAATCTACTCCTTAGAGGAAAAAAAAAAAATCAATACACACGGCTGACAGAGTACTATGTAAGAGGCCAATCTCATACTAAGACAACCTTCCCACTCAAATGAAGCTGGGGGACATCTGAAGCCAGCTTCATTACAACCCTCCCCTGCATTCAAAGGGTCACATTATGGCACACAGCTCAGGGTAGATGTGACCATGGCGACATTGTTCCTCCTTGTATTCACTGATCAATAAAAACTCTCTCATTTCATTCAGTGTTTACCTGAAGCAGTTTGACATGAATACAAAAAAAAAAAAAAAAAGGAAAACTTGGTTGAAATTCACCAAACGTGAGTAGTTGCTCAGTTAATGATACTTGGATATGAAAGGATTTTTTAAAAATTTGTCCCAATAAGCACAACAAAGTTGCGTACTTTTCTAAAGACACGGTTTTCCAATGAGGCATGTCTCGCCGCTGGGGGCCGACACTTTGGACGTTGCCTGCATTATGTAGTGTCGATAACACACGACTTGGTAACACTCGAGATAAAAAGCAGCATTGCATGTATACTGAGGATTTCACGTCTCCTAATTCCCCTTGTTAGACCAAAACGTTGGCAGGGAATGATGAAGGTGCGGGAGCAGACTTTAGGACAGAAGGAGAGGTGTGACAGACAGAGAGGGGATGAGGAAATGGCAGAACAGAGGGACAAGGTAATAGGATGGCGTACTATAGAGCAAAGACCATGCTAACAGTACCAAGGAGCGCAAGAACACCTCTCGTCTCTCCTACTGCCGCAAAGTCTTTTCAGGTTGTTCCTTCTTTTCAACTGCATTCACTCCACAAAAGTCTCCCCTTCAGTTTGCCCTTTAGAACTATACAGGATAAGGAGGATATCAGCAACATGGCAACAAGATTAAAGGTGCAGTAAGCGATTCTGGAGAAAGATAGTGGATTGATGAGTCTCATTCCCACTATCACTAAATACTCCTAAGTGTCAGTATCGGACAAACTGGGAATGAGACTCAATCAGCTATCTGCAATGACCCGTGATTGGCCAAAGTCTCCCGTCAGGAGCTAGATTTTTCTAAAGCCTGAAAACAGAGCCAAGAGGAGGTGCAGGAGTCAAGTTTTCTCTCAGACTGCTTGTGTTAAAAATGTGCTGAAAGGTTATTACAAAACTTTTGCCCAATGACACCAAATATAAACTGCCTACCACATCTTTAGTTGTATCTGTTGCTGAAATTTACCAAGATATCCCCAAGGATAGAGCAAAAGATGCAGAGAAGGATGTCTTTATTTCCGGAGTAAATGGAGCCTAACCCTTGCCAGTCTGAGCCCTGTTGGTCAGAGTGCAGGCACTATATTGAAAACACTCCTGGTATTTTGTGCGTAAAAATAAAAAAGGCAATGCTAAGTCTGAGAAGAAAACAAAACTGTACAAAAAAATGAATGACTTCATTAGCTGGAGTCTCCCAAATCTGTGAGATATCTCTGAGGTAATCATTTAAGTATGACTCATTAGACAGCAATAAATACCAACATGAATACAAATATTACAAAAGTAAAAACAGAGGCAAATGCTTAATGCTAAAGCAAAATCTGAGCTAAAAGAGGTAGGTTTTTTAGGTAGATTATGGTGTACATCCATTGTGGACACTCCTTTTTGTAAGAACTACATTAAGTTGACTCCATTACAATCCCTGTCCTACTGGAAGAAACAAAAAGTAAAAATAAAAAAAAGAAAGACTTGAGAGCCTTTGAATGAGAGATGGCCTACTGATTTCTATGAATGATAGTATACATGTTTTTACAGACAGGATTTGTAATGGCAACAGTTATACAAAAAACTTCAAAAATGTCTACTAACATGATATCCTGTAAAGCTTGCTGGTGATAGTGTACCATAAGTTGTATATTGCAGGCATTGTTACTGTGTTATGTCGCCAATCTCGAGGAAATCCCACCAAAGATGGACTCATCTAACTTGTGCTGAGATTTCCATTGACGTATGGTTTTTAAGTTCCAGTATTTCAACAACCACAATGCAGAGTTAAAAACTTACGGATTTCGGATACGGAGCAGCCTGCCATGGTGAAAACCTAACAGGAAACTCTAGGGAAGCACCATGTTTAGATTTGCCTGTATTTGCATGTTCTGTGCAGTATGATGGGTGAGGATTTCAAAGGCAAAAAGGTCCCGGAGCAACATTTAATCATATGTTCAGTCATTGAAGGGAAACAGGGGGTTCCCTTATTGTAATAAAAACCTTAAGTAAGAATTCCCCCTGCGCTTTATGGTACTGACCGAAAATTTACTCATTCAATTAGCGGTTACATGATACATCCTCAAGACTCTTCCTGTTCAGTTTTCAAATCCCCAAGAGCAACTCCTCTTTTACCCTGTTCTTGAGTGGAGGGAACTCTCCCCGTGGCACTTACATGTTCACCAAACCTCCCACTGTATTAAACATACACAAATCAACACTGCATCTCTATCTCAAAAAACAAAGTAGAACAAAATCAAACCCATATCTACATACTGAAGTATGTATTCAGAGAAAATCAACATGGAGACTTTTCAAAACTTCAAAAGTCAGTGTTTCAGTAACCAAGCACATCATACCCCTCATCAAACTGACATACTATACATATGAGTGGTACTGCCTAAAGACACTCAAGCCTCAACTTCGTGAAGTCCAATCACAGCAGGGAGATTTGTGGGACACATGGAATTATATATAGAATTATGTACACTAAATAATCCCAATGATTTCCATTAAGAAAACCAACCTTATCATGATTATGTGAATATGGAAACATCCAAAAACGATTTAACTATCCGTGCTATGCGGACCATCTTAATGTCCATCCCCGACTGTCAGCTTTGCAGAGTGTCACAGTGACTGGAGAGGAGTTGGAATAAAGCCACAGTGACAAAGAATGGACTTTAAATCCAATGGTAGGTTAAAAAAAAACAAACAAACAAACAAACAAAAAAAACCCATGTGGACTGAACAAAATTAAAGCAACAACCATCACAACTTTTCACAAAGCGGTTGGGAGATCATGTTCGGCTCAACATCAAACATATGCTCTCTCTCTCTTTCTCACCATCTTCCTGTAAGATCACAGAGCAAGTCTGGTCTGCTGAGATGAAGGAGGCGCTTGGTCTGATATAAGAGGCCCATATGGCCAATCACAGGAACAGTTTTTATAAATGTCTTCTGTCACAGCAAATAGAAGACAAAAACAAACTTTGAGATTTTCATCTCTGTAGATTATTTCCTTTAAGCCAAGTTGCCTCGATCTGAACTTGACAGGAATTTGACTCTTTGGGGAATTGTCTTGATATATAACATGTCATCTCGTGTATATTTTACCATAATCCCACAGGCATCAAGCCATACATTACTGGTCTTCTGGTAGTTTGGTTTATAAGCCATTAGATGCTGTCTGATGAAGCATAAGCCAAGGATGACAGCAGAGAGAAGGCATATGAGTTATTATCATATACAAACTTATCTTCCAAGAAGCCATGGACATAATAGCATATGGGTTTAGGAGGATTATATAATGAAAACATCCACGGCTCTGGAGTCATCATTTCGGTGTACTGTAAAATCTCAGGTGTATAACTAGCTTGGTGATCTATATGGCTTATATCAGAGAGCAGCAGAGTATGTTTAGCTTGTCCTCTTTGTGAAAATTAACCATGGAAATTAGGCAAATACATCAACCCACCACTAAACAAAAAATAACATGACTAAGTCAAATACACAAGCAATCCCTGTTTAAGCCAATCGTAATTCATTCTTACCCCCCAAAAAAAGATCAAAGTCAAAACAAAGAGCATAGTTTCTCAGAACATGTGATAATGAATCAAAATAAAAATGGGTCAATATTGTATTTGCATATATATTTCTGAAAAAATTAGCCTTGAGAAATATCTATGTAGCCCTATGTACAGCGGCGGACATACTGTATGTACCTGGTATTTACACGATGCAGCCACTAGAGGGCTGCGCAGCATACATCATCAAACAGGAGGGCCTGGGTGTAGAGGTGCACTCCACCACCACAACCAGGCCCTCAGACATTCTAGAAAATCCACTTCCCTGTCAGAAATGAAAGGGGTGTGATATCTGTGGAGGTCTGAAGCAGCTTCCGAAGCTCTCCGCCCACTGAGCTCACGGTATACTGAGGAGGAACAATTCATGGAATTGTTTTTAAAGGTGAACTGACGTAAAAAACGAAAAGCATCCATTGAAATTACATCCGTAATCTATGCCAATTCCAAGTATGCTATGCAGCTATATATTAACAAGACAGGCCCCTTGCTTTGGCCTCGATTTACTATTCCAGTTAGATTTGGCATCTTAGCCCTTTAAAATCTGTGATAATATACTGTAGATACTGTATATCAATACATAGGCTTGAGTAAAAGGTGGTATAACAGTGCTTAGGATACATGTGGTAGTAATTAACTATTTACAGGGAAAATAAACAATTGAACAAAAGAGAAGAATAATGAAAAAAATTATTTTAAAAGAGAGTAGCAAGCCATAATGCAGGCTTGGTTTGATTGACAGTTAGCAGTGTAAAAGTAGCTAACACATTTAGTGGCTAATTCTCACCTCAAAACCAGAAACCCCAAAGTCCCATCAAAACCTTACTATAATTACAGACTATGTTCTGTACTCCGCAGTAAATCTAAGCAATGACATTTTCCTTCATAGGCTGAGGCTAGTCAGACAACCTGCTAGCATGTTGAGTGGCTGAATGTGTGAAACAAGCCATGGAGCAGCAAGGTTATTTTTAGGTACTGGAAGCTTTTTTGAGAAAGTAGTTGACCATACCTTTGGTGAAAGGTGAAAGGCATGTCTTTGATTTGTATGCACAATCATATACATACGCTGCCTTGGAGAGAAGCAGATGAAAAAAACAACAAAAAAGACATCTGAAACATCAAAAAAAAAAAAAATCAAGGTAATGTGCAGGCACTGCTTTTGCACAGACAAACTGAAATGTCATGTCATTCGTACTGTATCTAAAATGTTGGTGTAAAAGTGACTGTTTCACATAGGTGGTGTAAATATAAAAACAACCCCAGTAAAACCAAGAGGTAGCTCAACTGAATGGCTAAATGAATAACTGAGTATGTTTGTGTGTTGGTGTGTTCACATCATGTTCACACACAAAATGTCCAGGCATTTGAAGCAGCTGTTGGTTGATTTAAATACAGACAAAACACTGTATATAGGCAGAAGTTGTGAGTATAATTTATAATATATGACGTTTCCTTGTTTACCGTTTCTCCTTAATATCTGCTTGCTCTCCATACACACTTGGCCTTTATGCTGAGATAGACTTCTTTAGACAAGACACACACGGAAAACCACATCAACCACATGCACACAGACAGACAGACAGACAGAGACAGACAGACACACACACTCCTTTCTCTTACACTTGCTTCACTCCACACCTCCATTCAGTCCATCCAGCACATCCCTAACACTCTTCCTCCATTTCTGTCTCCAGCTTCCTCTCCACCTCTCAGATTTAAAGGCAGCCTCTAGGACACTTCGCTGCCGAACACCTCCAACACCAGCGGGGTGAGCTGCATGCTGTGCTCCGGCTGGAAGGAGAGTGAGCGGTACTGTTTGGAGTGCTCCTCGTTCAGGCTGCGCAAGTCGGCCAGCTTCTGGATCATCTTGGCATAGAGCAGTCGTCCTCCTGGGTGGTGAAGCTGGATGTAGGCCTGCAGGGTCTCCGACAGTCGGTCCTGGAGCGCTTCAATGCGTGCGTGATCCTGTACCCCTGGGCGGTCTGCCACAAAAGGGAGGAGAGTCTTTAGAGATTTATGGTTGTTATGCAAGCCAAGAAGCGACACGAAATAACTGTCACAATTAATATGGTGGGAAAACTGTGAAGTACAATGCATTTATTGCGAAAATATTTTGTGTCCAAGTAAACACATTGAAGTCCACTTGTAAACATGAAATTATAGGATCTTTGTTTTTGTTTTTCTACTGTTCAGGTCAGGTGGTTTGCTAATTTTAGATCAGGGCGAGCACATTTATGCATTGTTAATGAAGTGCCTCACACACACAAAGGAATGCAAATATCCACTTACATGCTCGCTTGCTTGCATAACTATACATGCATAATATATGCACTGTATCTTCTTCAAATGCATACCGTTCACACGAATGTGTGTTCAGAATAAGGCTACTGCTCACACCCTTCAAGTATCTTATGCACACATGCACCTCAATGTGTCTTTTATTGAATGAAGGATAACAAAATTGAATTACAGTATGTTTTTTTTGCCACCATAAAATACATTAAAAAAATATTCTCTATTGGGAGAAAAAAGGAGCAAACAAGATCAGTTTTGAACATTTTTTTAACAATACTCTACGTGCTCCTGCCTCTACACAGTCAGTCCCTTGGTACCTGGAGAAAGCAAGCAGATGGCCATCAGCAGCACATGTTCCTCCTCTCGCAGGTTGAGCTTCTTCAAGCCCACCTGGAACTTCACCAGCGGCTCCAACAGCTCCAGAGTGTGGCCCGCTATGAAGGATGCAACACATCGTTACTGTCTGTGCAGTACACTGAGCCAGCTCCATGCTATATCACAGAGGAAAGGCCCTCTGGGGAACGTTACTATCCCTCTTACCCATGAATATTTCATTTTGCCTGGTTGAATCATCTCTTGAGAGGGTTTTTTTCCATGCATGCTGTGTGTTCTCATGTTGGATTGCTTACAACTAATAGCTGAGAATTTCTTTTAATCAGCAAATTTGAATTAGGATCAGTGTATGTCAAGGCTTTTCCTCACAGGTTTTTTGAATTATAGATGACTAAATAAGAAGTCTTACAAATACTGATCAGATGTTTATTATTGATTATCATGACTGTACCTGCATTTCATTTTTATATGGGGTTGTGATTAGAACTTCATTGCTTTCTGAGCATTGATGAAATTATGCCTGTAGCACTGAATATTTTAATGCCAAATGTTATTTTTTTCCTAATTGATGAATCAGTATGTAATTGGTTATAATTACACTCAAATATTAAACACTGATACAATTTGAAATTATGTTTAAAAAAAAACATTTGTTTTGAAAGAAATTCTCTGGAAAAACATGGATACTTAACTAAATGAAGAATCAAAAGTAATCATTTCATTAAGTACAGAAACACAGGTTTTGCATTGGACACTTTTAGTATACAAAGCAGTAACTCTAACTGCCATGTACATAAAAATATTTTTATGAACTGCTACAGTGAACAAAAGGGCAGAGTGGATTAACATTCCCATGTGGAAGAGAGAAACTTTTTTTTTTGTCTTGAACTAAACTTGATTACTATTGATTACGGCACGTTAGAACACATCTGCATTCAAGTCATGTTTGTGTCAATTATTCAGTGAGAGCTGCTTCTCCTGGTCCAAACAGTAGTTGTTTTGTGTGGTGAGCAGGTCAGGAGTGACATTCTTGGGTTGATCCCATAGAGAAGAGTCTTGTTTGAAAGGCAAATGAAAGCCATGCCCACAGGCACTTCTGCTGATATGTTAGACTGGTTTTTCAGAGAAAAAAAACGTGCTTTAGCATCCTTTTCCTATGGGTGTGCACAAAGGTTGCTGCCAGTAACCTTATCTTTACTCCCATGCTAACGATCTGCTCACCTCTTTAACGCCAAGCCCCTCTCTTCAAGGCTCTCCAGAAGTGTTAATATGTAACACACACGTCTTTTCTTTGCTGTGCACTCACACACACAGTTCTGAAACTCAGCTTGTCTTCACAGCAGTCAAACTGTACACGTGGCAGCACTTAGACTCACCTTTGGTGACATCACTGATCTGGTATTTGAAGTCAGGCCCACCACAGCTCCAGGACATGTCTTCCAGGTTGAAGCTCTGATTTGAGCGCAGCATGATCACCTCAATAGCACTAGACTTGAGCAGAGCAATCTGATCCTCTGCAGTCAGCTCCCTGCAGGAAAAGATGCCGCCTAAGTTAGTGAACCACAAATAGTAAAGTGTTGAACTTTACTAAAGTGTTGAGTGTCGTCTTCAAATAACATTTATTATGCTATGTTGGCCATGTTTAAATTTATAGGAGGCATAAAGCCACGGGTAAACCACTGGTTAAAAAAAAAAAACAAAAAAACAAACAAACCAAGAACCTGTCTTATCTGCACATTTGTATGTTAGGTGAATAATTTATTTCAAGGGATTTCACTTATTAATAGTTCACTGACTGGAGTGTACAAGGTCAGTCAGAGTCTTCAAAGTGTAGGAAGAGAGAACGACGTTGTTTTACTTTCTTCAGCTGTGATGGGTCCCTGTGTATTGAAGACTCATGCAGTAAATACAAATCAAATCCCAGTTAAATCCTTCATCTAGTAACATCTAGTAATGTTATCAAGTTTCTTTAAATGTTTATAAAAATGAAGCTACTAAACTGGCAGGATACATGAGCTAAAACCTGCAGATCTTCAGGGGAAGCCTGGGGCGTTTTTCAGGGCTTAGGCATCAGATCATAAGTGGACAAACATTCCAAAGGTAATCCGACCACGTCCATCACTCGCTGCGAGTGGGAACAGCAACTTTCAGGAAATACAGGCCCTGACTCGTTTTAGCCATGACTTTGGGGTGACCCCCGGGACACAGAGTGTTGGTCCCTGTCAACATACTAAGAGACAAACACGCTAAAAGCCAACAGTTGCCATGAGTGGGAGGTAGAAAAAAAACAAACAAAAAAAAAACAATGGAAAGGCTTCGGCCTTGGCTGTCATTTAGCCTTTTCAGTCAAAAATAATGAGCTGGCTCCAGTCTTTCACAGACAAATTATTCTATTTACTGTATTTTCAAGGTTATGCATATACATAAAGGACAAACAGGGAACTGCAGTATAGTGTGTCTTCTTTTATGGTTAGGCAATCACCCCCTAACATACGTAAGAGGCTGAACTTAACACTAACAACATGGCCATGGCAAATGTGTAACCTCGCCTTGTTAAGGAACAACACAACATAAAAAGATTTTCCACAACGTGTCAGCTATCTGTAATATACCATCTATCAGTAATCTCCGGCCTTTAGACTGCAGCATTCACTGTGGCACAATGTCCACTGATCGGCCAGGAAAACAAATAGGTGTACAAAGTCTTCAACATGAATTTAGGTAAAAAGTCACTGAAAGACTTGCAAATACAAACAAACAAGGAGGGGTTTTGTAAATCCTGTACACTTTGTTTTTGGCAAAGTCTTTATTTTGCCACATCAAAGAAAATCAGATCAACAGAATGTCCTGACTTTGAATCTCAGAAAATTTTTACCTTCTCCTTTATCTCGAGGTCAAAGTGGTATGCCAAGACTCAACTGGCAACATGTCAAGGCCTGCTAACAAACATGTTTTGTTGACATTTTTTATTGTTCGCTGTGAATTGAGTGAGATCATTTTTGCCAGCCTAGGGGCCTTGGAGTCAATTCTGCAGAAAAGGCGTGTCTGTTTTCTTGCTTAGGTCAGTAATTAACAACCAATGCAGTGATAGAGTCAAAATTATGTCAGACAGAAGGAAAATTACTCTTTACACAAACACGCACCTGAATCCAGGGATCATCTTGGCAAAGCCGATGACCTTCTGAATGCTGTAGGAGACCAGGTCAGCCAGGTGAGGCAGCATGGAGAAGCTGGAGCCCTCCTCCTCGCTGGAGTCAGGGCTGCTGCCCTGCTCATGGTACATCATCAGCAGGTTGTTGAAGTTCATTTTGGTGTCTACTGACTCTGCAGTGAGCAAGATGAAGACAGCAGAGCAGAGAGGAAGAAAGACAAGAGAGCGGAAGAAGAAAGTAGAAAAGAAAGAAGACACAAGTAGTCATATGACAAAGCATGTCACACTTTCTCCTCCATTGACAGACACAGAGAGACAAACACTTGTTGACTGAAAGGATCATTTCAAGGCTGAGATGAGATAAGATAAATTCAATGACAGCTACGACAACGTGAAGCACGCAGAACCAGCTCGGGTTGTTTTGAGGCATTCATCCCCGCTGAGTGTTGGCGGTAGGCCATGTGACCTCGTCCCTCACTGTGTTCACTCCATTAGTGATGGATGCATTAATGAACTGATGTTTACTAGCAGGAGTCAGGTGTCTGAAGGGGGGTGGCTTATTCACAGAATTTCCACTGGATTCTCAGTACAGACGTGAAACAGACTGCATAAGCCCACATGCAAACAACTTAGCTGGAAAAAATACCCCATCCTAGTGAAGTATTAACTCTTTTGTTTTTTCTCTTGGCATGTCTGTCAATTGTGTGAAACGGATTCACTTTTATTGTAAGTTAATATGCCAGTAATAACTCTAGTAAAGTGAAACACTGTCTTCTTCCTTGTTTCAGTCTAAGATTTCTTATGGCATGAGCCCCACAGAAGGTGACGGAGCAGGATAAACTAGTTTAATTGTAACTCTAGACAGTCACTGTTTCCACTTGATTTTAAATGAAGCCTCACAGTGTGTGTGTCTCTTACCTGGAGAGTGACTGAAGGAGTCAGAGGAGGCATCAGATAGAGAGTGGAGAGAGGCAGCTCTGCTGGCGCTACGCGTCACTGGGCCGTCGCGCACAGGAGGCTACACAGGAGGAAAGGGCACATATAAAGACCCCGCAGGATTCTTAAATAAGTCCAGCTACTGAAAGTAAAAGCCAAAACGATACACCATTTGGTGGAAATCATTTATGGGAAGGTTTTCTTGAAATGCTTCACATTGATGCCAAATAATCCTTCACAATTTTCACTTACAGACAGATGATCAATTAGTGCCCATATTCTGATTCTTATTAAGATATACAGAATATGTACTACTCTTGTATATCTGCTGAAAAATGGGATTCATTTAAGGGACTTGAGTATGGCTGTGTGTGTGTGTGTTTTTGTAGGGATGGAAATCTGTTAGAGAACAGACATCAGCCCCACAGGTTAGATGTCTGAAAGGGCAGAGGTGTTTGAGGGTAAATTCAACACAAATGTTTCCAGGAGAAATGCGCCACCGGGTGTGAGACTTGTGGGTAAACACACTAAAACATGACTGTTGTTGACATGAAACGCAGTAAAACTAAAGCAAAAAGAAGGTCTTGTATTAGGAGCATTACTGTCCCATTTGACAGGGTGAGATTTCATACACTAATCCTTGTAACTCTGTTTTGAGGGGCAAAGGGGCACTTGAAAACAAGGGGTAGGGGTAAAGAAAAGAAAAGCAACTGGGCCTAAAAGGCTGTGAGCTTGCTGGTTATGTCACAAAAGGTTAACGTAAAGATTCCTGTCTCTGCCACATTTGAAGTTACAAAGTCTAAAGCTGAGCAATTGTGGATCGTAATCTAACAGAACTGCAACTGTTCCATTACTTTTATCACTGTCATAACAACATCAGCTGTACATTTCTGTTTGAAGTCTTTTCAGGCCATGAAATCTGTGTTTTTATCTATGAATAGTAAACTGAACTAAGGCTCACTGCCAAACTATGATACAATGATGAGAGTAATTGCTAATGAGATTAACTGCATGGAGACACTAACCCTGAAGCGGCAGAAATCAGAGTAAGAGTCATCATATGTTTTGTGGTGTGCCTCCACCAGTGTGGCGATGACCTGACTCTGTTCTTCGGTTAGCCGGGGCCGCCGCGCCTCCCTCTCTGCTTCGCGCTGCGCCTCCTCATCCTTCCTCCGTTGAATCAGATCTTTCTTCCTCTGCACTTCCTCGTCTGTCAGAATGACTGAGGGCGCAAGGATAAAGAGACAAAGAGGGGGAGTGTTACAATTGTATACACACATATAGAGGAAAAATAAACTAAACATGCATGAAGAATACAGTTTTTACACAAGAAGAAAACAGGTGCAGAAACTTCAGGGCCGTGAGGTGGGCAGCAATGAGTTTCAGATAACAGATATACTACAACCAGAACAGAGTGAAGGTACACCACCTTTAAAAGCTTTTCAGTATGTTCTTGTGTTTCACATTGTAATGACAGTTATGAGGAGTGTAGTGTTGGGTGGTTGAGTTGGGGTGGGGGGGTTGTTATTCTCTAGAGGAAGAGAATGGGAGGGAACGGGTCCATATGGAGACCCCTGCTGCACTGAACAACTGAATGCATTGTCTTTGTTCTGTTCGCTCCTTGTTGTTCTAGCCACTGAATTAGCTCACAGAGACACAGAGAGAAAGAGAGAGAGAGAGAGGGAGAGCTGGGTCTCTCTCAACATGCGGCTGTTTTTGTAACAGCAATGCCACTGGCTCCTGTTCATGTACAGTAAATCTTAGCGCTGGTGCCACCGCTCTTGTGGCATTCCCACCAACGCTCTGGGGACAGAACGTTCAGCTGGAAGTCAGAGGACTTTGCTTAAAAAAGGGCCTGCGGACAATATCCGGATATCAGGAGAAAACAAGAAGAAAATGTACCTGCTATTTACAGACCATAAATAAACAGGGTTGTGTGGAAAGAAGAGGCCTCTCTAGATTGTACATAACAGCAGGTGTTTAAACTTCAGATGGAGTTTACTTTCTGTATACAATGTGGGGAGGCTCCGCTAGTTCACATAGAACATGTAAACACTCTAATGGGGGCAAAGACCCAGAGATACTTCACCTCAGTCCAAATATTACATAATATATACAAGAGGGACAGTATGCCCCAAAAACTGCAAACAGCAGTTGTGTAAATTTTTTACTATTTTTTACTCTACTGAAAAAAGTGAATCAACAAGAAAATTGGATTAAATGTCATTCACATATAGTAGCTAGTTTTATTTATAAAACCTATTTAATTTTATATTCTTATTTTTTCATATGGGATAAGGTATTGGTTGAGTCGAGGGCAAAGTTCTGATCTATATTTAACAGTATTAGGCAACCACAAAAACCTTTACTCCAATTATCCTATCTTAGATTTGAATGCTTTTTAACACAATAATATAAATTAAACTAGAATGGACCTTAAAAGTAATTAAGGTAAAATAATTGCCCTGAAGACATATGGGTCAACTGTCATACTTACACTCTTTCATCATGCCAATGTCCACGCAGCGTTTGAGCCGGCATGCCTGGCAGTGGCGCCTGTTGTCCTTGGTGATGGTGCAACTGCCATTAAAGGGACACGTGAAGGCGGCCTTGCGCTTCATACTGCGCCTGAATAAATTGTGTACAAGTTACAGTCTATTAAAATACACAGATATATCAGCTTATAAAAACAATCTTTTCAAAGAATGCATTGAGGTTATTAAGAGTTTAGTTGAGGCTCTATGCGTGTGTCTGACTATGGTATGTTGCTAATGGAGCCCTGTGTGAAGATTTTGATTTAAAATATAAAGCATTGTAGCACGTATGCAAGGCTCTTGCACACGCAATCATGGTAGAACTGGATAAACATTTTTGCCCTTGAAGTCTGAGGCTGAGTAAAACAGCATAAATATGGATGAGTGCCAAGGAATCCAGGGGTAAAGGAGACGAGTATTGCCAAACGGTGACGCAAAGCATAATGATTTAGTCAGTGATTGGCATGTACAGTATGCATGGACAATTATATACACAGATAAGCATGCTTGGTGAGAGTTCAAACAAGGGCCGGCTGAGAGGAGAGGAAGGAGATTATCAAAACATCCTCCTTTTTCATCCTCTCCCCTAAAATATCAACATCGCCAAGAGGAACATGCGACAACCGGCGGACACATCAAACACACGCAAGCTCAAAAAGAAAAAAATAAATAAAAAGAAATTGTGACTTGCTCTAGTTTTGTCTTTGGTTACAGTGTAAGCTTGTGTATGTCAATAAACAAGCAGCAGCCTCGGCATCAACTATAGGACCAAGCTCATTCGTATTCTCTACCTGCTGCTGGGCATTAGTGTGAACTCCAATGTTGTCAGTGGTGTGTGTGTCTTCTTATGTAACTGTGGGTGGTAATTACGTTTAATGTGTGTGAGTGTATGTCTGTGTGGGTGGTCTATACGTATGGAAGTCCGGGCCTATGTTTGTACGCTAATGTGTGCATGTGTCGATAACTTAATGAACATACATCTTTTTGTTTTCAACAGGCTGATACAAGCTATTCTGCCTAATTCATGTACATGCACATCATGTTCATGCATATCATGTTCATGCACTTGTGTCTGCTTTAGAGCATGCCTTTTTACTCACATGCATTTACGTACCTGAAAAAACCTTTGCAGCCCTCACAGGTCATGGCGTTGAAGTGGAAGCCTGTGGCTTTATCACCACACACGCCACAGATCCGCGGCACGTTCCTATCAAACTCATCAGGGGCCAAAGTGGACGTACTCACAACCGTGGACTCCATTACTAAACAAACAGAGGGCACAGAGAGAAATAAAAATAAGTAGGAGGAATAAAGGCACATAAAATCGACTCCCGGTAATACAAACTGTTCACTTTCTCTGTATCTTTGCTGTCAATCAGCACAAAATGAGAACAAAAGAGAAAAAACATTGATCCAGCTGCCAACTTTGAACATATGAAGTAAATTTAAAAATATTTTTCTTAGTTATAATTTTTCTGTGTTGCACTGCACACAATATGTGACAACAAAAGAAATAGTGCTTCAACTGCCATCTGTTTTTCTTACAAAGGTGCAATACAAACCCTACACTAGGTGAGACACATCTCTTTCCACATGTCTCCATACCAACCAACCAGTGTCCCTTCCATCAGGACAAACTTAAGTCCCAAGTCTACCCTGTGGAGTTGAACTCGACTCCAGTGTTTTGGTCCTGGGGCGAGGAATGGGAGCCATTTGAATCAAGTGGAAAAACCCTTGTTCCACTCCAAAATGCTGGATCTGGGTTACATTTGATTACATAGTGCTCAGAGTATCTATTTCACTTAACAGCCTTGTGAGAGGGAGGGGGGAAAAAAAGGCATGTCACCGCAAGGCTAGCATCCTCATAAACAAACAATCACTGTCCTTTTTCACAAAGCTCCTTTCTTATTCTTTCCTTTGCTTCCAGTGCAGAGGGAAAGCAAAGCAAATGATGGAAGGGGATGGAGGGCCGAGAGAGGGGAGGGGAGGGGAGGGGAGGGGAGGGTAACTAAACCGATACACACCTCAGTAGCCAAAGAGGTACAGGCCCAGCTGAATAATTTGAAATGTTTTGACAAATCACCTCATCACTCATGTCTAATTAAAATCACACAGGTCCAACTGCAAGTCTAATTTTCTCTTCTAAATGCAACACCTGTATTCTTATTTCCACCTTAATTCTATTTAGTACAATAGTGAATAAACAGTGTGTCTTTTGTCCACATGCTATTCCTGACCACTTTTAATAGCAGGACACTTAGTCCTTATTAAACAGAGATTTATAAGAGCAAAGGAAACAGCAGATCTAGTCATTGCCTTACTGCTGCAGGCATTATTGACAGCAGTGACTTGAGTTTCTACTGTACGTTGACGTCTCCACCACATGCTTCAACCCGGAACATCTGACACAATGACTGTTACAGTAGAGCGAGACGGTAAATATGCACATGACTGGAAGTAGGAGCAACTGACAGAAACTATTTGTGGAGGGGATTCAGCAGACATCTTGAACTGAATTCAGTCAAAAATAGACCACAGACTCAAAGGTTCAGGGGAAAAGCTTCATTACTGAGCTCCTGAAACAGATGATGTAAAATAAAAAAAACTCAAAGCAGAGCAGTCATTTCTCATAACATACAGAAGAAAAAAAGATGTATTGAGTTAAATCTACACTGTTAAGTTTAACGAATATGATATTCATTTTGGACTCTAAATAACATTTACATTTACTGCACTTATGCAAAGTGACAGTGTAAGTTTCTTTGAGCAGTATTTTGTTTTTGTCACGATAACTAACTGGCCTCCAGTGACAGAATAGACAAGGGTGTTTCTTTTCTTCTTTTCTCTCAAAGTCTCACTACACAACTTGTTTCTTTCTCTCATTTACCTTCTTAAACATCCCTTCAGCACAGATAAAGCACATAAGGCAAGTCAAAGGTTCTTTAAAATGACATAGGGGGCTACAAAGCTGCACTAATCATCAATCATACTGAACTAATTTCACAGTGACAGTTTTACAATAAAGTTTTATCCATGGACACATCAGGATAAGGCCTCCAGGCTGTTTACTATACGATAACATTTGCCACTCAGGTGATGTAATATTGAATGGGCACAGGTCACACACACACTCCATGTGGCCTAAATAATGTGAGTAACCCTGCTGGCTAGGACTCTGAGACTCTGTTTGGAGTTTGGATAAAAGCAGCAAACATGAACCTTGACACTTTTAAATGTAAACAGGATATTCAATTTATAGAAATAAAGTTTTGTTGCATTTAAGGGTTACAAATGTAAGTTTATTGAAGTCTTTTTAGGTTTTGTATCCTGTTCTCTAAATCTTCTCTGAGATGTAAAAAAAAATAATCTTAATTTAATAATATCGAGTACTTAATGGAGCTGGCCCATAAACACATAAATCATGGTTAGGTAATATTAAATATAAAAATTAAACCTTCCGGACTCCTGATGTTTGGAGAAGTGACACATTATCAACAAACAGTGGAACTATGACCCAGCCGAAAGCTGATGTGTACATTGTAGGTTTAATTATATAATTAGTCCTTTTGGCAAGCCTAACTTTAAAGCTAGAAAATATAAATTATTATCATGTAATGAAATGTTACACAACAGTTGCCAATATAAATGGCACAGCTTTTCATTTATTATGTAAAACATAAAATCTGTTCTACTACATAAAGGCAAACTAATCCCAGCAGGCAGTCACACTCATCACTCACTGTGAACCAATGCGAAAAATACCCATTTGCGTTACTATATCACTGTCTGATCAGTGAAATCAGTCCTCAGTGATTGCATTCAACCTTGGAAGCCCATTATACTACATGCACAGTGTTATTGAGAGAGCGCTAAATAATGCAGCAGGTTATTAGTCGAGATGTGTACTCCTTCCAGTCTCAGGCACACAAAGCCAGGGGACAGGGTTTTAGCTTTAGGCTTCTACTGAATGTCTCTCTATTGAGAGACACAAATATTGCATGTACAGTGTTCCACAGCATTGATAAAATCTGCCATTGCAGTAATAATGCAAATATTACTCATGTGTTACACTGGCACAAAGCCAAAAGATAAAACTGTAACAAATGCGATTTCTGATTAGTTTACAGGGTTGACTCCTGCTCCACTACCAGCAACCAAGTATGGATTTTTTTTTTTGCCCTGACAGCTGGCTAATAGAAGTCGATATGTATAATTACAACATTCGATAAGGGGCATCTAAAACTAGTGTGCTTGTAGATTGTAATTATTTTACAACTAACAGAATCACTGTCATGTGCTTTCAATAGTACATTGCAGCAGAACAGACATTATGATTTGCCAATGAATGTATTGGAGTCCAGAAACCTTTGGAGCCAACAACTATTGAACTCCAGCATGTTGATACAAAAACTTTCTTGAGTGATGCACAGACTTTTTGTTTCCTGCGAACAGGGATGTTGTTTTCTCATCAGAAATGTGATTTTATGATAATATCTTGCAGAAACAGGAATGGTTTAGTCAGGTTAAGAAAGGCAGGCTTGTACTGATGCGACAGTGGGTGTGAGGCTTTGACACATTTAGTTGCCAGGCAAAAGTAATTAGAAGAAAGAGTTTTGCTGAACCAGAAAGCCATGGGGGGCAAATGAGTAAGAGCACAATTAGTTGCATGATGTATGCATTTATGTTTCCTTGGTTACATCTTAGTTCAAGAAAACAAGTCACAATTGCGGTAACATTACAATTTTAATGGTTTATTCTGGTTCCAGTGCTTCACTGTTTTTTGTTTGTGCAACTGCATGTCTACCTAAAAGAATTACCGGTGCCCATGAATGTGGACCATGACACTGAGTCATTGCATTTTTTGGAATTGTCTTTTTTTGTCACTATTTAACTTTACTACTAACTAATGGATTTTAAATTTAAAAATTTTGCCTTTTTTTATGTAAAGGCGGAATGCCCTATCTGGTTAGGTTCATAAAAGTGACAAAATAAGTCATGTATGTGCTCCAAAATTTAAAGAGATATTCTTTGGCCTATGGTTCACCCTTCCACCAATTTTTATTGAAATCGGGCCAGTGATTTTTTGGTAATCCAGCTGAGTAACAGACTGAACCAAAAACAACATCTTTGGCCAAGGTTAAAATAGCAAATCAAATCATTTTTAAGTACATACTCTGAAAAATGGTAGCAGTTTGACAAAACCTAATCCTGAAAACAAGAGTTATATCTTAAAAATGTTCACTACAATGGCCTTCCTTCAGTGGTTCTGACATAAAACAAAATGTTGCTCTGAGACTTTGGAAAGAATGAACCCGATTAATAATAAACCCACTGAAACTAGGGAGATGGTAAAAGTCATTTTTGGTATCATATGACCTTAAAGCAAAGCATTACTCTACAACTATTTATGAGCAAGTTTGTAGCCTAGGACTAATGTATCATCTTTTGTGCTCAAACAGAGAAAAAATTTAATAAGTTGGTTTAAATGTTCAAATTTTCTCTTGTTTTATGTTGGGGGTTCCTGTCAGACATAATCATGGTATTCTTTATAGTCGCTTAATAGTCAAACAAGCACCCAGAACAGCAGTGACGTACACAGCATTTATATGCACTGCAAACAAGCACTGTTTTTTATGAGTAACAGTATTGGGACTTTGGATGGGAATTTCTTGTAATTGTTACTAATGTTTAAACAAAGTGGTAAACTTTTCACCTACTCTCTAATAGCAGCATAAAGATAGAGAGAGTTACTTCATTAATTTGAAAATAAAATGTAGCTGTAACTATTTTGACATGATTATGCACTTAAATCGTATGTACCTCAACTAAACTTTAAAAAAGGACTCCTGACTTTGGTGTCTAAAAATGACTTGCATTTCTAAATATTGTCTGCCCATGAAACTTTTGGTCTTCAACACAGATAGCTGTATATTATTACATGTAAATTGTCTTTAATACGAGTACACATGTATTTTACTTCCATTAAAAACATTTCAATTGGAGGTGGAGAGATCAATTTCATGTTGTAGCTGAAATCCTGGCATATCAAGTTAACTTTAATGGGATTAACAAAATAAACTTTGCTATTGATTGTGACATATCTTTCTCAAAATGTTACAAGTGTAATAAGAACAAAGAAGATCAAATATAGGCAATCAATAGCCAGTGAATGACTATGAAAGTTGCACGTAGTCCATATGGGGTGGAGCGCCACTGAGGGTAATTAAGGTAGCTCATCTCAGCCACATGACTAGTATGAGTAGGAACAAGCTTACACCCGCTGAAGGAGACAAATCTCTTGAACACGACCATTCTATCTGAGCGGCGTGGCTGCTACACTGGTTCATGGAAAATACTTTAAATCTCTTATGTGCATGTTGATTTAATCGGCTCTCTGCCTTGCTCAAAGCAGTAATAACAGTGCACAAGAGTGATTTCATGGCAGTGCATGTAGTCGCACCACTACACACTTAGTAAGTACAAAAAAGCTGGGCTTAACACTGTTTACAGTGTATTTTCCTGAAATTCAGAGCAACTGCATTTAAGTGGCAATTATGTCACACGTTAAGCACCTTTTTTTTCTGCTTAAAAATCTGTTTGTTACACATATAGTTCATATGAGCGCTGATCTATTGCCGTCTGAGTGGCTGTTTGCTGTTCACAGTCAGAGAGAGGAAGTGCCAGCCCACAGGATGAAGCGGTGAAAGTAGTGTAGGAGGGAGAGACGGATGCATTGGAGAAGGAGGACAGGGGGGAGAGATGGAGTAATAAACAGAGTGGGATATATACATAGATACAGCATGTAGAGGACGAGTGACCTCTTTGTCAGTGTGACCTTCCATGTGACAAAGCATACCCTGCTGGAGAAAGAAATAACGATAAGAAGCGCACACACAACAGTGGCCCAGAAAGAAGCAATGAACACAAACGGCGTGTGATTTAGAGTTTTTTGTGATTTGAAAAGATGGCTAAAAATACGCAGTCATAAGCCACTTCAATCACTGGCTAAATATAAATAAATGTCTCATCTCTGACAGCTTCTCATCTTGAGAACTATCAGGGGAAAAAGCTATTTCAGATTCATGTTGGAAACACATTTATAGTATGATTTATTTCTGTTGATGTTGCTTCACTCCCATTTTTAAAATCAAGGACCTGATTTTGGCATAGTGTGTTGTTTGTGTGTGTGCACACTTGTCCCTGTGACAATGAAGTGTCTGTTAGGTTGCAAAAAAAATTGAATGTTTGAGACAGACTGGCGGTGATACATTCAATCTTTAATATTTAATTTATCTAAGGCACAGGATGACCAGAACGGATAACACTACATCTTGCAAACAACACACCACACTGCTCACCCACTGAGTAATAACACCAAAGACCAGCAGAGTTATTCACTTTTTGAAGTTTATAAGGGACTTCAGGCGTAATTCAAGGATGTAATAACTAAAATAATAATTTTTATAGTTGATTAATGTATACATCCTTGACTTGTTATTTTAAGGTTTTATAAAAGTATTGACAATATGACAATTCTTTTTAGATAAAAGGTGAAAAAGAATTGATCACCCCTTTTTTTACTTCACAACCAAAAAATCTTTACTTAAGAATAAATTGAAGGACTCCGTCTGAGGAATGGAGAGATGAAAAGAGGGAAAAGTGATCTGCACTGATCATTTGGAGTTTAGAGTTTCTAGGTGACACAGCAATTGTGGCCGATGAGCAACAAATAGGCCTGCTGTAATTATGCCCAGTACCACAAACTGACTCTAGCTTGCTAATTTAACTCTGTGGTAAAAGCAAATAAAGCCATGACCCCAAGTTTAGTGGTGTGGCTGGAGGAGAGGATAGGGAGTTTCCTCTTCTTTTTGCCCCACAAACTAACGAAGGGAGAACAAGTGCTACTTAGCATGCAGTCGAGCAGTGACTCATTCTTTCTTCCTTTGATTTATTGACATCACCGCTGAAATGACATGAATGTGGCTCTTGGTGGTCTGGACTGAATTAAGATCAACAAGTCAGTAAAACCACTCGTCTTGTCATATGACAGAATATCTTCATAAAAAATCCAAGCCTCACTTACTCCACATAAAAAGTCCAGTGATTAAATATTTACTAATGAACACCTGGAGAAGTTTTAATTCTAGTGGAGTTGTGGAAAATCCAACCAATTTTTGCACAATATTCTAAGAAAATGACACAACCTGGGTCACATTTATCACTGTAAATCGTTCACACCATCTGCATCCCAGTCTCCCAAATGGATACCTCTAACTTGCACCTCATAATTAGTTAACACAAGCTGTCAATCGATGCAAAATTAAGTCGCGACTACAGCTGGTGTGAACCCGAGAAACGAAGAGAGGAGACTTCTTAAGTGTTAATATCTGAAACTGTTACACTTCATGCTGATGATGTCGCACAATGAGCGTCGTCTATGAACACAGCAAGTGATGATGAATCCCTGTATTACTGCTGCAGTTAATGTATCCACAGGGATTTCAAGTTGCTGTGGGATTTCATACAGGGATAAGTGCCAACAGGGACCATGGCAGGAGTCCAGTGCCACTCATAAGGTAGCTTTCTTCCTTCTGTTCTACGCGCCATTTCATTTCCAGCTGCCCCATTGTCTAAGTATGTGATTACCAAACAGAGAAGTGGTCATTGGTTTTCCTTGTGCGCTGTTACTTACAGAAAATTGAGACCTCAGCTGTGAAAGAGTTGGAGCACAGCCCAGATGTTAGATTAACTTTTATCAAAGTCAATATCGAGTGATTATAAAAACCCACCTCCATCCATGCCCATAGACTAACAAACCTAATTAATTGATGCCATTAGTGCCTGGGCGTTGAAATTAAATATGACTGAGGCCAGAGCGAGATATAACAAAGTGGGCAAAGGGGAGGATCCAGACAGCTTTTCAAGGGGGAATCATTTTAACTGCACACAGACGTGCAGAAGAGAGAGGGGAAAGCGGGAAATAAAAAACCTCTGGCATCACGTCCCAAGAATGTCAGCAATGAGCTTATAGACCACATCCCAACACATCAGAGTCAGAGTCGGAATCACATCCAGACCTATAACAGCGCTGGAAGAAAGAGAGGGATCGCTGTGGAACGCCTAAGTGGGAGAAGGAGGCCCTCTGACAGTCCAATGAGCATCCACCTTCTACATCACATGATGCAATCCCACAAATGGTTCTGAAATTGTTCCATGCTGCCAAAAGTTTCTCTTAAAGGGAAAAAAGAGAGTGGGAGAAAGATTTAAAGTAGGAAAGAGAGTGAGAGAGAAAGAGAGAGAAAGAGAGAAGACAGGGGGAGAAGTTGTGGAGAGGGCTGGAGGGAGAAAACATAAGGCGATGTGTTTTACTGCATACCTTGGGCTGGGTCACTACGAGTACAGAAGAGACATAAAACAAATCAGATCTGGAATGACCCAGGCTGTGCAGAGAGCTGGATCTACAATGTTAATGTCAGACATGGACTTGTGACTCATACGTTGAAGTACATCAAGATCCAAAATAATAGCAAGAAAGAGGGTGAACAGGGAAATTTAAAGGAGGAACCAAGTAGGGGTTAAGAAAAACGTTCCATACAAAGAAAAAATTATCTGGAATTTGTGACAAATTTGTTTAATTCAGATCTGCTTGGTGTTAAAATTGGTGTGTTCATTTTTCCCTTAAAACAATAATACACGAGAGAAGAGGGAAAGGAGACAATGGGAGAAAAAAAATGAGTCAACGTGGACCTTACAACAACAAAGTAGACAATCTGAGTCTGTAATGCAGCTAACAACTGGCTGAGCAGACTAGTCCAGTCCTGTCCCTTCCCTTCGCTTCCCTCTCTCTCGCGCTCTCATTCTCCCTCCCGCAGCCTCCATGGATCCATCTCATGCTTTTTTCCTACGATCACAGGGAGCATGTTACAGCAGCAGTAATAGCACATGACAAGGTGACCTGTGCCCCACACAGGATGGGCTAAACTGGGGTGGAAGGGGTGGGGGGTCCCATGTCCCGTGTCCAACCCTATGGTCTCTGCACCACTCCCCCCCCTGCCCAGGCCCCAGCGCTGGCCTGCAAGGGGAGAGAGAGGCAGTGACGGCAGCCTGCCCCCTTATGCTGGGCCCCTTGCTGGACTCTGGAGAGGGGAAAGAGACGAGGCAGGGAGAGGCCCACTCAAACACACACCAAAAGTCCTGTTTATGTCTATGCTGAATTTGACAGAGAATGCACATTCTCAAGCTCACAGAGTCCTGCACGCAGAAAGCCAACCGGACAGACAACAGACATGTGGGTGAGGTGGGTGCAAATGCACTTAGCCCACAAGTCAAAGTTATATAACCTCCATAAAATTGTGTCCCTCTTTCAGGACAAAAGTTCTCTTAGAAAAATGTACAAGAAATGAGCGACATTTGCATTTCTATCTACAAGAGAACTTTTGAAAGGTGTAAAAAATGTATATAAACTTAAGTTTTATTTGTATTCAAGTTGCACACTGATATTAATTAAAAAATGGATCTGGATCAACTGTACATCCAGTGCCCTAGATGTCAAACAGTGACATATTTTACTTTCCAAAGGGGACTTTTTTCTGCATGACTTGTGCTCCACATACAACAAATATTACCTGTGTAATGTGTTTGGCCTAGAAACCATGAACCACAAGAGGTAATTGAGGGCCCAAAGACATTAGGGGGAGTTAACACTTCATTAGTCTCAAAGGTAACTGAACATACGTGGCAAACAGCACACATGCACAGAGTACATACGAGTAGGTTTATACAGTTAAGTACAGCAGCCTCTTTCTTTCTATAGGGCTACATGTGAGAGGAAGCGACCAATTACTGTAGTCACGAAAGGGGGGAGGGGTGGCGTATTTCACTGTACAGGAGACCTAATGGACTGTACCATTACCACAGGACACAGCTTCATGAAAAACATGTTACAGTTACAGTCAATAAGGAACAAACTGGGCCCATTTCATAGCTTCTTGTTGCGGGTTTGCATTCAGTCCTATTACTAAAATTAATTACATTTTAATTCAAAAGCTGTAACATACTTGGTGCTCATTTAGGTTAATTCTCCCGTACCATCCCAAATGAAACAGGCTCTCTCATAAATTTTCCCATCACATAAATTCAAAACATATGTGACTGTTAATCTCAAATCCGCTAAGTTGTTCAGAAGGTAAACCGCATTTACACAAAACAGCCTGATATAAAAACAACATCCTACCAGCTATTTTTCAAAGAGTTGAACTGTTCCATAAACAGAAATGGATAGGCGTGAGAATTATAGTGCAAAGCTCACTGGAAAAAGAGGTAGGAATATATACCCCTAGTTTTTAGTTGTACTTGGTCCCTTAAAGTTTTTTCTGTTAAAAAATGAGTAGTACAAAGAAGAAGAGCTGGAGGTTATTTAAATTTTAAACCCAATGAGAAAAACTCATAGTAAGATTCAATTATAAACCAGGGGCTCTCTTTACCACAACTATGAAGTCAGTGGTTACGGTGTGAAAAAATACTTGTAAAATTATTCATAAGTCCACCTTGCAACCGTGTGTGTTTTTTAAAGTGAAAGAAAACTCCTTTCACTCTCAGATTAACTGTCGTCTGTGATCTCCTACAGAAAAACATGTGTTACATGACAAGCGAGCTGAATCCTGGATTGAGAAGTTGTGTTCACTGACACTTGTCCTTATCTAATCATGTGTTTATCAACATAATTTGAGTTATTAATGACACTGTGTTATTGAAGGTGACTAAATAGCATGGTAAAGTCTATTATTTACAGATAAAAAATACACTCTCTAACTTAATGATATTACGTTCTCATTGGGATGGAGCAACACTCAATACCCTAATGACTGCAATGACAACTTTCTTTTCAAGTTCCTCAGATTTCCTCACACAGCCTTTAAAGTCTGGCCAAAGGACTTTGGTTTTAGCAGTGTCACTGATTTAGGACACATCTTGACAGCTTACATGAAGTTAACCAAAGTTGTAAAAGTACTGCTGTTTTCAATGCAGAAACTGCAGCTGTTGTCACTTCAGTATATTGGTATAAAAGTCTTATTAATGCCAACATAGATACGTGCTCATACATTGTTTTGTATCTAATTCTTAGGTCATTTCTAATATAAAAGTGAAAGTGTTTCTAAGAAACAATGTATCAAAATCTTGCAAACATGAAACTGCAACAATTCCTGGAAATCTGTGCAAAAATTAGTAATTTAGAAGCAACATAAATTAGGATTTAAATACATGTGAACAGACAATTTCTCAGTGTATCTTTTCAAAGACGGCAAACTACCAAAATATACATGATTGCACAACGACAGATATGACTAAAAAAGCAAAAGGAAGATGTCTCACCTGAGGGTTTAGCATGCCCTTGCACAATAGGTAAGACTTGAAATGTTTCTTCAATTTATCCCAAGTTGTTAATCCTGTTCAATACAAAAGCAAAATGGCATGTCTCAAGTCAATGAGTGGGCCTGACCTGCAGTTGCTCTGTTTATGTAACTCTGAATTATTCTCGACAGAAACATACACACTCAAGGGTAATCATTAAGGTGAGTAACACAGGCACACGCGTTGATCAAACAGCACAGTTAAAGTGAGCTAAATATGTGTGATACGTGGTTTTGGGCGACAGAAAATTACAATAAGTCAAGTCTCGACTTTGGCATTCCTCCTGTGTGTGCGAGTTTCATACCTCGGCTCAACTTTTCCCCATCAAGACCGAGTTGCTTTTAATCCTCTTTAGTCGCCGTTCCTCGTCGTCTTCATACTCGCGCAAAGCGTGTCCCCTCCATGTTGACTGGGTGGGTTAGCTTTGAGGAGAGAGGACCGCGTTGTACTAAACTCAGAAATGTGAGGAGACTTGGGGAGAAAACGTCAAACTCGTCGTACGCCCTTCCAGACGTAGGCTCACACAGCAGCGCTGGTAGTAGCTAACGTTAGCGTGGCTAGCTGGATGCTTTAACCCTAAAACGCGGCACCAAGTTCATCGGGCTTGTTAAACGTTTTGCCCCCGCTACAAACAAACATTCAAGGGAGAAAACGACTGAGGCGCAACTGGGTATCAATGACGGGCAAACGTACACGCTATCATGAAAAAAAAACTCAATCACACCTACGGTAATCCGACGAGAAATACCCCTCCTTCTTCAGGACCCAAATAGATGGCCATTACTTTTTGTTATGCACCGCCCCCTCTTCAGGAACTCTACGGGAAAGAGGGATTTCCCCCCCAGCCCCTCCGGTAACCAATCACAGGTGGGCTCGGCGTGGCTCCAGTGTTGTGATTGGTGACATTTCGGCGTAGTCCGGCTCTGTTTGGTCGGTCCCGGTGTCAATTGGGCGTGGATCCGCCCCCTCAAACAGGGGTGTGTCGTGACGTCAGAGGTAACGAAGAGGTAAACAACTTTGACCGCGTGAGCTTTAAAGCGACATCGTTTTCCCTCTGATCTCTGAATCAACGAGCACACGGTGTGGGGATTACCGCACTGATATTAGATAGCCTACGGCGTGGTGTGTCAATAGGTGGAAACCGTCCCGTTGAGGTCGTGTTTCTCTCCTGCACCGTTTCGTTGTTTTGCAGCCACAGGCTCTGAGCCCTGTGTTTGAATTACAAATAAGCCACAACACCATCGCCATCGATATCACGCAGCTGAAATACTACCATGAGCTCCGTCTAATCCCAATTTTTTCATTTTATGCATTTGGCTTTATGATTTCTTTGACACTTAGCAATTGTGTGCAGTGAGGCGTGTGTATTGGAGGGGTGTGTCTACTCTGCAGTACAGTGGTAGGCTGGGAAGCAATTCCGCTGCATGGCGATCTTGCCTTACATTTGCAATGCATGAGAGATGGCCCGAGTAGACTAAAAATAGACGATTAAACAACTCCACAACACGATCAGACTGGGCAAACATTGCTGATATTTTCTATTCTTCACCGAGATAAAATCCCTGTTGTTTTGAACCCACTTACTTCTTTAGAAGACATTTGTTCATTCACAATTGTGTTCACATAGGAGCTCTGGTATGTGGTGTAAATGATGGTGTGTGTGGGGCCAGAGGGGGCGGGGGGGCCGGGTGAAGGTCAGGGGTGTGTCTATAATGTAAACATGGTAAAGGCGACAGATATGAAGGGGAGAGGGAGGGAGAGAGGAGGGCCTCATCCGGTCCCATATATCCTCTTCCAACTATTCCCTCTTTACTTCTATTATAGCCCAAAGGGGTAGGCTTGTGTAGTTTGTAAAATGGATAGAGATCCCAGCCGGACAAATTAATAAGAAGTTCTTGTGATATAACAAGCCTCTACCACTTCATTTTATTTTGAAATATAATTCTTTTCCCCACTGTACCAATTTCTTTCCAGCTCCTATCTAATCTATTTGCTCTATCTATGACTTATCTTCATTTTGCGCCCTAAGTTTAAAAAAAAAAAAAACTGGAGACAGCAATGCACTAAAGTGCTTTAACAGATAATGAGTTAATGCGAAAAACAGATTGCAGTAATAACCCAAAAATGTAAGCCGAAACCAGAGTTCATTGCACCTACCCTTCTCAAAATTTATAAAATGCATAACCAAGCTTCTTCTGTTTACCAAATGTGTTTCAGGTATTTTTCACTCTAGCAAACCCTCCATTTATCCCCTGCATTAATCTAACAGTCAGCGCGGAGCTTGAGCTACAGTGTGTTGTGCACTGCTTGTCTGCCTTCTAAATCCCCTGTGAGCATTGCCGTGCCTCCACGACAAGAATTTTCACAACAAACATTCTCTAAATATTCTGGTCCACAATAGACAGTTATATTTGTACCCACTGTGTGGTTACAGAGACCACTCCAGAATTAGGGCACCACTATAAAACCCAAGCACGCATGTGCAAAGTTCACTGTCAACTACAAACTTAGGAAAGTCCATTTTTGTGTAGTGGCTTAACCTCAGAATCAGCCCACCAAGCCCTATACCATGTTAGACATGTGTCATAAGTTTGTTAACTGTTGATTCATGTTCAGTAACTATGTGGTAGTAAAGTGTGTGGGTGTTAAGTTAATACCCATGGAGAGTTGATCCTTGTCCTGTGGCTTGGGCGGTCTCCAAGTCTGGCACCAGCACTGGATCAAGCCGTTCAGCTAACGAGGGATTTATTTGGCTCCACAACACCCGTGTCTGACATGTATCCTGCTCAGCCATTTTGTGTCCTTAGATGCTCCGGCCCTTCACGTTGAAGTGGCTTGCTGTCTGGAAATCAGTAGAGTGGAAATTATAAATCAGAAACAAAAACCCTACTAAAACTATGGGAATTAGTATTCATTGCACTGGTGCTGGTGCACAGATAAAACTTGCAAATACTGGCAAATGCCTTCAGCATTGACAGATTTGACTTTAGGCTGTTTCTATGGTGTAACAGAACAGTACAACAGGATGAGTAAACATCAGTAAGACATATATAAGGATGCACATCCAAGCAGTAATGTGGCTGCAGATTTAGAGGAAAAGCATGTTTTAGAGACTTTGGGCCACTACAGTGCATTATGAATTGGTTATTTTGGCCACAGTTTGATGAACACAAACATTAAGATAAAGACAATAACTGGCTGAAGTGGGTCACTGTGCAGACCTAAATTACAGAGCACTGCAAGTGTAGATATTGCGCATGTATTGTAAAACTAAATAATTAACAGCAGAGTAATTTCAGGGAAAAAGGATTATGGGTTAGAGAACAAAACTATCATGTTGCACCAAAGCAAATCACTACAAATTCTTATCAGATTTTACAAGGTTTTATCTGGGGTTTTTAAGTTAGAAAAAAGCACATGAAAACACACGTACACACACGCACACACACACACATGCAGAGCTCCATCAGCTCCAGGCACCTCAGATAAGACAAGAGCCATAACTGTGACTATTACTATTTCATCTCCAATAAATAAATAAACACATAATCAAATGTCATGAGTCTATGATCTTTCTTGACTATCAATTCTCCACCACCTGGGGACAGTTTTTCTGCTGCTTTCACAAAGCCACAAAGGAAGCCCAGCTCAGTGTCACATGCACATGCACATGCACATGCACATGCACATGCACGTCTCCCTGCCAAACAAGCTAAGCACATCATGTTTGAAAGTTACAGTAAGGACGACACAATATGTCTACGAGTCCTCATGGGTCAAAAGGTAATGTGAGCAGGTGCACCAACCCCCCCTCCCAATTAAGGCACCAGAGAGCATCTCTGGACAGCTTTGGAAGCTTGTGCTAACCAGCTGTCAGATATCTTACTTGATACTCTCAATCTTTGCCTGGTTCAGTCTGTAATGTTTTTGTGAAATACAGTATGCATCTAAGCTTAGCCTTTGACACCCAGGATATCCTGCCTGAGGGACCACCACCCTGTTCCACTTACACCTGTCATCATGGTATGCCTTGGGCTGCTGCTCAAAATCTACATAGACTCTCTTCCCTGGGGCAATTGAGATAGTCTGCAGCTTGCAGAGTGCAAGATCAACTGAGGATGCCATCACCTTAATCCAACGTTTGCCCTGTCACATTTGGACATGACATGTGAGAATACCGTGCTCAATATTACTCTTGTCATCTTCAGGGGCCATGCCTGAGCACCGCCATGTGCAACTGAATCCTGGACTTGTTGACAGGCAGACCACTGGTTGTCAAGATTGGCACCTCCTCCACTAATTCTTGGCACTCACACCCATGCCAGTACTCCCTGATCACACATAATTGTGTGGCACAGCACACCCCTACTTTCATCCATTTGAAAGTGTCACCACAGCTATCAGCACAGTCACTTACAGAGTTTTCATGAGAGAAGAAAGGAAATCTATTTAATCTGGCTTTAAGTCTGATTTCTGAAACATCTTTGGAACAGATTTTTGCAATATTGACACACAAGTACAAAAGGAATGGAGTTGTAAATTTGAAATTTGCTTAAAATATCATGTAAGTCCTGGTTAAAAGTGTATGTAAAGGGACAGGGCAAAACTGAATTTGAGCAAGATTGTGAACACATTTAAAAGCAGTCGGATAAATAAAGGTCATATACACCCATTTTTATTAAATGTTTTGCCATATTCCCCAGAAACCTGGTTTTGTGTGTGAACACATAGAATTTGACAGTGACAAGTCTGCAAACAAGGCATACATGAGACCCTTAAATGCAATGACAGGACAATTAGGTGAAGGAGAGGAGGAGACACTGTAATTCTCTCTAATATTTTAAGTGGAGAGAGTCAGCACTGTAAAGTTCCCTTTGGCAATATTGGGTAATGGTGACATGTAAATTCCAGCATGGCTCCGTAGATCCTCCTTACCTTCTACATATGTTTCACTAAGAGTATCTGTAGCAGCTGCAACTCTGTGTGGTGTCAACGCTGCACCATCCTGCACTGTAAAGCTGTGCAGCAGGTGATGTAAACAGCTTAGTTTCTCTCAGGCAATAAACGAAAAACCCTCCAGGACATTTACCACAGAGACACTTGAAGGAGGCTCACAGAATCATCCGAGACCACACTCATCCCAAGCCACAAACTATGTAGCCTTTTACCCTCTGGAAAACATTACCAAAGTATTACTTCCAGAGCCAGCAGGTTCAGGACAGCGTGGTCCTCACTGACATCAGACCGTTAAATTTATAACCAAATATCCCTTGCTCACACCCTGCCTTTATGTCTCCATTTTTTTATGGTTTTGTACTATTTGTAATTTCTCTCTCTTTTTTCTGTATGTACTGTTTAGACTGCTCAGAAGCCATCACAGTTTTGTTCTGTCTTCCACTGTCCTGTGGTTGGGGTGTCGATTGTAACTTGTACTGACAATAACACAACATTTAAAAGTTAAATATTAATACCAAGCGAATAATACACATCTTATGATATTTTGTAAATAATAAAGTGCCTTCTAAATAACTTCCATTACTCTGCTATTTACTTTTTCATAATGGATGACTGTAAAGTAAAATATCTCTGATTGCCACCTGCAATAAAACAGAAAATATTGTGTATTTATTTTTTTTATGTACACTTTTGTACATTTATGGCTACAGATTATCTCACCACCTTCCTACACTCCCTTTTTAAGTGCAAGATATTTTCCAAAAGGAGGACAAATGAAAAAAAGGTTATTGGTAAATTTTTTCTATAGATTTCATCATAATGTCATTATGAAGAATTCTTTAGGCTGCGATAATCATCCACTGAAAATCTGTTGTGTGAGCTAAATCCTGTAATATTAAGTAATGTGAGATACTAGGGCCATTATTTTTTTTTTTGTTCTATTCCAGCTGACAGCATTTTAAAGTTTTAGAGTTTTTTTACTGTGTGGAATGTTATAGGGCAAAACAATTCAGCTTCACAAAAATTTTAATCTACAAGTATTAGGTACAAATACCTCAAAACTGCACTTAAATAAAATATTTGAGGAAATGCACTAAATTGTCGCTCTTGAATAATATACAATCAATAGAATAATTAGTAATGAAAAGTAACATAGTTTTTCTTCTCAAAACTTTAATAATAATCTAATAGATTTTTTCTAATTTAATAAATAACAAACCTTGTTATTTTGATAGTTGAAAAAGTAAATGACACACATGCATACATACAGGAGTTGTCTTAATGTGTGACTGCTGGTTTAGTAATATTATTACTGCATGAGCTCAAACGTATCTTTAAGTTTTTTACTGCAGCAATTGTGAACATTGTTGGAATTCCTTTGTCCTATTCAAATATTTACTTGAGAGACCAAAGGTTATTTTTCTTTTAGTAATTTGTCAGAAGATTGCAAAGAGGAGGTGAAAACTGCTTCTGAACTCCTATTGCTCTTAGACTTCATAAAGCACCCCAAAAAAGGACTTATTATAACAGGTAATACTGCTGCAATGTGAGCCAGTTCTCAAATTTTTGATGAGGACATGAGACTGTTATTTTTTATTCACAGACAGAAAAAAATTTAAACCTAATACTATGGTCCTTCTTTTTTTTCTCCGGAGGCTTGTAAGGCTTTGGAATATGTACATCTGACAAGACCAGGCTTCAACCATGGTCTATTAAAGTCCCTCTAGTTCCCTCTTCTGGGAAGATGAGGGACAACATGACCGCTTATTACCCATCACTTATACCGTACTATCACTTAAAGGTCCCTGGGCTATAACACCACTACAGTGCTAGATCTCACAGGGCTGCTGTTTTCAAAATGGCACAGTTCTGAAAGTAAAATGTACGTCTATGCAACCAGCAAAGTTTGTTCAAAGCAATCAAACCAAAGTGTTGTGTCTTAGCAACAAAGACAAAAATAATAAACATGAAGATCTCAAAAGTGATTGAAAGAAAGTGACAACCCAGTGAAAAAAGATGAGGTGTTTACAGTAGAGTTGAATTGAAAACCTGCATAACAACTGGACTTCAAAAACATTGTTAACCAGTTCATTATCAGATACTTTTAAGGACATAATATTACTGTCTTAGTTTTAGTTGTGTGCAATGCATAAATCAGCCAACATGAATGATCCCTGCAAGTTAAGCGGCTCTACTAGAGCAGTGAGGTCATTTAAAAGCATGGAGGAAGTTACTGTTGAACCTCTTTGGTTGGTTGGTTGGTTTGTTTGTTTGTTTGTTTGTTTTACTTAATGAGATGTACTTACTGACTAGGCTGCTTCCACTCTTAAAAGACAGTAAATCGAAGAGTTATGGTCCAGCATTCAGCATAAGCATGCTCACGTAAATTGTTAAAATTTAACTGCACGTTTTAGTTTATAAACCCACATTAATAAAACAACAGATAGTTTGACAAGTTTAGTTTAGCAATTAATGAGAACTTTTATTTTGAAAATAAAGCTTTTATTTTGAGAAATTTAATCGGACAAGCAGTAGCTAGCTAGCAAACCATCTTGAGAGTCCTTAGCATTGTGAATGACTGCACATTTTTCTCGGTCAGACTAAGGCAACTTATATATGTACATATGTCCAGTATGTTTTATGGGTACTTTGTTTAAAACAAGCTATCTGTTATTTTACTGTCCAATGACGGTGCTGTTTCTCAGCAGACAGCGAATTTCGTTAGCTTATCATAGTTAGCTAGGTTAGCTCCAGTTAGCCAACTAGCATTGGCAAGACACGGGATAGTTCGTTGTTACTCTGAATAAATCGTTAACCCACCGTCTCCCCCGATAGTGCACTTGTCTGGTAAGACATATAACCGGAGAATTAAAACTGCAAATGATAACGGGACGTGAAAGCAGACAAGAGACATGGTTTGAGTAACTATAGGTAATGTTCATGGCGAGAAAATTGCATCGATGGTCCCATGGTGTAATGGTTAGCACTCTGGACTTTGAATCCAGCGATCCGAGTTCAAATCTCGGTGGGACCTCGTCCTTTTACATTGGCCGTGTCTAGAAATAGTTACAGATGTTAAGTTTGGAATTATAAGTAGTAATCAACAAAATAGGACTTAATGAAATGTATCCAATTTGTTATTGCACACAGTTGCCATCATTTGTCTTAGAATTAGCAGAGTAAAAAAAACAAATGAAGAGAACAGATATAATTGCCTTTTGGATGTCCCATTTAGCATAGGACTACTAAAAAATTTGTTGCAAGTAGATGGGGGAAGAAGTCCAGTCAGTGTGAGGGAAAGGTGATAACATTTCTCAGAGACAAGAGGTACAGTGACTACATACCAAAAGAGATGCAGGAGAGGAAGGAACAGCTTCGTGTCTGGACAATGAGACTACAGTAGTTGAAGTAAATAAAGAGACAGTGGCCTTTTGATGTTGAAAATCAAATCATATGACAGTTTAGAGGGAGCAATCTAGGACATGCAGGGGGAGCATTAAATTTTAAAAAAAAGCAGACAAGTGATGATTATACAGAAAACAAAAAGGACTTGTGTTAAAATTTATTAGAGTGTGGAGACAGGGTGGAGAAAATGGTATTATGAGAGCTACTTGACTTATTATATGACTAATAAAAAAAGAACATTGGGGAAGACTGCATTATATGTAGAAGGCAGTAATGCCACTTTAAGGATGCCAACTAATGTCGAACTTAAAAAGTATGAAGAAAAAAGAAGATGTGAATGCCTGTGCCATGAATCAAGCTGTTTGAATAAGTATATGCAAAAGCAGAGACCAAAAGAAGGTAAATATATGATTTGGTCTCCAAATAAATGACTAAATACATCAGCATATACTTTGCATTGTGAGCTTAAATAATGAAGCACACATTTGTTTTTGATTTTCTTTTATTACTTAAAGTTTCTGTCAAATATGACATATGCTGTTCCTCTCACCACCTCACAGGATTAAAATATATTACTTCTTTTACAAAAAAATCCATTATGAAAAATAATGATTGTGCTTGAGTCATCTAAATACTGTTTCAGTTTATAGAAAACACATAAATACCAAACCACAACAACAAAAAAATTATTGATAAAAAGTCTAACATTCAAAATATCTTTTTCCTATGATGAAGTCTTTGGTTTGAAATAAAACTCCCCTCTAAAACATAGCTCACTCATTATGTGTTACCATGGATATTGGTTGGTTAAATAAAGACACAAACAGGGCCGAAACTAATCTATGATATGAGGATGCCTTTCTGCTCTGTCTCTTTTTATAATAGCATTAACTAAAATTGGAGACATTGAACACTTCTGCATATGAGAAAATCCATACCATACTAAGTCCATACCATTTTTACTCTCAAAGTAAGGTATTATTTTTCTGTAGCTGACTGAAAGTTCATATCTTGTCTATGATTTTTAAATTATATTTAATAATTCTATTTTAGGGCTCATCTACCTTCATTGTTTATGTTGTTAGTAGCTACATGACATTTTGTTAAATCCTCTGTGTCCAAATTTCAGTTCAACATAAAATGCTACTACATCCGTGGTTTTCACTTCAATGAAATACACTTATATTTGAGTTGCAATGGGAACAAATGTTGGTTATTAAAAATTCATAGAAAACCACTGCATTTTAATTATGTTAAAATGTAGTCAGAGACACTTTCTCCTTAGCCAATCAAAATATTTAACCTATTTTTTTCTCCACTTCCTGACATTGCATAACGACTGAATGCAATTATGCCACTTTACACCTTAAAACATGCCCCTTTATTTAACCACAATGTTAAAGACCCTCACTATTTTTCCTTAATTATTGGATAAATGGATTGTGACTCACGCAGATTATAAATTTTGTTGCACATTATGTGAACTTTTTGAAACAAAGTGACAGATAAATACAACTTTACTGACAGAAAAAAAACCCAAAACAAAATGATCAGTCTCTTACTCCAATCTCATTTGGCATAGGCTACCAATGTCAGGTAAATCTTTGGCTTATTGAACTCTTCTCCTCTGTTTGCAGTGTAAACTGATATATAAACAATACTTTTGCCCTACAGGGCACTGAGCTGTTAGAACTGGACTCGGTTATAAAAACAGTCATGAAACCAAGCACAGAAACCAAGCACACCTGTACATATGCAAGTGAAAACATAGATACACCCACACTTCATTAAAAAACATGAAAATTATTTCTCCCCAACAGTCCAGAGTTTTTGAACTCTCCTGCCCTCTCATCTGTGTAGTTGTGGTCCCAGCATGACTTTGTTGATAAAGTTGACAATGGCCACAGCTGGCTGCTCGGGGTCCATCTCTGCAAAAAGGTGACACACGTTCTCTGAAGCACTGCCTGTCCGCCGAGCCACAAAGCCAAACATCCTGCAGCAGAAAGGACACATGAGAGGTCAAGAGACAGGGCAGCAAATACTATTCGATATGGAAACAAACAGAAATATGTCTCAAGAAGTCAGAGTAACAAATCAGACTGTGACTAATTGCCATGCAAGGTAGCACATTGTACTGGTCTGTGATATCACTAGCAAAGAAAAACACATTGTGACGCAAGCACTTACTTGCTTGACGTGCTATCAGAATTAGTCCACCTGAAGCACGGGCACACAGATAGAGACACAGAGACAAAACGTAGGGAAAACATGAATAACAAAGACAGAGACTGTTTTATGCAGACAAAGCGCTGGCTAGAAACCTGCCTTCACCTCTCAGGGAAAAAAGCAGACACATGATTTAAGAAGAACTTATATTTAAAAAATATAAGTCAATACAGACAAGATATTGTTACAGCGCAGCAAGCACACAAATTATTTATATTGAAATAGTAGTTTTTAGTAAAGACATACTGCAGTGACTCACCTCTGGTCTTGGGGATCAAGACTGCTGAATGTCACACTGCTTATTGGGTAGTGTCTCCTGAAAAATAGTCTGTTTAAACAAAGACATCATTATGACTTATTCCTTTTTGGCATTGTAAGAATAATATCTAGACATTTTCTATCAAGCTGGTGCACGTACTGTGTCATGCAGAAGAAACGTCAAGTGATAACCAATTGTTATTAAAAACAGTCATATCCACTGAGTTGAAAAAGTAATAATTTAAGTTATCACATTTTCAAAGTGTGATTGTTTTTCCTAAAATTTACCTTCTTTTGCTGTCGGTAAGAGTGATGCCCTGAGCAGACACTTTGAAGTGGACCACTGTTGCCACTGGACGTGGACTCAGAGCCAGAGTACACTTAGTTGCCTTGGAAACAGCCTCTGGCCCCGTCAAAGATTCGGTTTCCACAGAGTTCAGGTAGAGCACATTGCAGGCTTGTTTATCAGAGAGATGAGAAAATAGGGATTAACATAACCAAATGTTCTTAGGACTCAGTGATATGAAATTATAAGGCTTAAATGGCCTCTGCTGGTCAAATTTAAGAACTGCAGTTGGTAGACTGCATGCGAGAGGTCCTCTGGAATTTTGCACAGCAACAGAACAGACAAGCACATGTATTACCTGCTCCTTGTTTGAGGAGATCGGCTGCTGTGCTGGTGTTTGTCGCACTCTGCATCTCCTGAAGCTCCCCAACCAGGTCTGAAACATTATGTGCTTTAGTTGCGTAACAGTACTGACTGAATTATTCAGACACCAGACTGTAACCATTAATTATTTTCTATTCTTGAAATGTTTGGTTGTTCTCTCATAATAAATACATTTATTTAAAAAGTTGAATATTTTATTTTAGATCAAAGTCATGACATCTTAATTTAATGACACTGATTTGACCTTTTTCTGGGATGCGAAGGGCACATGGCAGAGAGATGGGAGTGATTGAATGCTGGTACACCAAGGCAGATAAACTTCCTGAGGCAAAGACAGAGCGAGAAAATAGGGAAGACAGATCGTGATTACTAAAGATTAGAAGTCGTAAAAAAAAAAAGAAATTAGGGAACTGAGAAGAAAGTAAAAGCTCAGATTCTCTTGGCTTACAGGTTGAGGTGATAAACTTCAGCATAGCTTGAACTCTTTATGGCTAAATATGCGAAACATATTTTGGAAGTTGTGTCTCCCACATAACTGACCGAAGTAGGACTCGTTCTGACAGCCCTTGATCTTCACTCCCCGTGGCCCTGTCTCAATGAGGAAATGTCTCACCAGCTGTTCCAGAGGATCCCCTGGGAAAGAGAAGAAGGGGGTTGAGAAAGAGGGGAGAGAGGATCAAAAATAAGGCCGACTGTCTCACTGCAGAGCACACTATATAAATATGCATACACAAATGACAAGATGAACAAGATTCTTATTTCTATAGACCTATCTAAACCATGGTGTCTCTTTTTGACTCATTTGTGTTACAATCTAAGGATACGAAAAGACAACACCCACCCCAGCCACAGCCTGTTCACCCTGCTGCCGTCAGGCAAAAGATACAGAAGTATCCGCTGCCGTACCACCAGACTACAGAGCAGCTTCTTCCCTCAGGCTGTGAGACGACTTAATGCAACATCTGCACTCCTCCATGTTTAATTATTTTATTTTATTTTTTGTACAATCAATTAATCAATCAAGAGGGAACCACATTTTAATTTCATTATACAACCTGTTGTACAATGATCATTAAACTTCCTTGTATCCTTGTAATAAATAAGAAATTTTACTTTAACTAAATAGAACCTAGATTGATAGTTTTCTGTTATTTTGTAAACTTGTGATGGCAGGTATCTTCTTTGCAAACCAATCAGAAGGCATTTCAGACATTAAAAAAGGCTAAATGGATGAATGGGAAACATGTAGTTGATCAACCAGAGGCCAATTATGCCAGGATCAAATTTCTACATAGTCTGATGGGGGGATTGGGGGTGTGTGTGTGTGTGTGTGTGTGTGTGTGTGTGTGTGTGTGTGTGTGTGTGATGTGACTTGTCTGGTGCCAAGACAAACACCTATGACAGGCCTTTTGGCCTGCCATTGGCTGATCATAGCAGGAAAGCACAGGTGTTCTGCTAATAAATTTAATCATGGAACTATTCCCAGCCTAGTGTCCCAGTGAGTCAAGTCTGTGTGATAGTGAGCCAACATTGACAATACCAGTGCCATCAAACTGATGCAGGTAAAAGCAATTCAGAATTCAAAGGCCTGTTGATATTAACAACAAATCCATGATGGATACCTTTGCTGCCAGTGATGTTGGCATTGGGAGGTGGGGTGGCCACTTTGAGGGCCAGGCCATAGGCCCCCTGGAAGGAGTTACTGTCTCTGATGAGGAAAGTCCCTGGTTCCTTGTCCTTTAAAACAGCTATGGCTACAGGAGAGAAGACACTTTGAGTGAGGGTAAGGGGAAGATTTGGTTTTTGGTAGTGATAAATAAAAAAGATTTCATGTCCTCACTCTTAATTATAACTCTCACCTTGGTCTCTGGAGATGCCTGGTTTGTACCAGAACTTGGAGCTGTCCTGGACAAACTTAGCATTGACCCTGATGTCTGTTTCCTCCCTACAGCTGTGTTGTGCAGAACCCCGTCTTTGCTCTCCCACAGAGGAGGAAAAAGTAACATGGTGCGAGGGGGACGGAGCTGAGGAGGCCCGGAGTAGTGAGTTGTGACCGTTCAGTGAGCCTGGTGTGCATGAAAGCCGTTTCTTCTCAGGGAGCGGTGGTTGTATGGCGGGGATAGTGACAGCAGTGTACCCAGTGTATGGTACATGAGGGACATTTAGTAAAGGATAGTAATAGGATGCTAAGGGGAAGGTTGGAGTGTGGTATCCATCAGGCACAGGTGATGGTGGTTTGGTGTCGATTGAGCTATCTCTGTCTGAAGCCAATCTCTGTCCTGCAATGTCTGCTGAAGTGGAACGCTGGGGAGAACTCTGGAGGTCTGGGGAGCCAATAAGGGAATTTGGGGATGTAGTGGAAGGGCTCGAAGTTAGGCTGGTAGAAGTGTTTATGGATAAACCTCTGCTGCCATCAGATGGGGTTTCACTAGGTAGGGCAGAGCCATTCAGTTGCACTTGAACCGGGGTAATGACGACTGTGGCATAGCTTGAAGTCTGTAATTGGTCAGATCCCTCTGCGCTCCCTGTGATCTTGGCTGCTCCCAGCTTATCATCAGAGCTCAAACTCTCACTCGATGGTTGTGTGGAGTTAATGGATATGTTGGAACTTTGGGTTGGAGTTTCTCTTGGTAATGGTGTGATAGATTTGTCGTTATTTGTACTTGACTCCACATGTGTAGAGGTTTCTTGGCTGTGAGGCAGGCTATCAGCAGTAACACTATATGAAAAACAAAATAAGGTAAATATTTACAAATCTGGATAAATGTGAGTTTTTGGTAAGAATTAGTAGAAGTAACAAAGTAAAAGTTTCACCCACCTGTCTTCTGTGTGTGTCGGACTGCTGCTACCAATGATTGTGTAATCATGATCAGAGTCCAGTCCTGGTGTGCTTGACTGACCATTAGAATCAGATTTGCCCTCTGAATTCTGGGATAAGTCATCCTCCCCATCAGCCATGGCCTTTTCCACTTTGAGAAGCAAGATAATACAATACAAGATGAATGAAAAAACAACAACAAAGTAAATAACTGATACAAGAAGTAAGGCAATACATTATTTCACTGTTAAATAACATTCCTAACTGTATTCTTCATTCACCCTTGTGATGCTCAGTGCTCTGCTGGTCTCTACATCCAGATGGGGTCTCAGGCAGTCTGCCTCTTCCAGGAGAAGGGCTACTAGCTGGAAGAGGTGAGGCAGATCCAGAGTGGTATCCTGAGGCGTAACCCCGGCTCTCACGGCTCTCAGCTGGGGATGATTGATAAGGGGAGCAGGGACATGAATGGCGGGGCTGAGGAGGAGTGTGGTACCCGCTGCTGGCTCCATCGCGCACATCCATCAGAGACTGGGGACCAGGGTAGCCCTGGTGAGGTCCGATGGCATATCTAAGATTCTCGGGGTTTGGACCCTGATCCAAGCTGGAGTGACAGACATGAAATGCCGGCATGGCTGGTTTGCACTGCCACATGTCTGCTTCTCTCCCCACCTCCCATGGATTTTCACTTTCCCACAGTGGATGCGCCTCTCTCGTCCGTTGTAATCCTGCTCCTTGGGACCAGTGTGGATTTTCTGATTGGTCAGGATGCAGTGAGTGGAATGTTCTAACTGAGGCTGTTTGATGTTCTCGCCTACTGGAGCAGTCCCGACAGGCGCAGCCAAAGGATGGTGTTGGAGAGCTGAAGAACATTTCCCTGTAAGGGCTGGAGGGCAGTGACTGATGGGAGAGATGAGAGGCCGGGTTGTGACTAGAATAATGGAAGAGGTGACACTCTTCCCCAGTACAGAGTCTGTTTGAGGCTGGGAGGGTGTGGCTGTGCGGGTGGGTGCGTTCACCAGTGGGGTAAGGGTAGCAAGGCCTTAAGACACAGGGCAGGGGTGGGGGTGGAGGTGGGCGCTCCCACGGTAGCTCTGGTAAGGGATGGGCACTATGTCGATGGCAGAGTTCCATATGAGTTGAATGAGGAGGCAGGGAAATAGATTTGGATGGTAAAGCCGGCAGAGTTTGGCTTTTTGGATGTTTTTTAATGCTGCTGCAGCGGCCCAGACAATGACAGGGCTCTCGCTCTCTCTCCACTCCGACATCGCCACACTTCATAGCTGCACCACAACATGAGTGCTCTCGCCTCGTACCCACAGGACTTGACGGATCCCCATCATCCAAAATTGCTGTCTCTCTATCCCTTTCCTTTGTTCTTGATTTCTCTTTTGCTCCATCTTCCCTGTCTCCTCGTCTCGATGGACAGTCAGTGTTTTCTCTCTCTGGGTGGTTTATGGACAGAGAGGCATCATCCAGGTGTTCAGAGGGGACGGAGGACCGAATAGAGTCAGAGGTGTAGGTATGAGGCTGGGGCTGGCTGGGAGTTTGAGTTTTGACTGTTGGACTGCTGGTGAGGCACCCATTGGGTGATGCTACAGAGGCAGTCGAGCCAGGCCCACGACGCTTCCTTACTTGGGCATAGAGGCTTCCATCCAGAGGACCCCTCGTATGAGAGATATCTGGTCAAAATAATAAGGGAGTGAGATGTGATGCTTGATTTGCACTCAATGTAAAGCTTTCTTTGATCACATGTTTGCGTGTGTGTATATGTATGCATTTCTTACTTTCCATGCTGTCTTGGTGGTGCAGGTTGAAGTTTTCGTAAGAATCCCACCTGACCACAGGGTCTGAGGTGTTGTAGTCCACTTTGATGGATGCGTCGTTCTTGCGGTATTCTCGACCTTCGAAAGCAGGCATATTGTTAAGAAGCATATAAAAATCTAAGTAGAAAGATGCACAAAATGCCCCAAAAGGATTCAGTGACAGACGAAGAGTTAATAATATTCACCTTTCATCTGTTCTGGCCCGTTTGAGAAGATAAACTCAACTGTAGCATCTGAAGGAAACCTGTCATCTACAGAAAGAAGAAGAGATGATGTCTAAAATATACAGACTGTCGAGGCAACAACAAAGACTGACAAAAACAGATGCAATAAAGTGTGATCTGAGCAGAGGAAATATCAAAGGTAATAAATAAAGATACTTGCTTTCACTGTTCAAAATGAAATCTGAGCAGAGCACTCAAAGAAATGTATCTGAAACGAGTTTTTATTTTGCTTTTGTGCATTAATGTGAGTAATGTTATTTATACATTGTATGCATGCAGCACTTAGAGTAACTGTCATGAGACTGCGGCGCACTGAATCGTGTACAAGCATTCCTGTTTCATCTAAATAGACACTGTCACTTGATATTTATCTCAAAATACACACACGATACAATAATCTGAGATCTAAATAGGTCTTAAATTATACAGCCACATGAACCATTTCAAGGGAAACAGAAATACACAGCAAGAGGTTTCCATTTGTACATTCATATGTTTACAGTGTATTCAAATTTTTATGGGTTGGAAGCACTGCTGCAGTCTAAAACCTCCCAGCAGTGATGTAACATCATGGTTCTTCTTATGTTCATGTAGCTTCCTTTACTCTTCTCTCATTTGCAATGTCTTCATGACTGTTCAAAAACAAGAAAAAATCATGTTTTTCCTAAGAAACCGTTAGGCCCCTGTTTTTATACCTGTGCAGGCCAGATCCAGTTCAGTTTTGCCAAACCACAGCTGGGCTCCATGAACAGTGCAGGTGTGGAACTGGACTCTGAACACCACCTCCCTCTCTGCTGCTCGACTCCGCCGGTGGTAGCACTTCACCTGCAGGGAAACGATCATTTCACAAGAAACGTGTCACAATGTTGACATTGTATAGGACAAGCATGACAAAACATTCAATCAAATTTTCTTTTTTTAAAGTGCTCTGCTCTTGATCATGTACGTGTTACTGCCGTTGCAACTGAATACCCCCAAGATAAATGCAGTGTCTATGTTTCTTACTATGTCGCTAGGGCTTTTAATGTTTTTAGCCTCTCAGAGACATGCAAGACAGCACAAGAAAGTAATTAGGCATGCAAGTCCAGAGTCTACAGAGAATTTGCAGCTAAAGTGGTTTAAAAATAATCCTTTTAAAGGCAAAATTATCAAGTGTATCAAAGTGAGGAGACAAAAAACAGCAGACTTGTAAGTGGAAATGGGAGAATGGTATTTCAGTTTTTGCATAGATGTATGTAAGTATGGATATGGAGAGGATTCAAATCAGAGTAAGTTTCCAATTAGTTAGATATAGTTGACAATAAACTACTTCTTACCATAATGTCTCCTTTTAAAAGCAGAGCTGGCTCCATAGTCACACAAAGCTTCCTTGCTCTGGAGCTCTGGGGATCACTGGACACACACATACACCCACAGCATGAAAAACTAGCCTCACCAGTTCAAAACATACATAAAACCAGTCAAAACATGTCTCAGTTGGGTAAAACAGTGGTAAACAACATCACCTTTGACATAAACACAGACCTGCCTAGACCTAAACACAGACACAGGTCTGTATAGACAACATCTGTCAGTTGGATAAGGGAAGGGAAGGATCCTGCCGGACGCACAAAATGCTAAAACTGGACAACTGGCCATGTACTTACTAGATGCCTGAGGTGTAGACCAGCTGTAGAGACTGGTAGATTTTTAAGAAAGGGTAGAAACCTGCAAATCCAGAGAAAAGTGGAAAAGAAAATCAATGAACATGCAGAGATGAGGGAGATATGTACAGAGGGATTAAGGCTTCATTGCTGTTTGTTGTTTCTTTTAAATAGTTAAATATTTACCAAGCTAAGAATCACTCAAAGAACACTGTCAGCTATTAGACAAGATTATTTGGTGTAAACTGACCTCCTCCTGCCTGGAAGTTTGGTAATGATGGAATGAGGATCTGGTGGAGGAACAGAGGACTGCTGTTCATTTTGATGGTACCAGACAGCAGACCACTAAAATAGTAGATGTACCTGGAAAATGAGCATATTGAAGAAATGATGTGATGAGAGCAGCAGTGCAGGAAGTAATATATGGCAGATGAGAAAATACAAAGACGTGTGAGTGTCGGACCTGTTCTGAGAGGGCTGCAGGGAGGAGGAGACTTTGTCCTCACAGAACTTTCTCATTGCCAGCGTGGTGAGAGCCTGGTCCGCTCTGTGGACACAACCAGAGGTCTGTTATTAAGTGCTTCAGAAGGGATCCGTGTGAGCAAAAATAAGAACGTTATTGTGTGTCTGTCTGGTAATGAGGTGCACGCCTGGAGTAAATCATGGCTGATATTGGTGAATTTTGTTTATCCATAAAAAAAAAATTATTGTATCCAGCTTTTCATTTTGAATATTTCTAAATTTGTGTGATAGTAAACTGAATATCTTTGGGTGGTTTTGGACTGTTGTTTGGACAAAATAAGTGGTTTAATTTGGTCAACTTAGACTCTGAAATTGTGGCAATTATACTATTTTTGGACAATTTATAGACCAAACAATTGGTCTAAAAATATGTCCTTTTCTGTTTTAGTAATTTAAATAATCATTGTTTGAGAGCTGTGATCAAAGATATTTTTGGTCTGATGTGATTAAAGTTATTTTTTGTCTGATAGCTATGAGATAAAATTGGGAATAAGCAGAAGTAAGGTTGACAGGATTTCAGCACAAGGGACATCTTTCAGCCTGCTGGTGTATGTTAGCAGTTGTAGAGAGAGCGTTCCAGGCAGGTGGCAAGTTTAACAAGTATAATTGATCTTTACACATATTGGCGTATTGAATATCTTGTTATATTAATAATGCAGGTTACCCAGCTGATATCTTGCTGTAGTGCATATAAGCTGCCACAATGACCCCCGTCTTCCCTTTGTTTCCCTGTTAGAACACAGATGAGAGTCAGTATGAAAAAGGTTTTCCAACTGTTGCAAATTTTACTTCACAGCAAAAAACAGCAGACGTGGCTTCAGGTTGTACTGACCTTGCAGTGGAGGACCACTACATTGTTGGGGTCAGAGGTCAGCCAGGTCTCCATGGCTTTACAAACAGCACAAATCCTGTCCAAGGGTGGGGCATGAAGATCAGGCCAGCCGTAGTCCTGCACCTGAACCACAGAGTAGGGCAGATGTTTCAAACTTTTTTTTTTCAATTGGGTAACACCCACCCATCAACCTTGAAAATACAAAGCGATCACATTCGTAGTTTTTGCATCTTTTAAGATGTAAACAAACATGTACCTTCGGGTTAAGTCTGATGATGTCATGTCTCTTCTCTGATAAATTTAGTAGCTGAAAAAGATAAAGACACATTAGGACTGGAAAAGAAGCATAAAATGTAGCAAATATACACTTGAAGCTAACAGAATAATCCATTTTAATCATTAATAAAGACTTAAAGAAAAGTCTTTTTTGATAGTTACACAAATATGCAAATAAAAACTACTAAAAACTTTACATTGCAGTCGTTCCTTAGAATATCAATTTTATATTCCAGATCTTTTCAGTTTTATGACTAACCAGGAACTTGTCTTGGTGTTTGGATTTTAGCATGGAGGCCACTTCCTGCAGGTTTCTGTGGTACCGCTGCTTCTCCAGGTTTGGCAAGAAGAAGACAGAGATGATCCTCTCTGTGATGTAGGTGAGGTCAAAGTCATAGTGTCGCTCCATCACATGCTCCATCACTTGTTCCACACTTTTACTCCTGGACATTGTGAGAATTTATTGTTAAAGCGCAGCAAAAAATAATTACAGCTTAGATTCCTTAATCTTTATTTTATCGTGCATTTTATTTCGATGGATCCATTTTACATATCAAATGATATTCTGTATTGACTGATGTTTGATTCAGGCTTTGTGGTACCTTGGTATGGAGCCTCTCTTCTTCTGTGGTGTCAATTTAGTAGAGCCGTGCTGAGAATCAAATAGAAAAGGAGTAAAACTAATGTATTACATAATATTGCACTGGTGCTACAGGCTATTGTGCACACTCACCAGGTCTGGTGTGGAGGTACAGGTGGGAGTCACCTGAAAGAAAATAAGCACATGGTTGATTTTTTGCAGCAGTCACACAACCACATGTGCACACATACATTTACACGCAAGAAAACACACATTGGGAATTCACCAGCACATGCCAAGTCATGTGCTTGGTTTAATGCTCTTGGTCCCGCTCCAGCAGTGCAGATGGAAGGATGAGGGGATGAGGAGGGAGGCAAGAAGGGCTGATGGGGAGGATAGTAAGATTCACTCTCACTTTCCCTCTGTCATCTGCAGCAGCCGTTTGAAGAAGAGGCCGTCAGCACAATTTAGCTGTTCCACATGATGGGTTAGTGCCGACAAACACACAGACTGGCACACAATAACAGACGCACACACAAAGGCAAACTTTGCTTCAGCTTTTGCACGCATGTCTACAGGAATGTAAAGATCTTAAGGGCATTCTTTCTTCTTACACTGTGTAACTGACTGGTGTTTATTGTGCTGACCAGGCAGATTAATAAGCAGAAGTGCTCAGTCCAATGAAAGATAATAAAAATGACTGATTGTGAGGGTGTTTCCATCACACAGAAGGAGAAGAGAAAGACAGACGAAGTGTACTGGAGGAAGACCATACGTGTGGTGTGCAGTTGATGTACTCTGCCAGCGAGCCAACAGTAACTTGCCAAAACCACAAACAAGCAAAGACAGGGAAAGAGAGTGTGGGAGGCTGAGGTCATTTAAACAGGCTACAGCCACTATTATATAAATAGACTTCACAGGTTTCTGTGCATCCTTCTATTCTGGATTGTTTATTATGAGGATTACTGTTGACCTTGGAGCAACAAACTAGTGGATGTTGTCATTATCGAGCAAATCACATGATTAAAAACAAGATAAAGAGTATACAAGAAATGCCTTAACAACACTCACTAGCATACAAAGCATGACAAAAATAAGCAAAGAAATGGAGTCAAATATTCAGTATTACAGCACAACTATTGGCTACATGTGTAAAAACCTTGACAGGTGACACCATGTCAACCTTTTTAACCTGTGACCTATCCCATGAGATTGACTGACAGCTGAGCTGCCCCTTTGTGGCTAAGTGCTGCTTGGTGCTGACAGGTGTCAGCCACTAGGTTAACAAGTCAAATGCCTGACAATCACAATGATCTATGACAGAAACAACCTCCGTAAAAACAACAACATTGGTGCAGAAGTATACTCACAAGAAGATTTAATATGGACAGAAGAAGCCAGGCAGTGTTCAGTGCTGCAGGATGTTTTCATTGCTATATTGATCTTTTTCATTTTTTAAAACTGATATCAGTACTACTAGGTAGATATTAGTTTTAAGGACCAATGTCTCAAATGTCTCAAAGGCATATCTTGTCATCATGTAGCAACACGACATTTTAGTTGAAATGACATTGAAATGAGGTTGATAAATAAATTTAAAGCCTCTGAGATGCTGCTGCAGCTGCTTCATTCTGACCTTCACACTGCCTCTCAGAAAGACATATTTGTAATATAGATTCATGATACTAATGTGTCATAACAAATATTGGTGTTGATTGTTTTTTGGAGAAACAAGAAACTTATCATTTATTTACGATTTATTTCCCTTTTATTTTGATGTGGCCTTTTCAAAGACAGAGGCAATGGCATAATTAACATTACTTTTGATTAATGAGGTTTATTTAAAAATAATCTTCCAAAAAGATTCCTATCACATGGCACACAAGCTTTCTCATTCACCGGCACACCCAGGCGAAAATGTAGATGGTTAACGACATTACAGAGAAAGACTGGCAAAGAATTTAGCAGAGTGTGATGGGGAAAAAGAGTGGGAAACATAAACAGACATGTGATTCCAGGGAGGAATGAGTAAAAGAAGGAGTGGAGGGAAAATGAGCATGGTGTACTTGGTTACTGCATGGCAAAAAGCATTCAGCAAGTTATACTGCTGAACTGACCAGATGATGTTGCTACGTTACTCTTGTCATGTATGCCTCACACAGACTGACATGGCAACACTAATATTTGTTTGAACAGGATTCCAAAAAAGTTGTGACGCTGTGTACAATGTGATTAAAAACAACTTAAAGTCGTTTGCAAATAAACTGTGTTTTCTAACAATGGTTCCTGAGCTTATGTATTACTATCTCTTATACATTCATGTGTTTCAGGTCTGAGCCTTTTGAGGATGCCTCTTTCATTCCCAATTCCAATGATATTATCACCTGCTACCAGTGAACCTGTGTACTTGTGGAATATTGCAAACAGGTGTTTTTTGAGCTTTCAGCAACTTTCCTTGTCTTTGTTGTCCCAACTTATTTAAAATCTGTTTCTAGCATTAAAATGAAGAATAATAAAAAATCAATGCAAATGATGAGGTAGAACTTAAGAAATACATTGCTCACATTCTGTTTTATTTGTTTTACATATTCTCATTACTTTCTTGGAATTAGTTAAAATCTGTGACTGTAATATCCACATCTTGACTTCTTTGCCTGAGTCAATCAGCCTGTAATTGCAGAGCAAGCATAATCAGTATTATCCAGTATGTAAATGCACAGAGACAGATCCCAAACATGTTGTAAGACTTACAGTAGGGAATGAAAGAACAGGGAGATTCAGCCATGGGGGAGAACTCCTCTTTTAATAGGTTTAATAACGGTGGTTAAGTGGATAAAATGGTTGGCTTCAGGAAGGAACAGTAGGAGACAGACACAACATTTGCATGTGTAGCCATGCGTGAGCACGAACATGCACACACATGCACACAAAAGCGGACAAGAGTTGAACCCAGAGGCAGAGAACACCAACATGAAACATAAAGGCAGTGGAGGAAGACACCAGAACACCAGAGTCAACAGGAAACAATTTGCAACAGGATGTCAGTGCCGGTCGGCTTAGGTTTACACATGCACACGCACATACAAACACACATGAACACACGCTTGCAGAGTTTATAGACGTGTCTTTGGTAACTCTGCCAGCCTGAGGGTCTTCATTAATGTATGTGGACTGTATGCTGGAGCCACTGGGAAACAAGCCATCTGGTTCAGTTTGTCCTGTTCATCAGCTAGTATTTACTGAGGTGCCAATGACAGCACTTATCCCCACCCTCAGGGACAGACAGACAGACTGACTGACCGACTGACTGACTGACTGTTAGTGAACTGGATGCCTGTTCAGTAGTTCAGTTTGCATTGTTCATAAGAAACATTTTCATTCATTTATGGCAAACATTTTCCAGTTTCAGCCTCTGAAGTGTGAGAATATGCAGGGTTTTTTTTCAGTTATTTGTGGCTTTGAGGTAATTCGCACACTTGCCTTCCTGCCAAGAGTTAGAAGAGACAGTGTCACTTTCTGTGTCAAAACAATGTAAGACTATAACATAAGTCATTAATGATGACAAACATGTACTGAAGTGTCTCTTAAAAATGAAGCTCCTCTCCCCTTTAATGAATTCTTTAGTGAGTTTTGCCTCATTGTTTTGCTATCCAGTCTGAATTTTACAGTTTGGTTCACATTTGCTGCTCTCAGAGTATCATTTTGGGCTGCAGCAGTCAGCTGTTTTAGGTAGAAAACTTCAAATAACCCATTGTTCAGCACCATACAGCAGACAGACAAAGTTAGCAGCTAACTGGTTAACATGAAGGAGCATTTGGCAGCTGGTGAGCAGATACACAAACAGGATTTCAAATAAATGATGATGTTGCCGCTACTGTTTGCTTACATGGTAATCACATAAACTTCGAAGCAGATGAAAATTGTTGTGGTTAGCCCACAATTTGTTGTTGTTGTTGCTCCCAAGTGGCCAAACAAATCAATTTTTTCAGGTTTAAAGTTTGCCAGTGAGCACATTATGGCTGACACATTGAGTGGGTGGCAGGCAGACTGAGCTTGACAAGCTGTTTCCAGTGTTTGGCTAAGTTAGGCTAAATTGACTTGCTGCTAGCTTGGGCAGAGCAATATAAGAGTGATATCAATATCATCATCTCATCTCATTCTCAACAAGAAAGTAAGTTAACCGTCATGTACTTTCTCCCAATAACATAACAAAAAACTACAAAAACTAACAAATACTTACAAATGAGAAGCTAGCAGAAAAGCCACTCTGGATCACTTTTACAGAGGCAGGGCATCCAGTCAACTCACAGTTCCTGAGTGTGAGCTTCATGAAACTACTGTCAGCAGCTAGGTTGGTTTCTTTTATCAGAAGAACTGAAACTGAGGAAATAACTACCAGCACCTCTAAACCTTAATTAACATGTTATAGTCTTTCTTTTAAAGATTCTTGCAGGTTGATTTTTTTACCTTTGGACAGAGCCAAGATAGCAGCATTGCCTGCCCCTGGTGGTGGACTTCCTTGTGTGAGCCCCTGAGACAGAGGTGGTGGGTGACTGCACTAAGGCTGATAATGTCTGTTTACTTAGACAGTGCTGACTTGCAATTTGCAAACACTCAGTATAAAAATATCACAAAGGTATTAACTTCAAACAAGCTTCTTAATCACTCCTTGTACATGTTTTTTTCAAGATGTCCAACTATTTTTCAAGACATTATCTTGACCACTTGAAATTGTGCCTTTTCACCACTTTTCTGACTGATCATCCAAAACGCTGACTGATCAATCAGCATCGACCTACAGTGAAAACATTAGAGTGTAACAATAGATCTTCTTTAAGATAGCAGGGATCCTCCTGGCAGCTTATCTCCTCCACAACAAAAATGATTGTGCCACAAATCTTGACTGTCACATCTTGAATCATCACTCCAATTCCAGGGAGAGGAAATCTAACACAGCGAACTGCCGCAGCAGCTGAGTCAGTTACAGATAAATGTGAGTGTTTGAGACGCAGGCGTCGGCGTGTGTCGGCCGGGAGGAGAGTGTTTCGTTCTGACGGTCAACACAGAGCTGACATCACACTCTGGAGAGGGAGAAGTGAGTAAGCTTTCCCATTTGAAGCTGGAAAAGCAAAATAACCATGGCTTATTCCAAGTTCCATCGTCTCACACAAAGACGCTTAAGCCCAAAGTCCACTGAGGGCTAAATAAAACTCTGAGGCTTTATATTTTTTTTTTTGTCACACAGATTGTTAACATTTCACTCAGAGTAACAGAAGGCAAATTTAGGAGTGGCTGGGATTTAAGAGGCTTCATATGAAAGCACAGCATTCCCCTCTTTTTTTCTCTCATTATCACTCGGCTTTTACATCAGTTTTTTCTCATCTTTGATCTCTCATGTCTCTATTTACAGTCTGCCCCTTCCCTCTGGCGACTCCTCTCCTGCTACCTCACACTCTTTCTCTCTCTCTCTCTACTTTTAGTGCCAGGGGACAGGATAACCACAACCATCCCTACCATGAGACACAAGTATGTGCTCACACTGAAAAAACAAAATCAGATGACAGAGGACACGTCGATTAGTATCATGCATTGCCGGGTCAAGTCGCCATGTAACTGGCCTGGAGAAAAAAGGGAACAAGAGGAAGCTCAAATGACAGCTTAGAGGGAAAAAAAGCCCTCTCTAAGGAGTGAAGATAAAGACAGAGGAGAGGGGAGAAAAAGGCATCAGGAAGATGGGAAGGATGAAAGAGGAGAGCCAAACAGAGAGCCAGAGCCAACGCCGGATAGGAGAGAGATGTCAACAGCTGAACATGCTGATCACTGACACAGAGCTGGGAGATTTGACAGAGCTATTTTGATAGAGCTCCTTATTTTAGATCAAACCTCCCTCAGAACACTTAAGGCTCATTTTGTCTATTTGTTCATCAGTCGTCTCACAAACACACTCGCCTCTCTGGCAACTGACATCTGACATTTTTAAGACATCTGGCAATGGATCTCCACTGCAACTCTCCTGTGACTGCATCATGGAAACATACATTTGTGTTTGGTCTGTGTTGCTCTGCCAGCATCTAATAATTGAAAAGTACCACATAAATTTAACACAAGCTGTTCATATCAATCTAACACAAGGCTATCAAAAGAAATGTATTATAAATGGTGCCCTCCAAGCTGAAACTGTTAAGGCTTTATGATCCTGAAAAATATATGAACTGTATAATTCTTGGCATATTAAACAAGGCTGACTGTTCACCTATCACTTGGCTGAAGCTCTCAGGAAATGAAAAGCAATGGCCAGGTATTAACAGTGTGCGTGCATCCATGCATGTGTGTGTTTGTGCATTTTCCACGTGATACTTTATTATTGATAAGATGAGTAGAGCAGTAAAATTAAATTAGCCATGATAATTATTTGTAAACACTGAATGATGCCAGTGATGGTTATAAACAGCAACAATGTGACATCAATACGTCACTACCTTAATCAAGTTACACAGATGTTAATCTGACAGGACTTTCCATCCACAACATCCACTCCAAGCACCTTCCTGTCGATCTCTATTGACTTAGCTATTTCTACCTTCCCACTGATGCCCAATGACATGTAGAGCTACCACAGAACAGCATGTCCACCCGGTTGCCCGCAGTGAGACACAAAAACAGGAAAGGTTGAAAAACATGACACTTGTTGCCATATTAGTCAAGAAAGACACTCTATAAGAGAGAAGCCATAGAAACTCAACAGCATCATGATGAAAGGACTAACAGGGGATTCAGTTGATATTGTCACATTGCAGATATATCACATGTCGGCCAGTAAGGAGTAAGAAGTTGCAGTACAGAAATGCCAAAGTTCAGGACTCGTGTCTAAGTTTTTTACAACATGTGTTTATGTAAATGAAAAATCACAACTTGTCCAGCAATTTTGTTGATCTGCTCCGGCTGCACTGGCACTAATTAGGACTAATTTGTAACACTATTATGTGCAACACTTGTTTGTTACAGTAGCACATAGTCCATACAGCATAATAATTGCTATATCTCTTCATAAATTAGCATGAGACATGAGCAGATCAGCAGTGTGTGTGAGCAGACACTGTAACCATCTGCAAATTTACTACACAAGGTTCGGATCCATCAGATGATGTCAGGACAGCTGACTTTGTCTGGGATACATCCATTTGTCTCTGTAAGGTTCCCCCATGATTGTCCATACACATTATGCAACACAGACATATAGTGTTGAAGTAACATCAGTAAACAAATACTGTGGGAAATTGCATTGCTACAGCAGAATAAACAAGTAATATAAATCTAGATTGAAAGTAAGAAAAGTTATGCATACAGATAGATGCACACTAGTGTATGCAGATGCTTGCAATGGGACACACACACACACACACACACACACACACAGAGTCAGAAAAGCAGACAGACACATGATGACAAAAACATACATCCAATCTATTCTATAAATACCGCAGGTCTCACATATTTTTAAATTTACAGGCATGTATAGTTGCATACAGAGGGATTGTACAGTTTCCACAATGTGCTAATCTGCACATACAGTTGAAACAGTTTCATTAAAAAATAAACTATATGGATTCTTTCATATTAAAAATTAAAATCAGTGGGGTTTTTTGTAGGTCACAGCAGGAGTCCCTGCTTCATTTTCTACACTTGCCTTAATCACAGTAAATGAAATCCTGTTTCTGGGCAGAGTAAGAGCTCTCTCTGACTACAGCCTTAATGGAATAATATGCACGATCACATGCTCCATTATCAGAGCAAACATTGTGAAGAGGCTTTAAGGTTGTTACACTACCACTCAACAGCAAAGAAAAATTAGTAAAGTACATGAAAAGTCCAAACTGATGCTCCGAGTGTACGTTCATGAGTAAATAAAGCTTTTCTCAGTAAATGCAATGCAGAGTGTGCTTTTACCTCTCAACAAGCAGCTTCAGTCTTTCCCTCTGCCTCCGAGCAGTCCTGTCTGTAGAGTGAGATACACAACCTCCCTCTCTCTCTCTCATACAAGCTGTCTGCTTACTCTCTCCCTCACCAGCTCCCTTTACCTCCCTCCCTCTGTCACGATAACACACACACACACCCACTGTGCCCGCAGCACATGCAGCATAGCCTTTCCCTCCCGCTCTGCATGTGTCATACGCACAGAGACAGTAAAGCAAGTACTTTCCCTCACACACACGTATACATCAATATGCTGCATACAAACACCAGGCAGCCCTGCAAAGTCACAGGGCGCTGATGTCCAGTGACCTCTCCAGTGGCCTCAGGCTAAGAGAGAACGATGACAAAGGGGCAGAATAAAGTGCAGCAGCTCACAGAATTAGATAGAAATACAGTTGATGTGACAGGATGATGTGACAGGATGCAGAAAAAAACTTCAGTGATGACTGTTATAGAGATGTTACTAAGGTGACATAACACACTGATAAAAGCAATTAAAGACTTGAAAAGAGAAAAGGAAAAATGTCAATGGAGAAGGTGGGAGAAGCTCTAACTGCAACTATAAAACATCAGGAAACGGAGAAATCTAAACTAGATTAAAGGTAACAAGATGATGACAGTGAGATGCAAGAGATGAAAGGAGTTAAAAAGAATGGAAGGAACATGTTGACATGTGAGAAGCACACAGAAACACACAGTAAGAGCATAGTGTGACATGAAGCAGACGGCAATTTGCAGCCTTGACCCAATGTTCTCCTTTATTTATGAATATACCCACCAATGGAACTGATTAAACACACAGAAACACACAGAAACACACACACACGCACACACACACACACACACACACACACACACAGGAACACACACACAGACACACAGGAACACACATACGCAAAAAAAAGTCTCCCTGCCTCTCCAGCTGCCGTTCACTTATTTGTGTCCCCCCCACAGATCACTCACTGGTAGGAATCTACGGCACTCTTGTTATTTTCTATATTTACCCGCCCAGACTTCTCATTTCCAGATTGATCATCGTCCTGTGCGACGATGTCCACTCTCGTCCACAGCGTCTGCCTATCCTGCAGCCACCAAGAGTTGTTTTTGGCTATTGCCGTGGTGACCAGGGGGACAGTTATGACAAAAATAATAATCCTCTTTTAATGCATGTTGCTAAGGCTCAACAGCTGGTAGTACCCAGTTGTACACCATTACGGCGTGTGTGTGTGTGTGTGTGTATGTGTGTGTGAGTGTGCGCAGAGGAGTACGAGGTGGAGGCGGGAAAGCACCCCTCCCCTGTTTTATAAATCCCGCAGGATTAAGACGATGGGTCCCTCTGTGTGGCGGTCTGTGTGTGATTGTGCTGTCAGACAGTGAGGCACTGCACAGCTACAGCGAGGTCAGGAGCTCACTCAGTGGTGTGTGATACTGAGCCTCTGTGATCAGAGTCACATGAGAGCGGAGGCTGCTACTGCCACTGGTTTTGACATAAACCCAGACAGAGAGAGTGATTTTCTCTTTTCTCCTCCTCCACAATAATTCCTGACCCTCTGTGACTGTTTAATGGCAGAGCAAATGATGACAAGTAGCTATTATTATTCCGAGCATCTCACATTTACCACTGATGCAATGCATGAGGATGTTCTGCAGACTCCATTCCTCTAGCAAAATGTTTTTTGTTTTTCTTGTCACTGATATCTTTAATTTGACCTTGTGTTTCCCATTTAAGAAATAAACTAATGCTTAAATTTAAAATTGCTTATATACTGCAGTACATCATATATTCATTTTGAACAGTGTGGAGTGTCAGTGTTTAAAGCCATAATGCTCTGACAATATTCCCGAAAACACAGAATGATTATTTGGCAGAGAAGTGACATAAACAAGCTATTTTAAAGCTTCCTTAAGTAAAAAATCCTAAAACAATTACAAATAATCTGTTTTGGGACTTCTCTGCAAGCTGCTGTCTCTGAGCTGTGCTGTGCTCACCCCGCCTCTGACCCCCAGTTCACGGCTCACTAATGCCCCCTCCTGACCAACGTAAGAGTACTTTGCACAGACAATTAGCATCAGAATATGGTGTAAAATATTATTCTTTAATTAGTACAAATGTTTAATGTCAGGCTTTATCAGAGAGTCACTTTGAACCACCACTGAGAATTCACAAGCGTTTGAGGACATCCGAGAGCTCCTGCTATGCTGCATTAGCACATGACTGAATTACTCATGGCAACCTGGCTGTTTGCTGTTCGGGGGGGAGGCCTTCTTTGACCAGACATCTAGGTCAGTGCACATGGCTTACTCCACTTAAGATCCACACCGTATCAACAATGGAACGTCTGACACAGGAGCAAAATGTGCTCAGGGACAGGAGGAAGGTAAAGTGTGTGGTCTGTGACGAATTTAGTGATGACACATGGGCTTACCTTTGCTTCACATGCCTTGTGAACAGCAACCTTGCATTCTGCACAAAGTAAGGAGAGAACAGTCAGATTTTAGAGAGACAGAGAAAGAGAGACAGAGAGAGGACAGTCAGGATGAGCTCATCTCTGTCAGGTCTAGGTGTGTGTTCATGCCATCAGATGTGTCTGTGGGTCTGCTGCCTGACCTGACTGTCGGCGTGGACTCACCCTTGCAGAAAGCCCCGGGGTTGTCGATGTTCTGCTTGCACACATCACACACTCGTTTCTTCTTGAAGCTCTTCTCTGTGAAAGCGTGAGTCCCTGCTTTGGCGAGCTGCAGACACAAATCAGGGAGGGAGTCAAATCAGATTACTCTCAAAACAAATAAATAGGATTAGTAAAGTCAGAAGCAATGGAAAAGGAATGCTCAAAGGAAGTCATTCATAAAATTATACTACAACTGTTTGCATTTGAAAACCCTGAATCCACATGGATGTCCAAATGATAATGTATACTTTACACTAAGCGTGATTTGACATGTTAAGTTTGAGCAGTTTTCTCATGTGTCATTTTACATCAGCTCTGTTCCCTCTGGAACTGGACGGTTGCTGCCTCCTGTGTGGCTGCCGTCGGTACAGATGTGCGCAGGTTCAGTGACGAATCAGCAGGAACGTTGATGCCCTACCTGCTGTACATTCAGCTTCCTCCACTAAAAATACCTGTTGTATCACGCTGTGTTTTAAGGCATCCTGTTGTCTCGTCTTTTAACTTGTCCTCATTCTGTCTCAGTCTGTCGGGCAGCTAAGATGATGAAAAATAAGCAGCTTTCTGTGCTGCCACTCCTCTCTGATGTGCTGCACGGCCACAGGTAAGTAAAATGTAATTAAACTGATAGACTTGGTATTGTTGGTTATCTGAAGCATCATTGATGATTCTGTTGTTTTTCAGATCCCAAGATGTGTCTGTCCAACTCATAACTCTGTTGTTTTATAGAGTCTGTCAAACTGGTATTTATATGAGCCGTGATGTTGGTATGAATCAGTCCAGGGGTGGCAATGTTAGTGAGTGAAATAAAATAAAGACGAATTTCTATAAAATTTAGAACAGATGTTCATGTTCCCCAGAGGGTGAATCCCTCTGACTTTGCTGATGCCTTGACTTTTTCTGTGGACCAAAAAAAAATTATCAGGCAAAGTTTTTCAGTTGTTTAATTAAAGAGAAACCAAATACTTGTAACACTAATGACTTTCCTAAGCATTAACTGTATTCTGTTTTTTAAAGTAAACTGGCATGATAGCATGCTAATGCTCCAAACAAACAAACAAAATAAACACAAAATACATGATGCCTGATGAACAACAGCACGTTGTTATTGTCACTGTAAATTCTAACATGTTACCATAGAAGAGCTTGCATTTAGCTTGAAGCATTGTTCTGCCTGTGTGCTTCCTGTATTTTTGGCCATCTTTCCATAGAAATCAATAAAAAGGCCTGTCTTAATGAAAATTCAATAAATATAGAAAAATATTAAAAAGGACTAGACAGCTAATAGCTTGGCAGTAATTCATAAAAATTACCAAAAGTTTATCTTACAAAACCCTTTGCCAAACACCCACAGGCAAACTGAACATTCAAGCAAACACAAAGCAGCCAAAACTATTAGGCAAATACTGAGACTGTCTAATATTTAACATTTAGTCTCTCTCAGGGTCTGATTGAGTAGCTTCTGTCTTTCCTTTTAGATGACAGGTTTAATACATGTTTCCTTTATTCACTGCAAGGTGACATCACTCTGAAACATCACGGCAGCTGTGCAAACATGAGACATGAGCTTCTGTGGGCAAAGCAAAGAGAGGGATGAGATAAATCTGATACAGACAGACACTGTCACACACACTGTCACTGCTCAGTGTCTTTATCAGTGTGTTGAACTCAAATCTCCACTTGTGTTTCTGGCTGAAAGGTTTGATGTACTAAAAACAACCTAAATTAATTTTATGATAACAAGGAGATAAAAACATAAAAGGCCACAAATAACATGTGCCCTTTTACAACATTCACACACACGTACAGAAAGTCTTGGCAAGGGTATGTGTCCTTAAGGAAAACAAAAAAGTGCTCTGAGTCATAATGTATGTTCTCTTTTATATATGAACCAATAGTCAACGTCATTGTGACCAAAAATATAATATAATGTTTCTCTATGGTCATGGTAACGCTCTCTTAAAGCAACGTCTTCTGACAGCATGTGAAGCACATTAAACCATTAAATATTTCCTTGAGCAGAGAACAAGGAGGGGTCTGGAAACATCAGGAGGCGGATGTGTGTGTGTGTGTGTGTATGCTTGTGTGTGTATGCGTGTGTGTGTGGGTAGGTGTGTGCGTGTGTGTGTGTGTGTGTGTGTGTGAGGCAATGACGGAGGCGGAGGACCAGAAACAGCATACCTGCACACACTGGCGTTCCTTTTCTTGTTAAATGGTCGGGTGAATTTCTCCGGTCTTGAAAAAACATTTCTCAACCCATGCATTTTTTGCTTTTTCCGATTCCTGGATTTTTCCAAACAGAAGGGACATTGAATTTAACTGTGGAAGCTGAAGGAGCATGAATACTGCTTTGGACTCCCACTCTCACAAAACACGTATTTATTGACTGTGGCAGAGTCTCACTTCGCCCAACATCTTGAATTGTGAGAGGAAGTCAACTCATTCTTTTAACCGCAATATATAATAAAACACCCATCTAAAGTGGAGTGTACGCTCTATAAATCCTTCATGACAAGAAATCTATAATTAATGTTTAATGTACCCCCACCTTTAGCTTTGTGTGGTTACGTAATGTGGACATAAATGTTGCTGATTCATTCTGACGACACTTCACAACCGTCAGCAAACAAGTCAACAGAAATTGTGACTTGCCTCATTAAAGCTCTGACATGTAACTATTGATAATAGAGTTTTGATTAGCATGGCAATTAGGTAGCCCATGACTATAAACGGTTACAATAGATATTTATTTGACGATTCATGCCTTGAATGATAATAATAACTTGTGCATGCTCTGATGAACACAACCCCATGTTTTGAGCTTAATGAGGGTCTGACCTACAGTCCAGGGGCCACACAGGTCAACTGAAATTGTTGTAAGGTTCTTGGGTGTCCTCACCAAGTGAAGGTCATTGATTTTCTAATAAATACACAAGTATCATGTCAATTTATTGTATGTTTTAAAACTGTTTATCACAGTGTGCTATGCTCTATTAGAAGTTATATATTTCACAGTCATTGTTCTCTATATCACATGATTGGTTGGGCGCCCCTAAAATCAGGCAGAAATGGCCCCCTCATGTTATTTATTAAAAAGGTCCCACTGTTGAAGCTCTCAAACTCCCTCACATCTCTTTTCTCGCTTAAATTTAGCAACTACAACACAAGATCTGTGGCTGTCTAACCTTATATATCCCCTGTATACACACTAATGCTGGAAGAGCAGAATTGATTATGCACCTTTTAAAGTGAATGAGCTGCAAACTACCCTCAAACCAGAGTTTGATTATCCACTTAGATATTTTAAAGCTTTAATATCTGATGGTTTTATGAGTCTTGTAACTATTTTTTATGAATTACTTGCTTATATGTTGTTTTGTTTGTTTATTGTGATCATGTAAATGTTTTTGTCCTCAGGTCTCTCTTACAAAAGAGATCTTTATCTCAATGAGACTGCCGGATTAAATAAAGATTAATTAGTTGTCATATATAAGCATACAACCCTCTCAGGTGGAAAAACAGTGTTTATTTTGGTCACTGGCAAAGATTTATCTGATGCTCGCAGCCACGGCTGTAACACATCACCATTTATGTTGTATACATTGATCTAATAATCAAAGCAGAAGTGTATGTGGGCTATTGACCTCTGTCCTCTGCTGGTTTGATGAATGGAAGGCTGCTATACACTCTGCTTCCCACTGAATGTGTTGAATCTGGACCTCTGCATGTGTACTAGTGTTTGTTTGTGTGCGTGTGTGTGCGTGTGTGTGTGTGTGTGTGTGTGTGTGTGTGTGTGTGTGTGTGTGTTTGTGTGTGTATAGGGGGATTTAAGAGGGACAAAGGACAGATGAAAGAGAGGGCATATAAGGATCATCATCCCCTCCAGCCGTTTACATTTCAAATGTTATTACATAACACAGAAATATTGGAGCTTGAATCAATTGGACTTACGTAATGTTCTACTGAGCTGACCCCTCATAAAACTGACCTGAGATCACCTGCAGGATAGAAAGGTTATTTTCTATTTCTGGCACCGATGAGATGGTCATACCTGATCAACAGTGAGCTACAACTTTTCTAACTTTCTCACCAAATAAAGGATTTATTTTTAAGAAAGGAATTTTTCTTTTTTAAAAAGGCGTGGCTTAGATAGCAACACATCATCCAAGCTGCTGTAACATTTAAACATCAGCCAAGTAAAACAGTAAATAGACAGAAGTGCTTTGGTGCATTGCATAACGAGTGGAATGAGGTCAGAGCAGATATTGGATATGTTACCTGGACACTTGCGCCATGTTTTCTCTTTCTTAACAGTTGCTAACAATTGCGAGACAAAACCTCACAACTTTAACTTTCCACCTCGAACTAATACCATTTCATCAGTTCAATGAAAAAATCTCACTGCAATCACTCCTCTGTTAATGCCAGTGGGTCAGTTATTAGTTCCAACCAGAACTGGCTAAGGGCACCATCTTGTGGACACACATTGTAAGTGCAGATAAGCATCAAAAGGACAAAAATATTCAGTGTTAGATTCTGATAAACACATTAGATAGGGAGGTGGAAATACAGAGAGAAGAAAGTGTTTTCAAAGCAAAGCTTTATCTTTAGCAATCTAATGAATGCAGACGTTCTGGTTTTATCTGTGTTAAATCTGTCCTCACAAGATCACAAGAGGAAAAGAGTCCCTTAAAATAAATGCATCATGTCTTAATTTACAAGTGCACACACCTATTTAAGGCCCTTAATTTTCTATCTTTTATTTAAGATGCCTGGAGAATCTGCTTAATTTATGAATGTCAAAAGAATCAAAGCAGATGGAGTGAATTATTTTATATGAAAGCTGTTTATTTTGAAGCACATTTCACCCTTAATCAAATATTTAAGTTTCAAAAGGTTTTCAGGTGCAGTGGAGACAGACTTGCTTTCCTAATCCTGACATCAAGAGGCATGAAAAGTTGATAATCTTTTCATTTCCATTCTGCAAATGAAGAGAACACTTTATTAAGCTCTCTCATGTTACCAGTTATTTATTGGATCAAAGAACAGCCATTAAATTCAAAGCTGACTTGGATGAAATGACTCATGAGTCTCCCAGTGTTTTGGTGTCATTTTACATACTGGTGCTGCCTCTTACAAGTGTTTCTCAGTTTTTTCTTCTTTCCCTCCATTTCACTACATTAGTGAAGTTTAGAGGTGGGATCGTAGGAAGACTGCAGCACTGAGGGTGGACACAACATTCGGATCATGCGTCACATAATACAAGCCGATTAAACTGCTGAAAACATTCCCTATTGATGTGAAAATATAATAATGATAGTACTTGTTTAATGTTCTATGATGTTTTAAACTCTTCAGAGTCACAAATTTGAATCTGGACTGACTATGGACTGCATTTGACCATACAGGTGTTGAAAAATGGTATCCAACCCCTTTTTTAACTTATGTTATAGCTAAAAACAGAACATTAGTTGATTGGCATTCAGCCTCCAGAGTCTGACTATCAGCAATGTTGCAGTATTGCATTGCTGTATTAGAGAACTCCACCCCATTGAATTTTTTTTGCAGCCAACATCTATGTCATCCTACAAGCATCTCTGACCACAGCAGAGAGCCCGAAGCACTTCCACTTCTAACATGGAGTTGAGGAGAGGGTCAGGCACCGACAGCAGCATAATGGATTTCTTTATGAAGGTGGCTGCTTGAGCTTTGTATGGCTGTGTGAGGACAGCAGCAGTTGAATTTGAAAGGTATAATTCTAGAACAACTCAGCTGTATTGATAAAGAAAATGTGGCAAGGTTATCTACAGCTGAGTGTCCTGTTAAATCACTGTTACAAACATTTGGAAATGAGCAAAAATCAGAATTCGATGACTGTGATATCAGTATTAATGCCTTGGTGGCAACTTCTCTCATGCGCTAATGCATAAAACATGCATTTTTTTTAAGAGTACAGACTGTGCTGACGCATTCAAACAGTAAAAATATATGGCGACAGGACACATATTCTCACACTAACACTGTAAATGAATACAGAGCGCAGGGACACACCCCCTTGGCACTAAATGCCTCGGTCTGCATGTGTGTTTTTTTCAGTGACACCGCACTGGTGATGACATACTGGAGAGTAGTAGCCACAACCTTTAACATACACACACTCTCTCTCTCTCTCTCTCACACACACACACACACACACACACACACACAAACGCACAGATACACAGTCGACCCAGGAAGGGACGGGAGCAGGTGGCCAGCCAGAGGTATGCTCTAGTTCTGGCAGGCTATTTATAACCTGCATGAGGTGGGGGTGTCACCTCTAAACAGCCATGAAAACACTGAAAATAGGTGCGGGAATGAGAGAGTGTGTGTTTGTGTGTGTGTGTGTGTGTGCTTGACAGTGTGTGTGCTTGACAGTGTGTGTGTGAGACAGAGAAACACAGAAACAGAGAAAATAAAACAGACACGAACAACAATACAAAGAACTTCTGGACTGTTTGCATGTATGACATATTTCGTTCCTCTCCACTGCAGAATCCACCCATTCAGCTGGGATTATAATTTGGCATTGGCTTTCCCTCTCTTTCTCATTTACTCTCTCTCACACACACACACACACACACACACACACACAGAAAGAAATTCACACAGACACACAATGGGGTCTTTAGAGGATTTGAAGCCACATGTGATCTGAGTAATGTGTTTGTTCCAGAAGTTCCCTCTGCAGCACCTCTCAGCACTGTGTGAATCTATACATCACACAAATTTATGCTCTACAGCATATTGATTACCGGGCAGAATAAAGTGATACCACTTACAGTTTTTTTTTTCTCTTCGTCCTCTGACACAGCATGCCAGGGTGTGATTTACTGTGACATGTGAGAACACACACACTCTGCATGCAGTGCTGCTGCTGAACCAACAGACACACTTTATTTTGGTCTCTATAAAAGTCCTCCAGAGGCTTCAGATGTGTAGTACTGCGGCTTGCTTTTACATCCATACGTGTTCCTAAATAGAGACAGCAGACACGCAGACGGCAGGTCGGAACCGGACGGTAACTTATACCACTTCCTCCTGAACCTTGACCCTCTGAGGGACATGATTAACAAGTGGATCTTCCATCACTGTCTCTGTCTTTTTTTTGCTTCCACTTGTTCCAATTAGCCAATAATTCTTTTGTATGTGGCAAAAGCATCACATTTTTTCAGCTATCAAAATCAAATACTTTTGACGGTTGCTCAAACCCAAAAACATGGTTACCGCACATGTAGTGCATGCCTCTGATGCAGGAGACCTGTCAAACACATTTATCATTCAGCATACAAGCATGTGAACCAATAGATGTTTCTGCTCAACAAGATGTCCACAAAAATGCAAAAGGCATATTTTGTATGACAGTGAGAGCTACTTTGGGGATCTTGGGTTTTATCTAAATTATAAACTAAGTGTCAATTCTTTGGATTCCTTTGACTTGGATGTGTTGAATAAAATGCATAACAATTAAACAAAGACCAGCTGCTTCTTCTGTTGACTCAAATGACAAACACCGAATGAAATCCATGGCTGAAACAACTGATCTTTTGCTCTGTTTATCCTTAAAACTCAAAATTTAGCTATTAAAGGACATAGTGCATGATCAAAAGTGAGACATTTCCGGTGTGTACAACCAGAGTGTTTACAAATCTCTAGAGGGGAGTTGTTGACTAACCTCAGCTATTTGAAGGAGTTCAGGATGCACCTCAGGGTCTGCCTTTATGGGGGTTCCTCCTGTGTCAGTATCAGGTCCATGTTTCTTCATGTTGCCAGTGCTCGCGCTGTGAATGCACCCCATGCTCCTAACTCACACCTCTTTTGCCTCATATGTTTCAATATCCTCGACTCTTATCCTCTCCCCTCCAGACACGTTCTTCACTCCACAAGGGCCCTCTCCTCTTCCTCCTCTCAGCGTCTCATGTTTTGAAAGGCCTCCTTATGACTCTGCGACAGCTAATGTCTTCCCCTCCAACATGCTCCCTCTTCCTCGGTGACTCCTCACACCTCTGCTTTTCTCTCTGACAGCTTGTCTTGCCTTGAAATCAACCCCAGATGACTTTTTTTTCTCCCCCCCTCCTTTTCTCCTCTCCTCTTACAACCCTTCTTTCTCCCCTCCAAGAAGTGTCACCAAGCCCTGGCCCTCCACCACTCTCTCTCCCCCTTCTCCCTTCTCTAACACTCTTCCCTGTCCCTTGCTCCCTGGCTATCCTCACCCTGAAAGCATGCAAGCACACACTCGCCACCTCTCTCAGTTCCCTTCCCCCTTTTCCACTTGCCAATGCCTCCTTCTCCTTCTCTTCTCCTCCACAGCCCCTCTAATGTCTCATACGCAGCTCCTTCACACTTACAGACCCTCCAGTCTTCCCCCTCTCCCTTCGCTCCATCCGGCTCCTCTTGCTGTCTCTCCATGGGGGAGAAGGGGGCAGCTGTTTTGGCTTGTTGATGTCAGGCCCTTCCCCTTTTCCTTTGGCTTCACTTCAGCCCCTCTCACTCTCCTCTTCCTCATGGGGGAGTGATTAGATAGAGCTTCTTTCACACACGTCATCCCTCCAGACTGTGTAACTTTGCACATTAGAACATACTTAAGGCTTGATCACACTTCTCCCTCAGCTTTTTCTGAGGAAGCGAGCACTTTTAACCATGTGCTGGTCCAAGTTTTTAGTTTACTTGATTTTTTTTTTTTTTATCACTGCATCTCTTATGAATGTGAAGAGCCTTAATGAGATGAACTCCATTGCCCTGTGTGATAGGACTCATGACACCCAAACATTGATATCTTTCTATATTCTCTCAGTTGCTCTTCAGACTAAAAATGAAAACAATGATCGGCTCTGTGCTTCAATCTTAAATCTGCTTCTCCCCTCGTTGAATTCCTTCAGACCACAGCTCTCTCTCAGTCTATAACACACACACATTACTGTATTTCCTCAAATGGGGATCTACAGACAAAATACTGCTTCAAGCTGAAAGGTTTTAGGGTTGTGAGGGAAAAATCTCCAACAATAAGCTCTTTCTAAAACCATGTTTTCGACCCTCGGTTAGACCATACAAAGCAGTCTTTGGTTCAAAAGGAGACAAATCTGTGGCTGTGAGGCTAAATTAGGCGACAAACTATCGCTGTGCATTAACGAGCACATAAGTTCCATCAGCAGACACGTGAAGTAGACCATGACGGATTATATGCACTAAATTAGTGCATGAACATGGGACATTTCCCTTGATACTACACGGAGGGACTTGAGTGACGCAAACCCCATGTTGTGGTTTCAAGTGAAGGAGCAAGGATCCTCCTGTGTGGACCAGCTGCTAATTCACACGGCAACAGGGGTGGGGACTAGTGGTGGATGGGTGGGAGCACACACACACACACACACACACAAACACACGTATACACTCTAAGATGCAGCCATTTTTACCGACAGTGTTGGAAAAATCATTTAGATCTTACATACAAATATCAATATTGCATGTAAAAAAACTTCAATACAAGTAAAAACTAGTATTCATAGGTTACAAGGCAGCAGATAGGACGATCTCTGTGTAATCATTTGCTATTTTATTATCACTGATGCATTTATGTGTGTGGAGCAATGTCATAATATTACATTACATTGAGCAGTCCTGTAACCAGTAACCAAAGATTTCATTTAAATGCAGTCGTCAAAAGGTACCATGTTGTGGTAATGTTTTTAAGGTAGCGAAAGTGAAATTCTCGAGCACGGGGATTTCAAACGCATGTCTGGTTACAGTACTTGAGTAATTTACTTAGTAATTTTACTACCAGTCACACACTCTTTGCAGCATCATGATAATCTCTGCAGTATTTAACTTAATGTATACAGCAGCTGTTTTTAATATCTTCTTCCTGTTTTATTTCCCAGATTAGGGGAATCAGATACAAGTCTTTTTATGTCTTATTTACCTTATTTAGTCTTTTGTAGTTTTGAGACAATTATAATGGACTTAAAAAAATTAAGTGTACATTATATGAGCTCATGTTTACTGACTTTACTGTCTGAACAGTCTGTCTGTCTCACACTTTATGCTCCCCAGTGGCCACTTAAATAAACTACGGTCTGGACAAACCCAATCGGTTTGTTTATAACAGGTAGTGTAGCCGACAACTCTGGTGTCGATCACTGAGTTTAAACTGGTATCATTTCATGTTCCATTTAACACTTGTACATCTATATTATTGCTCTGCAGCGGGTTCCCTCTGCGTGTTTGTGTAAGTGTGTTTTTGTGGGACGTGAAACTCAGCAGGATCCGAACAGCTGGCACCAGGAGTCCAGGTCTCAGCAGGAGGTTGAGACTGAAGAAATACTGTGGAAACTGTGTTCCTCCCAGACCACACGAGGAGAACAATAACCAGAAGAAAAATACTTTCTTCTTGTTGTTTCACAAAGAGGTGCTCGGCGATTCCACTGGTCACCGTGGCTGACATGGTTTCAGGATTACATGCAGGCCTGATCAGGTTAAAAGTCAACAAACAGGAGATTCTTAACAGTTAGACTCTTGTGTAAACTAAACTCCGCTCTGTAAGTGTAGCCTACACATTTGGACATAGATTTTTTTTTTTAATCCTCTGCCTTGAATCCCCCCCAGTGATTCAAACAATATTAAATGACCACATACTATTGGAATTGACATTATGACCCCAATTTATTGCAAACTGGAAGACAGGTTGATGTAATCTCATGGAAATCCTCACACCCTGCTATAGGCAACTGCAGACTTTCCCCAGATCTGTGTTTTCCTCTTTTCAGAGGATTGAATGATTTAGACAACTGTGGAGATTCTTTGTGACGACTGGACACGGCCATTATGTGCCTTTAATTGATTTGATTTGTTTAAATCAGAAGGTGTAGAAATAGAAAGACATCTATACAACGTTGGATATGATGGTGATGGCACTCAATTGATTCTCTGAGTGAGAATCGTTTAGTGTCTGTTTATCCTCTCAGTCCCTCCTGCAATAGTGTAGTATCTGTGTTAAACACTTCTCTGTTGTAATACTGTGTAAATCACTTAAAAAATAATCCAACCAACAATTCACTGAATGGTGCACACATGATTGACAAATGTTTTTTTTTAAATTAGTAACGATGACTGTTAATATTGGAAGACAGGATTTTTTGGACAAATTTTCTTAACAAATTTGATATATGAGATTGATTTAAAATAATTCTATAATGCCAAATTATTTGCTAATGACTGGAAAAAGTTTATAATTAATTGCTTTACATTTAATCTAGGATTTATGCAAGTCAGTCAAACGTTTAAAAAAAAAAGAAAACAACAGAAAAAGACATCCTCTGTTGTGTAAACCAACCTCACCACACCTGTGATCCACAAATGTACAAATTCATTTTTCCCCACTTTTTCCATTTATTTATTACAATTAATTCAATGTTATCACTTTGCCATATTTCAGCTACTCCTTTTTTCCATTAAAAACAAGTCCAGTATGTGACTGTTCTTTAGAACCTGAATAGTCTTGAAGGTGGGGCAGGAGAGGGATGATGGGTGGGTGTTCTGAAATTACAGGACAGATTTGTGGGAGGAAAAAAAGGGGAGGAGGAGGGGATGTCCTCCCAGGAGCCTCTTCCATTTACGGAGTTTTTTCGTAAGCTATGTGAGATTATTTGTCTGTGTTCATCGTTTTCTCCTTGTCTTGCACTTTCAGGCCTTGTCTTGTTATTTTCTCTCTATTCTACGTCCTCTGTGTCGTCTCCTTGGTCTCCGTCCATTAGCAAAGCGGCGTACTTACTGGCTGAGCTGAACTTCTGGAAAAGGCAAAATGGAACATCCCTTAGATCAGTAAAGAAGCTTTTTTTAAAACTAATAAAATATAATGCGTAGAGAGGCTCTGGTAAGATAAGATAAGGTTGAAGGGAAACCTTTCGATAAAGAGTAACTGGCGAAATTAAATTCTGATGGGACCTTCACTGTGAAGGACTTACGGGGGTTGGGGTTTCTTCAAACTTCTTTGGCTCTGGGGGTGGTCTGGAGTCTCGGTCTCTTCTGTTATCCTTTCTACAGTTAGAAATAACATAGAGGTTAAAATTTATCAGCAGAGCTCAGCACTGGGAAGTTCATTTATGCCGTCACGGAGCATAAATTTTGCTCTTTTTCATCATCTGAAAATTTACATGTGCAAGCAGTTTGGCACCAAGTTCACATGGTGCTCAGTTCTCCTTCTCAGGGAAAAAAAACAAATCAAAATTCAAAAATGTCCCAAATGTCTCCAGTAAACTAATTTGTACCGCTGTTTTTTCAGCACTGGAATAATTTCCTCTGCTACATGATGAGGATTGTCAAGTTTTGGTGTTGGAAGGGCAAAGTATTTCGTGTGCACACCAGAATTCCTGGTGCTCCCGTGTTTGCAACAATGACAGTGTCAGTTGTGTAAACTGTGCACACACTACTCTCTCCAAAGCAACTGTCCTGTCTGTCTAATTAAGAAATCTAGAGTTGCTAGCTTTGGATGGCTGACCTGTCTGCCTCCTTTCTTCGGTCTCTGTTGGGCCCCTCTCCTCGGCCCCGCCCTGCTCCAGGCCCTGCAGGCCCCCCTCGTGCCCGTGGGGGCCCCCGGTCCCGATGCACACAGTCAGCCTTGTTCTCATCTTAAAGGAGAAGCCAGACAGTTGAGTAAAGGCAGGTTTACACAGTTGACTACACTCACAACACACTGCAGCCTGAAGAGCCACTGGGTTGGATTCAAAATGTGTTAGTCACTGATGGAGGGCCAAATGAGAGGCGCACAACTGCTCGACTGCGAGCTCAGTTAATTCAGTTGAACTCATTTCCTTTAAACTTGATATCTGCTTTCAAGTTGTGCCTAAAGTTTCTTGATAAAAATACTGCTATTTGGATACGTCACTACAGATACTGTAGGTATCCCAAGTCTTTAAAGTTGATTGCTTTGTCTGAACCTAGAACGGATTTATTTCTTGCCACTTTGATTATTTTTGTTCTCCTCTTGTAATGTTTAGATTTTCTGCAAGATGTTGAGCTCATGACCTGCTCTTGTCTGACATGTCCATTGTGAAACAGATGCTCAGTGGTGTGAAACAAGTATAACAGCTGTTCTTACACCTCATGTAAATGATCTGGTCTAAATGGGAAAGTTTTCCAATGTAATTTCGTAATAATACTGATTATGTGTGATAAGGAACTGACCTAATGTCTGCATAGTGAAGTTTTACCTTTTACGGACCGAATTAATATTTCAATTTTTTTCCAGTTTTCTTTGTTTTTGTTGAATCCATTTATACTTGTGTGAAAGAGTCACACTGGACCAGTTTGTTAAATCGCATTCCTTGTCTGGTTTGTCTTCTCTTAGCACTCATCAGTAGGTCTTACCTTTTCCAGATCCCTTCGCATCTGCACAACTTGAAGAGCTGAAGAGAAAGTAAAAACAGTCAGGAGGAGGTATATAAAACATCCATGTAAAAGTTTTACTTTTCAACAAACTAGTTCTAGGGTTGAAAATATAAGTTTTTTCTGTCATTTGAGATTTTTCTGAGCAGTGCTTGTGTTAGAAAGACACCTGGGCCTCTAACATACAGTACATCTCACCTGAGCTTCGGAGGAGCTGAACCACTTGGGGAGACAGGAGAGACAGGAGGTCGTCCATCACCGTCGCTGGATCCTGTGCTGGCTGCACTTCTCTTGGCCCAGGCATTCTCCTTGGGTGGAGGTGCAGGCATCACCTTCAGCGGCTCCTTGGAGGAGCTGGTGGAGGGGGGAAGAGGGGAGGCACCGGGGGATGATGGTTCACCTTCTCTCCCACTAAAAACCTCATTCTCCCCAGAGCGCTCACTATCTCTACACCGAGACCCTAGTGGATGAAAAGAGAAGCACGTTGTTTATCATTATTTTAAATGTAGGTTTTTTCCCCCCACCGCTTTTACCACCTGATGACTCTTTTGTTTTACTTCTTCTTATATTTTTTCGTACTTCCAGTGCAGAAGTAGAAAGCATATTTGGTCTTATGACTAAAAGTAGTCCAATTCAAAACTCTGATTTCAATTTCATCTATCAAACTGCAGACTGAAACTGAAACTTATGTTTGCATGACTGCTGTGCTGCACGGGTCCTGTGTAAATATTATGTATAGATTTATGAGGTTAATGAAGGAAGAAAGACAAAACAAAAAAACTGCATACACTGAATAAACCCCTACAAGGTACAAGAACCTTGCCTTTTCAGGTTTACAAGAGGAAATCACATCTCTGGAGGCATGCTCTGTAAAAATGAAACATCTCACCTCTTCCTGAAGTGCTTCCCTGCTGTGAAGATTCACTTCCTGTGCGAGATCGCTCAGTATGAGATTCCTCATTGCGCCAGCTTGGGTCCCTGAAAAAAACAGAAAAAATGCTTATGCAGGCTTGCAGACTCCAGTGGGGTTAAAAACTCTTTGGATTCAGGTTAAAATTATATTTAAGCTGAAAAACAAGATCTCCTCTCACAATAAGATAGAAATGTACTTTGACTCTGACCCCAATTCCAAAAAAGTTGGGACGCTGTGTGAAACAAATAAAACACAATGTGATTGACTGCTGATCCATTATGACAGAAGCAATGTTCTTTAATGTACTTTATTAACATCACTGACTTTTGTAAATATATGCTTACACACAACGTCCCAACCATTTCGGCATCAAACTTGTAAGTAACACAAACTGTCATAAATAACTCTGTAATGACCATCCTGACCTGTCCCGAATCTTTCTGTCAGGTGCCCGGCCCTTGTCCTCCTCCAGCTGCCTCTGCAGCTTCTCTTCCTGTTTCTTCAGCCGCTCCTCCACCTCCCTCTCCCTCGCTGCCGTGTCCACGGGCTTGGCTGCACCAAAGATGGATGAGGCCCTGCTGCCAGAGCTCGGAGCTGCAGCTGGGGAGGTGCCACCGCCGCTGCTACCTTCCTCCTCCTTGGGCACAGAACGGGGCTTAAGGTTCAACTTGGGTCTTTGCTGAGGAGCTGGTGTGAGAACAGCAAGGGATAATATTAATTAAAAGTGGCTCTGCATATCTAAACTTAGAAAAAGAAAAAAAAAATCATTTGAATATAAAGCTATATTTAGACTTTTTTTTTGGTCATGTGACTAAGGTCTGTTGTGTTTATGATAGTGTATTCCGCAGTTATTACATGGAATCTGATCTTTACAATTATGTTTAGGCCACTGTCATACATGGCGCAAGCTACATATGTGATTAAAAATTACTTTGACTTAAACGTAATTAAATTTTTCAGGCAAACACACCAAAATAACTTAATTTGAGATGATCAGTTAAAAAGACAATGCTGGCCAAACATTGTAAAAATAATAGTAAATTCTCACCTCTCTCTTCACGCCTCTCATCCCGTCTCTCATACCGGTCTTCACGCTCACCATAGCGATCCCGCTCTCCATAACGATCACCGCTACCCCGGCTGTCATCATAATCACGGCGAAAGCCACTGCCAAAGGCCCGACGACCTCCTCCACCACCACGAGAGTCATAACCTGGAGAGACAACAGAAGAAAGAAACTGGTAAGAAATGAGGGAAAAAAGTGTGTGACAAGTGTTTCAAAGGTTGAAGCATCGTGAAGAATGCTTTGCAGAATTATGATAAAAGGAAGCGAAACCACTGCTCATACACACAGATGGATCTAAATTCCAACACAGGATCCAAACAAACTGAATAACACACCTCCTCTATCAAAGTCTCTGCGGTCCCTGTCATCATAGCGATCCCGATAACGTTCTCTTCCTCCATCATAGCGGTCTCTTCCTCCGTCATAACGGTCTCTCCCTCCGTCATAGCGGTCTCTTCCTCCATCATAGCGGTCATTGTCCCGTCGTGGCCCATCTCTGTAACGATCTGATTCATAACGGTCTCGAGATCCTGCAAGAATTGTGATAAAATAGCAATGTTGTTTAACATGACTTCCTCTACAAATGAACTGTTGGTCTGCCGGGGTTCTTCTGATTGTACATCAAATAGTGTTTGGGAGGAAGAAATGCACAGCTTTGGAGTAGTTAGGTTAAAGTTTTGGGTGAAAATTATACAAATAACATTTAGGCTTGGTCTTTCAATTTAAAGACTGGGCATTATCACAGTCCTGAAGCTAAAAAGGAGAAAATCTGCAGTCTGCAACAAGTGAGTCTGGACACTTGAAAATAGTTGGCTTCCTTTAATAAACTGTATGAACATTTTTTTAGAACATTACAGAAGTATTCTTTTTGTAGCAGTTAGACTGAGATTGACACCAGTAATATTAAAAGAAAAAAGTCCCTTCTATCTGGTCATTCTTCCTGTTCCCTGCAGCAGTCTCTTTTTGTCCTAAGTGAAGAAAATTGGCCATTTCTTTTCCTTGAGAAGCTCTTGCGTTGCTTCTGTAATATGTTTTGGGTCATTATCCCTTTATACTGTGAGGTGCAGTCCCATCACTTCAGTTGCATTTGGCTGAATCAGAGCAGATAAAAAGGCCCTGTACATGTTTGAATTTATCTTGCTTCTTCTACCAGCAGTAACATCATCAACAACAACAGTGACCCAGTTCCACTGGCAGCCACACATGCCTGTGCCATAACACTTCCTCCACCATGTTTGACAGATGATGTGGTATGCTTCAGATCATAAGCCATTCCTTTCCTACTCCCACTTTTCTCTTCCCACCATTCTGATGCAAGTTAATCTTGATTTCATCTATCCAAAAAATCTTGTTCCAGACCTGGGCAGGTTTTTTCTTCTGAAGTTTCAAGCAAAGTCTAATCTGGCCTTACTGCTCTTTCATGTGACCTGTTTGCACTTTGTCATACACAGACTGTATTTAGATTCATGGAGGCATCTATTGATTGTAGATTTTGACAAAGACAAGACCACCTCCTCCAGAGTATTCTGGACTTAGGTAGATGTCAAGAAGGAAGTTTTTTTCAAAAAAGGAAGAATTCTGCATTCATCTACTTTAGATGTCTCTCCTGGTCTTCCAAGCCTTTTGGTGTCGGTGAGCTTGCCAGTGCAGTCTCTCTCTAAGAATATACCCAATTGCAGATTTATGCCACTACTAAATTTATTATCCTACTCAAGTTACTATCTATCTGATGTGTTTGTTTTGTTTTTTCAGTCTCATGATGGCCTTCTTCATTTGCATTAACACCTTTCAAACTACATGCTGAGCATTCCAAAGACCAGCTACCAAATGAAACTACTTGTCAGTCACTGACTTACTAAAGGAAGGGACTAGGTGTAAAAATGGCTGTTATTCCTTGACAGTTAACAATATTTTTGTTAAAGCCCTAGATTTAAAAGCTCTAAGTCTACACTTCAACCACATCTTGTCTGCTTTATTTCGAATTAACTGCAATGGTGTGCAGAGGCAAAATTACAAAAGAATGTGTCAGTTTAACCAGGGGTAAGTATGGATATTAAAGCACAAAGACTCACTCTCTCCGAAGGCATCATCTCTCCTCTGAGGTCCATCATCAGGGTCAGCATTTGGCCGTGCCCTCCAGTCAGTGTCTGTCTTGTCAGGACCCATGTCTGACATACGCCCCCCCCTGTCCCTGCCTCCCATAGATCCACTGTCTCTCTCTGAGGTGTGAAGAAAAACAGGAGATGTTCATTTTAATTTTAGAACAACAAGGTGGAGAGACTTATTTCCATTAGCTAAACAATCATACAGACAGAGATCACATCAGCAAAAAAATTTGTGTTTACCTTTATCATTAGACTGGTCTGCAATATCTACACGTATCCTTCTGTTTCCCAGGTTCTGTTGGCATGAACGGACAGATGGGAGAAATAGTTTAGTAATTTTATCTGCTGCAATACTTCAGTACAACACTTTGCCCTGTTAAAGTTACATGGCTTTTATTGGTAAACATTTACAGGAACACACTGCTTTCATTGATGGGCAAGATACCCATACTGGACACTGCACGTTGTAGCTATTGCCATGTTTTAAGTTTTTAACTGTCCTGACTATGATGCTCTAATTCATAATTCTTATTACGTTCCATTCAGGAGCTGCTCAGTTGCATGTGCGACATGTAGTAGTAAAATTTGGTATTACCACTAAGTTTCTGGCTAAATATTAAACCAAGTACAAAAAAAAGATGTAAATTCATTTCTTAGTAAAATTCCAGATGTTAAAAAAAAGTCAAAATATGAAACCACAATTACTGTTATATTCTCTCACCTCCTCGTTGAGACTGAGGGCCCTCAGAAGAGAATCAACATCATCAAATTCAGCATAGCCAAAGCCCTTCAGCCTCTCTGGGTTACTGGGCTCTCGAGGCAGACGAACTGCACTGATCTGGAGATGAAGAGCAAAGGAGTAACAGAATTCAGCACTGTAAGGTACAGTTCCTCAATCATGATCAGTAGAAACAAAGAAGTATGTGAAAGAATAATATGGAAGAAATGGGTTGACTTTGGGATCAAAGAAATGCCAAACACCCTAACCTTAAATGGAAAATGTCCTGGTTGGGACAACAACAGACACTTTAGCAGGTAACTTAAGTGTAACAAAGCAGCTAAGTTATCTTGTATTTTAAGCACTAAACCTCCCTCTGAGTCTGCAATGACTTAACATGTCACAGACCAGCATGAACAACTTTATGAGGAGATTTTTTAAAGCAGTATTTTACCAAAAAGGTATGTATGTGTTCCTGATGTACAAACATTCTGAATGACATGTTTGAACAGGTTACTGGGTTTTATGACCTTCAAACATTTTTTTGTTGCTTAAACAGAAAAACTGTGTACTGTATTTAAACTGTGACCAGCAAGGTTTTTGGAAGATTTTTTGAATAATTAAAAAGATAGTTTCCTTAACACTACTGGCTACATGATGAAACTGACAAAAACTACCATTTAAAGAATTCCTCTGGTGCCCCCCCAGTATGACAAACATGTAAAGCAGGACCCTACCTCTGGTCTATAGATATAAGAGTGAAAAAAGAAACAAGGTAGACAAGAGTTTCCTGTTCTTTATTACTAAACAAACTCTTGGGCCCTGCAGTGTGTAAACTTAAGCAGACCCAAGGGCAATGTGCCAGTGTTAACTAAGTACTTGAAGACTTAAAATCTGTAAATGTATTCAAGATAAAAATCTGTATTTGTATTCAATGTTAATGAGACTGACAAGTTTGACAAGTCGCTTGGATGAGTAAAGTGTTTGCAGCTTGTGAAAAGTGATCTAAAAACTGAAACTATCACTTGAGTTCCACTGTCTGTGTTGCCTTGCAAAACAAAGTGCTGCATTAGCTGTGACCACCAAGTTCTAAGTATTATATGCCTGACTACACTGCATGTGTGTTTTGCTTGCTACACCTACTGCCAAGCCGCGGAAGAAGTCTTTGATTGAATCCTCAGTGACATCATAGGGCAGGTTGCCCAGGAAGGCCGTGTAAGGCGGGCTGCGGGGCAGTCGGGACCGGTCGATATTGGGTTCACGAGCTGAGCGCGGAGCTGTGGGCAGGATGGAGCGGTCAATGGGTGGTGCCCGGTAGTTGTCCTCCTCCGTGTGCCATGAAGTTGAGACTGTTGAGGTGAGAAAAATCTTTTTTTTCAAACAAATACTAACCTGCAACTTCTGTTCAGTTACTCTACAACAACCAGCGGTTTCTTCTTAATCCATCAATACGTGTAGTTCTTTTTTTTATAAACACGTGAAAAGAAAAACAACCTACTATAAATGCATTTGTACACATATTAACACCCAAATAATCACATGCTACAAGATGACATACACCAAACTTCCATTCAAAAATTATCAGTGTGACAAATAGTTTCTGCTGACTGGAAACTCTTTATGTCACACACTCTTTTAATCTTCATGCACTTAAGTGCTCTGAGACAGGTTTATTTATTGTGATGTGTATTATTTAATTGTTCTGTGAAGAATACTCTGACAGAGCCAATGAACAGTACTAAGTCTGATACTAGCCAAAATCCCTTGTTCAGATACTAAGAGAGAATAAAAGATTAAAAGTATTAAGAATAAAGCTACCCAAGTGTCACCTATGTGCTTGTTAAGCACAATTTTATCTTCTGTAAATACAACTAGCCGCACATGTGACAACATGGGATCACATGATGTGTTGTTCAAGCAGCGTAGAAACCACAAAATAAATAATATGCAATATGATGATGAATGAGCGTTGAGGCTCAGCACCACAAATTTGACAAATACATGTATCGACGCAGCATGCAAAGGAGTATAACAATCCCCAAAGAAAACATGCAAAATATTATCAGAAGATGTTCATTGGAGATGTTTTCACTGTAAAACTACTGTTAAAAAAGGTCAACACTGCTCTGACATGATTAATTTGCATGTTCAGTTGCTCGTTAAGCATCAGTCCGCAGAAGCTGATGGTAATGTCAGTTTAACTGCATTCTTCAACACAGTTTCATTTCTTCACACTCAACTAGTAGATAACCACAGGAACAGGAAAGACTGTTGAATTTTGTTGAATTTTTGATGAGAGACACATAAAGAGAAGTTCTGTTTAACCTACCACCACCAACTGCAATTATGCAATATTGAAATTTTATAAAAGTGAACAACAACAGAAAAAACGGCTTGATCCAAGTGAGCTGGTCATGGGTTAGCAAGACCAGCTCACTTGCTGGTGGTGATTTCATGACACACAGCATTGGTTACGTTCATTAAGGGAAGACTCGACACATTTGACACCTTTGGCAGCAGGCATGGAGCAATGCTGGATTGTAGGCTTAGCACCTGGTTTCAACTGTAACTTAAAAGTTTACAATTAGTATGTGCTCACCATCACCGTCCAGGTCGTCAGTCTCATCTGCCCAGCTAGTGGACTTGGTCGGGTAGCTGGGGACCACGGTGCTGCCTCCGCTGTCCTCTGCCAGGAAGTCAGTCAGAGTAAGGGTCTTCCCTTTCTTATTCTTCTTCTTTACTAAAGAGGAGATGAACACAGGAGTACTGTCAGCCATTGAAAAAAATATGCAAGATCTCAGGTTTTCTGCTCATTTAGATATCTGTCAAGGAAGGTACTGAAACCTTTATCCAAGCCTAACCCCTTATTATGCTTAAACAAAGAAAAAGAAACTGCATCCATCAGTTACAAAATTGACCTAAATTAAACAGATTAAATAAGCTTTTTTTTTAACTACAGATTGCAAAAGAGCCACACTCACTGAGTTTGGGAATAGTGGCAGATGTTACAGATGGCATGTAAAAACATAATATTTACAGTGTTTTTACAGTGTTGCCTTACTCTCTTCTACTCCATTACAGCAATTATTTTGATTATTTTTGAACTCCAAGTGAAATGTTACGAATTGTAGCCATGAAATGAGGGAAATGCTGTGCCACGACAAGGTTCACTGTTAAAAACCAACACAACGGTCTTGTGTGTGCGTGATTCCCTCTCCACTCAGGGGCAGCTGCATCTCTGCATAGACAAACACTATTTGAGGAATGAGATGTCCAGCCAAGCAAAATATTGGGACTGCAATTTGTGAGTGATAACAAAAGAAAAATCCCACCTAATTTTCCAACTGGACAGTAAACACACAGGGAGAGATCTGCCTGTACAACTGTCACTGTTCAACAGGCCCCAAAAGACCCCTCTCTGTTTGTTGAACTCCGAGATTCAGGTGCAGTAATAGTGGCATGTTTAAACCACTGGTTTTCCTGCTGCGTTTTTAAGAAATACACCATTAAGTTTGAATCAATGAGTCATATATCTACTGCAGAACATTCCTATTTCTATGGCAAGCAGTTGCTAGTTGGTTCACGCAACTCATAATAGAGCGAGCAGGTCTGGTTTGTTTTGGTCTGAGGCAAAAACAAGGGGAGCGACAAAGCTGGCTTTGAGCTTTATTGTGAAAATACCAACCGTCAGGACATTCTTCACACACATCGTTTTAAAACCTACACATACAGAGAGCTATACACTAAATTTAAAACTCGTTCCTAATTTATGACACTGATTCACTGCTTAGTGGTAACTGGCCTATCCGAATAGCCTTGATTACTTTGAACAGTATTAAACTAATAAATTCACGCCTGTTTAAGCGTCCCTAACGTTCCGTACAAATGTGGCATTAGCACGCTAACAGCTTCATAACGTTGTGTTAACTTTTGCCAGTAACGTTACTGACCACTGCTAAAGCTACGGTAGCATGACAGCTGCAATAACTAATAGTTAACTGTTAGGCTAAACACGTAGGTTGTTGGTTTGCCATCTACGGAGGTCGCTTCGGTCTTTTTGCCGATGCGGGCTTAGTCAGCAAAGGACTGCTGACGGGGGAAGTATCCCTGCTTAGCTGGCTAGGTTTTAGGGCCTAGCGCACGTCGCAGCGCCACGATCAAGTGCGCCATCGTCGTAGCAATGGGACGGGCTCAAAGTTGTGAAGCTACAAGGGAAGTGTTTAGGCTCTGACCCAACAGGCCCAGCTGCCCCGTTTCATCAAACACAGATACCAGGGAACCAGGCTGCACACGTGGGGAGCCTCCTCGGGCTGCCCGGACTTCTCGGCCCAACCCCTCCTCCACAAAACGCGCTTGCGCCCGATGCTTATCTGCTCTGAGCGCCACGGCAAGCCCCGCTACTGGGGATACAATGTGCCAGCTCTGCACGCAGTTAGAAACATTTCGTAACATGTCACACAATGTCCATTAAATGCAACACCGTGTAAACTCAAAGTCAAACATCCAAAATACATCTACAACAATTTCTAAAGGAAAAAAAACGAGTGTAAACTATTGGTTAGAATTTTCTGATTGAGCAAGTCGTTGCTTCGTTCATTCGCCTTCCTCCAGCAGTTTCTTCTATATCGGGCCAAAACAACCGACGAACCAAGTTATACACACCGGACAACGACGCGAATCTCTAACAGGGGGCATCAACAATCTTAAAACTTCGCGTAATTAATTATATCGAGGTATAACCCGCTGAAATTCCTCCCAACCGACCCAGATCGTTCACCCTCATAAACCTCACCTGACGACGACGCCATGTTGGAGAACGAGTTCGTTGTAGTTCCCGGATGAAGGCGTCAGAGGTTTAATATCGGGAGCGCGCATCGACGTTCACGGACCTGTCTTCTCCCACTATTGGCCTACTACGTATGAACAACCACAATCTCTCTCTCTTTCTGTTTTTACCAATTATATCTATTTTTTTTATTTTTCTATTATATCTGTCACTGATATAAAACTAACTGTAACTCATTTGTTCATAAATCTTTTTAGGAGTCATCAGCCATTTTCCCCCAAATCCTTAAGCAGCCCTTAATGTTTTTGTGTTTGGTAACATACAGTAACGAGTAGCCGAAATGGCTAAAAATTAAAAGATTGAAGTCAGATTTAATTTCATTGATTGAAAGTACCCAACAGCTTTATATGAGAAGTCCTAATTGAACCATCGAGAATAATCAGGAATGATAGCACAGTAATGGTTTTAAGTTTTAAAATTCTTCGACAATGGTTTGTGCGTGTTAATGTATCTGTGCATGAATTATTTTACCGACACTCTTTTTCTCTTAAAATCATATACTGATGCGTGAGCAGCATTTTAGTTTGGTAGTCGCTGAAGATGACAATCCCTGGAACTAACCCTATAGTCTACTAGTTGACAGTCTGTCATATTATTTAAGTCCATCATGATTTTTATGGAAATTCTAAAGCCAGAAACTTGAAATAAGCCATCTTTTCTGTGGCATAGGAATAATAAGATATTTTTTTCGTGTAAAACAGCAGTAGTCAACATGAAATGACTAAATTATAGAAAGTACCTAAAAAGTATATGGTTCTCCTTATCAATTTCATATAAACAGAATTTAAAGGAATAATTTCAAAATGGGGAAAACAAAAGCTTGGGTTTGCACTGTATTTCAAATTGATTATTGTCTTTTATCAACCAGTCTAAACTGTAAACACAGTGGTACACAAACCTTTTACAGTATGCCCTCTTTTAGAAGCAGAATAAAGTTTATGCCCTCAAAACTAAACAAGTGAATACATTCATACATACACAGAGAAAAGCTCTTACAGGCCTAGCTACTCCCACACCCACTAATTTCTCTAGTCCTATAATTTCTCCCACATAAATCATATTCATTCAGCTAAGTTTTACTCAGTATTTCTCCTTTGGTCTCTCAGGCCCCACCAGTGGGATCCACCCCACAGTTTGAGAACAACTGTGCCAACAAGAGGAGCTGACTGAGACCAAACAAGAGCTTGAAGGTGAGCTAATATTTCTCATTTATTACTCTATTGGAATGATGACTTTATTGCAGAGATAGGACTATAAAATCAAATAGAGTATAATATTGTTCTTTGGTTGCTAGATTTGTGTACCGGCACATTAATATCATTAAAAGATTTTAATATTATAAGGATGTGTATCTTCATGCTTTTAAAGAGTTCTTCTGACCCCTAGTGGTCAAGCATTAATTCAAGTCACTCTCAGTGTTAAGTGTAATCCTGCAACATGTCAGCCATTCCTTTTGGGTTGTGGTTCTTTTGTTAGTATCATTTTTCTTTTAGAATCACATAATCCCTCAAATTCCTAATTTTAGTGAGCAAGGCCACCATAGTGTAAATACTTTGAAAATAACTGATCACACAGCATAACAAGCACATTCTTACATAATGTAATAATGACAGATGCACAAGACAGAACTGTGGGTGAGTAGGTGGTTTTATTCTTTATTATTTCTGTCAAATGGGCAATGGTTGCTTTTAAACTCTCCTTGTTTTAGTGTGGTGAGGTCAAATGTCTTTATTCAAAATGACTTAAATGCTTAAACCATTTATTTGTGTGGCCGGGTCTGACTTTGGTTGATTGACCAGCCTGGATTATTCTTTTTCTTTTTCTCGTAAAGGATTGTTGTGGGTGGTTCTGCTCTGGATGGTCCCAGATTCTTTGTTCCAAATTAGATTGCGGCTGCCAGCTCATCCAGTGCGTCCTGGAGTCTGCACAAAACACAAAATGAAACATGTTTACTTCCAAAATATTCATCTGTCATGCGAACTGAGGGGAATATTGCTTCGCTCCATGATGTGTACTTGACCATGCAAAACCAATAATAACAAATGATTTTTAGTATTCACCTCCACTACCATCATCACTTTGCTTCCATCTGTTTTTTTCTCCTCCCCCTCTTTATAACTCTTACTTGAAGTCTCCACCATCCAGCAGACCCTTGTAAGTGGAAATCTCAGCCTCCAGTTTCATCTTCATGTTGAGCAGAGCCTCATACTCTTGGGTCTGTTTTTGGATGTTTGCACGCAAATTGGCCAGCTCCTCTTCCAGACGGATAATGATGTTGTTGTACTTCTCCATTTCCATGTTGTTTCGTAGCTCTGTGTTGCGTAAAGTGTCCTCTAAGGAGGCTTTCTGATAAATTATTGACAAGCAGGAATTAATAGTGTGCCAAAGATTTATTTTAGGGGCAGACATTGGAAAGTTTAAACTTTTATTGAACAGATTATTTATGAAATATTTTTTACAATATCAAAAATTCTGAGGTGGTTGTTATGTAATTGTCAGGCATTGAGAATATTTGATCATTTAATGTTTGTGAACAAAAGAAATTGACAAAATAAATGTAAAATGCATACTTACTAAGCTCTGTTGGGACGCGAGTTCAATTTCCAGGGTCTGTATCTGTCTGCTTAGGTCTCCTACCTCCACCTGAGCCCCCTGTAGTGCTTCTGTGTTCTGTGATACCTGCACCTGCACATCTGAAATCTATCAAGGAGGCAGAGAAACACTGTTAGCAAACTAAAAAGACATTTTCTATAAGTGTACTGATAAGTGGCTACCTTTGTTAAGACTGAATCACCTGATTTTCATGCCATCGTTTTAGGTCATCTGCATTTTTGACAGCAATCTTCTCATAGCTGGCCCTCATATCCTCCATGATCTGTGCCAGGTCCTGACCTTTAGGAGCATCGACGTCCACCTGGACGCCTGACTGGGTGATCTGATTCCTCAGCTCCATCACCTCCTATTGGCCCGACAGAAAGAGAGAAGTGAGCAGAAACATTCAGGGCGAGTCACTTTGGAGTTCCCGCTCCAAGATAGTAAAGAGTGTTGATTAATGTGGGTGTTCTGTAAACTCACATGCTCGTGGTTCCTCTTGAGGAAGGCGAGCTCTTCCTTCACAGCCTCAATCTCACTCTCGATGTTCATCCTGGTCATGTTGGTGTCATCGATGACTTTCTTCAGCCCAGCAATGTCAGCCTCCACAGACTGGCGGATTGCCATCTCATTCTCAAACCTGTGGGAGTGCACGGACACAAATCAGCTGTTATTAGCACTGTGTTTATGTAGAAATGGCATAACTGAAGTTTCAAAGAGGTGTTTGAGATACTAACTTGCTTCTACTAAAATCATGTTCTGTCATATCTATGACATCAATGGTGCATTTAACAGGATGTGAAAGGTTAGAATAGATTTATCCCTGTAAAATCAATATGTAAGATAACATAAATAAGTCTGAGATTAGACACAAAACAACATACTTGACTTTGAAGTCGTCTGCAGCAAGACGGGCATTGTCAATCTGGAGCACCAAGCGATTGTTCTCTTCAATCTTATCAAAGATCTGGACAGAAAAAAAAGAGTGATTTTTATTAGTTGACATGTTTTGACCAGTTGGTTTCCATAATGTATGTTATTTGTTTCTTTCTAATTTAATCATTTAACCAGGAAAGCCCTCTTGTAAGATACATAACTTAGTGATCTGTTCCAATTATTCTGTGCGGTGAGATTGCAGAGTTTTAAGCAGCTGCTGAATTACACATGTGATCTGAATCACTATTTCCCTTATGTAACACTAGAAACCTCAGAGTCAGATTACACACTGGGGCCACAACACAGTTGAATCCATAGTAACCTTCAGCGAAAAGAGGAACCGCAGAATGAAGGACAGGAAGAGAGGATGTTCCTGTGCCAAGACAGAATCTGGTTTGTTTTAGCATTGTTGGAAAAATGGGTTTCCTGTCTCAATAACTCATACAGAGAGGTTTATTTCTTTCTCTCAAATTTTTAAACCACTGCAATTTTTTACACTGCCTTGGTCTGTCGTTTTCTTTGTATTTATCACTGTATGCCTTTATGTGTGCAGGGGTTTCTAAATTGTGTCTCTGTTTAAGCATGTCTGTGGCTTAAACTTTCTGATGTGATCACGATGTTCTCACTCAGAAGAAAAGAGAAAATTCTTGTCCCTTTATGTACTGAGAAAAAAAAAGTATGCCACCATCAATGTGTCATTATGTGACACTGAAGAATGTGACATTTGACTCTGCTGACTGGATCTGATTGTTATACAGCCAGTACACTCAGACACAGCTGTGTGTGCACACTGAACACTCACGCTGGCAGTCCAAGATCCTTTGTGCATGTGTGTGTGTATGTGTGTCATTACCACACATCTGTTTCATATTTAGGCCCTCCTGCAGCAGGGAAAATGCTTTTACAGCCACCATTTGCAAGCAGGACCATGTGGAAATGCTTTTTACTGGTGAAGGTTGTTTGAGAGTTTTTCAGTGCGTCTCATGATGCTGCCCCGCATGTTGGTGAATCATCAGAGGAAGTTCAGGCGACTTTGTGGCACAAACAAGTTTTATGGGGGAGGGATAGGGCGTTGCAACCACACCCTTCATTCTCTTGAAAGAAATTTGATAATCTACAAAGGGAATGGTGCCCGTTTCTGTAAAAGCATTTTCTATAGTAATTTTTGATGTTAGAGATTTAATGAGCAATAAATACAGTTATGAAACTTGCTGGTGTACATGCAAAACTTTCTAATGATGACTGCCATCCTGACCTCCCTAAGCCTCATATCAGAAGCCTCATCAAGCATTTCTAAAGCACTGTAATATTCATATCACTCCCATCTCTAGTTGTCTGTCTCACCTAGCTGTATCAAGCAACAACCAGAGCTTCCCATTTTCATACTCAACTTCCACTTCTTCATTTTAATGGTCATTATTCATTGTCATGCTCACCTGTCTGCGCAGGTCTTCAATGATGGGCTCGTACTTGCTGTAGTCTCTCATGGCTGGCCCTCCTTTTTCCAGAGCTTCCTTGATCTTAATCTCCAGCTCCTTGTTGGCCTGTTCCAGGTTCCTCACCGTTTCCAGGTAGTTGGCCAGGCGGTTGTTCAGGTTCTGCATGGCTCCCCTCTCGTTGCCCATGATTGTAGCACCAGTATCGCCACCGGCTGCCACAGATGAACCAGCACCACCAAAAGCGGATCCCGTACCGCCACCCAATGCACTGCTCAGCCTGAAAGCAGAGGAGGAGGCCATTGGAGCACCAGACCGCAACGAAGGGGCAACGGAAATGCGAACATCTCGTCCACTAGCACCAGTGCTGAAGGCACGGGGTGCGGAGCGGGTAAAGGACACACGGGATGAAGATATCTGCTGCATGTTGGATCCTCTAAAGCTCATTTTGGTGAAGTTTAGGCACGACAGAGAACGAGGTGAAAAATGAGACGTGTAGACTCACAGCTGGCCGGCTTAGAAAGTGACTCTGCCAGCCCAAAGTAGAGAACTTATACTCCTACTTCTCTCCCTCAATCATAGCTGGTCTCTCAGACCCTGCCCACTTTAGCATCGCCCCACTCCTCCTCTCCTGCTTCCCCTCCCTGCTCTCACACGCTCTCATTCACCCACATGTTCCCTTTTTTTAACTGAAAATGTATTTTCCGTCTCCTAGGAAATGTACGAAATGTTTTTCTGTTATGAACAAACACTCACTCTTTATCATATTTGTTTATTAAATTGAACTCAAAGAATCAAACAAACCGTATTTCACAATAAAGACAGAATGCAGTAATAGACATGCTGTCCAGGAGAAAGAGCATGCTCATACGGAGAAAGCTGGAATTGAATTTGAATTAAAAGTGAAAGGGTGGGATACTCCAAATGAGGTTTACTTTTAAGCATTCATCACATTCCTTTGGTTTGACCATAAAAGGCAAAATGTCCAGCATTTGCTGCAAGTTTGTGGTCAGTCAGCACCCAAAATAAACAGATAATGCCAACCTTCCTATCTAGACTAAAACAAAAATGAGATATAGCAGCAGCTGCGCTTATTCTTTTAATTCCAGCTATTCCAGCAGTGGTTCATTTTTATTTATTGGTTTATGATCTTAAAGTGCAAACAAAACAAAACTAGAAAGAATGTGTTCATCATGACATCGAATTTTTTTCAAAGTAGCATTTTTCCCAAGGTTGTAACTAGTGATAATTAATTCCCTCAAAAACATACATTTTAACAGAGATATTGTGGGTAAGAAACATTAACAGTGAAACCTGCCATAGAGTAAATGTAAACCCAAGCCTGTAATATACCCCAAAGACCTGAGAAAAGACAGAATGCCAAAAGGAATAAAGTAAGCTACTAGCCCATTGTTCACAATACAATCAAAAGGAAAGAAAAGCTGCCCTCATTCAACAACCATACTGCTCAAATCAATTCTACTGAGGGTTTTGAACAATTGTCCTCGAAACCTTATGAGACCTTGTACTTTTCAATAGAATAATCTTCATAATTGCTTTTTTAATAAATCCTCTGTGAACCATTGAGAAAAACACACTTTAATCACTAAACAGTGGCTACATATTTTTACTTATGTCAAAATTATGTTTTTCCTGCGTCAAGTCACAAAATGACATATGGCCTACTGCTCCTATGAGACTTACAAACAAGGTACAGGGAGATGCAAAATTCAAAACCAAAAAACAGGAAAACAAAGCAAGTGAACAAAGAGTATTATTTGTCTAGGAGTCCGGCTGCAAATACACAGTGTTCTCGAGTGACTTTGGAAAGGTTTGTGTAGGTTTAAGTGAGGATAAAGTTGTGGTCAAAGCGGATTTTCACACTGGGCCCCAAAGAACTGGATACCAAACTAAATGAAACAACCCCCAGGGGAAACTGGCAAAGGCTCAAACACCCTCCTGAGCTTCATACAACCCGGTTCTTTTCTTTCTTACCTCACTTTTATGGTTGATCAAGTTTCAGTGTTCCTCACAGTTAACATCAGCCCCTCACTGTGCATTTATTTCTACTTTATAATAATGAGGAAAAAAGACAATAATAGAGACTAACAAAAAAGCACAGAAAAAGCAAAGAAAACCATGATGAGTCTGGCCTGTGATGAGGACGCACACACATAAAGAGGAACAATAAATTCAATCAGCATGAGTCATACCTCATGACAGCCTCTTCACTGCCTTGTTTGTTTGTTTGAATCTAAGTTGGTAACATTTTGCTTGCCTACCAGAACTGAAAATTCTGGGAAGTAACTTGATCAGTAGTTTTATACTAACATATGTGATAACCCTGCTTTTACAAGAAAGTTGGGGCTCCAGCTTTCACTATGTGTCTTTAATGTTAGACTAAACCAATTTTGGACCCCAAAAACAGGACTTGGACTCACAGCTTGCAATTGTGTAAATGTAGATTTATTAGGAAGTCGTAGAGAGATGGAGGTTATGAGAGCTGAGCCAGAGCTTCAGTGGAGCCAGGAAGGCAGAGAGGGCTGAGTGGTTAGTTGGAAGACAGAATGCCAAATGCTGGGTAAGGCAGATATACAGGAATCACAGAGAGATTATGAACTCATTGCACAGGAAAACACATTATTAAACAGAATTTGGGATAACACAAGAAAAATACTATAATAAAGCCTGGCCATATATTAGTACCACAGTAGAGGACAAGCAAACAAGTGATGTGGCAACATTGAGTCGGAGTATATGTGCTGTAGGCGTTATGTGAGTAGATGAGTTCCACGTGTGCACTGATTGGCAGCAGAAGTGGAACAAAAAGCCACGCCCACACATACACACATACAGAGAGAGTGAGAACAAACAGGGGACCAACAAGGAGCTCAAAGATGGTAAAACAGCAGAAAACACTATGAATGAAAGCACAGTCAGACTGTGATACATGATGTTTTCTTTCTCTGTGTGAAAGATAACTCTTCAGATTCATTTTCTCTACATGCAGCAGTCACACCTCTTTTCAGATAAGACAGGAACAGAAAAAAAACAGGGCAGACTGGAGTCTATGAGTCAGTAACACATAGCAGAAATCTGGAAACCACCACAGAAGTTTATATGCTTCACAAGTCTTGGACAATTGTAAGATTTTTGCTGTGCTCAGCCTAGCGTAGCCTTGAATGAACTTCAGTTTCCTCCCTCTTTCTCTTCTGTTTCCCTTCCACTCAGCTTCAGTGCAGAATGAGCTCTGTCATGTGCTTATACACAAAATCTAAGATATGCCTTTGCATAGATGCTTATATGTATATGATTGTGTGGTTTGTGACAGACGCAAGGAGGAAGGATGTGTGAGTGAGCTGGAGACACTCTTACACACTCTCTCCCTCCCTCCATTGCTCTCTTGGCTACTTCCACACTGACTCATCCAAGATGCTCAAAAGACACCAAAAGAGACTGTTTATCTGTATATTGAAAGGAAATAAAAGTGTTGGGGTTGCACATCAGAGGTTAGAAATGTGTCAACTAAGAGAGATTTTCTCTGTTAGATGTCATGTCCATTTCTAGCACAAAGACATTTCACAGCAAGACATAAAAGGGTCAGTGAGTAACTACTGTTGGTGGAGGGTTACAAACGGGCCTACTCCCATTCCTCATGTAGGCCCAAATGATTAATTTGAGGAAGTGAGCATTACACGATAGACCGTATTTTCAAATTCTGTAGTAAGACTTATCTTTATAGAGTTCAAATCTAGCCTACAACAAGAAATGTCAAATGTTTGAGGGAAAGCTAACCAGCTCATTATGTATCTTTAGACATTTACACATTTCATAAGGAATGGGAGCACAAAACAAGCAGAGAATAAAAGGAGAGAATCATTTCAAACTTAAGCTCAGTGTGCTTTATGTTGATGTTCAGAAGTTATGTTTATCATGATCAACCCGTTAGCATGCTAAAATTTACTTACAACCATTAAATACAAAATACAGCTGTGGCTGGTTCATCAAATTCATTTAAACATATTCTCTGACAAAATCTGTAGCAAATTTCACAGGCATCTATCCAAAATTTATCAAAATATTTCACTCTGAATCACAACTCTTTATGGAGCCCCTTAAGGGACATGGGGGAGAAAAAAAATTGATGGGTGAAAAAAATAATAAGGACGAACTTTTGCGAGATCTTGCAAAGTGTTTTTTTTCTCCCCCATGTCCCTTAAGGGGCTCCATAACTCTTCAACTAATGATGGTAAGGGAAAATATCAGGGCCATTAGGAGCCATCCAAAAGAGTTTTAAAAGGGGGGGTGGGGGGTTGGGGGGGTGGACCTGTATCCTCTCACATGGATCAAGTTTCATGGACTAAGTCAGTGATGATACCATGTGACCACAGCATGCCACTCCTCCTGTGCAGTGAAAACATTAAAACATACACTTCCATTCTTTAGTCACAAGAGGGCAGGAGTCTCAAGGTAAACAAACCAGTTACACTGAGAGAACAGTATGAAAGTCATGTCCACTTCTTTGTGCCTTTCTCCCTTACTTGTTAGAAGGAGGTTATGTGTAGTCCTATTGTTTAACACTTTAAATGCCTCTGCGTGTAATTCAGGTCTGTGCTGGAGGATGTTTGCACAGGCACCACAGGGAGACGCAGGAAATGAGTTTTACAACTGATTTTACAGATTGTTTTGAGGGCATGGCAGCATTCTTCTGAATACAACAAAGTCCATTATTGAGGCCAGAGCCGGAACCAGCACCATCACTCGTTAAAGTCAACTCTTACTTCGTCTATTTTGTTCTACTTTTACTGCTTTGTATGTTTTTGTGAATATATGTGTTTTTTTTATATATGTGTGATACACACAACCAAAATTTATGCAATAGTGTCTAAAGTAAAATCTAAGTTCTTACCTTTCTAACTGTTTATCATTTCTCAAGTTATTTTGATCATTTACTCCAGCTTTTTTCCTACCAGAGTTGGTACTAGTATGTTACTGCCAGGGATTTATGCACCATTTCCTGATCTGGTCACCGTCATCTCCACACTATGAACAGTGAGTGTTGCTAGATTTAATCAGACATTTTGTTGTGTTTTAGTTGACCAAGCTGATATCAGTGCTATCGGCACACTGGAACACTTCTTTCTTCCTGCAAAATAAGATAACATGCTTCACCAACTTCAAATAATGCAGTAAAGGCTCCCTGATCTACATTTTCAATTTACCACCAGAATCTAGATTTTTTGTTTTGTCTAACTTACAAATTACCTGCTGATGCATTAAATTTTGCATTTCTACGTTCATACTGTAAATATTTACAATAGTCACTTGTAAAACACACAGTGGAAAGTACAATTTATATTATACAGCAGCTCTAAACACAGGTGTTCATGCATGAAATGATGGGTTTTTTTGGCTTTAAGAAAAATGATTAAAGAAAACATTTAAAAACATCCAGAAAACAAAAAAATAAATAAATAAATAAAACACATAATCTTCAGCTCCTCCACCTAGTATACTCTTTACAAATGATGTAAGTAAATCGGGGCAGTTGTCATACTGAACCCATTACACCTACCCCTTTATCCTCCTGGAGCTTTGGGTTTCCTGAACCTACCAAACTGCCAAACCATGGGCCTGTGTCGTCTCTTTCCAGTGGTGTGACCTAAAAATTCAAGTAAGAAAATGTTCTGATATTGATCTGTTGGCAAGAAAGACAGCCAAATATCAATATTAATTAGAAAACAGAGAGTTTGTCATGGCTCAAAAAGATGAGAAAGCAGCTGGGCAAAAAGGGAGCCATAGAGATTAACTGCAGAGGGTGGGAGGCTGCACATGTGACAGACAAAACTCACATTACTCATAGCGATGATTAATGTCGTTGGCAAGGTAATATGCTGCTTTTTAGAACCAGAATCTTTTTCAGCCAATTTATGGCAAGGCCATTTTTTTTTTTATTGCAGACAATGAGTTTGACTTGGTATATTGATGCATCATAAAAATAATAAGATAAAATGAGAAGTACTAAAGTACTAAAAATTTTAGAAACAAGTAAAAATTTACAATGACAAAAATATTTAAACTCTCTGTTTTTTAGTATTGGGGCTGTACAGTTTGTACAGGAATGTACAATGTTCACAGTATGAAGTATAAAGAGTCACTTTTATTCAATGTGCAGAGATAAAGATCCACTAAAGGTGGGTAAATGTAATGCAATAAGTTCGATGTGGAGACTTAGCGCTGATTTAATTTGTTGTGTTTTATTATTTTTTTTACAGTTGTGTAGTATATTTCACAGTGGAAAGGAGAGGAAGGAAACTAAAACCCCTGCAGGCCACATCTGGCTGTTGATGATGTTGAAGGCTCTTAAAGGATAAGCATTTTTTTTATTAAAATGTTAAAATATATTCCAAATTAAATAGTAAACCAAGAGTGATAGAAAATAAGTCAAAAGTAATTAGCTGATTGCAAAGGTTGATTAAAAATAGATTAAAGTAATAAATAGTTATAATGCTTAGCTAAAAGTGGTAAAGAGTAGTTAGCTTGAAGTAGACAAATAAAATAGACAGTTGTAACCACTAAGATAGTTAACTAAGTACAAAAAACAGTTGAAATAGTAAGCTAAAGTAACGGCCGAAAGGGTGTGCTAAAAGTATAAAAAAAAGAGTTAAAAAATTGTTTGTTTACTTAAAAGTAAGTCAAAGTCAAAATAATTAACTACAGGTAGCAAACAGTTGGAACAGTTATCTAAAAGTAATGGATAACTGATTAAATTGATCGTTAGCTAAAAAAGCAACGAATGACAGCTGATGAGTCGTGTCAATGAATGAATTTATCTGAATTTATCTATCACTTCATGTGACTTTTTGGGGGGTTTAAGTAAAATACTTGGGACCACTGCTGTACACCATCATGGATCGCATCCTGTTCTTACTGAACATGTCAGTCTATCTATCAGTTGTTGTGAAATAGTTTCTTATCTCTGCTAATTGTCTTCTCATAACCCTCTCTCGCCCATCCTCTCTCCACCACTCCTCTCTGTCTAATAGCATGTACATGTCTCACTCAGCACATTCCTGACTTGATGTGTCATGTAGCAGCTTCAAACAAACCAAAACATAACTGGCCTCTAAGGAGAGCTAAGGCCAGAGGGTTAACTTCTTGAGTGACCATCTTACTTTTCTCATGCAGAAACAATGAGGAATCATTTGGAGGAAGAGGAAAAACAAGCCATTGTGAAATAAATACAGCTCTGCTTTATCAGCTGGTGAATACGTGTGAGAGGCTAAGTTAATGAGACAACACAAACTGGTTGACTTGTACATGGATGGTTGCCTCCAAGTTTAACACAGCAGCACCATTGTAGAGAGTCACGTCACTGTTTGAGACAAGCCAAGCAAAACATGCATTTTTATGATTAGTTCGAAGCCTGGAAGTCTCTTTCTCTTCTCAGGTTGTTTATACGTACTTTCCACAACTTGTGCCCTTTTTCAGTATTCACAGTTGCTTTCCATGCAGCACAGTGCCATGAGATTTGGCTCTTTTCATTAGCTGTTAAATAAGTGAAGTATTTTTTTATAACCACATAAAATCATGTACACAAAAGAAAGGGGTGTGGTGAAAATATCTGGTAATGAAGCAAGAAGTTTTTTCCTGGTGCAAATTAAGCACAGTCACCGAACCGCTCAGAAAAGATCATGAGTCATAAATCTGCAGAGTGACAAATAAAATTATGATTCCCATAGTTTGACATGATGGTTGACACTCACGCTTGAATAATAACAGAAAGTTCTCCCTACCTACCTACTTACCTACCTACCCACCTGTCTATCTATCCATCTATCTTTGATGTGCAATTCTCGCAGGCTCAGTGATTTTATGGGTGGGGAAACCTGTTCATGACAAACCACAAAATGACAAACTCTGTTTGCTCCTCGCCTGGCTGATATCAAAATTAATTATCATTATGCCTCTGTCTGTGTGTGAGTGTGAGAGTGTGAAAGTGTGTGTGTGTGTGTGTGCATGTGTGTGTGCGTGAGTGTGTGCGTGTGTGTGTGTGTGTGTGTGCGCACTCCCTGGCTTGGTAAAGTGTTTGATGTAAGGATTTGTTGCAACATATCTGCTTAAACACACCCTCCACTATAGTGTGACACTCATATAGATAGTGGAACATATTGAGAGGATAAATCTGGTTCTCCTGCATTTATGAAACATACAGTTTCTGCCCAGACACATACAGCACATCACACTTCAACCACAATTTACTGTGTAATATGTCATGTATATGAGAACGGTGCAAAGTAGAGATGAAGGTCATAAAAAGATGTGTCTTTTCATTATACCCAAGGTTTGACTTCATATTCTGGTGTTGCATGCTTGTGCTTGTGTGCCTGACTGCATATTTGTGTATAGAAGATACAACAAAGATTTAGACTTTGTTTAGAGTACACGATAATTTTGTTGATGCAAAATAAGCTGGGAATTGTCACTATGACATGAAGCAGTGTGAGGTTTCAAGTATGAGAATGCCATTTCATACTCTATGAAAAGGTGGGAAAGACGCTGCTGGCGTGCCAGAACTGCAGGAGTTCTGCAGAAGTTTTATAGAAACTGGCACACTGACTATTATGTAATTCCTGTGCTCTCTCCAGTACATTTTGTTTGCTATAAATGTGTAACGTGATGATTTTTTTTCCCTGACATTCCCTCATCTTTCCCCCCTCTCCTCCTCCTCCCCTTATTCTTCACTCCCCAGCTGAGTACACTAGCCAATCAGATCTCAGCAGGGTCCCTCCCCTGCTCTAATAAATAGCTCAGGGCACCAGGGAGGGTCTATCTGCCTGACTCTCCTTCCCTGCAGAGTCTCTCCTCTCACACTACCTTAGTGCTACAGACACCCTCTGTGACTGTGTCTACCAGAGCCATGAAGACCACCACCTACTCCACTTCATCCACCTCTAGGATCCCATCCCTGGGTTTCACCAGCTACTCCTTGTCCAACTACAATGGAAGTAGCAGGCAGAGCTACAAAGTCCGCAGCTCCTATGAGGGAGTGGGCAGTAGTGGGGCTGCTGTAAGTGCTGGGAACTTTAAAGTGGTTGGTGGGTATGTTGCTAAGGGGTCTGGACACAGAGGAGGTGGAGCAGAGCTTGGCTATATGGGCTTTGGTGGTACCAGAGGTGGCTTTGTTAATGGAGTTATGGCTCCCATCAGTGCTGTGACTGTGAACGAGAGCCTGCTGGCCCCCGTAAATCTGGAGATTGACCCCAACATCCAGGGGATCCGCACCCAGGAGAAGGAGCAGATCAAGACCCTGAACAACCGTTTTGCTTCCTTCATTGACAAGGTCAGTCAGTTTAATATTGAGATAAAATACCATTGTGTCCAAGCAAGACATCATGTCTTTATAAACTAAAATGGGAAAAAATAATAGCAATTACCAGCACATACAGTGCTTTATAAGTTTTTAGTGTAAAATTATTAACAAAAACTTTCTTAGATTTTGTTTACAACTTTTCCATTGGGATAAATTAATAAATTTCCATGCAGTGCAGAAAAATAACTTAGAAAACACAGAGGAAATAAGTATTGCAACCCAGTGGGAAATCTCAGTGCAAAGAGGTTTGATTTCACACTGGGGAGCATTCTTGCAACAATCCCTGGGAAAACTGTATGCAAATCTATATAATTATATGCAACCTGCTAAAAAAAGCCATGCACTGTGATTATGTTGAGGTTAAAGCCTGTTTGGAGTAAGGCTTAACTTTCTCACATGTTTCACATGTTTCCACTGTCAGGTGGGATAGAGCTCAGATAAGTTGATCAACCTGAATACATGAGTACATGATGTACTGTACTGGGATGGCGAGCAGGACAATTTTTTTTTTTTGCTTGAAGGGGTGCAGGCTAATGCGAGCAATATCCTGCAAAAAATGATTTTGTGGTTCTGAAAGTTGACACAATGCCAGGTGTCTTCTTGCGTTTGTGTTCTACACAATCTTTTGTGGGTGGGTGTCGTACTCACAGCCTGTACGAACACAGAGGGAGAAGAAGAAGCAGTGGGTGTGGCGGGGGGGTGTGGTGGATTGGGGGTGGGGGGTGGGGAGTAATTAGACAAGCTTATCAAACCCCGTTGGAATAGACGCTGCAGAAAAAAAAGTAATGTACCTAGGACTGACTTTGAACAGTATCCAGCTTATTAAATACAAGGAAACAATTTTCTTGACAGTATTATGGATAACTATGCATTTAGGTTAGATATTAATCTGTGTTATCTGATAATTTATCTCAATCTTGTCAGACAGAAGCTTACACCCTTTTCCACTTTATTGATCAGATTCTTTGCTTATCACATATTGGAACTTTATTGTTTAGGGAGGCACTCTGAAGTAACGTAGGATAGAAGCTGGAGTGTGTCACTTAATGATTCAGATTGTAAAACAAAGCTCTGTCCCCCTCCTCAACATACCATCCTGATACTGCACACACATGCAGGGCTGTGTGCTCCTCACCATGTTTGCTGAGTGGTAGCAGGACCCCACCCAGGGTCAGGAGAACTCAATAGAAAAGTTGTAAAATGGCAAACTATGTCACAACTGGGAAACAGTGCCTCTTTGTGTCGAAACGCAGCACTGTGGGTAAGAAGTGAGTGAGGAGTAATTGATGTGACATTTGAGGCGAGTCTGAGGTGGGAGAAGTTCAATAAGTCATTTTACTCTCATGCGATCTTCATGTGTGTCTTTGTCCATCAGCAAACAAAGTGAATCTATTCATGTGTTTTGAGTCACTCCCACCTTCTACTGACATGCATTCTTTCTCACCGACCACCATCTTCATGCAGTTACTTATTTTGTTCTAGCATAAAAGAGACCACAAGTGGAATATTTGTGCAGTATTATCACTGTCTTTCCATTGTCTGAAACTCAGCCATCATATCAATCCACTCACAGCCTTCTCCGCATGTCCCATTGCACAGAACCATTTAATTCCTTCTTTTTTTAATGGTCATTTTTGTCCTTTTATGTCTGCAGGTATGCTTCCTGGAACAGCATCATAAAATGCTTGAGACCAAGTGGAAACTCCTGCAGGAACAGACAACAACTCGCTCCAACATTGATGCCATGTTCGACGCCTACATTGCCAACTTGCATAAGCAGCTAGACAATTTAGGTAATGAAAAAGTCCGACTAGAGTCTGACCTGCATCAAACAACGAACCAGGTTGAGGACTTCAAAAACAAGTGAGTGATATAGAGGTTTTTAACCTTTGGTGTTAAAAGAGTCTTTAAACAATATTTTTTATCTTAACAATACATCAAATTACTACGACACATTACAGGAGTTGCTCATAAAGACAAACAAAAAGAACAATCCTCAGATTCTGTAGTTCCCCCCATCTGTACGGCTTTGGTTCACTCTAGCAGCTTTCATTGGCATAACATACTTTTTAACAAACAGTTATTACTGTTTAGAAACCAAGCTGTACATTATTTCAAATCTTGGTGTGAGCAAACAGCTAAAGAGGCAGATGTTTTTCTTAGAGGTAGATTGAGACACAAACAGAGCCACGAGTCGAGTGAGTATTGGACTTGGCAACATGGCCAGGAACACAACTCCAAATGAATGCTAATGTTGCTACATATGTTGGATAATTGCTAACACACTATCAACTAAAGCTGGTGTTGGTTTTACAGCTTGTTTCTGCTGCCCCCAAGTGATAAAAAATGTCATTGCAGCTTCTAGTAAATTGGTAAATTTTAATCAAACTTTTTTTTTTTTAATGTAGAACTATAAATTTCCAGCATGAGCATCAAATAAAATAGAGAATATTTACTCAAAATGTTGCAAAAAATATATATAACTCATATTTAAAGTGCATTTATGCATGTAAACTTCTATTTTGTTCCAGGTATGAGGATGAGATCAACAAGCGCAATGATTGTGAGAACAGTTTTGTCCTGATGAAGAAGGTCTGTATAGGTTTTCTAACATATTCTTGATCTTGAAACTATAAATAGCCTTTGTGCTGAATGAATTCATACCTCAGGGTCGAGGATGCAAGCAACAATGAATATTCTCAGTAACATATTTTCCTGTGCAGGACACTGATGCAGCCTACATGACCAAAGTTGAGCTGGAAGCCAAACTAGATGCACTCTCTGATGAGGTTGAGTTCCTGAGGCAGATCTATGATGTGGTAATATCCCTTTTTTTAACTTATCAGTCAATAATTGAGTAAAAAATAAATTATTAAATTTCAAATATATCATCTTAAAACAAATGGTATATATCTATATCTATATCTATATCTATATCTATATCTATTTAAATTTCTTTCTGCTTATATTTTCTAGGAAATCCATGAGCTTCAGGGTCAGATCAAGGACACCTCTGTCATTGTGGAGATGGACAACAGCCGTAACCTTGACATGGACGCCATTGTTGCTGAAGTGCGTGCCCAGTATGAAGACATTGCCAACCGTAGCAGAGCAGAAGCTGAGTCATGGTACCAGTCAAAGGTGAGACCACTCTTTGAGTTATTTTTTAAATAAAAACTCTGAACAACACTCCATAATTTATGAAGAAATTCCCATCAGCTGGCTTCCTGTTTACGCCCATTTAAAACCAAACTCGCCATGCTGTGTTTTACTTACTTTTATCATAATTATTGTTATCAGAAAATCCTGCACAGAAGTTTCTACAAACACTAAAAACATTGCATGTGGTGTCTGCACATCACTGTATGTTGCAATTAAAATGTGCTTTGACTTATGGCAAATCAAAACATGCCAAAACAGCTGCAATTACACCAGGCTCACAAGACAACTTAATTATACCTGGACCTTCAGGTTGCAGTTTAATGTGTCTGATTTGTCCCTGTCTGTAACAGTTTGCAGAGATGCAGCAGTCAGCAGGCAAATATGGTGATGACCTAAAGTCAACCAAGGCTGAGATCGCTGAAATGAACCGCAGGATCATGAGACTCCAGTCTGAAATTGACAGTGTTAAAGCACAGGTGAGAGTCAAAGGTTTAAGCATTGTAGTTTGTATATGGATGTATTTTGCTTTCACTTGATTGCTGCATTGCAATTTTTCTGCTACACTTCACTCTGGTTTTCTTCCTCTGGTTTCAGAGAAACAATTTGGAGGCTCAAATCACAGAGGCAGAGGAGCGAGGGGAGCTGGCAGTGAAGGACGCCAAACAACGTATCAGAGACCTGGAGTTAGCCCTTCAGAGAGCCAAACAGGATATGGCCATGCAAGTCCGCCAATACCAGGAACTGATGAATGTGAAGCTGGCTCTGGACATTGAGATCGCCACCTACAGGAAACTGCTGGAAGGAGAAGAGAGCAGGTGAGATGTTAGTGTAGAACACTTGTGAAAGAGAGGGGAAATGTATGGAATATTTTGAATCGAATATTAATCCACATATCTCATTATATTTTGCTTACTTTTGTCCTTTTTCTATTCTCACTTCAGGCTGGAAACTGGAATTAAGACCACTGTATCCAAGCAGACTTGTAAGTCCATTTTCAACTTTAAAATTGGAAAACAAAAAAAAAAAAAATCACACATTTTCTATTTTGCAGCTTAAAAGAATGAAATGAGATATGGTTAGTTACTTTCAGTTTCAAACACCTAATGACACAGACACATTATAGTCAAGGACAGTTAAAGAATAAGGGATACAAACACCAATACCATTTTTCCACTTTTGCAAAACGCATGCTCCACAAGGAGCAACACTGAAAATGTCCAAAGAGTGACTACATTTTAAACTATGAGCAGCTCAACACTGCACATGTCATCATAGACCAAAGTTGTACTGAACTTTTACTGGGTTTCCATGTTACTGAGTGCCTTTTACTTCTGAATGTGCAGCTATGAACTACGGCTCCTATGGCATGGAAAGCTCTCGATCCTCATCCTACGTCAGCCCCCCCTACACTGGAGTCAAGGTTGGTGTCAGCTCTGTTACTTCCCTCGAGAGCTCCCAGCTCCCATCCTACACTGGCTCCTCCTATGGTAGAGTCCAGTCAAGCATCGGCTCCAGTTCTGCCCTGGAGAGCACCAAGAGTGCATCCTATATCAGCTCCTCCTATGCTGGAGTCCAGGCTAGCCCTGGCTCTATCAATGCTCTCGATGAACCTACAGTAAAGAGCACCACAGTCACCAAGACCGAAACTGTGGTCATCAAGACCGAGGAGGTGAAGATGGAGAGGGAGGAGGAGAAACAGGAGGTGGAGGAGGAGCAGGTGGCAATTGAAGAGTCAGCTGTTGAGGAGGGGCAAGAGCAGGGGCAGGAGAGAGAGCAGGAGCAGGAGCAGGAGCAGGAGCAAGAGCAGGAGCAGGAGCAGGAACAAGAACAAGAGCGAGAGCAGGAGCAACAACAAGAACAAGAGTGGGAACAGGAACCAGAACAGGAACTGGAACAAGAGCAAGATCAAGAACAAGAGCAGGGGCAGGAGGCTGAAGCTGTGGCTGAGGAGTGATCATGTTTCCCTGTATTGTCACATTTATAATTTTGGCCTTAAAGGTAAAGAAAAAGCACACCTACTCTGCTTTATTACCTAGTTCTTCATTGATTCAACAAGGTGCCTTTACCTAGTGATGGGTGTGTTTCTACAGTCAGAGGTGTAAACACAACTTTCCTTCTGATGTCCTTAATGATGATGTTCTACTGAAGGGGTCTTTGTTCAGGTTTCTGAAAACTTTTGTAGCTTTATAGATTCTTTACTGTCAACGGTAGTCTGAGTCACTGCCTGTGGTTTAGTGTTCACTGCACCACACTTGTTTAGCCAGAAGGTGTCACTGTTGTATGTGTTTTTCCCTGCTGTTCCTCCTGATCCTCCCACTGCAGGACAACCTGTAATTCAGTGTAATGGCATACTGCTGATAGGAGCCATTTGGAAAAAATGAGCCATTGCCATGCTGAACTCTTTAAACCTGCTGTATCTAAACAGTTAAGTAAGAGGAAAACCAGACACAAGAGGCTTCATGACTTCTGCTTAGATAAACTTATTGCTGGTGTGCTTCTGTTGGCAGTACCTGAAGTCCTGTTTGCTCAACAATAAATCTTCTTCTGAAACTGTTTTGCATAGTCCTCTGTTTTGCTTTCTATGCATGATATGAGAAGTTGAAAAACTCAGTTATTTAATATTTTTCTTAACATTCAACAAAAAGTCACCAACAAATTTATGTTGGAAAAAATTGTTTGAGATACATTTAACAAATCCAATAAAATTTATAACTCTTCAGCCTGAAGAAACTTGGTATCTGGTCAGTCTGCATCAACACACAGACACATGTACAGGAACAAGCTGTATTTTTTTAAACAGTGTTTAACAAATGAATTTTGATGACAGAAATGATGACATATCAGATATTGTTCTGAAAGAGCTGACATGTTTCATCCCACCACTGTCAAGAGTCCCACTAGTGACTTGTCTTTAACAAAATAAGCTGAAGGTCACACATTCCTACAAAATGTCATTGAATATCATTCTCAATACACCCTTAATTGCTTCCTGTACAAAAAGTATGACTTTAAAGGTCATGCATGTCACACACAAAACAAACAAATCCAACAAACAGTGCTGAGGAATACAGGAAAACAACTCATAGAGCTAATAAATGTACGAGTGTGCGAGTGTGCTGAGGTGTAGCAAATGGTTACTCAGGAAATGTTCTCAGTCATGGGGGAACAGGTTTGAGCATGAATTATGGGTGGTGGTGCCGCACCCAAGACAATGCGGCCTCCAAAGAAGTCAAAGACAGAAAATTGCACATTTACCACAATCTGACACTTTATTCACCATGTTCAACAGATGTCATGCTGCTCACCCTGCAGCACGGTTTGTGTGCTTCATTGGTTAACTGCATTAAAGATGATATGGTATCACAAAGACATTCACAGCAATAGTTGTAACAGCTTTTTTAACAATGCATATTGGCTATAGGAGAGGACTGATAACGCTCTCATATGTATCTGTTACATAATAACTCTGAGAGATCTACACACTCCAGCTTAGGAAAACACTGTAAGAAAACATCTTCACCAATTAAACAACACGTGCAGCTTTTAGAAAAGAGAAACTGCACTGGCATTGCAAACAAGAAACGCACCACCAATGACATACAAATACACCACCAATGACAAACACATACACATACAAATCTCTACAAAGACAGACACAACCAAAAACACTGCATTGGTACTAAATAGCAAAAATTACTTGATTAAGATGAGCATCGACCTGTACCTGCAATAGTATCTAAATCCTGCTGTCGGAGTGTTGAATAATAACAAACAAAGCAACAAAAACCCCCACATGGTTTCTGTGGCATGTGTTTTCACATGGGTGAGGATATCTTCTTTTTTCTCTTTTTTCATATTTGCATGAGTTGGCTTAAGCTGCACGGTGTTAGGCTTTCAGGGCCACTGTACCATTACAATAATGATGAATCTAAAGCAACATTTGGTTTTGAACACATGGGTCTACTGGGCAGTGTCTGTTAAATATAAGACTAGCTAGTTCAGTTTAGCACTTGGAGCATTTGTCAGGCAGAGACTCCAGGAAGTTACTGCTTCAGCAAATATTTGCTTTGAGGCTGTAATGGCAGCACAATGGAGGTGATAAGTGGAAATGATCATCCTGAAAAATATTGGTGTACTACGTGCCAGCAGTGTTTTAGTGCAGAACTGCTGGTTAATTTACATTTACATCTTTTTTAAAATTGCTTTTAATGCTTGGACTTTTAAACTTGTCATGTTCAAGTGAGGTAGGTCTGTAGTCCTTTAAAATTTCACAGTTGTTAAAAAAAAAAAAGGGAACCTGGTTGTTGTTGGATTTCAGATTTTTTTTGTTTAAACTTAGTCAATCCCAGTTAAATCGTAAGGGAGCCCACATGGATGCTGATGACAAGTTTTTTAATCAAATAACTATATTGTGATCAAGGGTAAAAAAAGGACAGTTTTAATTAGTATTTACACAATCTTCTTACAGCTGAAAGTGGTCAGAACAAATAAAGACTCATAAAAAATGCATTGTTTGACCTTCTTTCCAGTAAAATGTTATTGTTACCTGTTCAAATATTAGTCATTTAATCATGAACCTTTTTTAAGTTTGTCTTATCTCACCATTTTAACAACCAAGGTTCAAACCTTTGAGTGTGTTTTGGGAGCCAACCAGCTTGTTTGCCCTGCAGAGGGATCTGCTCTGACAGCCTCTGCCACACATACGCTGTGTACTGTAGCACAGGTGTATCTCTGCTCCTGCAGCTGGAGCTGTTGGTGATTGTGCTTCTGAGTCTGCTGGTTAAGGTAGATGCAAATAACTTGCTAGATCCTCTTGCTTGTATCACTGATTACGAGCTCAATGAACACATTTATTCATTGTAAAGTATTGCATATATTCACTCACACCTGTCCAACCTGCCATGAGGAAGCATGGTGTTACTCTGACTACTATTCAAGGGATGACACACTGAACCAGGACCATGCAACCTCCTTCTCTATGCAGTGCTGCTGACCTAATATGTGCTGATTAACCATACTGTCATGTTTATTGTTGCACAACTGAATAAAACTTTTGTTAAAGTGGAAAGTTTGCAGTAAAAATAAAGTCCTAACAGATAAAAACAAAATAAACAAAATGCAACAGATTTTCCAGATATAAAAGTGTGAGGCGTTGGTTACGGCTATAGAGAGAAGAGTACAACGAGAAAAAATATGAGAAACTTGGCCGCATTGCTGTCATTTATGATTGTTTGAAACTCATTCTGAATCCCATTCCTCAGAATCACCTTGGGGTTAACAGCTTGACGTGCACACACAGGTACCAGTTTTACCTTTGTTATGCAATCTCTGCACTATGTCTCTATAAGACTCCAGAGTACAGAATGTTTATGCCGTGGTGAGAAAAGATGTTCAAGCGAAAGCTGTGCTTTCTTCTTTATCCAACTGCCTACAGGCAAATGCTGTAACACATAAGGGAAAAAAATGCATGTGTAGTCCTTTGTTCTTCATAATGTTTTTTTTTATCAGACCACCTTGTGGTTGTGAAGTTTTTTTTAACACAATGGTTTTTTTTTTAAAATATTTATTCTCATTCAGTTCTATAGGTATAAAATCATTGCTTCTGATTTTTCGTGCAGCATGTCAGCGCAGGCCTATGTGGGTTGTGATACAGGAACCAGACCAAACCACACAAAGTGCATGATTATTAGGAAGACCAAACAGGTAGATACTGAGCACCTGCCTTGGTTGTAAGTCAGTTCATTGGCTCACCAAAGACAAACTTTTACTTCAATGAGGCATTTAATGTTTGACATAAACTTTGGCATTGTGCACAACGGCAAATTAACACAAGAGAAATCTATTTTTAGACAGGGATTGATTCAATTATAATGAATGCCAATAAAATGATGAGTTAATATGAAAATAATAGGGTTTGATGTCTTTCCAGAGTTCTATTATTTAATTGTGTAAACTGCCAGATTTAACTGTCTCAGTACAGTAAAACTACACTGGAGGCAATATAATTATCATTGCTTCAATTTGACTCATCTAGGATTTGTCTGTACAAGACTTGATAATAAAAGTGCCAGACTGACAAGTGTTTTTAAACCAGAAACCATGAAAATGAAGAAAAAAAAATCAGCTTTCTCATCTGAAGGAACAGGTCTAAATTCCTCTGCAAGCTCTGGGTGGAGAGCACTGACAGATTATAGATCAAACTCTGTGGAAAGGAAGAGTGTTTGACTTTCTGGATGCCTAGTTGAGGTGTGACCCTTTTCTTGTGATAAAGGCAAAATATGCGACAACAGCACCTGCTGCCCAGATTTTGACATCTGCCTGCAGGACAATTGCATTGCATTTCTAAACATGTTTACAATGTTGTAAAACATTTGTAAGGCAGGAAAGTATATATTACATCAATTTCCAAATACCTTATGTAATGCAAATATGATAACAAAATTTTTCACCCAAGTTTTGTGTGTCCCATTTACATCTATAAGTTGTTCAGATTGTTAGAATCCTTTACTTAAATCCATTCCAACACGATGTTGACTATAAGGACTGATATATGTGAAAAGTTTTTCACTAGAGAGGTGTTTTCTTCTGTATAGGGCCGAGATGTCCGTGCACTGCCCTAAAATCTGGCATTTCAAAGGACCTGAAGTAAATCAAATTTAGTACACCACAAATTCAGCAATCACAAAGAATTCTGAAACTTCTAGCGCAGTGCAGATGTGTTCCATACATACTTGAGGCTCAAATGTAAATCTATTCTGATGCCTTCAGAGTTCATCAAAATAGCTAACATAAGCATCAAGGACAAACTGGAAAGTTTCAGACATATAGGTTTTAGGCTCAAATCTGTGGGATAAATCTCTCCAAAGTATCTCTTAAATCTCCTCATACAAACGTGTATGGATTCAGGGATGATGGTCAAGCTGACTGAACCAAGAAGCAGCATGGGTGGTTGTGGAAAATGGTGCAGCACTGACAATGGGAGAGCTTGGCATTTATCAAAGCTTAAATGGAATAAAGGTGCATTGGATTTTGAAATGTGATTGCAGTTGCGATTAAAAAAGCAGCTTTGGCACTTGTTCCAATTAGGATCCCTGGAACTGGTGTTATCTTGCAAACCAGCATTTCCACCACTTTTGAGTTGAAAACACTGAAATCAAGGGTGCAGCTTCAATGTATGGTGTTGCACACAAACTAATTGAAAATGTGGGGCCTTGTTTTCCTTCAAAGGAATACCGGTTGGTGAGGACACTCTCATGTGCTGTCTTTCCTGTGCACCCTGATTAATGCAAATGTGCAGGTGACAGGATGCTTATACAGTATTTAGATGGCAGGAGGTGGTGATGGTGGGAGTCAACATTGGTTATTCACACCTTAATCGTCTCACCCCTCCCAACCATTATAAATATTTTGCGCTTGGTTTCTACACCCTGTCAAAGAAGCCGGTTATCATCTGTCATGATCAGTCCAGTAGCTGCAGGGCATCTCTTGACAAAGTGGGAGGAAAGACGCTTTTTGTTAAATTACTCCATAGCTTTGAGGCACCTGACAGCTGGACCAACCAGTCAACTAGACCAGTTGGTTTCAGCTATGTATCTAAGTGACGATCTGACAGAACTGAACTGCCCTGCTCCTCTGATGGCATCTGGGTGTGTAGCTTTAAATGGTAATGACCCATCTTTAGCGAGTTACTTAGAATCACTAATCACAACTCATCCGGATGCCAATGAAAAGTGATTAGATCAAAAGTCATTATCATCCACAAATATGATAACAATACAGTGGTAACCTGGTTGTGTAACCCGATTTCTTATTCAAAAGTAATTGATTCTAAAGAAAAAGCTTTTGTTCACAACAGAAGGGATGTGTTTTACCTGTTAGTTTGCATCAACTCTCATAGAGAAACTAACATGTTTTATGTTATGCTGTGCAAATGCTTTTTCTTGGTTTTAATCTGACCAAGAAACAGAGTCTCTGTGTGTATCTGGATATTTGTTTTCTCTTTGCAGTGTCAGATGTTTCACATATTTTCCAGCTTAGTTTTGTGTCAATAGTAAACCGCTCTGAACAGAAGCTTTGTTTCAAAATGACAAAAAGTAACATCTATGAGCTGTGTTTATGAACGCCACTCAGTCACCATCTTGAGTAACTCATGGTCACTGAGTATGATAATCTAACTTGTCATGAAGGGTGTGTGCAGAACAACTCAGAGTTTGTTTCATTTTGTTATCTGTCTGCAAAAGACTCACAGTGAGATATGTGAGCTGTAGGGCTTTCCTGCAAAACTTTCACTCATGCCAAACTGATAGAAATGTTTGTGGGTGTGCACCGACTCTCTTTTTGTTCACTTGTGTCTCTCATACATAACTTTGGCTGCAAAGAATGCATGGGTGTGTAGAAACCAAATTCTTTTCTTCCTGCATTAACTTTTGGATCAATTTGAACCAATGTGACAGAGTTGTTTTTAATATTCATGATGATCCTTAAATATATGTCTAAGTAGTAAAATGCACAACAAAGTTTTTAAAAAATTATATGTATTTGTAATCAAGGTGCATGTTGATGGCAGCTGTGGTTGAGGATTATCACCCATCCCAAACTTTCACATAATGAAGGAAATTGCCATCTAAGAGGAAGATTGCAGAGCTTTAATTTTGTTTTTACATTTTTTCATTGTGGCTTAAACCCAGTCCACACCTACCTTAACAACCCTACCGCCAACCCAGAGATCTTAGAAAAGAAAAAAAGTGTTGATGTCAGACATCTTTAGAGTTTTGTTTTGTTTTGTTTTTTTTTCAAGAAATTTTCAGGGCAGGTATCAACAGGCAATTTAATTAATTTTTGCACAGTTTGATCATCATCCACGTTTTGCTGTAATCCCTTTATCTAGGAAGTTGAAGCTGGCAATGATGTCACTGAAGTTGATACAGCAAGAAGTTGGAAAAAAAAGATTTGGTAGGATGGAGAAAGTGGGGTTTGCTCTAGCCATTGTTAGCAATATCAGTTGATAATAATGCATTATGTGATACTTAGCAAATATAAATGCAGTAGCATAGTGACCAGGATTAGACAGCCAGGTATTTAATGAGACACAAGTAAGAAATTGATCAGACTTAATGAACAACCTAAAAAAATGGCTTTCAATACTTTTAATGCACTGAGCAGCCATCTTGGTTTGAAGTCAAAGTTGGAAAGGTTCTCCCAACTTTCAGAGTTTGCAGAAATTGAAATGGGAACTCAGAAAAAGTGGTTGCCCGGTTAAAATGAAAAACACTATTATATACCTCTTTAAAAAATAAAATTTTTCAATGTCCTATACCCAAATTTCTTCCCTCTAAAATCAAGTAGCTGTCTTCTTTTATTATTTTAATGCTTAAAGTTATCTTCCTTTGCTCCATCATACTGTCTTCAACTCTCCTAACATTCATGTGAATGAAGTGTTACACTATAGTGACCTGAGCGCTGATTAACAAGTTCTGCAAGCAGCGAGCTCTGGCATCTAGTTGGCAGCCAAGTGTGGTTTACAAGCACAAGTTAATAATTTCCTACTATCAAGAGTGGCATTCAGGAGGTGTAAAGCTACAACGGGTGGGGTGGCTGGATGACACGTTATCACTTTTCTTTAACCTGTTCAAACCTGCGAGTATGCAGGTATGTGCCAAGAAGTCTCCTGCAATTTTCTATTGTTTTTATGTGTTTTTACTGTCAAATTGACATCATATTCACAATGGTAAACAAAAGTTTTGCTGATATGACACATACATAAACATGGCAGTTATATCTGATGTTAAAAGCCATATTTTTCACTCGCACACACACATGCACAAACACTAAAGAACTTATATTAGTACAGTAGAGCAATGAGTACAGGTATGTAGCGATAAGACAGTGGTTGCTAGGCAGCACAGCAACAATAACATAAGGTAGCTGCACATCTGCTATAAAGAAGTGTGGGAGGAGAATGTCGTCACGACAACAGAAATTAGTTATTTTCTCTATATTGTCCAATGTTTTAGGATTCAAATACTTTCACGTCTTAAGTTTTATCCCAAAAATGACAGCATGAATGCAATCATAAAAGGACAGAAACCTCAGTACATTAGACAATCCTTGTTTCAGTTAAAAAAACCTATGACTCACAAATATAACTCCAGACACGTCACTGACATGATGAGCCAAAAATCATTTTGTCATGTCTCTTACTCTATGAGATCTTATGAATAGGAGGTCAAGTTGCAACACCAAACAGGTTTTACACACTGTAGGGGCCTTTAATCCATGACTCTGTTGACTGGGCAGCAACTGAACAGCCACACCCCTTACAGCCTGATATGTAGATAGTCTTAGGTGTATATGGCTGTGAGTCTACTCATCCCTATTGTCATGTAGGCAGGGGCAAGTGCATGACATTAGCAGTAAGCTGTATTAAATCACTGTGAGACCGGCGATGAATGGTGGATGTCTGACTGATTGGGTGGGTGTTGGAGGAATGTATTCACTGCAGGCAGAACAGACCTGCTAAGACAAGTTCTCTGTGTGCTATAGTGACTGTCCAGCACTACAGTCCATAAGCCATCCAACCTAAGAGCTGTAAGTATCAGAAGCTGATATCTAACATACAGCCTGCTTAGCAGACTAAAGAATGAAAACCATGATGGCTTTCAATAATAAAAGCCTTAAAAACAACAAGCACAATCGGTACTGCATTAAAACGAAGCAGATGATTCTATTTGTGTTCCTGCCTGGTGTGATTGAAAAACACATGCAGGAAGTCCAGCAGGACAGATATTTTGTTCAAAAGATAATCAGTCAGCAAAACCCTTCAAAACGGTTGGCAGCTCTGTGAGGCTGTAGATAAGATAAATATGTTGGTGCTGCAAGCTAAATGCTAAATTGGCAAGCTAAACTGCTAATGGTTAGCAGGCTAACACTAACACAAACCAAAATACTGGGCACATCAAAACTTTGACAAAATTATAATGTTAGATCCTAAATCAGGAGATGGCAGAGTTTTATATTAGAAATCTATCAAATAGTTTATGAGATATTTCTTTGTGGACCAAAATGGTTGGCAGATTGAAGAATCAAGACTTTTCAAGATAAGAATTCCCATTCAAAGAGCTCCACTATTATCATGGCTAAAAACTGAGAAACAAGTATATCAAGCTGTTGGCTATGGTTCTTTAGCTAATCACAAGCTAGTTTGACCCTGTTATTATTTTCTAATCCTTCTCAGCAAAGACAAAAATAAAATGTAACAAAACTGTTTAAACAAACAAAAGAAATCAGCAAAACTCTTTAGCCACAGATACTGCGTGTGACCTCATGCAAAAACAGATGTTGTCATGTGCAGGCTCACACAAGCTAACGTTTGACTCTGTTGCTAGGTTTTTATTTGGCTAGACTGTTTATATGATCTCCCTTGTCTGACAGAGAATGAGTCATCAAGTCAGACTGGAGTGTGTGCCAAAGTTCTCAGTCCTGACTTCTTCCCACAATTACAGTAAGGTGCTCTCTGTGTGTCTAAGTGTGTGATAAAGTGTGTGTGGGTGGGTTCTAAGTAAGGTGTTCAAATCCAGAATTGTAAAGCAGTATCTCATGGTGCCTTGTTAAGCTAACAGTGTAAGTGTGTTTGGGAGGGTGTTAGCATGCTGACATACTGTTGAATTTGCAATAAATGCTGAAAAGTAGACGCAATGTTGCTGAGTTTGATAGTGGGAAATTCTCTGAGAGCCTTTAATCACACACTTGCATTCACTGAATTCACTGGCCGTTTTACTTTACACGTTTTACTCATTGCAGGTTAACCACATTCTCTTCCCTCTGGCCACCACGCGAAAGTTCCATGCATGACTTGGGTGTGCCGCTGGGTGTGTACCTTTTTGCAGGTGGTGACTGAGACTGCGGGGCCTAGATTAAAATACAATCCAGCAGCACTCCCTCATGATGAACACACCCACAACTTTATGAGGAAGCCAAAACAAGCACGAAGGGGTGTGCTTTGTGTATCCACAAGCTTTAGATTTTTTTTCTTTTGTGTTTGTTCATTATTCTCTGTACTGTAAATGAATAGTGTTATTATACATTTAGATCTGACAGGACTTTTGACTTTCTGAACTTTGCTGCACAGAAGTGGACACAATTCTCAAGCTACCTTCCTGCGATGTTTTAGTGAAAATACAGATGAGCGTGGCATCGCACACAAAGGACATGTATGTCAAAGAAGTCTCCAGCATGCTCTAAGTGCTCCTGACGTGGTGCGTAGTCATGTAGTCATAGACTGAAAAAGCTTGGGACAAAGTTTGGTCCATCGCGAACTTGTGGATGGATGATCCTCGCAGAGTCTGACACGGTGCCGCTTCTGCTCGGGAGTCAGAGATGCTCATTCCATAAGTTACTAATTGCACCTGCTGCATGCAAATTACAGTGTGGCACCCTTTTTAATTGCAACAGGAAAAGTCTTTGAAGTTTTTAAATATGCCTGTAGCACATTCAGCATGTGATGCAATTGGCAATTGTACCACAGTTATGCAGAAAAGGCTCCCTTGCTGGTTAAACCTCACAGATACCAGTTCAGTCAGTCGTTTATGCCCATGTTCAAATAAAGTCTGCGCATTCCATTATCAAATAAGTGATCATCTACTCATTATTTATCATTTTTTTGATATGGTTTTACATTTGATAACCAGACTAATATTAATTCTTAGATACTTAAATTTATGTGATATTGCATTTAAATTTTTGATAGGAGAATAATGCTGGTTCCAGAGCACCAAGCCTTACTCTAAATTATGTTGCTCTTAAGTGAAAAAATTATGAATAGATTTAAAATCAGTTGTACAAAAGATTATTAAAGCACCATTGATTTGTGACTTGCTGGGGGAGGCCTTCCTTTTATTGCCAATCAACATGATGTGAAAGATTGGTGTGGCCTTTTAACCTTGCACAACTTCACAAATTTTATTAGGATTGTCAGATCCAGTTTAGCACATGTCTCAACTGTTTTCCTTTATAAGTGAGAGTCACTGTCTCATGATGTTTGCAAAGATTCATAACTCTCAGACTTTAACAACCCATGGCTTGCTGTGACAACAATGTGCTCCACCCACAGATGATGCACATCAGATATGTCAGATATGAAGATGACTGGATCAACATGATCTGAGAGGATTTGCACAAGTCTTGTACTCAGGAAATTTAAAGTTGCAGACACATATGTGACACTGTGGATAATGATCACTCCTGTTTCACCAAACTGCTGCGTTAATAACTAGAAGGTGTAGTCATAAGAATGTTAAATATGCAATTGCATTGAAAAAAAAACAACAACAAAAAAAAAAGAAACAGAAGTAAATTGCCCCGAGACATAAGAGACTTGAGCTGTTCAACAGGTTTCATCATCCACAGGCAAAGCTGTTAAAATGACAAACAAAATTTATATAATAGTGCCAAGAGCAAAAGACAGGGACCTCTTAAACACTGGACAAGTGGAATTTCCTGTCTTGTAAGTGAAAGACTGTGGCCTTTGAGTGTTAATTCTCAACTTTTACTGCAACAGTTTTTGTCAAAGATAAAAGAAAAGCCTGCAATCATTTTTGTGGAAATGCAAAGAATAGGAGTCAGTGAAGGCAGCAGCTTCAACCACCTGCTTTAAGAGGAACTTTTAAATAACTTTACTGCTGATAGAAAATCACATCAAAAGAGATTTTTATTAATGTGCATGACGTACAGTCTGTAAAAGCAACAACTGTTACCGTGTGTACTACAAGCAGGTGTGGATGGTTGCCCAGAGCGAGATTGTAAAACATGTGCGTGTGTATGTGTACATGCCTCTGTATTGTGATGTATATAGGTGGTGGTATTAAGGTATAACAAAGCAAAACACACTTCATTAAAATGAGTTTTTCTGTGGTCTGTATAAAACTGGACTAGTGAACACAAATATAAAATTCAGTTATCTCGCATGACACGGAGGTGTAAGGTGTGTCTCTTTGACCTTTGATCTGAGTTTTAAAATTCACTCAATCCTTCAGTTTGTCTCTGTATTATAACACCAAGAGGAAATGAATGTTGCTTTAAATGACATAATACATACTGGTGATTAAATACATCTGGCAGGCTGTGCAGACAGATCCACAGATCCATTTACATATATGTAACAGCTTGCATTTGCACTATACAAACTATACTATTTCAGGTTTCTGCTTGGCTTCTCATTCAGCTTTGTAGTGTCAGACAGCTTGGCCTGCCAAACCACATATCAAACACTGTGAAGTGCCAACACCCACTTTACACATTCAGCAGAGACACAATAGAAAAGTCTACACATGCAGTTACACAAAGTTACTCAATTTTATTTGTCAAATGCATAACGTGTCACATTTTCACTTTCAAATGTTTAAAAACTACTATATCTTGTCCATTTACTTTGTTGTGTAGTTACATCATTCCAAAAGTTTCCAGAAATGTTCAAATTCAGAGAAATCTGCGATTTTATTCAACAGTAAATTCAATTTTATCCCCTCTTGCTAACTTTCATGCTGTGTTCACACTAGTCAGAGTGAAAAAGGAGCTGCCAAATGTGACTAACATGAATATAACTTTGATACAGTCTCATCTGTGAACATTTCAGCCTGAGTCAGACAGATTTTTATCTCTAATGGTGGCTGTTTACTAAAAAAAACAAAAACTATTCCCAGGCTAACCATGCCATTTGCTTTCCTTGTTTTGACTAATAGTTTTAATTTTGAGTGAGATTGTCATTTTCTGAAGATTGTTCTTTCCAGTGAACCACTTAAAAAACATAACAACCAACCAAGTTTTTGATGTACAGTATTTCTTTGCAAAATTTGGCAAATACTTCATACATTCACCTGTAACCCCCTTTCTATTTATCAGATTTCAAACTGAACTGACACTCAAAATAAATTCTCAATGAAATTCACTGCCAAAACTTTGTTTTGTTACTCCACAGAGGGCGTAAATCAAGAATGGGGAAGTTGAAGCTAATCAGAGTGAGTAGCCTGAGAGCAAAGACTGAGGAATGTGAAAGGCAGAGCCGGAGGTGGTAACACTTTCAGTGACTTTCCCTTATAAGGAGGCCTCTAAGTCCGTCCTCTTGAGAAAAGCATTCATTAAGTGCTTTAAAACTATTAATACTTTACTTTTTATACACAAACAAACTAGAAGAATTGTGTAAAAAATTGACAGAAATAATCAACCAAATAAATGCGGGTTTAGATAAAAAAAAATTGACAATCAAAGGAAGAGAAGAATAAGTTGTGCAATTTTGTCTTTAAACTCTAATGATGTTGATCTGCAGCTCTAATTTGATACAAAGACATAATGAGATATTCTTCCCATATATATATCTATATATATATATATATATATATATATATGTACATGTGTATGACACTCCTGTACATAAAATCATGATGATGCAAATGTCTGAGTATTAGAAAATTCACATTCCCTTAAGAAACAATGCAAACACATTAACAGAGAGATGCAGCATTGTTTCACACTTCGTGCTACACATTCAGCTAATTACCCCGACTGCCCCACCTACTGACTCACACGAACATGCACAAATTTTAAAACATTACTCAAAATTAATAAACCCATGCATTAGTACACACACGGACATGTCGCACATCTGGTAACATGAGCTTGTAATGGATTGCTTCAGATAATCCAGACTTGACCAGGCTTGAGTTCTTGATTCGTGACAGCCATGACTTAAGACATTTCAGACAAGCACAGGCAGAGCTCATAACGATTCTGATGTGTGTCTACCCTTTCTTTAGGTTATGTCATGCACAAGCTTCCTCTGAACCCTGGTCTTTTGCCGCTTGAATGAATCCTTGACACTCTTGTGCTCCTGCCAGCTGTGGCGGTCTCAACCTGTTTGTCCATTGCTGTTGTGTGGTTGTGATTTACTGGCATCGCAGGAACTCAAATATATGCATGGAGCAATGATGTTAAAATCTTGCACAGCATGAGAAAGCAGTAAGAGAGATGTGGCTGTCTGCATGTGTGAGTGTGTGTCATCATTTACTTATCAATGAGTAAAAGATCATACAGTCCTCAGTTTCTCACAAGGAATTATGCCCTGTGCATTTGTTCAAAATTAGGTAGCAAGAAGCAGCACCAGTTCATAAATTCTCTCCAAATAGCAGTTGGACAGCAGAGGTTTGAGCTTCAGGGTAAAGTTTCACACCATGGTAGAAATTAAAGGCATGAGCATGTGAAAAGCTTGTGGAGAATGAAAAAGAATGCAGGCCTCACCTACACCAAAGGTGCAGGGGGAGGAAGCGTGTGCGGTGGTGTTTGAGAATGGAACAACTGGGTGTGGTGAAAGTTATCAAGTGAGAAAACAACCACAAAATCTGTAATGCATTTCAGAGATTCATGCGCAAGATTGTTTTCTCCAGAACAAGGACGCTCCAGTGAATGAAAACAAAATGCATCAAACTGTAAGCCCGAAGCATGTAATTTTGTTTGGCATCTGTCTGGCAGCATTTAAAATATTTCTCTCTGCTGTCTATTGTAACATGACCTTAATTACACTTAACTCACCCTCAGGCGTTTTAGGCAAATAACCTTCAATAATACTTAGTGCTTGTAGTTTATCCATTCACTTGTACCAGAGCTAAACCGTCTTTTGTTGATAAGGGCTCTAATAACATGTATAGTGCCATCCAGAATATGGTTCAATATGCAAAAATGAGCAGAAGTGACACTCCAAATGTATGGTGTCTTATTGGCATCGGCATCAGGGGATCCCATTAGATTTGTATTGTGTTACTCTGTGCCTTGACCTGTGAGCTAGTCTTTTGAGCAGGATGCTGGTTCTGGCTTGAAGCAGCCCAAAACGTGTGTGGAGCAGGAACACAGGCACTGACCTGATGAGGTCACTGACCTGATGAGGAGGTTACAGAACTACAGGAGGCGAGGTGAATGAGGAAGACTGCCTTGTTATCAAGATGTAGACATTGAGTCCAGATAGACTCGACACGCTAGAAAGAAAAAAATCCAGAGCAGGGTAGAGTTCAAACTTGGAACTGAGCTGTTGTCTTTATGTTTATCTATTTTATAGTGAGACAAAGAGACTTGTGGCTTCAGAAGAGGGACATGCCAGAAAGAGTTTGAAGACCACCAACCTCAAGTATGACAACATCAGCTCATATTAGCCACATTATAGTGGTCATGCTTTTACCATAATTAGATAGTTCAAAGCAGCTATAGGAACTTTCATTTCTTGTTGACTTTGACAGTCTAAATTTTGCTGTACACGCCTTGGAAGCAAAATGAGACCCAGTGCCTCCTATTTTTAAGATCAAGATGTGGCTAGCATGTGATTGTGCCTATCACAATGAAAACATGATGTATTTATTTGTTGCTGTGTAAGATTATTAACTGTAATATAAAAATGGTTAAAAAAAGTATTTGTTGGGGCACTCCATAGCTCAATCCGTAGAGCGGGCGTCCTATGTGCAGAGGCCTCGTCCTCCATGCAGCGGTCGCAAGTTGGACTCCAGCTCCGACCATTTGCTGCATGTCTCTACCCCCTCTCTCTCTCCCCATTTCCTATCCACTCTCCCAGCTGTCCTATAAATAATAAAGGCAAAAAGCCAAAAAAACATTTTTTAAAAAAACTATTAGTTTTGGTAACATTAATATTGAGTTTACATGTAATCTTACTGCTGACAGATTTTATATCCAAGTAATGCTAAAACTGTTGAGCTACAGCATATTCCACGGTGTTATATTTTCATAATAATAATCCCAAAGCAAGCTATGGCTTGGTTCCAAAGTTGGCATAAAATTACTTTTAGAATCCAACGCAGTGGCAGACATTAAGAATAACTCAACAAAAATAGCCAATTCTCTCACTTGTGGCTGTTTGCTTAGGTATGTCATATTGAGGCATCATTATGAAATTAAAGCTGATTCATAACAACACCATCTTACCCCCCCGGTCATTGCATTCTAAAGTTTGGACTGAACAAGAGATAGATCAATTAATCAGACTGCAGATCAATCTGGTATTTTGAGGTAACAGGCATGAGCCCATGTCGGCGCTCAGGAGGCCGAAATACAAGAAATGTTCGCATGCACATCAACAGGCAGCCTGTCAGTCTGGCTGCTCTGGAATGATGTTAGTGCTCCTCCTTGTGAGTTTAGGGAAGGTACTGAAAAGGTAAGATGAGCCCTGTACTGCTCCCTATGGTACCTTTAACGAATACAAGCCGACCAGTAGTTGATTATTGAGGCAAATTCTGATACAGACATTTGTTTCTTGTATTTATTAATGTTGGCTTGATTGATTCATTTGCCCACATCTTATTTAGAACAATACATTATGTGTTAACAGATCATATATTTAGGATAAGAAAAGCTATCTAAAAATAGCTGTCAAATAAATGCAGTTGAGGGAACAAAACATTGTTTCCCTCTGAGAGTGCAGTCGAGGAAAAGTGCAATGTAATAATGTGTAACTTTGAAATACTATTAATGAATACTATTATTTCTATATTTAATTCATTTAAAAGTCTTGTTGTGGATGGCACATCCCCAGATAGGGTAACCTCCACTTTAAGATATGAAGTGCAGATGCAGGAAAATTGTGTGGAGCGAGTGAAAACCTTGTTAACTTATAATTTTTTATTTATGTCTTTTTAATATACTACAAATTGAGAACTGTTGCCTAATAGTGATAAAAAACTTTGAACTGTAGCCTAGCTCCTCTGGTTAGGCACAAGCCTGGCCTACTAAATCTGCGTACAAATAACATGACTTTACACATTCAAATAGCATGCAGTGAAAGCCAAAGTCAAATTTTGCATGCAAGTAATAATCCCAATTTTCCCCATTAATTTATGTGAAGCAAGTAAGTTGAGGTGAGTGCAGATGGATATGTCAGACAAACACAGGAATTTAACCCCGAAGACAGGTATTTGTGTTCCAAGTGAAACCAAAAGTCAATGTTGATGCAAGTTTTAATGTATGTAAGCTTACGCAAATAATGTATTCTGGTTTTATGTACATTATGTAAACTTATACACTTTTTTTTAAACCGAAACCATGATCCTTACTGATTTAATGCATAGTTTTGCTTCCTAAACCCAATCTAAACCCCCTCTAAAAGGGATTTCAATACATTTCCAAGATGCTGACTTAAATACTGGTCTAAAATAAATTTCACTGCCTTGTGACCACTGAGCACACTATGGGGATTTTACTCTTAAAGAGGTTCATTTTTCCTAGCTAATCACATTTTGACTTCACTGGCTCTCTTACCCCCTTCAGTCCGTCCTAGTTTAGGGTGTGTCGCAGCTTATCTTCCAACATTCTCTCCCTACCTGTTTTACAGGACTGGCCACTCCTGTCATTCAGAGCCAGAGGCATGTAGGCTGAGGTGGAGGGGAGGCTGGACAGCAAAAGTGAGAGTACAGGTTGAAGTGGCTTGGGAGGATCCTCCCCCTCGCTCAGCACAGCTATAAAAGCAGGCAGGATCTTCAGTTAGACACTCAGAGGGACTTGGCTCTCCTTTTGAAGACTACATATCTTCAGTTCTTCTCTGCTCAGGGTCGACACACTTTACCACTGCAAACATGCAAAGAAGAGCACAGTCAGTCACAGGGAGCATCTCCATGAAGAAGTCTTTTGCACCAACCCAGTACTCCATCTCAAGAACCTCCTTCTCTGGTGTCGGCTCTGGTGTCGGCGCTGGTTACGGCGCTGGTTATGGCGCTGGTTTCAGCGGTTACGGTGGTGGCTTTAGTGCTGCTTCAGCCAGTGGTGCTAGTTTTGGCCTCTCTTCAGCAGCACTGGGAGGTGGAATGGGTATTCCAGCGATCCAAGCTGTCCAAGTCAACAAGAGCTTGCTGACCCCCGTGAACGTGAACATTGACCCCCACATCCAGGGAATCCGCACCCAGGAGAAGGAGCAGATCAAGACCCTCAACAACCGTTTTGCTTCCTTCATCGACAAGGTTGGTTTCTGTGAGCTGTGTGGCCTTTTTATGTCTTCAGTGCAGTGTACATAAGACACGTTAAAACCAATGACCTGCATGCAGTTCTATAGCAATGCTGACTACTAGCAGCTGTCAAACGTGAACCATCTTTTTTTGTCTTTGTACCTGTAGTTAAACAGAAAGCTAAATCTTTAGTCTAAAGGAACTACCATCTTGTTTCACATTTCTGATGAAACTGCTGAGCACTGCTGACTAGATGCAAAGGTGTTCTTTTTACTGACAAAGCAACAGAGCTGTGAATCTTATCTCTGTGATGCGGTATCCATCAATGAGTTACAGCCTCTGGGAATAGGAGAGCATATAAAAGTCTGCCACTGATCATGAACCCATCTTACACTGGCAACTCTGTTTAGAATGTACGTAAGGTAACAGTTGGTCTGTAGTCCTGTCTAAACCTGTGGTTGCCTCTCTGCCCACTATCTAAACATGGGTGGGGATTTTTATTTCAATGACTCGCCCATTCCCCACCTGGGAGGCTGGAAGGGAAAATAAGGATCTATCTGCGCTATGTCCGCAGAGTCCAAAGTCTGTCATTTGCAAATTGTGACTATCACCTGGTTGTCATGGGCAACACCACATTAACTCTCCCTTGCTTTTTTTTTATGCAACAGTCACATGTCTGTCTGCATTATCAGTTGGCATCTGCACAAAAAGTCACAAAACAAAGCACCTATCCCATGTTACTTCACTGCTTTGTCCTCTGCGGTTTATCTGCCACACCTTGTTTTTTTTATGACTGCACTGGCTGTGTGGCCTTCATAGCTCCACAGAGTGTGCAGGATGAGTCACAGCCAAAGACGAGATATAATAGGTGTAATGCTTAAAGTGACATACACATTAGGGAAGCATCTGAAAAGGTTTTACTATATAATTTGTTTTCAGAAGTAAGAATTGAAGATGAGTATTTTAGGAGCACTAAAAGGCTCAAAATGTTCCCATTGGAGCCTTCTTAGTGAAAAATGTCATCAAAATTAATCATTTGAGCAGCGAGCACACAAAGATGTGCACAAGTTCACTGTTGTGATGAGGGTGTGGCAGTTCAGACATGCAGTTAATCAGCTGTATGTAAAGGTGAGATCTTTTAAAACCTGATACCAAAACGACACACCCTTCAAATTCTTTATGCTCTGATCCTTCCCTTTAACTATTTTAAGAATTTTTTAAATGACAATTGAGCTCACAAACATTTCAGGATGAGTGTCAAAGAGTCTATGAGAGCTCAAGCACCAACCAAACCATATTTACTTTTTATTATATATTAAAAATACTTTTCAAAACAACACCTCACAGTCTTCCCTGGTTTTGTGTTCCCACAGGTCAGGTTCCTGGAGCAGCAGAACAAGATGCTGGAGACCAAGTGGAAACTCCTGCAGGAGCAGACCACCACCCGCTCCAACATCGAGGGCATGTTCGAGGCCTACATTGCCAACCTGCGCAGACAGCTCGATGGGCTGGGCAATGAGAAGATCAAGCTGGAGGGAGAGCTGAGGAACATGCAGGGTCTGGTTGAGGACTTCAAGAAGAAGTGAGTGTTTCCATCTTACAGTCACTAGCTCTAAAGTGTACTTGATACTGTGTGCTGATATTCAAAATGAAGCAGAGGAGTTACAGCATTGCCTCTTGCTCCAACAGGTACGAGGATGAAATCAACAAACGTGCAGGTGCTGAGAATGAGTTTGTGCTCCTGAAGAAGGTGAGAATACAGCAAGACTTTTATTTTACATTTTTAAATCCTGAGGCTTGACACAATGTGGCTAAGTCTAACACTTGCTGTTTATATATAATTTTCTGTGCAGGATGTTGATGCTGCCTACATGAACAAGGTGGAGCTGGAAGCCAAGGCTGATGCTCTTCAGGATGAGATCAACTTCCTCAGGGCCGTCTACGAGGCTGTATGTACTTTTTATGTTCAATTTAACCTACTTTACAATAGCCATCTAAGTTCAATTTGATAATCAGCCACTCATGGTGGAAACCAGCTACACAGGACAGAGTTAACTGTTGTGCAACAATCATTGGTTCTGTAGGAGCTCCGTGAGCTTCAGGGTCAGATCAAGGACACCTCTGTCATTGTGGAGATGGACAACAGCCGTAACCTGGACATGGACGCTATTGTGGCTGAAGTGCGCGCTCAGTACGAGGACATCGCCGCCCGCAGCAAGGCTGAAGCCGAGGGCTGGTACAAACAGAAGGTGAGTGAAATGCAAAGCCTTAATTTACCCACTTTGGATATATACACTAACAACACCTCTCCAAACCCTCTGGATCATGCTCTTGATACACCTTGATGTATTTTTCATAACAGTACGAGGAGATGCAGACCTCTGCTGGACAGTATGGTGACGACCTGCGCACAACCAAGGCTGAGATTGCTGAGCTGAACCGCATGATTGCACGTCTTCAGAATGAGATTGAAGCTGTCAAGGGACAGGTATGTTTCAATAACCTTTCTTCAGGGATGCCTTTTTAACACACTTCATCATCTTCCACAGACTTTGTAGTAAATAAACAATCCATGACATGATTTTCAACAGAGGGCCAGCCTTGAGGCTCAGATTGCAGAGGCTGAGGAGCGTGGAGAGCTGGCAGTGAAGGATGCCAAGCACCGCATCAAGGACCTGGAGGAGGCTCTGCAGAGAGCCAAGCAGGACATGGCCCGCCAGGTGCGTGAATACCAGGAGCTGATGAACGTCAAGCTGGCCTTGGACATCGAAATCGCCACCTACAGGAAACTGTTGGAAGGAGAGGAGAGCAGGTGGGATAAAGATACACTTTTATTGTAGTTTCATGGCTGCAGCATTGCTCTTTAATCTGAATTAAGCACTAACTCTTCATTATTCCATTACCAGACTGGCAAGCGGAGGTTCATCCGCTACTATCCATGTGCAGCAGACCTCCGGAGGTGGTGGTAAGTTTCAGATTTCACATATTCTCATTTTCAACCTAACCTGAACCAACAGACCACACCAACAAATGGAAAATAATAATCATTTTGTATGATTTTTTTCTTCCCCTCCAGGAATGCTCCAGTCCAGCGGTTCATATGGCTATGGTGCTGGCAGCAGTATAAGCGGCGGCCTTAGTGGAAATTATGGTGGTCTCGCCGTCACCAAAACTTCAAGCTCAACAGTCAGCAGCAAAAGAATCTTTTAAAAAGGAGAGCCGTCCCTCTTTCCCTTCAGAAACTCTTGAATTTGATCTAAGTTTGTATCCTCTCATGGTGCTATTCAATACTGTTATGCATGTTCAACAAGAACGCTGTATTTGCCCAAAAGCCAGATTTCTAATATCTGAGAGTTTCTGAAGGTAAATATGACCTCAAACACACCAGAGTGAGGTCAATTAGAAAAGCAAAATTTTGTTTTCATTCAAGAAATGAAATAAAAAAGGGGAAAAAAAGCCAAAGGTTTTGATTGAATGTTAAAACTAAGCAAGAAAAGCATTTGAAAATATGTCTTCTTTGTCAACTTAGATACTTTTTGTACTACAGTGCACTGATAAACTAAACTAATCCTGCAAATCCAGCTGTGACATGCAGGATGTTTTCATGTCTCCATTTGAATGCTGATATTAAAAGGAGGGCAAGTCAGTGTCCATATCTGATCACTGGATAAATGCAAAATTTGATACAGTTTTTACAATTTATGTGACTTTACATGTTTACAGTTTACCTTTGAACTGATTTGTCACTGGCTGCTCTTTTCCTGTTCCGTCAAATGTTTCCCTGCTTAGTTTTTCCTTTCTTGCCTTAAGGATTAAACTATGTTGGAACCAGATGTTTTGTAAAAGCCTTCTTAGCAACATGACTGATGACTGTTGCAGCAAATTCATCTGAATGAAATAAATCTGAGACTTCCAAAAGTTTTGAGCCTCTCCCTCTCATTATTGTTGTGACACATGAAAGACAAAAGAAAAAACAGCTTGGTCTCCTTAAATTTTGGAGGGTTTTCATTTAACAGTAAGATGAAATGACCACATTAAGATGTCACATGGGGGCAGTGCTGTGCCACTTTCCCCCTTCTCACTTCCTGCTTGGCGCTGCAATTCCCTGGATTTGCAACTACAGTAAAACATGTCAACTCTACAGTAACTTTTCTAAAAAATATCAAAATCATGATTTATAAAGGTTTTAAATCCACAAAGCCATGTAAGATAACGCACATACACACACATGCACACACACGCACAAACACGCACGCACACACACACACACTGGCAACCACATATTGTGGTCTTGGTGTTTGGTTTTGGGTCTGGTTTCCTCATATGTAAGTGAGCCCCTGGTGGGCAGGTGAGGTATGACTGGATCTATGATCATGTGGTACACAAGTCAGATGGAAGAGGGAGGCAATGTTGGCAGAGGTGAGAGAAAAAGGAAACTGTACCAACTTCACCAAGCATAGCAAGAAATTAGAGGTCCTGGTGTTGTTGTAGCACACATGCCCACATAAGACTGTCAAATGACCACACAGACAAATGAACAAATAGAGCTGGAGAGATGTGGAAAGGCCCTTTCCACCCTCTACTAGTCACAACAGAGAAACCTAGAAACCACTGGCACTTATCCTTTCCAACTGGAGTTGTAGAATGAAGTAGAAAACGTTGGTGCTCACACCTCTTACCCATGTGTTTGTTGATTGAACCGCATTATTTTCTGCTCACACTATGGTGTATTTTTATATTTGCCTCGTGCCCTCAAAATCTACATTGGCAGGTTAACAAGAACAAGCCTTTTGTCATCTTTGCCTACGGCTGGGAGTGCTGGCACTGATTTAACTGTTGAGTTTGGCAGACATCGAACTCTGACGCTGTAACCATTCATTCACGTTTCCACAAAAAACAGTCACATCACCATTAAAATAGTTAAACATGAAGCATCTTCACTCCCTGAAACAGACAAAAGGAATTTGTTGTAACAAATTCTGCATTAATCCTCACTGAAAAACCAGCTTAAACCTAATGCTGCGACGACTCATAGGCCTCCAGGGCAGGAAGACCTGTTGTTCTCTTCTATGCACCTGTACAAACATCAGTAACTGTTGATGGTTGTGCCAGTCTGGGCTATTTAGATGCCCTAGATGCAGAATAAGGAGCTGTAATTAAGATGTATCTGTCATTCAGCAAGGTTACATCTGCAATGTTGTGCTTGATAGCACAACGGGGAGCAGAGGAATGGAAAAGCACTGGCAATTACATGCCCCAGAGAGGCTGATAGGTTGGTCCATGCAGTTTGTCCTTAAAGAGGATCACCGCTCTTATTTTTCCATGTTTCATCATTTCTTTGTGTCAGCGGACAATCTATCTCAGAAAACAGCTGATGTGTCCCCTGACCAAGTGTATGTATTGAGTTGGGACTGAAAATGTGTGTATATGTGGGGAGTTTACACATAGGTTGGTCATCTTAAGCAGGGACTCACAAACTTTTTCTGGTTTGTCCCCCCTCGGGAGCCAAAAAAGTTCCCCACTCTACAGAATTTTTGTCAGTCATTAACATTTATAGGGAAGGATTCCAAAAAATGAAGAAAAAAAACAGATCCAAGTTGAATTTAGCGTCATTAGCATTATGTCCCTGCAGAAATCATATTTGTTCTTCTGTCTGTTTCCTGGTCATCTTCTCCCCCTCCTTAAGTGGCTATATGCCAACTAGCAGGGAAGAAAGATGGGCAGATAAACGACTGAATACACATTTGGAGCTTGGCCTTTTAAAAGCCACCCTCCAATATATTTTAGTTGGACAGAGGCTAAAACTGTTTTCTGTGATTTAGGGGCAAACATGAAAAAAAGTGAGAAAGAAAGGAAATGGTGTCTGCAAAGGGCCAACAATACCACCGGTCACCGTGCCCAGTCATCTAGTTTTCAACTCAACACACTCTCAAATCTGAGATCCAGCTGTCAAACTTAGCAGTGCTGATCAAATATGAATCAAGATTCTGTTATTACACTGCATTTACCCTTTTCATCTTTTCGGAAACACATTTCAGAGTTACAGCTGTATCAGCTGTAATATGCACATTTGTGAGCGGGCGCCACACTTTCTTACTTGAATTTACACTGAGCACCGCCTACTCCTGCATGTGTCCCTCAGAGCTATGTAGTGTTCCCTCACTGGTTTTAGCACCCTCAATTGCATCCAGACACATTTTTTAAGAGACTGTTGATATTGTCCTTTTGAACTCAAAACTTAACTGAAAAACACCAGACCAACTTGCAACAAAGTGGCATGCCTTGATGTGCCAGGTCAGCCAAGCGCACAGCAAATAAAACATTAAAGGATAAAGAGAATAGACAGGTTTTTTTTCTGTGAAGAAGTGGAAAAAAAAACTGTATTTATAGATTTGTAAGATATAAATATGATGATTTTTTCACAAAGTTGTCTTTGTACAAATCACACCAACTTTGATCTTAATCAATCAGTTCCTATCTTTATTATTGAAGATCTTTATATAACATGCAGCACAAGCAAGAGGTTGATTTAATTCTCTGGGGATCAGTATGTTGTTTCTGAGCAGGGAGCCATATGCTGTTACTCGGGCACAATAATTGTACTTAATTGTGATTTGACATCAAGAGAAGACCTGAGGCAACAGATTCTGTCTAAAGTGAGCTGACTCAAGATACAGATTGAAAAAAAGTCTTGGTGGCAAAATTAGTAATTCTTACTCACGAAAATAATGAGTCATATTTTCTACCATTTTATATATATATATATATATATATATATATATATATATATATATATATATATATTCTACCAGCAAGATTCATGAGCATTCGTACAGACCAGGTACAGTTTCCACAGCAGCATGTGGTTTCTGTCCACTTGTTTGATTTATTACACCTACTGTAACTGCAATACATATAAACTTAAATTGTGTGTCTAGTTGTTGCAGCAAAACATTTGTAACAATAAAATCGGTCAAATATTAAAAGTCAGTCATAAATAATAGGCATTTGGTTGAAAACAAGACATAATGTGGTGCAACTAACAGTGTTTAAATAGAGCAATAATGATGTGTTATTTGCCTAATTACATATGATTATAGCTTACACAAATAATTAACTTGTTCAGAGTGTAAGTTTTATTGCCAGAGGAACAGAGTCTACATAGTGCTGGAACAGCCACAGAGAGAGAGAGAGAGAGAGAGGGAGAGAGAGAGGGAGAGAGAGAGAGAGAGTGTGTTTTTAAGTGTTTTTAAAACCACTTTTGCATTTCTCTGGAAGCCACTGCATTTCCTGGGAAGAGCTGCTCTGCCTCTGATTTTTTGCCAAGGTAGGCTGGGTCTGTCAGGTTTAGGCATGTGGAGTGAGATTGGTTAGGTTTAGGGTAAGAGTATGAGCCAATCAGAGAAGAAGTACAGTGAGCCAGAAGCAAAGTAGGCTGGGTCCTGCAACAAAAGGCAGTAAAATCCATGACAATAACCCACATTTTGTTCGATGAGCACATGGAATATTATTGCACGCACACAAGATACTATTTGTTCACTCCTTGGATTAACTGTTAGCATGAGATTTATGTATCTGAGAACAAGAGATTAAGGTTCTACTGCAGCGAATACATAACAACTGATATCCTTATCTCACAGACTAACCAGCATTAATCAGCTGAGATGCATTTAGTGACTGAATCATTGATACAGTCCATCAGTTGTACTGGTTAAACATATCTTGTGCAAACAAGTTTATCAAAATTTGGTGACAGGTTGTATCTCATGGCCACGCAACATTTCAAGTCTCAGTGTGGAAAAATGCAGCCTCAGCACGTCTCCTATGAACAGCTACTTTCTGCAGTCATCAAGCCTTCACTGAACACACAGCATAATACAAAAGTCAGACAACAAAAACATCAGCTAATAATCATGTCATAATGACTATTTAACTCGCAAAAACATATTTATATGGTTTGAATTTTGTGTTTTTTGCTCTTTTCATTGAAATGTGCCTGTTCATTCTTGCATATCTATACATGTTCAGGCTGTCCAAGATGATGATGTTTGTTATGAAAATTCAGTTAAGTGTTACTTTTGATTATTATTGCTTTTTGCAGAGCATTCTTCAGCTTTTATCTTTTTATGAATCAGGTTTTGAGAAGAAACCCCTCTGAGCATGAGCCCTCAGTCCCCCCCTGCACAGCACAGGGGGAAAAGTTCATTAGTTCATTAGGAGGCAGATCCTTCCACAGAAAACGACCTTTGCTTTTTTTTTCTGTCTTTACTGCTGCGTGAAGAAGCACCATAATGAGCTATTGATTGAGGAGGGCTCTTCCACAGGTCTGGAAGAAATCCTCAGGAGCGATAGAAAAGACCGACCTTACCCTTAACCTGAGCCCAGCATCGCAATCAATAAACATTACACCTTCCACAAACCCCGACACCTCGATCAATACCGGTGAATACCAGGAGCCACAATTGGGACCACTGATGAGCAGGGGGCTGCGTGTTGAGGTGGTTAGGGGTCAAATCACTTAGTGTCTTTGTGAGGCTGTAATGTGTGTGTTAGAAAATAAAAATCATTCATAAACATTCCTATTAATGCATTAATGAGTATATGTTCACATGCTTTCAAGTTAGCATGCATGACGTTCCTTCGTGTCATGCCAGCTGCAGCACTCCACCATGAGCAAACTTTTGGCACAGAAAACAAATGTTTGCTGATGTGCGTTCCACACTCTGCTGCTCTTACTGTAAACAGAGGAGGGTGATCCACATGATTTAAGATCACCTGGGATCACTGGTCAGCAAAGCCACATGTTAGCAAAACATCATATTAACGTGTGCAGAGTATTCAATATGCAAAATGCAACATAAACACATCTAGTATGATTTTAAATCTGTAACTATAGGGTTTTTTTGCCTTTAGGCAGCAGAAACAAGTTGTGAGAAACATTAACATATCTAAACATCATCATGTTTAGCAGCTATTTGCTAACCTTGTCTGTCTGTTGCTAGATGCTGAGCAGGTGTTTTCAGCATTTTTTTTTTTTTACTATGAACAGCTGTTTTGTCTAAAATTCTTCTATAAGGGGAAGATTTGTTTATCAAACCAGTAAAGGAAAGCTAAACAATGAACTGAGACTTGCTCATAAAGCTCCATTAAGCCAAGAGTTATCACTTTCACATTGTCATGATTTTCACTTTAAAATTTGACCCTTTTGTGGTATCTTAATTATATCAAAATTAAAGGTAAAAAGCTTTAAATCCGTTCATTTAAATGACCTCAAAATATATTTTAATCGTCATCAAGAGGATTAATCCCTCCTGCCTGTTTGTTGTCATAGAGATGGATTTCCAACAGAGGAGGCTCAGTTCACACACACTCCAGCTTAACCCGCACAGCTGTTTTCACTCACTGGGTCAGATTAGATAGTTAGTCTGATTAGACCTCTTTGGGTCCTGATGTTGGTGATGGGGAATGTGTTGTAGGAGTGTTTGAGTATGTAGTGACGTCCTTTTTAGATTCTGATGACTCTGATCCAAATTAAAGTAAAGTTTAACTGTACATTTACACACAAACATGTAAGAAGTCATTAGTAAATGATCTGTCATCACAGGCCAAAAATTCTATTTTCTGCAACTACACAACATCACTACAAAACAGAGTATCGGAATCTCCTTTCCAATACTGGAGTTTTGCGGTGGCATAAAACTGCATTTGTGCATTTGTGCATTTGTGTGTGGACAAAAAGGCCAAAACACATAAAAAGCTCCATTCTGAAAAATACTCATGCACATGTGGATCTCAAGATCTCTGTGTGAAGTCTCAGGTAGTTCCCAACAGAGCTTCACCCAGCTTCAACCTGAGCAGCACTGTCATCAAGCAGAAGTGAAAACACCTGTGTGGGTGTGCATGCAGGCCTTTACGTAATGCTGACCATGATTCAGGGACATGATCAACAGCAGGTGTGTTTATGTCTGTTTATTCATGCTTTTGGTGCCAAATGAGGAAAAAATCTGAGTTCCAAACACAGTTTTTACTTGTTTCTGTAAATTGTTTTAGTTTGAGTGTCAGTGTCTCCACATGTGCATCAACCACACACTGTTTCTGCAGTGAAAAGGTCCCTGTGAACTAGTCCTCATAATGAGTAACTGTAATGACCTTCACCATGCAAATAATGATGTGTGTTTAAATGGATTTGCTTATCGAGGTTATCTGCAGTCCCTGCATTTGATCAATGCTTCACTGTAAAATCAATGATCGTTGTGGCATTATGATTTACAAGTTGGCTGTAAATGTTGCTAAAGGCCAATTATTAGTCCCATTAAATGAGAATAAATACAATTATTAAATAAGGGGAAAAGGTTTCATATTAAGCATCTTGACCTGAAAAAAACTCAAAATATTCAAATTAATAAAAGGAACAAAAAAAATAAAACAGTTTCATGGCCACCGAGCAAAAAGAGTGTATAATAGTTAAAATATGCTAATCGAGACAAGCTCTCACATAACAAAAGCATCTGACAAAGATGTGATTTCAAAGGAAATAGCTTCTGGACTGATTTCAGGTCCACAAATCTTGGACCTCAGGTGTGTTATTCCATTGTCTGTTGGTACAACGAAATGAGGTACGAGTGTAATGTCACAGTATATTAACCCACATTGTCGGTACCAGCTGAGTGATCGGCTGCCTGGTTTTGGCGATGCCGCTCCGTGCCCTCCGGCTGATGTGTTGTAACTCTTGTTCAGTGTTCAGCTTTTAAACAAGAGAAGATTTATTGCGATGCCAGCCGTGTTCTCTCAGCTTTGGCCTGAATGGAAAGAAAAATTTAAAGACTTCTTTTTTGTAGAAACACCATCTAATCTTCATTGGGTGAATTCAGTGGAATTTTGTTTTCGTGTTTGCATTCTAAAAGATGTAAAATGGTATTAACAGGTTGTTTCCTTGTCTTTTTTTTCTTTCTTCTGAACATCTTCAGTCCTCTCCTTGATTTTAAATGTACTCTTGCAGCCACTTCAGACATTTACCATAGAAATTGCATCAAACGAGTGTTTGTTTAAGTGTCCTACAGCAGTAATCCTCAGCTCTGCAGGCGCTTGCTCTGTCCTCACTGACATGTAAGTGTGTTTGAGTGATGGTGCTTCGAGGCAGGACAGACAGACGTGAGGAGATAGATTACCTATGCCAGGGCTCCGACATCAACCTATTCAGCCTTTGGGAAATGATAGATGCCCGGGCTAATTTTAAACTCTGTGAACCAAATTCCTGTCACCAAAGGCAGTGATGGGCAACTGGGGCACAGCTGGATAGTGTAGATAAGACCTGCTGTGCTCACCTGTGTTGCCACGCCTACTGCGCCCTTTCAACTTTCACCCACTGCAAGATATCTCTTAATAATGATGGGGTGTTGATGATTGATAGAACTGAGTACAGAGTCGTTGGGGGTAGGTGTTCGTAATGTTGCAGTTGAGTATTGGGACAGATGTTGATGAGGTCAGCCAGATGTCATGTCCAGCAGCTGGAACGAATAAGCAATACTGCAGAAAAATCTCTCATTTAATTGATGAGCAACCTGGCTGTGATACTTTGCACCAGAGGAACCCAGAGAACATAAACAGGCAAAACAATTCCTTCTTTTAAGCCACACATGCAACATGGCTCGAGAAATTACCTGAACCCTGAAAAATCTCAGCAACCTCTGAATGGATTGCCAAGGCCTGTGTATGTCACAGGGCTGCAGCTTGTACTGCTAGATGTTTACAAGGACATTCAGTGCCTGACAATATTCCAAAGGCCCAAATGCTGTGAGCATCTATGAAGAAAAAACTCTTTATTTGCTTTATTTCTGACCAACTTAAGGTAAAATATGCATTGTTATTTTTTTGTTTTCTGATAAAAAGTAGAGTATGTTAAATTATTTTATCCACATAATGTGCATATGATTTATTCTTTTGGTAGTGCTTTTATTCTCTTTATGTCAGGACTTTTCCGGAGTAGGTGTTGAGAGCATTTGTGCAGAGAGACTCTGTGTATGTTTTCTTTTTTAAAAAACTGTAGTTGCTGTCGCAGCTATTTGGCTGATAAATTGTGCAGAAACAGTTCTAGGAAGCCCGTCCTTGCCTTCCACACAACATGATGAGGAGTGGGACCTACTACAGAGTTGTAGATGAGAAATTTTTTTTGAGTAAACACAGCAAATCTGAAGGTTTTCATCAGAAGGGATAAACTCTGTTTACACAAATTGATAAGATGGTTGAATCTTAAAATAAACTGTTGTGTTGTGCAGCTTTGTACAGTTTGAGAAAGTGCTCTTGACCATAATGTTATCTGAGTCTTAGTGGTTACAGGCAAGCATTTACACTTTACACACACTTCACCATTGACAGAGATCCTACTTTGTAATATCTTAAAACACTTCACTGCAATAATTGAGTGTGCTTAAGGACCTACTAACAAAACAAATTCATTCCACACAGGCAAAGATAAAGCTGCCTCGCTGCTGCCACCACGTATTTGCATTTTATAATGCTGACACTGTATTTGGCCGGGGTTTGCACACTAATGATGCTGCAGTGCATCATGTATCTTTTCCTCTGGTGTAAAACATTAACTGTTCCCAATATTTTTCTTTCTTGTGTGTTTAAATTACTGAAAGTGTTACTCAACTTGGCTCTGTAAGCTTTTTCATCTGGAATTATCTTAAATGTGGATTTTGATGAAGGCAGACAGCCGCGACTGTTTATTTAACACTGGACAGATTCATTATCTCTCAGCATGTATCCTGAAAGCATCACTAGTCTTGACTGTCTGCAGTTTCAGCTCACAAAAGGACTTTGTACATCTCAGCAACATCAGCAAAGCTTCCATCAAACATGTAACAAAAGTTTACAATTTTAAATAGTTTTTAGTTTTTAAATAGTTTTTAAAATCTAGAATGCATTGTTTTTTGTGAGCAAGGACATAATAACACATTTCAAATTAAGGCTACAGAAATTCAGAAACTGAAAAAGTTTAGGCCTTTCAATAGAGCATCTTGTTATCAGCACTGGATTTGACCATGAAGGACCTTACAGACAAGTTTGTGTTGCAAGTTTTTAAAATAAGTGTGTATTGATGTGTTTTGCCTGGGGACCCCCTGGATAGTGGCTATCTGGACTCATTATCAGACAAATCAATGGTAGCTGATGATGTTGATTGGTGTCTTTGACTTTGCTATCTATTGCATGAAAGTCTTATTGACACCTTGAGCAACAGTGGCATCGGACCATGCATAAGCAGCTGAGCGGGAAGAAAACAAAAAGTAAAGGACATTCTCATTTGTAAACTTTTAATGAGATCTTACTTTTGTGACACCAAAAGAACTTAGAAACATAAGACATAGTTCACATCCACTCTGTTGTGTTCTGTAAAACATATACAAACTTTTGTAGTGCAAAAGTTTAAGTGGTCACACCATGTGATTTTTGTGTTGGGGCAAAGGTGGAAAATGGAAATCACATGTACAGTATCTAAAAAACCAAATGAGGCCTCATGTTTCAGTCTTTTTAAACATCAACAATTAAAATCCTTCTTCTGAGAAGATGGAAATGAAACAGAACAGTAAGTCTGGTTTTACTATTCCAAAGCACCACCAGTCTTGATGTATTATTCAGCTATTTAAGCAAAGAAACTTCAGAGGTTCTTTAAAATCCAGCATTTACTGTCCAGTTTAGCTGCAGAACAAGTAATCCAGACACAATCTGCAGCTTTATTGTCAGAACACACAGATCTGTCAGAGGAGATGAATTTCACAGCCTTGATCTAAACTCAAATAATAAATTCTCCTTTCAGGTATAACAAACCAAGAACAGGACAGAACATCAAAACATGAAGAATTAGCTCAGCGGCTGGCTAGCTGAATTGGAGGAAAGCATTTCACAATCAAGCCCCAGGTGAGCTCAGCCTGTCGTGGTGATGGAGGATTTCTCCTGGCGTGTGCTGATGAAAACAGTCCCTCTGTTCATTAAGCCCCCCCGATGATGGCGCTCTGTCCAGTTGCTCCCTGTGTCTGATCATCACAGCACCACCTCCCTGCTGGCCAGCAGCGGATGGCGTGTTAAAGGAGACATATGAGCGCTGACCTTATCAGGTTATAGATATCCCATAGAGAAAGAATGGGTAATTATTCTGGGTTTTCATTTTGCCCTCTGTCCTGTAGGGCTTTTTTTTTTTTTTATTGGAACAGAAGAGGAAAAATCTCCCCTAGTCATCACTTCATACACGCCCACACCGCTGACAAACAAGGAGGGAATTTCACCAGGAATCTCTTATTTAAAGAAGACAGATTTATGGCTTATAGGTTGTATGTGCAGTATCACCAAAAGGCCTGATGAAACTGGCTCAGTTGATGCATATATGTTATATTTTTTGGGTGGAAAAAAAAGCCTAAGGTCATGTGTAGGCAGATGATGATGCTGCAGGAAAAGCAGGATTGTTCCCTAAGCAGATTAACAGAATCAGTAATTTCAGCAAGTGTCCCAGAACAGAGTATGTTTGGGAACAAGTGACAGCCCCCTCTAGTGGAAACAGCAGCTCTGACAGGGGTAAAGGAAGGTGTTTGGGAGGGTTATTATGGAGTGATGGCTGTCCATGTAAAGAGAGGGTCAGAATGAATGGATGGGTCAACAAAACCTTGGACTATGACGCTGATGATCAAAGTTTATGTTGCTTTCCTTGTAATCACAAGAATTCCATAAATTTAACCATGTTTATCATTGTAACTTTGAAAACAGAGCTCCGTCATAAAACTCAAAAGGGTCATTTTAACCCCAACGCTTTCTTATACTTAAACTAAATGCTCTTTTTAAACACAAAACACAATCTTTACCAAATATAACCACGTAATATTGCACCAAACCTTAACTGGAGCCTTGTTACATCAAAATGATTGTTTTTAACCAGTGTTTGGAACTTTCGAAAGTACAAACCAAGGGGTCTATCTGTCAATCTAAAGGGCTACATTTTTATTTTTGTTTAAACTAAGTTCTTGTAGACCAACAATTTGTGCCTTCAAAGACACAATTATGTTACCAGAGGAGTAAAATTTCTTTTTTAAATAGTTGCAGAATTTTTAAACTTAACATTTGCCACATTGCTACAGGAAACACAACAACTTCCAACCAAAACCACTGGGTTCATTCCATGGCAGCACTGCAGCTGATTTGTCCACTTCCTTTACAACGATCAGCACTGTAAGTCAGTGGTGTCAAAAAGTGCACATGTGATATCAGAGTTTAGCTCTGTTGATTAAGTTTTCTGAGTGAAAAAAAAAGCCTGCAGCTGTAAATGTGACTGAGACAGAAGAACACTGCGAACCCTTCTTGCATCCTGGCTTCTCAAAAAACAGATCTTTCTACACTTTAGCATTTTTTTCCCAAAATCTGACTCCAAATGGTAGACAGGGCCCTGTGCAGAGCTCAAATGCAGCTGCTGAACACTCACAGTAAGGCCATGATAAGCAAAAAAAAAAAAAAGACTGCTCACCAAAACACTGAAAAGGGTCATTCAGTTTGCTTTGCATATTTTATGTATCTATTTGTCTATGTGTTTAGTGGCTGGTAATTGAAAGAGTTCCTGAAAAGCTGAAGCCTCCACCTGTTCGGGACTTCCCCTGCAAAACCCCTGCAAGATGTCAGATTCTGCTCGACTGTGTGCAAATGCGGAGAACCTGATCATCTTGTTTCTACCAGCTGGTATTCAAATACTCTTATGAGCATTTTAACTGCACCTAAAAAAGCTAACAATCTTTGCACTGTAAGAGGCTTTCATGGTACCTTTTCTTTAAGAAAACTTACTTTACAGCTGAGGACAAATCTAACAAGAGAAAACCAAATTACAGTGTGTGGTGTCAGTGAGGTTATGCAAGACTAATAGGATGTCAGCTTCTATCAGATCAGCCTGGCTCATGACCCTGGGTCAAACACTGTGCTTTCACAGCAGCTTTTAAGATTTACTTCCCTGCTGTCTATAAGGAACATGCTGGTTTTAGCAATCTAAATTGAAAACTGCTGGAGGGGAAAATGATAGTGTGTCACAGGCAGGGAGGTGCCAACAGAGGACGGGACCGTAAAGAGGCAGCGACAGGCCGACGTGTGGCACCTATCAGGGAGAAATGATTACCTCGGTTAGGAGGAAACGAAGAGAGGAGACGGCAGGAGATTTTACACACACACACACACCCACACACACACACAAACTAAAACTTAACAATTCACGTTGATCCACTTCTTGAGATTAAATATAGCCACAGATTTAAGGTTAAATTTAAGTCGAATAATATACATTAAATAAATAAATAAATTTATCACATAAATATATCACAATGGTAAAATGTGCTTTTATCCCAAAGCAGACAAAAGCAATAAGTTTAAAAGCGGTTTATTGGTCATTGGTCAGGGTAACAGTCACCTTCATTATCAGCAGGTAGGAGGAACATGACAGACAGGATGGTTACATTTGCAGGTAAAGAGGCAGAAATTCTGCAGCTTGAACTCTGATGCAGCTACAGTCAACATAAACACCAGAGCAAGAAGAAGGAAGGAAGAATGTACATAGAAACTGAAGAGCAGCAGCTGAGCAAGCAGGAGGATCACAAGGACAGTCAGGTGATCTGCAGAGTCAAGGAAAGTGCTGAGGACACCTAGTGGACAGGTACGGTACAACCATGCTTGGAAATGAATGTCCTGATTTTTTACTACATCAAAAGCTATCTACATTATGTACTGTATTTGTTATAGTAATTGTGTCTTTAGAATATCAATGCGAGATTGAACTTTACAAAAACAGAAAATTTATTTTTTCCAAATATTAAATAGATACGCTACAAGTCAAAAGTTTGGACACACCTTCTCATTCAATGTTTTTCCTTTATTTTCATGACTATTTACATTGTAGATTCTCAC
>JAQMCX010000029.1:7961610-7978768 GCA_029814765.1 Acanthurus leucopareius
CCACAAATGAACCCTGACAAGGCACACCTGTGAAGTGAAAACCATTTCAGGTGACTACCTCATGAAGCTCATTGAGAAAAGGCCAAGGGTTTGCAGCAATGTCAACAGAGCAAAGGGTGGCTACTTTGAGCAATCTAAAATATAAAACATATTTAGAGTTATTTAACACTTTTTTCTTTGATACATAATACCATATATCTTGCTTCATATATTTGATGTCTTTAGTATGCATCTGCAATGTAGAAAGTAGTAAAAATGAAGAAAAAATATTGAATGAGAAGGTGTGTCCAAACTTTTGACTGGTAGTGTATGTTATAGTGTTCCTCTTCTCCTCTCTCTCTGTACTCTGTATTTGTTGTTCTTCCAGTGTAAAGACATTAAATATTCAAAATCTACTAAAATTTTGGAATTGTGTCACAGCAGGTTACCAACACTTGTCAGTTGATTGGCAGCTGTCTTGCCAAGATGGCTCACCACCACCACACTCTACTTCTTCAGGATGAGAAAATCCAGTTTACACAGGCCTACATTTCAATCTGAACTCTGTCACTTTGATATGTTATATTGAAACATTATTATGTTACATGTGTTTTGGATGTTGTTTGCAGAAATATACAATGCCAGCATTTTTTGTGGTGACTGGACTGCTGTGAAAATTACCTTTTTTGTGAAATGACCTCAAATCTTGTGCAGTTCCCTGCTCGCTGCTCATCTATTGACAGACATCTACAACAAAAGAAAAACATGTGAAGTTTGGGTAATTTAGACTTCAACACACTGTTCTCCTCCTCTGTTTGCTCTGTTCAGATCCACTGAGCTGCAGTGAAGTGCCGTGTCTGAGGGGACTGAATGCTGCTTTGTGATCAGCTACAAATATAGAAAATTCATTTGTTCTCCTCCAACCACTGAACATCAGTCATACAGACAGTCGCGGTCCACCCGGAGTTCACCAGCCTCTGGCCAACTTTCACTGAGGTCTCGACTTCATAAAAGGGATAAAAATAATTGCACTTTTCTCTGCACTTGCTCTGCGACTGTGTGTGTGTGAGAGACTTTAGACGTGAGTTTTGTTGGAAAATCGAAAAACAGAAATTGATGTGCAGCAACAAAATTAACCTCAGCTGTAAAGGTAGCAGCTGGGTGCACCGCTGCTTACCCGATGCAATACTGGTGGTGAGAAAGCAGCTCGCAGCCATGGAGCTTCAAATTTGTTTTTATTAAATCTTCCCTGTGATGTTGCTCTGCTCATGAACACGGTCCTCTGGAGTTTAAATCATTATTCCATCTTTTATAATTAACAATTACCATGAAGAACAAACAAGCTGCTGTTTTAAAAAAAAAATTTAATTTAAATGTCTTCATTTTCTATCGTGTTTATAAACCACATAAAAGCTTCTCTCCAGAGATTAAAAAATGCAAGCGTTTTGAATTTAACTCCTCAAACATATCAAGATTTGAGTGCCTGATAAAGTTTATTTGTAGAATAAATTCAATGTTTTTCTTTATAAATTATTTGTAAATGACAACAATTACACAGCTCTAATTATCTCCATATGCATACCTTTGACATAGAACAGTTACAACAACATACTTGCTGCTATTTACAAATTCACCTCAAACAATTTGGTTGCTGGTATGTAACTGTGTCAATCTTCTCATCTCACTCTTCACATGATCATCTGAGCCACAGACTGATGGAGAAATGTCTATTTCATGGCTCAGTTGATTTGAATCAGTCTTCATGACAATGTCTCGGCAAGAGAGGCTGCATCCGACAGGTCGGAGTAATTAACTCTGAGCTCACTCTTACTCTCTCAGACCAAACTGGAGTCAAGTTTGACATGATACAAGGCTCAGAGCAGCTTTGAGCTAACTTAAATGAAATGCTAACAATTAGAGATATCAAGTTAATCTGTAAGAAGATGTGATAATAGGAATTACATCTACCCAATGTTTGCTTTGAACTCCGTTATGGCTGAAATGTATAAAAACTTTTAATTAGCTTGGTTCCGTCTGAGTTACTGCTACTGTTGCACAATCTGCACAGCAGAGGCACATACAGGACCTCTGCTCTACCTTTGCTTTACTGGTTTTGCTGCTACTTTCTCACAGATAAATCACTTAATTTTCAACAAGAAGTGCAACGATTGTTACAGCTCATGAGGACTCATGTCAGTGGATTATTTATGATGTAACTCAGAGCGCCGAAAGCAGAGCAGTATGTCTTCTACCTAAAAAGACAACATGTGAATAGCTGAAGGGTGAGTGAAAGGTCTCCTCTGGTGTTCAGCACTTTGCACATGCATGAGCTCGCTGCTGTGGTTTTGCTCTGAAGCTTTTCTACTTTTATAAACATAAAGCCAAGCCTACTGTTTATCTTGTTTATAAACTCATTGAAAAAAAAACTCTTGGTCTTAAATGAGTTTGACATATTAGAGGAAATGCTTATATGCTTTCTTGTCAGGTTGTACATAATAAAGCTGATATCATTCTCATCTCTGTGCAATGACTGCGAGGCCCAAGCCTTGTGGTAGTTAGCTAAGCTTAGCATAAAGAGAGGAAACAATTGAAAATTTTAAGTTTGAGAGAGTCGAACTTGCTGTTTCCCTCAGCCTCCATTCTTTTTGAGATGTTTTTACTGTATAAAACAGGTTATTTTCCTTATTTATTAAAAAAAAATGAGTTCACCACAGGCACTGCAGGGACTGTGCTGTGTGAGTGCTGGGTTATGTAGTGATCACTGTAATACACCCTGAACATTGTCCTTCAAGTCCTATTAGCAAGGTTAGCACTAGCAATATACAAGTCCATGTAAACAAAGGAGATGACAGCACAAAAAACATGTTATGAAATCTTTGAAAAATATCTGTGTACCTCTAGTTAATTCCTGTCATTTTGGAAATTTAATTTTAATAAGTAATAGATGGAGTACATCGTGGATGACACTGTTGGCTCACACATATTGACAGACAACTTACATTTACATCCTAACTATGTGCAATTGAGAGTCTGCGTATTGCCTCACTTATAGGACTGCCTATCAGTAAACCAGGTGCCCAGGTACTTTTTCACCACCAAAACAAATAAAATATACATTTCCAGAGTGGCCATGACCCTGGTGACCCTCTCTCACCTCTCTGCAACCCCGGTGCTCTGCTTAGTGTCTTTATCCTTCTTCACTGTGCTCGATCGTATCAGCCATGATCCTATCAGTACTAGTCATTTTTAGAACTTTCTGAAGTTTTTATTGATCACCTTTGAGGCAATTCATGGTTTAGCTTCCAGCTACGTTGCTGAATTGCTGCTCCCTAATAAGCCAGGGAACAGTCATCAGATCCTCGACCGGGGCTCTGCTCTGGATTTTCCTCAGTTTGCCTCTTTGGGTTTTTTATTCATTAGTATCATTTTTTAAGCTTTCTATTTGTCGTGATCAACTTGTCTGCTTTGTGTTTTGCACTTTGCTTTTGGGTTTTCTGAACTTCCCAAAACACTTGACAGCTAGAAGATCTGAGCCTTGCAGAACTAGTGACATCTTTTAATTTGATTCTCAAAAAACATCTTTTAAATGAAGTAAATCGCTTTTTGTATTCTCACATAATTTTATTCCCAATAGTATTTATTCTAATTCTTATTTGCCTCCATACTGTTGTTTTAATCTTGTTTTAATTATGTAGAACACTTTGTAACCCTGCCTTGAAAGGTTTTTTATTTATAAAGCTTATGAATATAAATGTGTAATCATCTGTAAGACTTTTTTAAAAGATTATTTAAAAAAACAGCGCTCTTGATGTAAGGAATAGCAGTTTTCAAGACCTAATATTGACTTTTATAGGTTGCATTTGTAATTTATAATTAGTGCCCACGAGGACAAAAAGAGCTCATTTCCCAGTCTAAACTGTATAAGCAACATAGTTATTAAAAAGTTGCTTAGTGCACCTTGAAAATCATCATCTCTGCTGAAAGTTGTTCATTTCATTCTCTTTGTGTTCCCACTTCCTTCAAGCATGAAGGATACCCAATTTAAATTCCTCCTGACTGTACAATTCCTTACCCCATGATCCCTTCCTCCAGCGGTAATGGCCATGTCTCCAGGCAGCTCCGTCTCCATTAGTGACACTGATTAACCCTGCGGTGTCTGGCTCTTCACCGCTTGATGGGGATGGACATGCGATGGGTTGAGGAGAGAGGTTGCCTGAGTGCACTTGTTAAAATGTATGACTTTTATCACATCTTATTGAGACTCATTCATTTGCTGATTGAAACGGAGATGCACAAGAACTCAGCTGAATGAGATTTGGTATTGGATTTTAAATGAGGAGTTGACCGGCCTGCCATTAGGTGTAATTTGAACAGTGCACCTTGAATTTGTTCCCTCTTCAGCTGGAAGTTGATCTGAAAACCCAGAGTGAAAACCTCATGAGGAATGGTGATTTTAATGGCAGGTTCACATCAAATAATTATAACTAGTATTCAGTAACATCTACAATTTATAATTTAACCTCTAATCTCATGTGACTGACTACTATGAGGTTGTTGCCTAAATTTGTGTTAGATTTTAGCAAAAATGGATCAAACAAGACTGTGATAATGACAACTTACATTTTATTTAAAATACATATTTTGCACACAGCTTTTACATTTTAATGTCTGTTTGTTGTCTCAGCCTTTGTATGCAGGCACACAGTGTTTTTACTGTTGTGCTGATCTGCAGAGTCAAACTGCACCAACTGGCCCCTCATGCCTACTACAGCATTTTGGGATGTTTTCACAAAGATTTCACAACCATGTCACAGGAACATAAAGTTTTTTTAAATAACCCAAAGGAGGAACTTTTTTGTCTGTTGTAAAAGTGTTGTCACGTAAATGAGACAAGACTGAGAAACACTGAGACTTTTGGACATCCTGCACCCCAGCAGATTTTCAGTGTAACTAGTTTGGAAATTTTAGAGCTGTGTTTTAGTCTGTGTTTTAGCCAACGCTACATTATGGATGTATTGTATGTGGATCAACAACAAAAACCTCACGAACTGCAACGATCTGCTCTGCAAATAGAATAAATATCTTCATCATCACATGTGACTCACAGTATAAAAACTGATATTGAATCTCTGAGCTAAACTCCTGTGTTCAAGAGGTCAGTCAGCAACAACAACAACAACAGCAACAACAACAGAAAACACCTTAAATAAAGCTGGAGAAGAGACTCTGCTTGGACTTAGGGTTTTGTTTGGACAAGAGATTAGATGAGCAGTGGAGCAGAATTATATGAAAATAAGTTTGCTTCAACTATCCCTTATCAGTTGGAGATTCCCATAGGTGTTTGTATATTTGCAGCTTCCTCGATTTATGTACAGCAGAACACAAATTAAGTTAATGCTGTAGGATAAATTAAAAATCAGGCATTATACAGAAGTACCAACAGCTCTCATGGATCAATCCACATTTCAAATATATTAACTTGTTGCTATCCTAATGACTCCACAACGAGTGGAAGAGATCATTTAGGGGATGTGATAATTAGCACAGAGGCATACAAGGATACTAGCTGTCAAGAAAGCAATATTGGTAATATTGATTTAAGCAAAGGTTCGGACATAATTGACCAACTGCATGACATAAATTCATTACACAGTCCGTCAGTCCTGGACAAGCTTGTGGAGTGGATTAGTGCCAGTGTTCAGTGTTTGACTCAGTGTTTTGATCTTTGGTCCTGTTAAATACACAGAACAAATCAACACTTAAGAGCAATTCTTGATCCTTGCAGGTGTCTGATGTTCTTGGTTTATGTAAAACATGACACATATCACTAAACTCAAGGTTTGACATCATTAAGGGGTTTATTCTAAGGATGTACTCTTACATGTAATATCTGCCATGAATTATCAAAAAGTTACTAAAGATATTTATCTAATGTCACTCAAGTTCTCACTGTGAGCCTCTACTTCTTTTCAAAGTTTTGTCTTTGTTTCCTTGCAAGGTTAATTCAACGAGGAATCTAATGACTGATGGCGAATGACAACCACAGCAGGTACCAGACTCATAAACATTAGATAACATAACATTATGCTCGAAAAAATGGATGATTTGCCTGCCTGACAAATCAACTGTTTCCTGCAATACAGCTGCAAAAAAGCTGCAAAAAAGACAGAGGTCAGTCACCATGTTGCCAGTAAGACAGAGGAGGTAGAGTTCATGGACAGTCAGAGATTACTTGTGTTTCTAAAGAAGCTCTCAAGGTGTTTGTGTTTCCTGTTCTTTGCCATGTTGTTAATGGTTGAAACAAGAAAATTCTCATTTAAGATCCAGTCTGTAGAATTAAGGGGCTTCTATTTGTAAAATATAGCAGAAAAAAATATATTATTCAGAATTATGTTTCATTAGTTTGTAACACCTGTTAAAAGTGTTTTATATAATGTATTACATTGCGAATGAGTCCTCTTCATGAATGTATTATAGAGAACTTGATACAGCGTCAGAGGTGGAGCCCTGTTCATTCATAAGAAGGTTGCTTAGTGGCGCATGAATCATACAATGCGTGAGTAAAACCATGCTGCACATGTTCCATGGGCTCACAGAGACAGAGACTGTGCAGTAGCCTTTAGCCACCCTTAAGGCTCTTCCATACTTACTCAACAGTTTTGTCGGTCATAGCTGCTTGCTGCTTGAGCCTGCCAATGTCACAATGTAACCTTCTAGTAGCCTAGCTGCAATATTGCAATAGACTTTGGAAATGCTGACTATTAGGAACTCCTGTTTTCCCCAAAGACATCAGAACTATAACACAAGTTTGCCACCAGACAACCTCCCACTTCCAAGCGTCAATAACCCAGTTTCGCAAGAAGATGAGCCATCAGCCCTTCCTTATCGACCAAATAACCTGAGGAGCTCTGCGGTCCCATCACCAAACAGACATTACTCAGGTCTGGAGGAAGAGTGTCCACATTACAACTCCCCTCTTCCAGCTGAGGTAAAAGTGCTTTTAGTGATAGATTTAGATTTTGTCTGGTATTAATACTATTGACTTATGCCATGTCTTTAATCTTAGGATATACAATATAAAATGCTAATAATTAGAGGTACTTAACATCACAAAAGCTGTTAGCAACTAACAGGATACTGGTGATGGGGTCCTGTATGAACAGTTTCGAACAACTTTGGCTATTTCATGTAAGAGATTTATATTTCTGTTGTTGCTTTGTTGTTTTGCTTTTTTCAAATCCACACACGCTGGACCTTTAATTAAGCCTTAAAAGTGATAGGTGAGACTGGAAAGTATACCACTATCATAATTATATAGGATACTGCTGGTTATTGCTATTAGGTACACAACTAGTCTCACCCCACAAATGCTTTGTCTACCCTCAAGCTTTTAGCTTAATAAACCTATTCTTTTTTAAATCCAGTTAAACACTATGATGTCTGTGAAATATCAGTGCAAAAGTTGACAAATTTCTCCATTTAAACTTATTGATTGGCCGTTGAAAAACTTGTCTATTTCAAAGAATTAGGTTTATTAAATTTTTTGATTTATAAACTGTCTTAGAATTGTTTTAAACTTTTTCAAAGTAATCTGTATGTTTGTAGCAAAGGAACTCTGGACCATGCTTCCTCTACAGTTTCCTTTTCATAGTCCTCTATATGCTGATGATTTTACATTCAGGGATTGCTTTATTCAAAATGGTCACACATGTTATGTTAATATAGGTTCAGTTTAATGCATTTGGGCCTTTCCTGATGCTTTTCCTGAGATGCACTGACAGGAATTACATGGTGGGGAAGTGAGAGGTGGAAGGTTTTTGTGCTCCATGAAGCTCCAGAGAGCTGGCCTGACTTCTTTTATCTAAAATGAGCTGATCAGAGGACTGCTGATGTATTGCTGACTGCGTGTTAGATTTCCAGCCCTGCTGGGTGCAGGCCAGGTAACTGGTGTTGAGGCTTTAAACTTGAATACAAATAGGCCTAGATTTTGATGCACAACCATTGAGACCAAATGTTTCACCACGGAGCCATAAACATTCAAATAATTAATGCTAAGTGATATTTATCTTTTTTTTCACAAGTCATAAAGTTTTGATTTTAGGGAAAAACAAATCATCACACATCACTTATGTTGATAACACAATTAATAGCTAATTGCACTCGTACTTCTCTTTATGCTGACGTTAATCACATACAGAGTTTTTCATCATGATTTCCAGAGTTGACACTGCACTAGTCCGTGTTTGGTGCCTGCTGCTATTTGCAGCATTAGCAGCAGTAATCATTAGGTGAAACACTGCGGTCAAGCTCAGAGGATAAATTATGAAATATCCAGACAAAAAATTCCAGCTGGTGGAAGCTGGTTACAATCCAAATAGCAGCTCTAGATTACTGAAAGACAGAAACCATAAATATTCACAATAGACTTTTTAGCAAACAATGTAATATTGTTTCTCATTAACATGCATTTTTGCCGGATAAAAAAAGGGCCCCGTATTGGAGGTATTAAATCTGATATCGCTCACATTTTTGTCCTTGAAAGGCGTCATAGTTTCCAGCTGGCTGCTCTTGTTAACAGTCACACTCTGACATTAGCAGCTGCTACAATGACTATAGGTCAACCTGTGATTGAAGTCTTTATGTGAGAGAATTCACCAGAGCCCCGGCCACAGAATTAGCTCGTTGGTATGCAGACGGACACACTGTTTTCCAATTGAGGCGTCACACTATGATCCGCAGCCCTTAATCCGTGTTGTTCATGGTCACGACTGCGCAGAAATGTGCTCCTCATAGCAACTGAGTGATTAGGGTTTTTTGAAACATCTCAGAATTGTATTCTGTGTCACGGACAGACAAACTCTCCATTTTAATTACACTCTGACTCATTCCTTTTCTCCCACTTGTCAAATTCTTGTATGTTATCACAACGCTGACACTGCTACCAGTTGTGACAATGTGTCCATCACATTCACCGCTTATCAATCCATTTCTTTTCCCTTTCGCAGCTTTTTGTTCAAGGCAGAATCATGCAAATCCATTTTGTGGAGGGATCACAAACAGATGCTCTGTGTCCTCTTTAGTTTACATAATGTGTATCCCTCGAAATGATTTAACAACACTTAAGAGGAACAGACCATTTCTATTTTTCAATTATGATGCAGCTAAACATAACTATGTGGAGGAGAAATAAAGTCATTTATTTCTACAAAATGTCTGCAGTTGGTTACATGCAGAAACAGGAAGTTAGTCTCTTTCCTCTGTGTCCAGAAAGCTCACAATCACTGCATTTTAACTATATAAACATAATCCAGCTTTTATTTTGTAAGCGGTAAAATATCTTTGTGAGGCTTAGACAGGAAAGGCCCAGCAGTCTTGTTATACAAGGAGGAATATATTACCTCAACACTTTATAAGCAGACCTGTGAAGTGTCACAGCAGATGAAGGTTGGTGAAGTTCAACCCAGTATGGCCTCACTGTGGTGTCACAAGTCACATTTTTCAACCATGTTAAGACGACAAAACCAGGTATTTTTAATAAGATGTGAGGACAATATCCCTCTGTGTTTGCAGTGATAAAATAGGGTTATTCTAAAAAGACATAAAGACATTTTCTTGGACTGATTGTTGCCACAGAAGAGTGTAAATTTAGCATGATATTAAGAAATTTTCCAGTTGTGTTTCTTGCATCAAGTTGATAATTAAAAGTAGATGACCAGACATCTTTTCCAGCCATTTTTGTCATGACAAAAACCATGTAGTTAAAGGAAAATGTCAGATTTTCTAACTGAGCACACTGGAGTAAAATGGAGTCATTTCAAAGAGAAATGGCAACATTTTCCAAGCTGTTTTTTCAGCAACAAGAGGGGATCATTTTAATGAGAATCCAGCTGTTTGTAGGGACAAAAAAATGTGTGTCTGTCAAGAAAGTTATGCATACTTTATGCCAAAATATTTTTTTGCCCCTTACCAAGACATTTTTGTGCCTTAAGTTGTAATGATATAAAAATAAAAAATGTAAATGTAGAGAAACATTTTGAACATATTTTTCAGAAACAAAATGGGAACATTTATTCTGATTGGGTTGAGGAATAATGGCCAAACTCAGTAAAATATAACAGGGATTGTTTAAAAAACCCTGAACTGTCTGCATAATTTTATTCAACTTATGAATATTTTCAATAGATCATGAGGAAATGTAATTTACTTTTTTGTACCACCTAATTTGCTTCTTATTCTACTCTTGTTCTGTCAGTAATTGTAATGCTACAGTTGGGCTGCATTGACATTCTCTCAGTCTCCACAGCAGTTACTCTGCAGTTTGCACTGAGCCCCATAGTTTGATCAATTTCATCTCCACCTTGAGCGTTTGTCAATGTTCGCACCACTCCACCATTTATTTCCTTTGTCTCTGCATCTGCTTTCCTCTCTCAACCCTCCTCCCTCCTCTCCACCGCCTCATCAATCTCTATTCTGCAGCACTATCTCTAAATCAGCCCCAGTGCTTCCTCTGCTCTTCCTCTGGCCTCTTTCCTCTCTTTCACCTTAGCGCTCTACCGTTCCCTCGAGGAAACCACTTAAAGTGATGTTTTATTACAACTTTCAACCCGACTGACTTTTCCTCAGCTGCTCTACCACCTCCTTCTTAACAACATTTGCTGTTTTAATGGCCCAGGTTTTATGTTTGTGTGGAGTCATCTTAGCGTGTTCTCGAACATTTTCAACAATGACACTTTACCTGCTTGACTTCTTTCAAGACAATTCTTAATTGCAACTTCCTGATTGTCTCCTGACTGTCTCCTTTGCATAAATTTTAGAGGAAAACAAAAACTGAACAGTACTGTGTTTAAAAAAAAGATGACATAAAAATCCTAGAAATAAAGAAATTTATATACTAAAATAAATTGAGCTTTCATGTATTTTTTAAAGGAAACCTAATCAAAACTAACCAATCAAATTACCATCTTAGAAATTGTTGCCACTTTCTTTATAGTTATTAAAATTATGCTGTACATTATTTTCCTGTAAAAGAAGATGTTTTGAAACAAGATGAAGAAACACTGCAGTGGAATATCAGATTGAACCATAAATCTAAATGGCATTTATTTCTGCCCAGCTAACAGTTGAATGATCAGTATGTTTGCAAAGGCTTCAGCCTTCACATTGAATGGCAATAAAACATAAAACATAATAGTAATTAATTAGATTTTTTATCACTTTCACTTTCATTGCCAGTGACCTTCATTAAATTGCTGTTGAACTTGAGAGGCTGTGTTTAATGTAAACAGTGTCCGGGTCAGGGACGAGGAGGAGGAGGAGGGCGTTTCCTGTCTCTGTATAATAGATTAGTGGCAATGGCAGGTCATTACATACCTTGAAACAGAAGCTAATGTTGGAGGAGCACAATCCCTCTGAAATGACCATGTCTGTTTTACTCTTTTATATTGGGTACTAAACTTTTAAATAACCCTTTTTTGCCTTGAACCACTTATACAGTTGTAAGTCTTGACATATTAACACACTGCTGTTCTCCCAAGTTCATGCACACCTTAGTGCTCTGCTCCTACTCTAATATTTTTACACTTTTACCTAGAATAATATGTCCAATAATCAGCTTTTTAACTAATCTAGATCTCTGTTTTTCTTAGACTCTCATATTGTTTGGAATATACTTTTTAATTACTGGAGTGAAACTTCATATCAGTGATTTTCTCTGAATCTCTTGCAGGGTTCCTTTGTGTCAACAAGCTTTGCAGTCTAATTAAAGCCTGTTGTTCTGCCTTATTTAGTTAACTTTTCATATGCTCGCGGGTCATGGTGAGATAATAAGAAATGTGTCAAATCTGCTGTGGCATAATCAGGAATTTCATTCTCTGTATTTGTTTATTAAACTATCAAACAGACAGCAAAAGGGTTATGAGTGTTATTAACACGAGGGCTTAAAGTTGTCACTTTGTTGTAATAAATTCAATTTGAGTGTAGGAAGTAAAAATAGATTTTAAAGCAGTGTTATGGATGTTAAAACACTGGCAAATGTTTTGTGTAATCTCACAATGAATAACTATAAAAACAGAGAGATGATGCTATCAGGCTATTAAACACCCATGAGGTTTGTTCGACTTGCACTTGCTTGGTAAATAAATGTATATATTCTTACCACAACCTAATTTTAACTTTATACGCCTCTCGCTTTATAGGGCAGTGGAAATAGCAAACCATGGAAGCAGTTGTTTACAGTCAGTATGATGGAGGATGATGAGAAAACAGTGCCCGGGTCAGAAAATGTGAGAACTCTGCATTTTTAGTATTTGCCTAATAAGTTCCACAGGGAAAAGTTTACTTTTTTAATAAGACACCTAGATAGAGAGTCTTTTTAAAGTTCTCTTAATGGATCTAATGTATGTCTTTATACATTAATCAACATTTGGGGTCAGTCCCTGGGTATAAATTCTGTACCTGCAAATGAAAACAAAGAGAGAATATACATCATAAAGCGCTTTGTTTTTCTCCCCTCCGGTACTAAGTCATGGGAATCTCACTGAAATCTTAACAAAACATTTTTTCTGTATGCATTATGATGAAGTTTCACTGCCTGCTCACTGTTCTCCTTCTGTCGAGTCCCGGCGGTTCCACTTAGCACATATTGCACCATTTATTTTCGTTATACTCTGACACTGTGTCTACAGCCTAAAACCAGCATCTCATCATCTCACTGCTTTCTTTGTTCAAGCTCTCTACAGTCCACAAAACCCTGGTTATTTTATTTCATTCTCTACTTATTGCAGCATAACATTTTCTTTGGAGCTTTCATTTTGAGATTCTGAGCGCCGCATTCGATTTCATATGAAAGTAATACAATGAGGCCTAAGACATCTGTGAAATATCAGAGGAATAATAACGGTGTCGAGCCTTTAATTGCAGAAAGCCATATTAGTTTCAAGCTGCACTTTTCAGCAGCAGAAGTAAATAATGAACACAATTGTCTTTGTCCTTGAAGGGTTGCTGTTATGCCAAATATCAGCTCAAAGTGTATATGTTTGATCTTTTATGATCACTGTATTCATGAAATGAGTGTCCAACATCTTTGCATCTCACAATGAATCATTCATATCTCCCTTAGGCGTGTATGTAATCCTGCATGTGTATGATTTCTTGCTCAGTATGAATTGCAGCTTAACTTTTTCCATAAATACACTCAGCAGTCTGCTGCTTTCATCCTGGAGAGCAGTGCTGAATCCCACAGAACCTCTGAAGGAGCAATTATAGGACCACAACAAATGTTGACTGCCATGCTCCTCTCAGGGATGATGGCCAGATGTGGACAAACTGCCCCATGTGTGGTTCATGTCTGCCAGCCTGACAAGGCAACTGCTGTAAGCTGGATTTCGAGAAGAATAGCACACACGCACACTCTCACAAACACCAACACAAACCTCAAACACATAATTAAGCATCTCAGCCTGCTCTCATGCTTTTCCACTGAAATCATTTCTCCTCTTTTAGTGTCTGCTGCTGCCCAGTTCTCACACACATTGCATGTTTTGCCGTATGAAAAGACCATTGGCATTGTAGAAAGTACTACATGTGGAGCAGTATGTGTTCAGGCAATAAGAGTACAATACTCTGCATTTAAAGACCTGGAAGGGTGATGTATTTTTTTTTAGCCACAGCAAAATAAATAAAAAAATACATGAGGGAAGAAGAAGTGCAAGGAAAGGGTTGGAGAGAGTGTTTATCTCAATCATGGTCAAAAAAAAAATATCATAACTGATTGTGTCTACTTTCTCCCATTGTTCAAAAATGATATACTATATATACTGCAGGTCACCAGTCACCAGAGGGCGATCAAGATATTCTGAGTAGGTACATCTGCTTTTGTGAGGTACTTACCTTTAATTGCATCTGTGTTGCAGTTACACTCATGTCAGTTGAGAATAGTTCAACTCTCACTATAGGATTCATCACAATGATAAAGGTCACTTGGCTGAAAATATTCTGTGTATTACTGGTCAGATGACGCATGATACCTTCACCAACCCTCTCGTCCTTATATGTCCATCTCTGTACCGTCACTGGCTTGAATTTAAAGCATGCATTAACAAATCACTGGAATTTTCATTTCAGTGAGGGAGCCAATCATAATGATGGTGGTTGAGCTGCTCAAGCTGCTGAGCTTGAGGAGAGTAAGACTGGAGAGACTGTGGTGGCAGCAGGTCCTGAGCGTGAAGCCTGCTGACAAACTGTAAAGGACGGTAAATAATGAGACAGGTGACAGGTAAGTGTTTTCTTCTCTCACTTCTGTCAGATTTTATTTGTTCACATGAATTTATGTATGTTTATTACATCCATTACTTCATATTTCTCTTTCTATTAAAGGGAGAATCAAAGAGAACTGAAGCAAACCCAACATGAAAAATCAAACAGTTTGAAGTCTCATTAATGATATTGTCACTCTTATTGTAAATTAACAGTCAACCACAAGGACTATCGTGCGTATTACGGATGTTATGACGCGTGTCTTTTTGTGAAAATTGATGTGACTCATGTCAAGAGAAAAGCAATCTATTTACCAGCAAGATGAGAGCTCAGAGTTCATTTTTTAAACTTTTAGGATAAAAAAGAGGATTTATCTCAACTCCAGCCTTCAAATTATTAAGTGGTCAAACTCATGCCGATAACACAAGGCAAAATTCCACCTTTTGTGGTGGGAAGTGGGTGCAGGAGGTGGTACAAATCTGTCAAAAAACCTCATCAGAGGTTTTGAATGACTAAAAAATTGCATTTGGTACAGGCTTATTATCAACTGAGCAGCTCAAACACAGAAGTTTCAGAAAAAAAAAAGAAAACCATCAAATTTTAGACTTGGAACAAAATTGCTTGGCCGTCAACAACCCCGGTGCCTGTTCTGCATTTTATCTTCACTATAAAGTTGGAACCATACCGATCGTTTCTCTGCCCCGCTGTTAAGCTGCTTTTTTACAGCTTGGCTCACTCCACCAGGGCCCTTGTTGTTCATAAGACACATGAATTAGCCAGAGGGGTGGTTTGGAGTACATGCCAGTTTATTTGGTGAGCTTGGCATCACTGCAGATGAAACTGTAATAAAAACCCATCTGTTAGAAGACTGACGCTGAGCCAGTCCCCTGGAAATAAAGCTTGTCCTCTGCAGTGTGTTTGTCTATAAAGGTGTGTGTGTGTGTGTGTGTACACTTGAGGATTTGGACAAAAATTTCAAAGCGCCCTCTCCTCTTTCTTGGTCTCTGATTGTGCTTTTCTTAAACCACAATGCTGTTTGAGTTTGTACAGATACATTGCATATGCATTAAAGCCATGGTGCTGCCAAAAATACGAGCAGACGTTTCCATGAGGTTTTTCTGTTAGACAGGAAATACAAGTCGCCGAACAACGAACGACATGATCCTCACTGTCCTCACACGCTGTCAATCTGTCTACCTAATACATGTCAGCAACTGTGAGAGCTCAATGGTGAACCTCTCATTCCCCTTTGAAGGCGATAGCAATGTATAATGGTGTTGTCATGACAACAGGGTATAGTGATGGAATTAAGTGGCTGCACACACGAGCAAATGCAAAAGTGATTGACTCTGCATAATATGCCCTGAATGGCGCTCTCGCTCTCTCTCCCTCTCTTGCTCTCTCGCTCTCTCCCTCTCTCCCTCTCTCCCTCTCTCCCTCTCTCCCTCTCTCCTTTGGAATGCTGATGAATATTCCTCGTCGGAGAACAAACAGACTGCAGGATATTGCGCTCTCTGGAAATCCCATCATCTCGCAAATGAAGTAATGCATTTTTTAGCTGGCCATGGGTAGATGGAGAATTATCTTCTTGTGCTTCTCATTACAAACCGCACCTTTATGCTTCTTTTTTCTGGGGCATGGAGGTATCTTGAAATTGGCAGTGTAACACATTTACCCATGTTAATAACGTGTGATGGCAAAAAAAAAAAAAGGTGTTACCACAGTACCTGCACTGCTGTGTCCCAGTGCTCTGACAGTGAGGCCTTTTGAGGATGGATATGAGGAGGGAGATTGAATGTGAATGATCTGCAGGTGCATACATTCACATGATATAAAGCTTGTGACTGCGAGATGTGAAGTGGGTTGTAATGAACTTCATATACAGCAAGTGCGTAGAGGCAGGCAGGCAGTTGAACATGTCAGTGTGGTTAAAATGTTATCAGTATTTTCACATGTCAGTGTGCTTCTGCAGAGGAGTTCGCCTCACGTGTGTGTGTGACAAGACACATCACCCCCCCGGGGATATAATACACACAGTGACAAAAGAGCTCCCACGGTTGTTTCAAATGGGGACCCACTCCATCAAATACACACAAAGACAGACAACTCTGGCAGCACACTGTAACCAAAACAAATAATTTCTCACAAGAAATGACTGTCATCCAGACAACTCGCCTTGTTAAGGTTTTTGCCAAAGACAGATTGAAAAGGAAAATACTTCAGTACTTTTTGCAGCCTACTATTTTGTCTTCACTCCATCCACAGTTGGGCCTACATGAAGCTGCAACTCTCAGCGCACTAAGCTTGCTTAAGGCGAGTCAAATTCCTCTGTCAATGTGGTTTGAGAAGAAAACACATGAAAATAGGGGCAAAAATATGCAAACTTTGTCTTGCTTTTTAAAGACACCACAGCATACTTTATTATTTTTGTCCTTTTCTTCTTTCTTACAGTTATTGATACACAAAGTGCTGTGTAACATTTTGTGAAATGGATGTTTTCACCTTGATGCTGATGGTAAGAGGAGATGATTGATACCACTCTTCATCCAGTACCTAGGCTACATTATTAAGCTATAAAGAAAGCCCACCTGTATTGTTTGTTTACTTCAATTTTTGTACAGCTGAACAAACTTAATATAAATTGTTTATAAGTGCAATTTTTAGTTGCTTGTAGGCCAATTTTGTTTCCTCTGAACAAGGCCAGTGTTGCTGTTTCTTGGCTGCTTGTTACAGCTTCTATTGTTGTACAGACATGAAAGTGGTGTTATCTACTATAACTCTTAAAAGGCTATCATACTTCTTTTTTTTGGGGGGGGGGGGGGGGGGGTTGGTGGTAAAAAAATTCAGTTACAAATGAAATAATTAAAAAAAAAAGCCAAAGGTTATTTTTTTAAAAAACAAAAAAAAGATTTTAATATTAAAAAAA
>JAQMCX010000029.1:7978868-8002009 GCA_029814765.1 Acanthurus leucopareius
CCCCCCCCCCCCCCCCCCCCCCCCCCCCCCCCCCCCCCCCCCCCCCCCCCCCCCCCCCCCCCCCCCCCCCCCGGTGGTAAAAACATTCAGTTACAAATGAATTAATTACTAAATACAGCCATAGGTTATTTTTTTACAACACAAGAAAATGCTTTTCAGATTAAAACATCTCATGTATGGTTAATGTATAAACTCACAGTTTTTCAGCAGTTATGAGTGTGTTCTTTTTCTAAATGGGCTATAAGCATGCTCCTGTTTATTTAGAGTTGGCTGGAGATGAGATGATTTAAATGTTTTAAAATAATGCTGAGGGCTTAATCATCTCCTCATATGGGACTGCATTCCCATATGTCGGTGTTGTTTTCACTTGGATGATCAAAAAGGCTGTAGGAAGCTGAAGTGGACTCGAGAAAACCAGAGCCTGCATTACTGACGAAAATTGGTAGAAGATTAAAAAGCAGTTGCTGCAATCTGCCCCCACTGTGCTGAAATGCCAAAGGCTGCTAAGAGTGAGAGCACAGAAAATTGCATCACCTCCTGTGCGAAAAGCTTTCTCTAACGAGGTTGTATTAACACTGCACTGTTTAATAGCCACAATGGATCTTTCTTGCCCAGCTCCCAATTGACCAGCAGGCACTGTGAGTCCACAGAGGTGGCATTTAGTAAGTGATCACACAGCTATTGACTCCTGTATCTACTGAAAGGGCCAATTTATACGTAGAAGGGGATTTTCAATATTATGTTCAATTTTCATATCCATTTTCTGTAATGCAGGCCATGAATTTTAAATTTACACATTATTTGTTCTAATTTTCCCTGAATATTTCCAAAAGTAAAAGTTACACAGTTGATGCACAACACAATCATTACCAGGACACTCTTCTCTATCTTTATTCATTGCATGTTCCTGTCAAGCCACATTAGCCTCAGGAGGAAAGCGGTAAACGGAAAGATGGTTAATGTACCGCACCTGCTGCTGCTGCTGGGATGCTAGTTGACATCTTCGCTTCTCAGCGGCAGCAGTTAAAATTGTAACAGAAATGAACAGGAAAGATTTACTGGAGCGCGAAGCCATATCCAGTGAACCAGGAAATGGTGGCGAGGTTTTTGCCATCATATAATTTTTCCTGACCGGTCAGAGAGATGACAGGTGGAGACAGAGGGGAGAGGCTGGCCAAGGCTCTGCCTGACTGGAAAGTGATGAATTCTGTGGAGTGTGAAAATACTTTCCTGCTGTTAAGAACAAGTGTTACGGTGTAAAGGGTCAACAGGCAAATGACATTGCATCAGTTGGGGCTACAAAGGATGGGTTTGACAGTTTCCAGTCCAGTGGTTCAGCAGCTGTAAATTAGGGATAATTTTTCAATCACACACCAAATTCTATGTTACATTTCATTTTTAAAATCATCAGAAATGTTTTTCACTGCTGAACATCCGACAGTTTGAAGCCAAGGCAGTTACTGACGCATAAACAGCACCATGCAGGAGAGGGATTAGTAAATGAAAGCTTTTTGTAAATGTCATCAAAAAGATACCACATTTCTTTCTTGTGAGATATTTTGATGCACAGTGATTATTGAGGGTCCAGAGAGGCTTGTCCATAAGACAACAGTGGTCCCAGTGGAAGTCAGTTTTCTTGACTCCCAAGAGGGGCTCATTTCTCATGGTGTAAGTTCTGCTCATCTTCACTTGAACACTTTGTAATACATCACTCACAAGTAAGTTTGCTTTTGGATGGGATAACAATCAGTGCTACAAAGATTGGCCATAGCAAAGAGAGTGAGGAAACAGGAGAAACCTTAAGATAAACTTGCTTTTGGAGTTAAATCCCCAAGGTTCCAAAGTAGTCAGAAAAAATCAGAAATGATGGAGCGTACAATTGTGCACACAGTGTGAGTGCATCAGAGCTGTGGTTATGTGGTTTTCAAATCTTGGAGCTAAGTTTGATATTCATAAACTGCAGATAATCATGAGATTTCTGATCACTACAGAGCCAAAAGAGGAATTGTTATTCGATGTGATAAGTGGAATATTTGAAAAAGGAGCAGAAGCAATTCCCACAAAATTGGAATATTCTCAACCTTTTTAAAATACAAACAGATGCATCAGTGTAAAGTAAGCTGAGTGTTAGCAGGCAAAGGTCAATTTCAGAGACGGGCCAAGCAGAAGCAAAAAAGATTGAGGAATGAAAAGAGGTAATAAATAATCAAGTCCAAAAGCAAGCAGATCTCTTTAATTATTTATTTTTTAACTAGCCTGAAAGTCGGACTGGATTGCTTCTTTTTCTCACTTCATTCATACTGTCAAAAACTGTGTCCATTATGTAAGCCAATTTATGTCAGTAATAATTTATTTTTAATTTCTGAAACAATCATTAGTGAGTTTTTCACCCTTTTTTTTCTCTTTTTCATAAAAGCAGCTAAGTAGATAGCTTAAATCAAATCACCATCATTAGGCAAAACCCCTGAATTGTCAATAAAATGTTACATCTTGGCAGTAATTCAGAGCTCTGGACAACTAAGTTTGACATGTGCATGATCCTCAGCACTTTACAAGTTGTGCTGCTATGTGACTACATTGGGTAGTTTTTTAACTTCACCCTGAAAGGAGTCTATTGTCCAGCAGGCTTAAACTGACCCTGAGGCTGTACACAAGATAAGACACAAGATAATAGAGCTTTAAATCATTTTGGGAAACCTACCTTTTTCTTCTTAACCAGCTTATGTGTATGATGATAGCTTAGGGATGTCAAGGGAGAACAGTAAAAAAATAAGATATTTAATTTTTTTTATTGTAGGAATTCAAATAAAAGGTGCTGCAATTGTTTGTTTTTTTAATTCTTAGGAATATATCAACAATAGAAATCAGTCAGTGGTGCCTCATGGTATTTTCTGCCAGGAGTCTCCAGTGTAAAACAAATTTAAAGGACAAATCCGTGTTATGATTCTACAAGTCAATCCAAATCTAATTAGCAGTACAATAAAAGGATTTTTATTTATTGTCATGTTGAGAGCAACTTTGTGCACTAAATTTTCTGCAGATTGCATCGATTTACTGAGAAAGAGTGGTGTGCTTCTGTGCTCTGCTATCTAAAAGCAGCAGGTATGAGAAGCGGCTGAATGTGTCAAAGAGAGCTCAATAAATAATGGATGTCATGAAGCTTCTGTGGAAGCTGTCGGCTTTGAAATCCACTCCCTGGTTGAGTCACACTCCCGCTTCTCCCCCTTCATTTTGTATTTTAACAGGCCCTGCGCTGTATAGCCGTCATTTCCAACACACGCACACACACATATACACACTCACACACAAATGCGTATATACTTTATCTCTAGCTGGGGCTGTCTAAAGCAGTTAGCGCTCGGGAGGTACTGAGCTCTGAGCTACCAGGCAGGTGTTGTGTCCGTCTTAGGGGCTCAAGTCTGCATACATCAGCTTCAATTAAAGCTTCAGTTTACTGGGCGTCAGAGCCGGGTTGACACCCAGAGGAGGAGAGCGGAGAGAAACGCCAGCCAAGAGGAAAAATAAACAGCCTCTCCTGGACCAGGCACACAGTGAAAATTGTAGGGATTCTCAAAGACCTTTAAGGTTAACTGGTTTTCTTTTGTAGCAGTGAATTGATTTCTGAGCTCTTCAAAATGGTGCTATCTGTTCGTGCTCACATGTGAGGGGAGCAGGCTTTTAGCCGTAGATGTCCCAAATGTCTAAACCCAAAACAAATCATTTCCAGCACTGCACTGCTTGCACCAGCAGAAGACAGCAGGAGCCTTGGACTTAAATATCTCATTAAAGTTGGAGCAAACAAATTATTTTCATGGCCCCACGTGACTCTAATGCAACTCAAATAAACATTGGCGGTAGTTAGGACACCAGTTTAATTGTGTTCGCACTTCATTTTTTTTAAATATTCATCTTTTTTTTTCACCTACAAAATCTAAATGGCATGATATGAGCTCCACATGTCATGCTAGTGCACAGATGGATCAAAGTCAGCAGGATAAATGGCTCTCTCCCCTTTGATAATAATTAATTACACACTCCAGCAAAAACAAATGCGTAGGCAGGAACCATAGCAAATGTGAGGGGATTACAGCTACCTCTCTTTAGAAAACCCAGAGATATACAGTGCCATCATTTTCTTACCATGTCGGCTATTTTAGATTGTCACCCAAAGGAGAGCAGCAGAACTGTGTTTTAAGTAGTAGAAAACCAGTAGAAAAATCTGTCAAGATCTTCTCTTATTTTAATATGGAAAACTGAGCCCCCTTAAGCATTTAAATTACAATTATTAAACATACATTATGAATGAATGCAAATATAAATTGTGCCAAAAAGTGTTTGATTTTTGATCAGTTCTCATAATAGCTGTAGAAATGCAATTGGTGCTCATTGTGCAGTAGTGCAAAATCTTTTTCTTTCCAAAATGCCAAAAAATGAGACAGCAGAAGATATCCTCCTTGTCTCCAGACTGTTGTCCTTCAGCTGTAATGCAAATCTTGTGGCTGTCAAACTGGGTGGAAAAGAACACCGGCTTGGCCACTTGTTTTTTCACTGAGCCCAGACAGTGTTCATCCTGTCATCCCTCGACAGCTCAACACACACTCATATCTATCCACCTCTTTATCATGTGAAGGTGGATCTAAAAACAGTCTAGACTCATTGATGTGATCAGGTTTGGATTTTAATGACTATGGCAACAATTGTGTTGAATCTAACTGCACCATAAGTTCTCTAAGTCTTCATTATGACCGTTTTAAAGCAGTGATTAATTTTCAGCTTCTTTCCTTTCAGTAACCATCAGGGGAGTGCACACCTTCTGTATAGCAGTACAGGAGGTCCCATAACACTCACACCATGAATAACAATCCCTGTAGTTCTGGCAATAAACAGCAAATTCATTATAGTGACATTGATTTTCTTTGTTTCTGCGTTAAATTTAGAGCCATGGTTTGCTGTTCACTGTTCACCTGGACTTCGGTGTTAATGATTTAAAGGTACAGCTCAACATTTTTGAAAACATGCATATCTGTTTACTCCTTTAGATGAGAAGATTATTACAAGCCTCAGTTGTACACTAACAGCTGGCAACAGCAGCCGTTTAGCTAACCATAAAAGATGTGAAACAGGAGAAAACAGCCAGTCTGGGTCTGTCTGAAAGGTAATAAAGAGTGATTTTGCATGTAAATTAAAGTGTGCAAACTAGAAATGTGTGTAAAGTGAGTTACATTCCGCACTCCTCCTAGTCTCAACTACAGTCTCTGTCCTGCAGATTGATTTAAAGTGATTATTAGTGAGCCTTTGAGAAGCTAGCTGGCAGATTTTGTCACCATGCTTACAGCAATCTTAGTTATGATTCATTGTGACCAGCCCACGGCACACCTGTGCAAAAATCATGCGGTTTAATCAGCATCTTGATGTGCCACACCTGTCAGGTGGATGGATGACAGGCTGTAATCAAGTGATTGAGACAAATTTGTGCCTAAAGTTAAAGAAAAATTAGCCTTTGTTTGCACAGACTCAAGTGATTGATCTCTTTCCTCAGCTGAATAAAAAATGTGAGCCAAAATAAATATGTTGCGTTTATTTTTTTTCCCTATCCTCTCCGTGAGATCCCTCCGCCTAATTGACAGTGTGAGCCGCTGCACCTGTCTCCACGCTGCTTCTCCCTCCGCCTCCGCCGGCCGCAGCATCTCCTCCCGCAGAGCCGAGAGGAGCAGCAGCGTCTCTCTCCTCCTCAGTTCCAGCTTTATGTCTGTGAGGGCTGCTCAGCGCCGGTGGGAATATTTTATCGATGCTCTCCACCTAATGTGACAATTTTTATATCACTGCTTGAAATACCGGCTGAAGCGATGGGAGCCTTTGGAGTGATAATAGGGATTTTACAGTATGCGGGACTTTATTTTCAACTTAACGCGGCTCTCAACGTCGGACACGGGGAGGTGGATAATCATATTTCTGGAAATGGTAAGTTGTTTTGTGCCTTTGTTTGTTGGCGTTGGCTCAACTGGAGGAAGAAGAAGCTCCTAATATCAGAGCTGATATCCACTCTTGAGGAGGAGTGACTGGGTGGGGTTCAGTCAATGTTGTTTGCTGATGATCTTGTATATTCTATTTCTTAAGTTTATTCTTCGTATAAAAAATAAATGTCGAGCATATTTGCAGGTTCACGGAAGTCCGTGGTTAGTTTACGCGCATTAAGCATCTGGAGATTAAATCAAACTCATAAATATTGCACTTTTATCATATTTTAATGTTTAAACATTTGATATAGTGGATACAGTGCAAGTTGCTGGCATTTTTTTCTCATGAATAAGACAAATCACTTTTAACAGTTTATTAAGAGCTGGGCTGCACGAGCTTAACTAATACTCAACATTTAAGCAGATTTGTCAAACAGATTTGACAGAATCACGGAGAATAAAGCGCTTTTCAAACCTTTTTATTGGAATGTTCATACTGTTACAACATCAGCTGCTGATCATAATGCCCTCAAAACTGATTTGTGTTTTTTTTTTTTATTTCTGCTAAAACAGTGTACTGTAACCAGGTCATAAATAATAAAATAACTAGACTGTGGCCTAAATGTTAGCAAATATGAACCGATTTCCCTGAAATTTCAGCCTAAACTAAAACATCACTGTGAACAAAATATGAAGTCCTCAACATAAAATGAATCATTACTGTTATAGTGGGATCAGGATAGAAATGAACTTAGCTGGTTTACTTGCATGAGTTCAGGGGCTTGTACCTCATGTTAAAATCATCTTTGTGTCACCCTGTCTCGGCATTCACCTGGGGAAATGTTGGATGCAAGTATTTTCTTTGTTTGTTTTTATACATATTCTTCTGTTATACTCTGTCACACAGGGATTGGGACAACTGACCATCTTGACACGAACAGAAAGATAAATGCTTTCAAATTCATGGTTCACAGTAATGAGAGACAGTAGAGACCTGCTGGCAGAAGAGTGGAAAGGAGGTGAAATGCAATACAAACCCTCCTCAAAAGCAAATTGTGAATATTGCTGTTACATGGTATGTGCCTGAGACTGTTAGGCTACATCAGGAAAAACAGTGGCTTCCATGTGAAACACACATTTTGAATTTTTTTTAATACTTTGTGAAGAAAAATTGAAAGCTAAAATGTTATCTTTTACCACTGTTGGAATTGCACATTATTGTGCAAAGTACAGTATGTAAGGGAAATAGTAGGTTTTACTCTTAAAAACACTCAGGCTGGTGGACAGAAAAAGGATGCCTGTAGGATAATATAGGCAAATATGGGCCATAAAAATAACAAAAAAAAAAAAGAGGCAAGGGTATGTACCTTCAGTGTTCTAGTGACAAATTGCAGCTCCTGTAGACACCCAAAGGAGGGAAGGGATTTGTGCTGCTAGTGTGCTTTTTATAGAGGTGGTGAAGGCTCAGGATGCCCTATTACTGTACTGTAACACCCTCAACATGTTTTATATTTCCATCTTGGTGACAAAAATCAAAAGGTTAGTTATTAATTGTTCAGTCTTCTTAGAAGTTGGTAATTGGGTGAGATTTGTTTGCTGTAATTGGGCAGATGTATTATTAATATATTACACGTCAAATTTTTTATCATTTTGACCAGGCAGTGTCATTCATAGTTAATAATGAAACAAATGTGTGTAAAAATACTGAGATTGCATTTTCTTTTAATGGTGAACATATAAAATAATGCTTGGGGGCCACTGATTGGTCAACAAACTCAACCTAACTTATCAGAGGATCAACAGTAGGAGGCTAACATCAACAATGTGAAAATGTGATTGTCAGCAACAGTCATATGCAACATTCAGTGTTTGATTTAACATTACAGATTTATTTTACAAAGTGTCCAAAAAGTGCTGCAAAGTGGATAATTTAGAATCATATTGTCGGTTCAGTGATAAACTTATGTTTTTTAGCTGCATCACTGTACACAGAGTGACGGCGAAGCAACAGCTTGGCGGCAGTAAACTTTACAAACCAAGTCAGAAAATGATGAGCACAAAACAAACTGGTGGAAACTGAGGGTCGCGTGACAGCATGAGGCAGAGCAGCATGACTGCAGTCAGAGAAACCACTTTTAAACAAGACGGAGGCAAAACCTCCTCTGTTGCTGCCTACAGGGATTGACTCTTTGGATGACAGTGTTCTGAGCTGCCTGTCAGGTGAGACACTCTGAGCTTTGCTGGGATTTTGTAACTGAACTATGAGCAGGAAACACACTTAAACTTTCTCTGATGATGTGGAAATCACAGATGATGAAGAGAGGCATTAAAACAAGGCTGCTATACGACTTTAGCATGGCCCTGAACTAAAACAAAAGGGACGGAACTTAACTAATGAACAGCCAAGTTTGATCCACTAACAAAATCCTGAGTCCCTTACAGCCTTATATTTTTTTATCAGTGTCAGCTCTTTTGAACATAATTGGCATTTTTACCTTCTAGCAATCTTACCTTCCTCCAGCAGCTTCAGTCATAGATTTACTGTTATCTAATTAAAATGTGTGATAACCACTTCATCACAGTGTCTCACCAGTCGTCCCCTGAGCCCTCTCTGCTTAGCGAGTTAGCTTTAGCTCAATCACTATAAATGAATCAGTCGTGCAGCGGTTCCAAATGGATCGACTGTCTTGGACAGGTTAGAAAATCAATTAGCAGCATTCCTCCCAGAGGGAGTTAATTAAAATTGGTCTTAATTGTTGTATTCTCTTTCCCACTTCATGATTTAGACTGGCCACAAAGGAGAAAAGTCTCAGGGTGTGAAGCCTTAAAAAGGAAGAAAACTCCTCTGTTTAGGTTTTTTAAATTTGATCCAGAAAACAAAATAAAAGCCTTTTATTTCCCACTTGAATAAAGCCAAGAATAGAGAACTGTGGTGTCCTTTGTAGCTAAGTAATCCTTGGTATTTTATATATATATTTTTTCAGTCGGGTTCTTTGATAAATTGCCCAAGCTGAGGGGAGCTGAGCCGTCATGTAGAGCAAAGAGGCTGGATGCACTGTTCTGGAGACTGCTTGTTAGATTCAGCCCTGACTCATTTGTTTCAGATAAGTGCATCTGCCTGGGGCCCGGTCAGCACATGCACCCCAGTTTCCACTTCAGCCGAGGTGTAGATTGAATCACATGCAAGGCAAAATTATATGTTCTGCGAGAAGAAAAACGATCCGGTCACACGGATCAGTGACTTCACCTGGTTGTGGGCCACATGTGCCAAGATCATGACTTTCAGCCGGTGTTCGCTCACGGAGGCCGAGTCTCATCAGCGAGGATGAAGGAGGAAGCGAAGAGATATTTTTTCTTTGTGGGAGACATATAAAGTGATGATGATGAGGATGAGGATGATGATGATGTCACACAGGGTTTCATCACTTTCATCACTTCAGAAACCTTCATTTCCTGTGCAAGACTTGACAATGTTAGTGCACTCTGGCAGCTTTCATCCTGTTATTCATTGTGAGCGTACCACTTTCACAGTGTGGGGGCGTGTACCAATTCATTAGGCCTCCAAATTGTGTGGGATCCTCTGCCAGTCCTCTGCTTGGTGTCCTCTTAATGAGGACGGCCAGCCCAGACAGTTTGCATTGGCTTTCAATTTAATGGAGCTCTCACTGTGTGGGGGGGGGCAGCAGATTGTACAGTCATGCTGTCACAGCGGAGGGTGCTGGCGGAGGCTCGGCAGGAGAGAGGAGAGAGTGAAAGGATGGTTGAAACCATGCTCACCTCGGGAGGATACTGCAGACAGAAGTGAATCCTAGCAGGTTAAAACTCAAAAGCACAGCTGCCTCCTCTGGTGACGCAGCTGTTTGCTGTACTTGCACTGTACTGGTACTTAAGTGCATCATGAGCCAATTTTTTTGTGTGGCTTTTCCATTTAAAAATACAGATAAAACATTCATATAAAAGAGCTATATGCTTTCCCGGTCTCCTTTGTTTTTAGAAAAAAGGCGCACGTCAGCAAGCGCTGCAACTATGGACTGTTTTAATTATTGATCTGACGATTCAATAATTGATTACTATTTTTTTCAATACAATGTTTTAAATGCATAACACGTTTTCTTAAAGCCCAACATCATTTGTATATAACTTGTACATTTCTGAAGCCTAGAACAGCAGATTTTATAAATAAAAAAATGAAATGTTGAACTTAATATCAAATTTTTTTTGCAGTTTAATATCTGTTCTGGCTTGTCTGCATTGCAGATTTATATCTTAAAATTTCACTCAATCAAGACACAGGACAAATCATTTGTTTTTGTAGTAAATGATTTCCAAGTGGTGATGCCAGGACTGTGGGTGCTCACACCAACTTTGGTAATAAAAATTGATGTTTATGTGGTTGAAGTTTTGTGTGTGCAATGTTTTACATCAAAGATTCAGTTTGTCTTATGCATTCTGCAGTGTAATTTAGGGGCAAATCTGAAACGGGGATGGTGCAGGCCAATGCTACAAGCTAACAAGTATGCTACAATCAGTGTGAGACCCTAACCTGGTCAGCTCGCTCACTGGGTTTCAGCTCAATATCCATCGCTGTTCCTCTCACACTACAGGATTTTAAATCTTAAATACTGAACAGGTTTGAATGAGAAAAGCCCTTACAACTGTAGAAAAGGGTGCATCAGACTAAAAATCTGCCCAATTATGCTTTAGTGTGGAGTGAGCTTTGGAAAACAGAAATAAAAGGAACCTTGAAAAAAAAAAAAGGGGAGGATGAGCACTGTAGTTTGTGTGGACCCTCATCACCTCTGACTCTCATCACTTCAGTTTAAAGTGCAGTGATGATCAACTGTTTAGACACAGATGTTAAGGGTGGAGAATATTCAGTGCGGTAAACATGTGATGAGGTCCTGGTTGTAAAAGCTCACATAGACTCACTTAGAATGAAATATGTTACATTTCATAATGTTACAGTCGCCACTTTAGTCAAGACGAATCTGTTTCAGTTTTAATTCAGCTTACAGTGTAGTTCTCTGATTCGCTGCAGACTGGACGGATCACGGACGGCTGGCAGAGAGCTCTGAGCAGCTTGGTCACTCAGCTGTCCCGTCTCATGAAAACATACACACTGTTACTTAAAGGTTCTCAAGGGCAACATACTCGAAGAGAACATAATGTCGTCTTTCTTCCCCCGAGAGTCCAGATGGAGTACATTGTGCATTCTTGAAAGTGGCTCAGAGCTGAGGTATGTGTTGTCAACAACACGCGCTACTTCATGTAGGGAGGAAAACAGAAATAGCCTCTGAGTCTTGCGTCCCAAGGGCTATGAAAAATTCACTCCGTGGGCTGGGGAAATCGGCGGCAACAGGCAGACAGCTGCTTGCTTGATTACCGACTCCCTTCTTATTTCATTATTTTACTTCCACCTTGAATGGAGGCTGAAGGTCTCGCTACAAGCAATTATTTCCCCAAGGAGGCCCCTGTCTGTTTGCTGTGCTGCTGATTTTGAACCAAATTCAACATTATTGACTTGCTTGGAAATTCCCAGGCTGCTTATTTTTGTTTATCAGCCTTATTGTGTTTCTTTTCAGTGTTTGGTTTCAGTTTGTCACTTGTGCTGTAATTGTGCTGTCCAGAAACCCTTTTTGGCACAGTAAGTCAGGATGATACAACAGTATTCACAGTCATAACTTTTAGTCTCATCTTTGGCTGCTCAAGTTCTAGATAACTCCATAACTATTCCAGCCTGGAAACCAGATGAATCTGCCAACCTCATGTTTTATTCACTCGGGCAGATGGGTCTGCCTCCCTCCCGCTCAGGCAGATTTCCACCCGCCCTGGCCTGTGCTGGCCTTTCACAGCCATGCAGGGACCGGTTTGATACAATGACCAATGTTATCGGTGTAGATTTGATAAATCCCATGTTTTGCTGCTCTTAGAACACACAAATTTAATAAAACTGACTCTATCTGGCTGCTAAAAATATATATTTTTAAAGATTATTTAGTAGCGGCTGTTTCTCAGTAGGCAGAACAGGTCGTCCATTTACCAGAAGGTCGTGGCTCGACCCTCCGGCTCCTCCAGCCTGCATGTTGAAGTGTACTTGGGCAAGATATTAAACTCTATACTGCTCCTAGTGCCTCTTCCATCCATGTGTGAGTCTGTGTGTGTGTGTGTGTGTGAGTGTTCATATGTATGATAATTGCTCCTGATGAGCAGGTGACACCTTTGCATGGTTGCCTCTGCCACCGGTGTATGAATGGGTGAAAACTGAACTTTGAGTGGACTGAAAGAGTGCTATATAAATGCAGTCAAATTACTGTTGGATGAAAACTGTAGCTGCTAAACCAATTCAAAGCTCTGTTTCCCGCATTCACTAACCAAACATAGCTTCTTCCTCTTGTTGCTTATCTGCATGCATTAAAGCTTTCTAAGATCAAGATAAATACCTGCAGTCGGTCTCTTTATTACAGGAGCTTCTTGTTGTTTCATTCACTGTTCCCTTGGGGCTTCCCTGATTATTAAACCCATTCATCAAGTTAGTGAAATACGTCTTCCCACTGGGATTCTGTTCACGGGCTATTTACATTCACCTTGGTGGGAGTCACTACATTACACTGGGTTTTTATGTCCTGGTATTTACTATATCGGATTTTTTTCCCCCTCTCCCTCATGCCCTGCGGATGTGACTTAAATGGGGGCATTGAGTTAATGACCCTGATTTAACTGGCTGTTCCTGTAAGGTGGCAACTTTGCAGGTGAAAAATGTTAACACTTGGCCTGAAAAAGGATTTTCTAGAATTGTTTTAGCGCCTGGGGCGCTTTTACATGTGCCTGTCTTTGTATTATTCTTACATAACTTATTCATGTCTGGAAGCTATGAGCCAAAAAAATGTTCAAATGGTGGAAAAGATGGACACCAATTACTAAAATACCCACTCTTTGTTGGAGGAAATGGTGTCATTTTTGGCTTTACTATGATACCATTGTTAGCTGGCTAATCACACAAGCTCCAACAGTTCATTCTGACAACCATACTGTACCTATTAGTTTTTCCTGTCATGTCTGATTTTTGCCTCATCAAACAGTACAAGTACATGTCAGACAAAATTATTTCTCACCACATTTGGTTCACTTGCATGCCTCCCTTGTGTTTTTAGTTAGAAAAGTGCAGCATAAGGTTCAAATGATAGCCTGATGTAGTTTATTTCCATGTGCCTTCTATTGAAAAATATGTATAAATCTGCATGTTAAAAAAGCTCCTAATAAGTTCAGTGTTCACTCCTGATTGAGTAGCATTTGTTAAAAGCTAAATCAAGGAAAATATCGAGAGGCAGACTGAAACATTGTGGTTAAGGTCTTTTCATGTTATATGTTCACTGTAAGAAATTAGTATAAAATAAGTCAAACTTAATCCTTTTGTATTTTGACAAAGAAAAACTGAAGTCTGCAGGGTAGAAGACACACTTATCCTGCAAGCTTCTCTCTGCTGCTCACTCGCTCACACACGAGCACACACACATTAGCAAGCAAAGATGCGGGTGTCACACTTGCTTCTCGTCCATGCTAATAAGTCCTCTGTAATTTAGTCATCTTTAAACAGCTTGAGCTCCCCCCATAACAGAGAGAGAGAGAGAGAGAGAGAGAGAGAGAGAGAAGAAGAGAAGGAGGGAAGGGGATCGATGGATTGACCTCACACTGACACTCAGTCTGAATTTATTCCTCTCATTTTGCCTCGGACCTGAGAAAAATATTTAAGAGTGATCCCTTTTGGGGTTTGAGCAGTGTACATTTGTTTATATATTTATGCCCTCCATCACATTGCTGTCTTTCATTATTTTTCACCTTTTCATTTTTAATGAGTCTTTGGTGGATAGCAAGCAGCCGCCTGCGTTCTAATGACCTCATTTCTATCATTGCTCTGTGAGCAATATAGTTGAAAATGCCAAGGAAGACCATTTAAAAAATGCATGTACTGTGCTTGCATTTTCAAATATGGGTCCTCTGTCTCCACTAGAAGCTGCTCCTGACAGTAGGATAATCTATGATCAGAAGAGACAAAGTCAAGCAAACTCTTTCCATGCCGGTTATGTAGCATTATAAATGAGACAGCCCAGTGTGCTTCAGATTCCCCTTGGAGTCAATATTCACATCAGGAGTATTTCTTATTATCCCTCTTTTCTCTGCCGTTTCAAGGGCCATGAAAATTTACCAGCCGAGTCGGCTTTTGTGTTGATTTAGCATTCCACAAAGGTTATGGGATTGATTTCTGGTGACACTACGGTGATTACAGTCAGGAAACAGTTGGATGTCTGCTGAGAAGGCTTGTCAGGTGCTTGACGTCGGCGCGGCGCTCACCGGGAGACGGTCTGTTTGTCAACAAGCCGTGTCTCACAGGCAGGTAGAAGAGGGGCGTCTGCATAGTGAACTGAAAGGCAATTTGACAACTGTGAGATCGATAAAGGCAAGAGGAGGCGGAGGAAGAACAAGTGAGGCAGGAAGGTGCAACATTTGTTTGAACACAGCATTAATTTGGTGGTGCTGATGATATGAGATGTATGTAGAGCTTGAGCAGTGTATTTATCACAACAGCTGTAATATTTTTGCAGAGGGAGATAGTTTTTCTTCCCTTTCAGTAGGAACTCTGCGCTTTTTTGACTTGCATACAGAAACACAACAGCAGCAAATGTGTCAGGAAAATGTTACATATTATACTTTTTTAACATGAATTTCAAATCTGCACAGCTACATTTACACACATAGGGTCTTCACTGTATGCTGACAACAAGCCACAGGGCACCTCACACAGTGAGACACACACACACACACACACACACACACAGGGTAAGTCTCCCAGGATGCTGAACAGCTGCCAGAGCCAGTGGGCAAGCCTACAGGAGATGTAGTGAGCTACTATGAGAGCTGGAAGCATCTCTTTATGCCAGACACCAGAGAGCCAATAGACACAGACTGCCCACTCAGCGAGGGGGGCATAGAGAGGAGGAGGAGGTATGGACGGGAATGGGATTAAAGGAGCAAGGACGGTGAGGGTGGCTACAGAGGAGGTTGAGTGGGAAAAAAAAGATGGAGAAGGAACCTCTAATTTCTACTTTAAAGTAGAATAGAAGGTAGAATAAATGGGCGTTAGAAAAGGAAGAGTGTAGTGTGTTTTCAACAATGTGAGGGGGAGATTTGTGGGAGATGTTACTGGACTGGAGCAAGAACCAGCCAGAAAGAGAGAGACGGATAAGGAAAGATTTAAACAGGAAAAAGACAGATGTAGAAAATTGAGAAAAATCTTGTGTTTGCAGAATCAGCTGGCTTTGGAAATGGAAAAGTGTAGGAATTACCTTGCAGCTGTGAGCCTGTGCTACTGTAGCTCTGGACTCTGGGGTGTATATGAGGACTCCCCGTGCATGTCTCCCCTTGACTTGACTTTGACTTCACACACTGTGGTTTCAAAAGGCTGTGGAGACTCAGCCAGATCCATTAATTCTTCATCAGTTCTCCTTTGTACTCTGTTGTGGTTTTAAGTTGTAGAAAATGGCTGTTTCTGATATAGATAAGGCATCAAGGGCTGATATTAGAAGAGTTTTACAGTACAGTGATTTAATAGAGTGAAATTTGGTCTTGGTTAGATTTGAAATAAAGACAAGTTAAAGCACATGAGCAGCAGGTAAAAATTCATTCCTTTCTATGATTTCAGTTAAGGCACAATAGTTCACCCTGCTCCTGTTATTACCGATGCTTCACCTGTAGAGCCTTGCATTTGTACTCAATTTTTAGATTAAAATACACTGTTACCACTGTAAAGTGTGTTTTTTTAACTGTAAAATGTCCTGCTTTGAGTATATGTTTGACACAACTCTTCACAAAACCTCATCTCAAACAATCTGTTTGGCGATAAGGTTCTTATAATTGGCTGATTTGTCATTATAGGACCTATTTTAATTCATTGATTACAGTCTCCTCAGTCAAAGTCCAGAATCAACAATTTTTTTAGTGGGCAGTGTTAGAGCAAATATACATCACTACTGCTGAATCCATATCCTTTTTTATTTTTGGTTTCCAAAAAACTCTTAAAATGCAGAGTATGAGAGCAGCCCCCTCCAAGCTTGACGGGCTGGTCATGGCTCACTATGGTTGCTGCTATGACTGAATAGTCACTATATAAAGAGGAGGCTTCATAAAAGATCAAATAAAATGTGATTATAATCCATTTTTTTCATCCATTGTCCACTGGTCTATCAATTCAATCATGATAACATTTGAGTATTACTATTCTTTTGATTAAAGTGGCATTTTTCAATTTTCTCCTCCTTTTGTGCCCAATTCTCACTATTTTTTTGTCTGTTACTGTGCATCCCAAAACAGAGCTTTTTGTCTGTGGGAACACAGCCTGTTCAAAGTGACAGATGCTGCTGTCTGCGCTCTGCCGCCGGCTGTTGATACTGTATCATGAGGAAGAAAAAAGTGGCAGCCCCTGCATTGAATACTAAGAAAACTCATATGATTGAAATGCCACCCTCTGTTGTTTTGCTCACATATTTTATGCACAGTGAAGTTCTCTGCTATTCCAGTTCCAGCTCTGGCACCATATGTTCAAAACACATTATCGCAAGACATTGTGGTAAGTTCTGTCACACCCTCTGTGCTCTCTTTCAGCCATCCGAGAGAAGCGCCAGTCTTTAATAAGATGCAGAAGGAAAAAGGCCCTTTAAAACCCTCTTACAATGTGCTTTTTCAGACAAAAACTTAATACTGTTATTAAAAGACGAGTGGTTAGTGTGAGATGAGAAAGAAAATGTCTTTTCTTAGAAATATGTATTAAGACACAAAAGAATCAAGACCACATTTTACCTCAACCACAAACCCTTCAAGATATGACTTAATTTTCATCCAGTCAAAGTGGAAGGAATTTTTGGTAATAAATGACTAAGAGGCATTTATCCTTTCTCTTACCAAGTATTGATTTAGCCTCACAATGGGTACAATTTATGAAACTACTAAAATAGCTGCTACTGTGAGCTTCTCTGACATGTTTTTTCAAAGGTTACAGGTCTGGTTACAGTGCAGTTTGAGGTTTAGTTAATTTAACTCCCTAATAATCGTCAGAATCATTTCTTGTATGCTGTTTTTGAATCTTTATGAGTTTTTAAGATGATGAAGCTTTGTTATCTTTACAGATTTTTCTGCCATTTAAAGATGTATTATCAGATGGAAGTGACCCATTGTGGCTGTTGTGATTTCAGTCTACAATGGCACCGCAGGAACAGTTATTGTCTCAGAGAGTCTGTCCCACTGTGCCGCGAAATCACAAGATATCTGTGCTGAAACGTTTTTGTCTCTTTTTTGCTTTATCTCTTATCCAGAAAAAACATTTGTCTGCTTTGCTATCTTTTCTATCTGTCATTCTGTTTTTCTGTTTTCATATCTGTCTTCCAGTGTTGTGACAGTTTAAAATGAAAAGAGTTTGTTATTTCTGTAAAGTGCCTGGTCTCTATTTGTTTTACCCAGAAGCATTTTAATTCACACTAAAGTAAAAGAACCAAAAGAAATTTGAAATCAGATGATTCATGAGTCAATAAACTTTTTAAAGGCTTTGAACAAACATATTATTCACATATCTTAGATTTGTGTATTTTATAACATCATACCATGATACACACTAAGTAAGACATTTAAAAAATTAACCTGTGTGTGGTGAACAGGCCTGGGCAGTGTCTATTTTTTCTTCCAAACTTTCCTAACTTCCTTGCATTTGAACGTGGTGTAAGTTATATGATAGTATTTATATAAAAAAATACATATATAAATAAATTCTGTGTGTCTCACATGTAATTTCCGTTCTTAAACAAGTCTTTCTGGATTCAGATTCTATTGGCCAACAGAATGACCTCTGAATGAACCTCTGCTCAATGCCGACATGAAGGTTTGATGTGTTTGCCTCTTTAGCCAAAACTCTTTGACTCAAATGAAGCGTGCGGTATTTGTTGGTGATGGTGCTATCGAGACTAAATCCTAAAAACTCTCAAACACTTTGATGGATTTTCTATATTGCAATTTCTTGTAAGTTATTAGCCAACATACATGATGATATGATGCTGTTATTTGTTTAATGTATTAATGGCAACCAGTATATTGATCTAACAAATGTATTATTCTTGCTCTTTATTCAAAAACATGTTTAACAAAAAAAAAAATCTTAACTACAAATTTCCATCATCAGAAAACAAGGTCGAAACACTTGAAAAAGCTGAGTGAACTCACTGAAGTTTAAAGTTTTCAAATTTTTGTGTTCATTTTGGTCAAACAGCTGTTTACAAAATTTAGAATGGACTTTCACACAGGGAACCTATTGTTTTTGAATAGTTTACCTTTTATCACAGCATCATGTATTGTACTGTTATATTTTCCAGCTTTAGGCTGTGTAACCCTTCAGGCCATGTGTTGTGTAGCACACCTCTCAGGACCAACTTGACAGGTCTGAGAACTGTCTGCTCTCTGTCTAACCTGAGGAGCTGCCTCCTCAACATAGACTTTAAAGAAGAAAGTATGTTTTTGCCCTTGTGTCTGTCAGCGTTATAATGAGAACTCATACTGTGAGATGGAGATGGAACAAGGATGGAGAGGAAGACTGAGAGGTATCCTCATTTCACCTGCTGTTTTTCAGTCTCAAGGGTATTTACATAATAGAGAGTGAGAATTAGACAGAAAGGTAGAAGACCAAGTTATTCTCATGTGGCTAAGGTGTCCTAATTTTACCAAAAATTGCTGTCTGCTGACATGGCAAAACACACACTCAGCAATTCAACCTCCCACATAAGGAGGAAACATACCAAGGACTTAATTCTGACATATGGAGAGATTTTGCCTGAGGTCTGTTAGTTTGCCAGCTTGTTTATCTCTCAGCTGAACAATTAAACACACAAAGGTTTAAATGCTACTGTGGTGTTCAATAGATGACTCAGTAGTTTGTCTTGGATTTAAAAAACATGTTTATTTGCAGTGTGTGTTAAGTAACTTTGGGTTTGTGAGTATAGCTGCAGCTTTCAGCAGAGGCAGCTCAGGGAGAACATTAACTGAAGACTACTCTGTGCAAAAAGCTTTTTCTCTTGGTTACTTATATATATATATTGATACTGAGAATTTCTTTGATTTTTCATTTGGAAATATAACTTGGCAGGAAGCATTTTGCATTATGAGCATGATGTTGATGGGTTGTTTGTACATGACATATTGCAAAATGAGAGGAAAAGCTGTTTTATTGTAGGCTGGGCGACAGTGTCAGGAAGATTCAGCACCAGTTGAATAGAGCTAATAGAAATGTAAAAAGGCCAGGTTCACTGACTACAGATTTACAGGGCGCAGTATGTTTGGATGCTGGTTTATCATTCAGGTGATGTGAACAAGTGTGTGTGAACTTGTTCATGCTGCTCTGTCTGTGTAGCTTTTCATATCACAACCCTCAAACTAACAATCTGCTCTTCAGGTGCTATTTCCCTTTCTTAACTGTGTGTGTGTGTGTGTGTGTGTGCGTGAGAGTGTGTGTGGATTCAGTCGATTTTCATCATAGCTCCTCTCTTTCACTTTTCCATCAGTCTTTCTTATCTCTTTCTTCTCAACATCTCACCTCAGTTCACCTCTGCCCTTGTCCTTCTTTCCTCTCCTTCCTCTTCCTCTCGGCCTCTCTCCAGCTTCATCCCTACATTACGTCTCCTCCTGACAAATGAGGCCACTGCCTGGACGCAAGCAGCGGTGCATCAAGGGCACGACTCCAGAGGGCTCAGTCAGTCAAACGACACCGAAGTCCTTTCCACCATTCTCCTGTTCTCAGCCTTTTTTTTTTCTCGTACATCTGTTCGTCACTGGCTCAGCTTTGTAAAAGGCTGAGTGAAAGTCAATTTCAGATATGGTGACTGACTTCTCTCTTTGGTCACCATGTCTGCATATATAGATACTCAGTCTGTGTGTCTTTGCGAGGCTTTTTCTGAAGAGGGTTCTTCTGTGGATGAGAGGTAGAATGTCACCTATGGAAAGAACAGACAGCTTATTCTCTTATCACACTTGAGGTATGATGATGGGCTCTACATGACGTTTTTCACTGTTTCATTCAGGCACTGCTCTTACAGTAAGTGGGTAGATAATGTGAGGTTTTTGTTACACCTCCAACAGCCGTGGCAGCAGGCGTCACATTTCCCGTCTGCCTGTCTGTCTTTCTGTTCCATACCAGTGAATGTAATATCTCTTGACAAATTGAGTTTATTTCCTCAAATTTGACATAAACAATCACTTGATCTTAAGGATAAACTGACCAGATTGTGGTAGTCAAAGGTCAAAGGTCAATGTCACCCCGACCTAATAAAATTTGTTCTTGGCTGTAAGAGACTTCACTAAATATTTTACATTTATTTTATGTCTAAAAGAATAAAATAATTACATGATTACTGATGACTGATGAATATCAACAAAGTGTATATTTAATGTGGTGAACATAAACACTAAACAAACTCTGAAACTCTAAGATGCATTTTAGTGTCTTTCACCTCCTTGTTTTGGATTTACAGCCTGAAACTTTCGAGTCTCAGCGCTCTCGTAAAACCTGTGTCCAACAGCAGCAACCAGCACCTGTTTTCAGCATTCAACCTCTGATAAAAACACTGTTTGCTCCCTTTCCAACACCAATATTCCAACAGCTGATAGAAATAGTTGTTGGTAGCTGGTTTATATAGTGGAGCATTTAAAGCCACAAATTTTCTCATGAGTGGAGGGAAACCAAACAGAGCAGGGAGGAGTGTTAGACTTTCATCTATCAGATAGTCACGAACAGGCTCTTCATAAGTGCTAAACTTGTACTGTGTCTTCACTGTCAATTTGCAATGTTTTACTGATACTTTCATCATATTTACTCAAAAGCTGGTAATATGACACTGTTAGCTAAGGGCAAAAACTCAGTTAATAAGAAAAACTATTAAGTAACTGGTAAAGTAGTAATGCAGCTATCAAATCATGTGACAAAAATCTGCAGTAATGTAATAAGTCTCTTAAATCACAATGTTGAGTCTAAGTAACATGGTCATTTAAAGCTTTGTGCCAGTAAGTTCTGGCAAAAAATAAAAGCTATATTTACTTAAACAAAAAACTTTTAGAGCTACTGACAGACCAAAACAAACAAACAAACAAACAAACACTCATCTCTTCTTATAGAGGGAAATGCCCACGACAGCACAACAGATAAAATCATTTGTTCAGCACATTGCAGTAATATTTCTTAAATATGCTCATACAAAATCAATGCAATTAGTGAGACTGAGAGAGAGGATGTTGCATACGTTGGGTGTGAGTCTGTGATGCTGTACATCTAATTACACTACATTTAATCAATGCACATCTCCTCAAATGGTGTATATGCAGAACATAAAGAGGCATGAGGGGAATGTCGTGTTACCCAACAGTGTTGGCATCAAGTGTTAAAGCAAAAGATACATGTCAGGCATTGCTTTCTTAACAATGGCAGTGGAACAACGTGGGGATTTCAATAATTATTTATACCTGTTATATAAGATAATTAATATTTATTTTAAAAAAACAAAAAGATATATATATTAAAATTACAGCCATCCAAAATGTTGGCTGGGCTGTGCTTCCATCAGCTTGAGTACACTCAAGACATCTGATGTTATACAACTTTAGTGTGGACTTTGAATTGATTCTATTTGAACGTTAATAGTGCAACAAATGAGCAAAGCTGCCAAACTTAATATGTAATTTCTAACTGCAGTCTGGGTTGAGGAAGTTTCTATTCCAGCTCTGTTATGGTATTGTAGAAAATTCTAATGAGTATCATGATGTAGATGTATATCGGGTATGAAGTTCTCTCTTATTGGTTTGATCTTTATTCTATAACTTCTTTGCTTTAATTACCAAGTTAAATTTGTGACATTCCAACTACAAAAAAAAGCGCACTATGAGCACTATCACTGGATTGACAGAGATTTTTATCCTTTTAGCTGTTGTTAAAAAGTGGATCAAATAAAATATGAATTTTCACATATTGTTTTAAGATGGCTGAATGTGTGTTTGCAGATGAAGGTGTATTTATGTCAGTTGACATCTCCATTTTGCTTGAGTGTCTAGAGACAGGAAGGCTTTAAAAAACTGCCCCCCCCCCACACACACATACTGCATGCTGACTCAGACTAGATGTGATGGGAAATGTGCTGTTATGTTGAATTATTGACCATTACTGGAAGCCAATCCAGAGGGAATGATGTTCTCTGTGTAGGTGGTTGGTCTTACATGCGTGGGATTGAAGAGTAATGACACTTCCAAATTAGTATATCAGCACAATGTTCAGCGCAGGCTGCTTCCATCGCCGGAAGACTATATGTAACATACTTTCTTAATGTTTTTTCAGTTCAGTGTTGATTCTGCTTCCTGTACATTTCACTTTAAACAAAGACAAATACTGTTCAAACTGTAAGTGTAGGCTTTTATGCTGGAGGCTATGTGGAGAAAAGACCAAGAGACTGAGAATGTACAGACATTCTGTAGAAAATGGATGATGGATTATACGTGTAAAAAACCTCCTTGTATCCTTAGCAACAGTTTCATCTCATAAATAGCACCGTTTTGAGTTGATACAGTCTCTTTGAATTTCTCATTGCTATATTTACTTGGCTACCAACACCTTGTACCCATGTGCCACACAGTTTTATTCTTGCAGAAGTGTGACAAAAGGGAAATGCTGTCACTGAGAAACAAAAATCTCGAGAATTGGTGTTTCTATCATTTTGTGGTTACCTTAAGCCCATCATTTTTTACTAAACTGTTTTTTCTCTTTCTCTTGCAGCTCTCTTTACAGAGGTGCCGCATGACATGACGACGCACAGCGGGGAGGATGTAGAGATGGCTTGTTCCTTCCGAGGGGCCGGCTCTCCCTCCTACTCCCTGGAGATCCAGTGGTGGTACATCAAGAACCGCAGAGACTGGCAGGAGAAGCCTCCGCAGATCGATAACAATGTAAGCCGTGAGGGACAGGAGGCTGTTGTGAGTCTCCACAGGGACTGGCCACTTCTACCAGCTTAAGAACAGAGAGATTTGATAGAAATAAATCCACATATTTGTTCTAGGGGGGGGGGGGGGGGGGGAATAAAAAACAGTTTTTTTGATGTGAATATTTAGAAAAAATAC
>JAQMCX010000029.1:8006297-8046106 GCA_029814765.1 Acanthurus leucopareius
CCCCCCCCCCCCCCCCCCCCCCCCCCCCCCCCCCCCCCCCCCCCCCCCCCCCCCCCCCCCCCCCCCCCCCAACAACAAACAGTTGTTGTGATGTTCATCTTTAGTAAATATACGGAAATATCCTGAGTCAGTTATCACACATTAACACCTCATGTTTTCAAACCATTAACAATCCAAGCTAAAAGTATTAACTGCGAAAACATTAACTTAAAGTAATGACTAAACTGTTTAAATAGTTAGTATAAATCATGAATTACGTGAAACAGTAAAATATTTCAGACAATGACATGGTATGTTAAGCTAAACACCTTAATTTTAAATATAGCTACTCAAAATTATTGAAGTAACTGTAAAGAAGTTAGCTTGAAAAAAAAAATAATTGCTTGAAAATGAAATACCAAATGAACTTTTAAAATAGTATCCTATCAGCTTGGAAATTATTAGCCAAAAGTCATAAACAAAATATTAATTAGCTTAAAATGAGGATATTATATACAGTCATGAATTTGCAGTTGAATTAGACTGCTTATCTAAATGTACAAAAAAATGCTGTTTAGTTTGAAAAAAAAGCAGATGTTTTGTGTTGTTATTTTAAGCTAAATGTTTAGAAAATGCAATTTTTATACTTCTACTTATCTTACCAATCAAACTATTGAGTTTTTCCAGGACAACAGAAAATAAAATGGAAGCAATGTCCTGTATCATTAAAATGCTTGTGATTAGAACCTAAAAGCTACCTGGATATTTGTGAGGTCTTTTATATTACTCACCAACCAATATTGTTTTTTCAATGTTAAACGTTGTGTTTTGTTTTTTGCTTTTTTTTTTTTTTAGTAGTAATACAAGGTCCATTTTCCGTTTCCATTTGCAGTTTAATTCATCTGAAAGAAATTCTCAAACTGAACCTAAAGCTTACAATATCAGGAAGAGGGAAATGCAATATTAGCCATGGCAGAAACCCTCTGGTACGGAAACGAAGGGATAATTGCTGATTAGCATTTGCCAGCACTGGGGGAACAGGTTGACTCTCTCCCATCATGGGGAAACTCAGGCTCCCCTGTTGTGCCTCTAGACACTATAATTGGCACTGAGAAAGAAATAGGTTTTCAAAATCTCTGTCTGCTCCATGCATAATTCATACCTATACCCAAAAGAATATCTCTGTGCCTTTGCATACACATTCGCACACACTCTCCTGCTCCGAGGCTTATGTGCTCTGTGCTGTGGCGGAGTGTGTGGTCATACACACATATTTGAACATGCATATATAAGCATGCACATACACTCACATGCACATACATAATCATACATAAAGCTCAACCACCAGAGAAAACAGTAACTACATCGGATCAGCAATCCAAGAAAGCTAAATTTTGATTAAGAGACACTGCAGAAAACATCAAATCTGTTTACCCACCGTTATATTTTGCTTTTGTAAGTCAATGAAATGAGATATTTTTAGCATTAGTTATTTTTGGAAATGCACAGCCTCTATCAGCCTTCTGTCACTAATGCATCGTCCATATTTGTGTGCAGGTTGAACCCCTGGAGGAAACGTCCAAAGATGCCACCAAAATTAGCGTGAGTTTGATCTAGCTAACCGTCAACTAGTACAAAGTAAAGACAAAATGAAAGAAAACTTGATTATTTTGCAAAGTCATATTTTCATTCATGGATCGGTGCTTCATTGTGTTGAAAAAATTGTTTATCTCATGTCTTCCACGTGCCTTTAAATGAGAAAACATTGTTTTTGGTCCCCACTAGGTGGTAAAAGTTGTCGGCAGCAACATCTCCCACAAGCTCCGTCTCTCTAGCGTCAAGCCATCAGATGAGGGCACGTATGAGTGTCGTGTCATTGACTTCAGCAGCTCTGTGACGCAGCACCACCGTGTTCGAGCCTACCTCCAGGTGGTGCCTGAGAGCAGTCAGGGGTCGGATAACATCAAGCTGCAGGAGCCAGGGTACCGGTCACAGGGGAACCACCCACACCCACATCATCACCGAGCAGAGGGCAGGGAACTGAAGAGGAGATCAGCTGGCAGCACCACTGACTGTAATGAGAGCTGTGTGCTTTAGAGCGGGCCACCTGTCTGTCTGTCTGTCCGTCTGCATGTTCATGACTTATCTCCAAAGAGGGACGGTCATCAGCACACACATGTCACCACAGAGCGAGGCGTAAGATGTAACGGGACCCTTTGTGTTTCACAATTTGTTTGTCTTTATTATCGCTGTTTGGATGCCAGTGCTGTTGAATGTCAGTGAAGGGCACAATTTTATTGACAGCACATAAGATTGTGTTCTTTCTGTTGCTTAATTTGTCCCTGTGCTTTTCCACATTGCATTAAATTTGTGTTAATGTGACATTAAGGCTGTAATAACTGAGAACAACTTTATTTTGTTATTTTATGCAGGCAGAACTCTTTCAGTGGCTGAGTATCCAAAACTTTTCCTCATAAAGTTATAGTACATGGCAGTGGAAAGTCAGAATTATAGATGATTCCCTGATAAGGACAGTGACTATGACGATGACTACTTCCTTTGCAATGTGCCAGTTCTTCTGTCTTTTATTCAAACATATCCCAGAAGCTGCAGTATTTTAATGTACATGCTTTGTAAGGAATAAAAAAATCTTAATTTCACTTATGTAAATTTAGTTTCATCACCTGTATTTAGCTTTCTTTACCACAACCAGAATGTTCGTCAAAAAAAAGTTAACTTTCACACATCAAGGTAATATGTAAATTCTTGTGTATATTCATACTTGGCACCGTAGACTTTAACTGTTATCATTTAAATGAAGTTTACTCTGTGCTACTTAACCAAATGATTCAAAGAACACACCTGTGGTATGTTAATCACCTAAAACTTTTGTCGACATTTCCCCAAACACTATAACTTTTATGGAGTTTTTCATTGGAAATCATATTTTCCTCTTGACTGTGTTTGTTCTAAGTGCTGCTGTTTGATATCTGCTCTGTTAAATACATTCATTTGAAATGACTTTGGTCTTTTATTTTTCTGTAATTCCGCCATTCAGCTTTTGTACTTAATTAAATCGGCTTTTAAGAGAAGTGACAAACATTTGAATGTGCAAACTGATTGGCGATAAAACAGCAGTGATGCTTAAGCTCCAACAGTTGTGATGCTTATGTTACATGTTTGTGCTCTAAGAGTGTGAGGGAAACCAGTTTTGCTGAAGTTAAAAGTGTGAGTAAAACATGTGTTCTGCAAAGGTAAATCTATTGATATGCAGCAAAAACGTAACGCTTTTTGATTCTTGGGTGTCCTTGAACTGAGAAACAAAATCCCATTTTATGGTATTTAACTTTACACATGTTGTGGATGGGGGGGACAAGAGCCAATAACTACCTACTCTTTAACAACTACATTATGTGAAAAGAGTGGGTAATTCAGTACCGACTCTCTAAAGATCAACATTACATAATATTACTAATAATATTACTCTCCGCAGAAGCTCCCCACTCGTTTTTATTACTTGCCATTACAGTTTGTGGCCTGAAGAGAGCAGCACTTCCTTAAACTATGGGTAAACCAATGACGTGCATGCAGGCTTAAATGCTTACAGATGGTGGTACAAATATGTTTCTACCAAACTGGACATTTGTTTAAAGCTCATAGGACCAGAAGTACACATTGTACAGAGTAGCACTGTACTTATAAATAAACACAATATGCCTGTGCTATCTCCATATAAATGGATCTGGACATTAAATGTGTGTAGAGATGATCTTCCTATTCTTTTTACTGAAGAATTTTGATCAGTGTTGTTGGGCTAAAGCTTTTAATTTTGTCTCACTTTATCATTTTGGCATATAATGTGTTAATTAATATTTTGCCTTAATAAATCAGTGATATATTTGCTGTACAAAACAACATCTAAGTAAAAACTTCCCAAACCCACACAAGCCTCTACTGTAAGTAGAATGTGCAAAAAATCTTGTTATTTGCACATTAAAAATGCATTCTTGCTTTTGGTCAAACATTTTATCTATCACATAAAAAACTGTCCGAAGAGAATCTGACTGGTTGAAACATCGTCACAAATAATGAGAGACCCAAGTCTTTAGTGCAGTAAACTTTATAAAAGTAGTACAGTAAAATAAAAATAATACTCATCAGTTCAGATGGTAAGTAAAAATAGCACATGCTCTGTTTTAACATTCTTCATGCACATATTTGATTAGCCTTAATGTGTGCAAATAGCACACTGTCTGGTCACATTTAACTGTCTATAGCCTTGAATAAAAATACATTCACATGAGTAGTACTCAAGTACTCAAAAGGGAAAGCATTTTTTGTATGGCACACTGTAAAAAAAGGATGCATTTATTTATCCTTAGATGGATGAACGGTTGTATAATGTACTGTAAAAGTCTGACAGGCTTTACTTTCCAATGATGACATTTCTGTAGCCCTTGACATGACACAACTTGTTGCTGTTGAAGTCGACCACCAGCTTTCTCAACCCAAAGTGGGTGGGAGTGAAGTAAATTTTCACCTTGGCATCTTCCCCGGGACCCACTGGTGAGCTCAGCCTGCAGGGTAAATATTTAAATATTACACTAGTGAAAGACACAAGGGGGATTTTTACTATATAAATATTTGTCTAAATATTTCAATGATCAATTCTAACTCATGACAGACTATTTATGGAGACAACACAGATAAAGCTGCTTTTACTGCTTTACAGAGAACTAAATATCCAATTTTGTTTTCAATTATAATTTCATTCTCCCTCTTGCACCAAGATCAGTGCAACAAATCATAGTACAATATAAAAGTTACAGTTACTAATGTATGATGGAGCAGCTGCTCTGTTTGTAACTCAGGAAAATTAATATCTAGGGACTTTTACAACCTCTCAGAGATGACGTGGCCCCCGGTGAGGTTGGCCCCCTCGATGCTAAAGCAACAGCCATCCAGCGTCTCTGGCAGAGGGTTTTGTAGGGTGATCTCTGCTGCTAGTTTCCGATTCTCCTTTGGTTCACCCAGGATCTGCAGATCACAGGTGTTAGTGAATGGAAGTCTACAGTAAGAACTGTACTGCTTTGCAAGGCCCAGGCTTTGTTTATATATTCTATATGTGTTATTAACATTGTTCTAGTGATTAACTTGTTTTATTATTTTTCTGATGAATTTTTCTGATGAATTGTTATGGCTGAGTTTGACTTTGAGTTTGTATTTAATTAGACTTTTGAGGTGTCTTCACATAGTACTGACACTAGCCAAAAAACCCTGTCTCTTGATGCAGGTCAAACACTCACTCTGACTTTTATTTCAGGATTTTCCAGGACAATGTTTCTCACTGCCAACATTGGCTCGCCACTGCTGTATTCAAACAACAGAGCTGCCAGACGGATTAAGTTGTCCTCAGTGAGCTGGTCTCCGTACTTAGAGTAGTTCAGCCTTAGTGGAACTCGCCTCTCTAGAAAAAAACATGTAGAGATTACACTTACAGTGAAAAGTGTATACAGCATTCAAATTTGAGCACATGGTGGCTTGGCTCACCTGCTCCTGGTGAGAGCTCAACGTTGAGTAGGTCTTTAAAACCACAGTTTCCACCTGTAATCCCATTGTAGGACACGGCGCAGGATCCGAACAGCAGGCGGCACTTTTTCTCGCTTTGCGTGTTGTTGGTAACCACAGCAAACACGTCAAAGTCGCAGCCCTTCCTCATGTCTGCTGAGACCTTTATAGTGAGGTCCAAGCCTTGGTTTTGCAGCTGCTGGAGGAGCTTGTTTTGGTGGTTGGCCTTCTTGAAAGCCTCCCGCTCTTCATGCGAGCCTGGAAATATGGAACCAACACAATCACACACTGGAGACTCATGTGACAACTTTAAGCAATGCCTACAAAAGTGGACCTAAGCTCTATGTACTTAGCATGACAAATTGCCAGCATAAGTAAGGGAGCACACAGCTGACATTCGTAAGCAATGGAATTTAAGAGTTGGCGTTATGTACATTAGAAAAAAAAAAATGCATTTGAGGAATGTAAGAATTTACACACATTAGACCTGTTGGTATGTAGAGGAGGTCTGTATATAGTTAAGGTCCTAGGTTTGTTTACATGTACAGGGTTTCCAGCTGCTCAGCTCTACCTTCAGGGTACTTGTAGAGATGAGTGATGTCTTCTCTAGCGTCACTGCCCACACTCTTTGTGCTTATATTCTGGCCCACGAGTGCAGTGGAAGTGACTTTCGATGTGGTGCCGTCATTTTTCTTCATGTACGTGATGACATCAGCGTTGACCTCAGCAAAGACAAATGGGGCATCATACCTAAACGTGAGCTCGCCCTCCTTGATGGCCTTGACAGAGATAGGACCACAGCGGTACACCCCTAAGAGAAGAGCCACCTTGGTGAGGACACGTCTTGATCATAAATGGTCTCGTGGGTTCCTCGGTGCCTTGTGTTCATTACCTTGACTTTTCTCCTGGGGTGTAGGGTCACTGGCCTGCCAGCCGTCAAAGTCAGATTTAAGGTCAGGCCTGGTCATCCAGCTCTCCACCCAGCAGTGGTAATTCCTACAGAAACAATACACACCATCAACACTTGAATACCAACTAAATCTCTGCCGTGCCATCGGGGTTAGTAAAAAAGAATCTTAATTGCAAAATATTTGGCCAGAACTCTTCTGAGCCAATAAGACATGAATCAGATTACACAATTTTTCTATTTCCCTCCATAAAAGTCTTTCAGATTGAAATTAAAATCTTAGAGTCCCCCAAAATAATGAATTATTTTGTATGATGCACTTGTATTGTAAAATTTGATTTTGTAAGCCACATTTGGAAGAGAGAGAAAACACTTTGCACTTCGGAGGTGTAATATGTAACACTTTGGCACCAGTTCCAGTACAATTCTTCAAAACTTGTAGATCATTCCACCCAATCTTAATTCATTTTAATTAATTAAGTCTGTTAAGGACCCATGTGGTTAAATGGTTCAGGCACCTGATTTTCACCCTAATGGCCCAAATTCAATTCCTACTGTTGTATTTCCAAATACTGTTTAAACTAGACATCAACCCCGTACAAAAAGCACAAGTTACCTAATATGACCTCTGTACAGGAACTGTACTGTTACTGGTTTTAAAATATTACTCATTGCACCATTAAATAGCCTTCTAGTCATAAAATTTACACCATTCCAAGTACATTGACACCACACAAGCCGGCCCCCTACTATCCTATAATATTCATTAAACTTTCCTGTTATTACCAGATCATTTCTCTAGACTGAATGGGTTCTCCATTTTCATTGACGAATCGTTCAATCGCCAGGTTGCTGTTGCTGTCGTGGGCCGACAGGTAGTTGGTGACAACTCTGCAGGGGATGCCGAGGGCTCTTGAAACTAACAGGAAACAAAAACAATGATATCGGTAATATGACACTAAGAGGAGGAGCTAAATGCATATCATGACTGTGTGTTTATATATATATATGTTGTCATGTTCTGTCAAGTGTGTTTCCCAATGATAGGCCGCCAGGCTCCACTTTGTCCTATCTTACTTGTACAGGCCACTGCAGCAAACACCCAGCACTGTCCGTAGCGAACAGGCTGACAGGCTTGTGTGTCCCAGTTGCGTAAAATCTCTACACTGCCCTTCCAGAACATGGGGCTGACGCCTCCTTCGTAGCCATCTGACCATTTTCCAAGGATAACCCCTTTGTCATCATTACAATTCACCTAAAAGGCCAAAAAAAAAAGTGTAAACCTTTCTTATGTACAAATCTATGCAAACAAAAAATTATAAGTATGTCTGTCTAATTAGAAAAGTGGATGGAGATAGCACAAGTGAGTATAACTTACCATGGCACTGAGCACTCTGGAAATATAGATGGGTTTTTTCCTCAGTGAGCAGTCTTTGCCAGAATTTTTCAGACATTTAGGATTCATGTCCAGAATCTTCAGACAGATATCCAGGATCCCACTTTCAAACTGTAGAGAAAAAAGGTTTTACTGCTGATTAGTTTTTTGTCAGCATGATTCAAAGTTAAACATTCTCTCTGAACTCAATTCAACATAAACAGGTGCAAACATGTAGCAAGTAAAATGACCATATCTGCCAAGCTGTGTAACTGCTTATGCAGGCAAACTTGAGTAGAAATCAAAGAAAAATTGAGAAACAATAACAATCCTCCCATTTTATCAGGCCCAGACTTTCCACTGTCAGATATAAAAATCTGAGCTAATTGCAGTGACAGATATGATGAAAATATTGCTTGTTTGCTCTTATATAAGACATAATAAATCACTTAAGAAGCTGACATTTTTATTTCTAACACTGCACATGTAAATGCAGCAGCCAGTAGCTCGTTTAAACTTTCTACATTCTGATCTGCTATATTGCTGAAACACAAATGACCAATAAGAGAAATACACCAGTTTTTTTCTTTTATATAGTCTATTCTGTGTACATGTTCCCTTAAATTTTCTCTTTGTAGCATGAAGGGCTAGAAACTTTAATTTTCTCCTGCAACCCTGTGTTTCACACATGAATAACATGTGGCTTGTTATCAGAATGACCGTGATGAACTCCACCCTGGCAAAATGTTCGCTTGGTTGACCACAGTATGTGTGAGAGATGTAAGTGAGGCTGACAATTTCTGTGTTGGTGTTGGTACCTGGCCAAAGTTCCAGGGAGTTGGTATGGGATGTTTGTAGCTGCCTCGAAAGATGATTCCATCCTGAGATAAGACATATTCCTCCAAGTTCTGCTGATTGTCCATGTATACTACATCTCCTGTTGCCAAAATACACCACAAACAATACAAAGAGTTTCCTTATGATGACCTGAGTGGAACATGGCTGGAAAACTGTTTGTCTGACTTGCTTGGAAGCAAAAACACACGTCACTCTGCATGTGATAGTCTATTTATAGCATTTTAATAGAATTCCAAACTTAGTTATCGAAGGAACAGGATTTTTTAAAATTTTAAGAAATGCTCCCACTGACTTCCTTGTCAAAAGCTAGATGAGTAGGTCATTATTATTCTCATATATCGGTCCATTCAATACAGCCAAAACCTGAAGCTAGTTAGCATGCATAGTTAGCTTAGCATAAATACTGGAAATAGGAAGGAATCATCTAGCCTGGTTTTGTCTTAAGATAAAAAAAAATCTGCATAATGACATCTGCAAGCTCACCAATAAACATATTATATGTCTCATTTTCTGGCTGTCTTCATTCAAACTAATTGTGGCCTTAAGATTTACAGAAGTGTCTACTGCCTGTGAAGAAATAGTCTGACTAATAACCGCAATTTGCCCTTTTAAACACTTCTGTTTTTGTTTTAGTTAAATATATTACATGTTTAATGGTGAGTAACAGAGGTGTTGGTAGGGTATTTTTTTAACTTTGAACTTTGGAAATTTTTCATCTGTTTCCATTCCTGTGCTAAGCTAACTTACTAGCTACTTGCCGTTACCCTATATGTCTTTTCATATGATATGAGAGTGGAAGTGCAAGATCTTATCTGACTCGTGGCAGAAAATACTTTCCAAAATGGTACTATGGCCCAAAAATCAAGAAATAATTATTAAACTAAAACAACTACAGTTCCCCTATAATCATTGCAGCACTGCTGCTGAATAAGTCCTGCCATTAGCCCACTGTGAAATGAAACATGATCAACAAAGCACTCTGTAGTCTAAAAACACAACACAAGATACACAACATGACAGATTGATGTATGATCTGTTTACCCACCTGGACACCAGGGGTTGAAGAGCAGGATAAACTCAATACGGCCTGATTGCCCCAAGGTCAGGGTGTAGCGGCCTATGGGTGCATCAGGAGCAGCGCAGATGGACAGGGCAACCATGTCACCCGGGGGGCTGGTGACAGCAGCACTCCAGCGGGAAGTGTCGATGTTGGCAGACAGACCAAAGGAGGCCCTGGTGCCATACTCCACAGAGGGTTCAGGACCTGCACGTAACGGTGAATATAGTTAAGAGCCAAGAGACTGGGTGTGGGAAACAGCCAAGAGATTTGGTAAAACCCTTGTGTCCCAAGACTGAAAACCCAGAGGGAATACTGTTACTGTTTTCCCAACCCTGCCTAATTTTAATTCAAACATCCCCAGAATCTCATCTCATGCATGGACAGCATAACTGCATAATAGCACCTAATTATGACCAAAACTGATTGGAACTCATAGCTCCCTCAGCGACCTCATTTCAGACAAAATCATGTGTGCTCACTCCAGTTCGAAGAGTAAAATCCTTCACAACTTTCACCCAGTACGGCCATCTAAAGCAAATGCAGGTCTTTTGATCACGTCCTTCTCATTGGGTGGGATTAAGGGTCTTACTTCAATCCATCCAAATATACTTGCCATTTAAAGGTTGACAATGTTATCTATGGATATGCACATGCTTTCCTGTTGGCAAGCAACGCTTCCTCAAACAGTTGAATTTGGCAAGTGGCAGCTGTCTTATCATACTCGACATGAAAAGTTTATCTAAGGGTACACTAAGGAGAAGAGACAGATTATTAAGGTAGGGTATCTTGGGTTATTCTGAAAAAATTTTACATTTAAGGTAATTAACAATACCAGAACAATATGTGCAAAAAGCAGAGCTTAATTACAGAGAAACCAAAACAATATAATACAAACACTGGGTATGCTCATTGTAAAGGCCAGTAACAGTAGCACCGACCACTGTACAAGGGAAAATAACTTTCCAATGGTGGTTTCCAATGCACACCCTAACTTCCTGAAAGATAGGACACAAAGCCAGTTTTTTTCCCTTCATCCTGTGATCATTAAAGGATCATTATTTCACCCATTCCTCACATTGTGAGTTTTTTTCTCTTTTATTTTATATTATATTTTTATTCTCTTTATTCAAAGGAAACCTCATATGAAAATTGCATTTGATCATTAAGTGATACTTAAACAAGTAAGTTTGAATCTTCTAGTAATCTATTAAAACTAATTTGCTGAATTAAGAAAAGCCATAAAGAAGGAGAAGCACCTGTTTCTGCAACACAGTCAAGAGAGCTGACTCCTGGCTGGAAGCTTCCGGAGCGAAGGTACAGGCTGATTGTGAAGGCTTGGCCTCTCCTCACGATCAGAAGATCTATACCGTTGAGATCGGTACGATGGTCGGTGTTGTTGAACTCACACTCCAGGTTCCAGCGATCAATGTCCAGAGCTTAAAGGAAAGAGGATATTTAAAAACAAAAAACAACAAATTGAGGCTTAAACCATGACCCACTTACCCTTGAAACGAGAAAAATTTAGTTGCAGAAAAACCATTTTAAGATTCTTGTAATTTTCTACAATGGATTCAAAATATGCTAGATGGCAATTAAAGGTTTTTCAGCATATTAATTGAAATGTGAATATTCTTAGTTCTTATTTTAGATAATAATAATAATAATAATAATAATGGAGCACTTTAATTGCTACAACATAATCGTCATGATGTGCATGTTTAAGTTTAAAGCTGTTTCAAGGACATTGAATATTTAATGAAATTTACAAAGTCCAACAACTATAAATATACTTTTTATAAATAAGTAATTTAAACTTTGTAATTGAAGAATTGTGGAAAACTAAACAGAAAAATCCAGGTAACAAGAGTCTGGATTTCTTCATGTTTTAACTATGCATGTGTTTTTATATTTTCTAAAAAACAAACTAAACTACTTACTTTTCTGGCTGGTTTTAACAATCTTTTTGGCATTATTATCCTGACTAATTTAGATAAAGAAAATTGTCAAATATTTGCAAATATTCATCATCTGTTTATCATTTAGCAAATTCTGTGGAGTTTGGAACAAAACCAAGGACTGCAGGACACTTGCAGTCATTTATAATAAGATGGTATTACATCACAAGGCTTTCTGTATGACTCTAATGAGATGTAAACACAGACAGAGACTCAGAGTCACACAACCACTCCTTTTCTCGAGGGCTTGTGACTAAGAGAATCCCTCCCTCATATTTCCTGTTGCAAGAAAAGTTTAACTCCCCCTATATGTTGTCCTCCAGCTGCCTATCCAGAGGCTGGGCTGTTCCACGACATGTCAGGAGGTTAACCTGTCCCCATACGCAAGTTTGTGTGTGTCAAGGCTTGGCTGAGTTGAGCAAACAAAGGCTGAGCTGCAAAGACTTCCTGCTGTTTTACATGACTTTCATAGGAGACCGTTACACAGTATTTCTCTGATGTTTTACTGAACTTGACCTTTGTTCAGTCCCTAATTCAGGACATATTAGTGTAACTAATCCAGGCAAATGCTTTAAAGATGACAATGCTATGTAGTCTGGAACAGCTGGAGACTGTAGTTGGAGGATTGCGAGGCCTTTGCTGTCCTGCCTTTGCATATTCACCATTCTTTAAGCTTACATTTGATTCATGCAAATTGATGAGGTACCATCTGGAGAAATAAATATCTAACTTGAGTCAAGGAAATTGATTTTTTTTCACTTTTTCCTTTTGAGGAGAGAAGAATTTGAATTCCCTTGCACTTCAAGGCAAGAGAGTCCAATAAAACTGATCTAGTGCTTGCAAAATGTGAAAACAATTACAAGGTGTAACAACATATAAATGTCCCTGACCGAAAACCTTAAAAAAACAACACACTAATGGTGCAATGGGAGACTGGTGTCATACAGTGATTTGGGGTTCTTGTGGCTACACGATGAATATAAAGGAAATCACATTTTGATTTGCTCCCAGACTGCAGGGCAACAGCATGTGTTGTTACAGGTGAAGCCGTTGCAGATGTTATGCATGTGTGGTGTGCAACCAAACTGAGCACTTTTTTTTTTTTTTTACAGCTTGCAGTTTATTCTATAGGCATATGCATATGACTTGTATCAGCACAGTGGTCATATATGAAATGCTTGGGCAGAGATTCCTCAGCCTTGACCTTGCCCTCCCCAGTAACCCTTACATACTGTAGACGCCCACACTTCACTCCCACTGTACCACCATGACCCCCACCACAGAGGGACTGTTTCATGAAGAAGCACTGGGAGCGGCAAACACCTTATAAGGAAATTAAAACAAAATGTTTGTGGTTTAAACTGGGTGGTGGTCAGGACAGTAAACAAAAACTATTCTAATTCTGGAAAAATAAACATACAAACTGTCATCAAAAGTGAAAGGAGTTTTTAGTCTTGTAGGTAACACCCATGCTGACTTAAGAGCTCCATTACAGACACTTTCAATATACAAGTAAATGCTTTGAGAACATATAACAGATGGAAAACAGGCAAGACTGATTCATCAATATGCTGCTTGTTTCACATCCAAATACATGGTGTTTTTGTTCATATTTGTATTTTTGTCTTTCACTTACATCCTGTGACTATAAAGATTAAACGTACTAGACGGCAAAAGTGTTTCTGATCTGACTTTAAACTAGACTTTGCCAGTTAACAATTTTCTATTAAATACAGTATAATGCTGGTTTTACCATAAAATGTCCAATAGTGTGCTTCACGTGCTATGCTACGCATTTTGCCCAAACACAGACACACATGGAACAAAAATTCCAAAAACTTAAAACTTTTAGAGGTGATGTAAGGCAAACCTTGATGTTTGACTGCCCTCTGGCTTTAGGATATTTTAAAAGGGTCCATGAGGGCTTGAGCAAACTATTTATGTGTGTGCCTATAAAGATTTTAGCTGTTGACTGGTTGAGGCCTCAGCTGCTCTCAGCTGTTTTAATAAGTGTTAAGGTCCCAGGGCAAGAATCATCCGCTCAAACATGAGGGTGAAACATTTTTCAGATGCGTTTGTCAGATCTTGCTCAGGTCCCTGATGAACGTGCGCTGGGCAAACAACTGCAAACTACTGAAAACAGCTCATGCTTGGCAATAATATGTGATAACTTACATTTGTCACCTTTGTTATTTTAAGACATCATGTTTACAGAACGCATTTTTAAAACCTGTGTGCCCAGTATGAGTGAAAGTTCGCCCCTCATGGTCAGTTTTTTTTAAATACAAACCCCTATTAAGGGGAAATGTAGGAAGAAAAAATTGGAGCAAAAATCCTTAGGAATTAGATAAATACAAATCATGTTGCTATTGAAAGAATTTTCTACTTTTAGCCACTCAACTGGGTACAGCATAAACTATCACCCAGCTATCCTAATAACTGCAGGAATACCTGGTTTCCATAAATAATTTAAAAAGGTTATTGCAGGCAGTTTGTGACAACTTATAGATAAAAGTAAAGCCGGCTGAACTCACCTTGAGCCATCACTGCTGCTGCTGCTGTGTTCTGCGAAAACTGTTTTCAATGTTTCTTCTGTACAGACGAGAGTACTTGTGTCACTCCTCGCCGTTATCTCCCTTCTATTTGTAGTCCTCCTCGCGCTAGTCTAGTCAGTCAGATGGTGGGCGTGACGCGACCCTCCCCTGAACAGCACGCACCCACTCCCGCGTGTCCACTCGTGCACGCGAGAGCACGCCATGCTCGTATTGCTACATCTTCCAGTAAGGACTCGTCACACACCAAATGTAAGAAGGCGTCCTGGAGCGTGTTGTCTCGTTTCCAAAGACAAGTCTACTCTCTGAACTTTAGTAACTTCAGTGAGAAAGAGTCGAGCCGGCGGAACCAGACCAAGGTAACTGCAGACTGCAGACACTGCTGCTTTGAGATCAGATAAGAGCTGGTATACTGTGGCACGGGGATGATGGCAACCATGTTTAGATTAGTGTCTGATGAAAACATTCAAACCTTATCACCGTTTTAGCTCATTAACTAAAGCAAACCAGGTATTTTTTTAAAATGACTTTCAGTCACTCAACATCCTTGGTAATAATTCAAAGTAAATCTGTGACATTGTTGGGTCATCACTGGCGATTTGGCGTAAGCCACTCAGCTCAGTCATCACACTCACTTCCTCAGCTAAGTTAACTGACGTGAAGCCGGTCCAGCCAAAGTCTTGTTTTTTTTGTTTTTTGAACCATTATTATTTTAACTATCCCACATTTTTTATACATCGTGATAATAACCAACTTTCATAGCCCACAATCACAGTCCGGCTTCAGCTTTTTAACGAAAAATGTATTCCACTTCATTTAATTTAAGCATTATTATCACTCATTCTTTAAACTGCATTTTTAGTATGGCTACAGCTTTTTCAACAGACACTCAAACATTCAGCCTTGGCAGTTTAGCAGCATCCAGTCAGCTTTCAGCATTTACATGCAATTTCATCTGAACTTTTCTAGTTAGCATCATATTGTGCAATACCGTTGGGTGCAGGTGTGTCAGTTGACATATTTCACTGAGGTTCAGGAAGTTTTCACCACCACTGACGACAAGTATTGTCTGTGTATTTAAAGTGTGTAACGTTAGGTTTTTCTTTAGCACCGTAACGTTAATCTCTATTGTTATCCATAAACGTGCTAGTTACCTCTAGGTTATCAATGACACACATACACACGAGCTACATAGTCGCCCTGCCTGTCATGTTCCTTTATTACCATGAACATGAAAACTCAAGTTTATATCCAGTCTCAGACAAGCACCTCCTGCTGCCATACATAGCCTTGCTTATTAGAGCTTCATCTGTCACTCAAAATAATCCCCACCACATGCACTATGTGCTGCTGTTTGGATGAAGTGTGCTTTGGGTAACTGACAGTGCCACTGTGACAGGAAATGTTTTAGTCTTTTAAATGAAAATTTGCACTGGTATATTGATGAGGTAAAGAGGTTATGTTTTTTTTGCATGGCTTCAAATACACAAAAGGAGAATTTTTAAAAACAAAAAGTCATTTATGAAGAAAAGTAAAACATTTGCGACAGCACTCGTTTGAAACTTGCCTGTTTCCCTTGTAAAGTTTGAGAAGTCTAAGCATCAACTGTACCCAAAATGCTAAAGTCAAAAGGCAAAAATGAATTTGTAACTGTGGCTTCAGTAACTATGTCAATATTAGTAGAGGATGAAGCCAGTCATGTGGTTTTCAACCACTCCAGGCAGACTAATATTAACTAAAAACAAGAGTCTTGGCTCCGAAGTTGGTCATTACATCAGTAAAGTGATTTCAGTGATTTACAGAGCTCCGTCCAAACCCTCACTGAGGAAATGACAGAGGGCTTTTGCCAGGGCTCGCATGGCCACTTGAGAGAGACCGTGGCATCTATCACCTGGACTCACTTCCAGATTAAATAATTCATGTGTGTATGGGGGGAGTCAGATTTTTAGTGTCAGAATTTCAATGACAACAAAAGAAACGGAACACATTTGTTTTATTCTAAAGTCTCCTCAAAATAGGTCTCATAAAAATAAAATAAAAGAATTAAGGCAACACATTGCTAAACACTAAAATCACAGACACCCTTCATAGGAAGGGAATGTTTTTTTTCTTTTTCTTTTTTTTGAAAAGGGCAGTAGATTTAATTGATCACACATGTAGTTGAGTGAAGCAATTCCAAAGAAAGTTTCACTTAATGGTTAAAGGGGAAGTGAAACACTTTCAACATTGCAGACATGAAGGTTTTTGGTGCAGAACAAGATCAAATCACAATTCCTTTGAACTACTGTTTGTAATTGCAGTGTCTGTGACACAGCATGATGTGTCTTTGCCGTTTAAAGGTATAATTGTCTTCTGTGCAGTTTTTCTCAAGTTAGTATAGCTAATCCTGATTTTCATTAGGTGCAGAGAGAAGTCTTGGACTTTTTGATATTGGCAAAATCAAACATCAGGATTTATGACCCAGTATCTTGATATCTATATGGCAATTTTTGAGTAATGATAATCGGTAAGGTGTTAAAACAGCTGGAATAGTATGTTAAGTTCAGAAAATAACACCACAGCATATGAAAAACCAGTGAGAGACCACATTTATGCCATATCACACCAACATGACAAAATTATATCACACTATTGACAGATAGCTGCAGTAGTGACTTTGATGTTTTTCTTCTGATACATAAGACTTGGATGATGTTATACAGTAATTTGCTTTAATTTCACCAGGGAAGTTAGTCTACCTCCTATCTCAACAAACAATTCAGCAAATTTTAAAATATATATTACGGCTGTATCAATAAGTGCTTTATATGCTGTATTAGTGCCTCATCTAACATTTTGTGCTCATATTTAAACTATTTGGAAAATAAAAATTAAAGACAGATAGTAGCCAAGAATACTTGAGTTGAGACGTTTCAGTTGGACTGTAAGCACATTAATTAAGTTTATTGCATAAAAATGTCATGTTGCAAAAAAACACATGTAGAAGCCAAGGTAGCACACCCCTCATCACTGCAAATATTTTGTATTTTATAAAAGAAAGCATTACAAAAGACAATATCTTCATACCAGTAGCATATTACTTTGTACAAAACTGTTAATTTAAAAAAAAAAAAATTGCGTTATTTCAGAGGAAATAAGTAAGACACATGTTGTAATTAAGTTTGGTAAACCTGTACAAGAGTCAACTTTCGTACATTTATGATACAAAAAATAGCATTGTTGTGTTAATTGCCTTTGTAATTTTCCATGGACAAGAATTTTTTGAAGTCCCTTGGGATCAGGGTGAGGCATGCTCATATGAGTCTGTACATTTTAATTTCAACAGGATTATTTAGCCTAATTCTGCTACTATTGTAACATTTAGCATTGTGTGAGGAATAAAAGATAAGCAAAGACTCAAATACCATGCAGCAACAACTCTTTGATCCTTTGAAAAAGCTATGAAACTAGACTGCAAAGCATCATCAGGTATGCATTTCAATATGTATCAACTTTTTAAGTTCAGAATACATTTCGGGACATTTTTCCGACCTATTGTTAAGTTGGTGGATTTGAAAGACCTATTTACAAAGTGGTAAAAGATTACAGTTACAGTCGATATAGAAGGATGTCTGAACGAGTGGTTTGGTCTTCACTGTTGACACCAACGGGCGATTGGTCTTTTCTTTAGACTCAGATCCTGTAAGAAGAAAGTAAAATTTTTAAACGACCTTTTCTTTTTTAAAACAGCACAGTTTTTTATTCATAAACACACCAAAACTTAGTGTTTATTACTTAATTGTACTGACCTTGTACCATATCTCACAGGTCAGACTTCAGTGGATTTCCCAACACTGGAGTTCTGGACCTTAAAAAAAAACCCTTAATAATTCAATAATATTCATAGAAGAGAATTGATCTTTAAAAATGAGAAATTACAAGTAACAGGAAAAACAGCTCAAGATAAGGAGGGCAGAGAAAGGCTATTGAGTGACTAATGAATCGCTGGGTGGTTTACTTTCATGCTGCATTAGGTGCTTGATGTTTTTATAAGCACAGAATATAATTTTTAGCACTTGAGGACTCCAAACCATTTCAAATAAACAGAAAAAAACATATCAAAAGACAGAGTTTAATGATGTTGTAGAGTAGAGTGGGATGTCATCATTGTTCAACAACTATCATAGTCAATAAAAATTAATTGTTGTGCTCCATCATAAGTAGTTACAGATAATCAATAGCTTGCTCACTAACTTCCTGTCTCATTCTTGGATGTTATGTCTGGCATTTTTCCCAGTCTTTCCCCAGAAGTTCCACAGATGATTTTTGATTTTACCAATATTATTCTATTAGCTATTGGGGGTCTTAATAGGTCCTGAGTACTGACAGGGGTAGAGGGAATATGAAGCCACCAACAAACATCCAAATGAAACTCCTTTACCTTTTAATAAAAACTACAGCTATTTTTAGGTTTGAACACTGTTAGAAACATTTGGTGTAATTTAGGTCATAACTCATAAGCAACAAAATATATAACATAGGTCTAGACATTTTAATGCAGAAATGTCATATACAATATCTTTATCCATATGAACAATTACCCAGATATTGGTTATGAGCTTAGTGTTGCACCTTGTTAGAGGGCAAATCTTTGGCCTGGTATTGTGGTTTGGACTTGGGCTTTGGCGCAACTGGTGGTTGTTTTTTTTCCAGGAATCCTGCCAGAGCATTTGGTTTGTTGACAACTGCACAGGGTTCAGCTGTGTGATCAACTGGTGCCTCCTTAACGGCAATTGTGGAGGCACAGACAGAGGAGGTGTCCTCCATTTCTCCTCCAACAGCAGAGTGATAGCTGTGACTGGAACTGCTGAAGCCACTCACACTCTCTCCTGATGACTCGGAGCTGTCCACTTGAATAAAGAGAAGACATGATCAGTGAATAGCTGGATGGATGATCCAATCGACCAACCAAACATTGTGCTTTAGTGATAAGAGACATTTTTTAACTTGAACCCCAAGGATTTGACACCGTCAGCCATTGTCATACATGGATGTTTTGGATGCCTTTATTGACCTTATTTGAGAGCAGTAAAACTATAAAAGTTTTTCAGACTCAAAACACGATACCCAGCAGCCTCTGTGAAGCTATTTAGGGACCATCAATAATACACTGACTTGGCAGAGGCATATTCCTGGGTGTACCATTGCATCTGATATATTACACTGAAAATAAATCATGAGCAACATTTTTTAAATACTGGAGTTCAGAACATACTGTTTCACTGAATTATACACACTGAACTCACACAATAAGTTATGACTCCCACTCTCATGGTCCAGGTCATCCTCCTCCAGAGTGCCAGGAGGAGATCCATATTCTCCAAGACCCCCAGAAACCACCCTTCGCTTTGGCCCACACAGGTACAGGGGTCCTACAGGGGACAGGGAACCCCTTCCAGAGGATGAGGAGGATGAAGATAAACTGCTTCCTGATCCAACAGATTTTGGACGTTCCCCAGGAAGGCGATTGTGTAAACCATGTGATCCTGCAGAGGAAGGCACCTTGTTTTCTGCAGAGAGCAGATGAGAATAAGTTTTATGAGAAAAGGGAGTCATAAGCTTGGAAAAGCCAAAAAAGAGTGAAAGTTATCATAAAACTAAAACTACCTCAAATGTTAAAATGAAAGTAACAAATAATCAAGTAAACCTGGTTTACCTCTTCCCAGTAAAACATAGTTGACGGCTCTGTCACTGATCGCTGCATCACTGGGCTGAATGTCCATGAAAGGCTTGTTTCCAATACCCATAAATACTCTTTCCTGCATACGCACCTCTAAAAGACATATGTGAAGGTATTAGCTGAAAAATGGTTCAAGTTCTGGACATGAATGAACATACAAGTTGTAGTTTAATGATGGGGCCATAAACACTACAATGATCGATAGGGGAGAGAGATTCAAAGTAACCAGACTAGACTTCTCATCATTTGCATCCTGATGTAGGGTTTTCCAACACCCTATTTTTTTAAGCAAATTTTTTCTGTTGCTCTCCACAGCCTTTCTCCAGCAACCAAGCTTGTCTCCTTGATGTTATTAAGAACCACATACTGAGAAGAAAAAAGCTCAAAACAGGTGTGCATAGCTGTGGTCAAGTGAGTGAAAGAGGAGGTGGCAGAAAAATGAGCAGAGCAGAGAAAATGGTTAGGAAAACAGGTTAACTCTGCGGCCCTGATTAACAACCATGCCTATATTTAAGAGAACTGTTTGCGCTGGGAAAAAGCAGAAGTAGAACAAGCTTCCAGCTACATTCTTTGTACAGGTAATGCACAGGTTTAGAGATTTTTACTGATCATCTTATTACCAAGTTTTGTCAAATATCTTCATATCAGCCCACACAGGCTACATGCAACTTTTAAACAATCTGTAAACAGAGTGTAAGCAGTGTTTGTGTTTATATGTGTACCTCTGTTGTGCACTGCCTGCTCCCACAGGATTCGCTCCAGGTCCTTTGTCCAGGCATCCTTCACCTCCCGGCTAACTGCTTGAAGTGTGTATGTATCATGAGTTTTCCTCTTCCTGAACCATATCTCAAAACACAGGCCACTGTCACCGCTGTTCTGGGTCAGGCCTACATCCGACGTCTAAACATGAACAAAGACAAACTGATCATGCAAGATGGCAGTTTAAAGAGAGGAGTTTGGCAAGTTTTTGAAACTTTTTGCACTCATAGTATTTTGACTGACTTAGACAAATCCTATGTAATTAGTCAGAAGGTCTACCAAACTGCTGAAAAGGACAGTAAAATGTGAAAGTGTTAGGGCAGAGAACGGATCTCATAAGCAGGGGCAGACTGAGCAACATCAGTTCAGTCGATTTGCCAAAGCAACAACTGTTGTTCTGGTAGCTTATCAGTGGTATTTATGATTTTTGATGCTCGGATAATATATTGTACTTCAAATTGATTCTGCAGCTGTAAATTTAAAGTCACTTGACTACTTTTCCAACTTGTTGATAATTACTGTTTGTCTGTTTTTAACATAATCTTTACAACATTACACTTTGACATGGAGTCAAACTTTGGACAATTCCAAATTTTTGAAACAGTGACAAATACTGGGAAAGTTCCTCTATAGGTTATGAATAAATGTATTGCAAGACATAAGAAAGGTTTCATCATTATGTGAACTTGCATTAACTTGTTTTAAAGAGGAAGTACTGAGGCCTTCTGTTTCTGTAGTGACTGTTTTTGCTGGTGTGTCAGCTATACATTAATTCATTGGAACTTCACATAAGTAGTGTATGTATGATGAGGCAATATGTGGACCTTGAATGACTGTTTGTAGATATATGTGTCATTTCCTACGTCCGTCTTCCTGGTCTTACTGAAGAGGATGAGTTCTTGAAAAAGGAAAATGTGTCGGAAACACTTTTTCTTCCTGAATGTTACTAAGAACTCATCCTGGCGTATCAGCTGGCCCTGCTCCTTCAGATTAACCTGCAGTACAAAAAAGAAAAAGTGACTGACTTGTTAGTGGGTAGAAGTTGCTGCTCTTCAACAGTCAGTCAAAAAAACAAAAACATGAAAATTCATACTGTATATGCCAAGAAAAACGCAATGAAGCAATGTACAGATTTTGCTCATGCCAGTGCAGCCAACTTCATAATACCTCATATATAACTTAATAGTCAACATTTCATGAACTTGGAGTGCAAGAGAAATGATTACTTCATTGAATAAGCAACAAAATTCTGATGACTCCAACTTTATGTCCACTACTCTCCAGATAATGGAGCTCCAGTCCATCGTTCCACACACACATCGCCTCCCTAAACATTCCATGGAAAAGAAGATTAAACTATTACTCTTTGCTCATACTATGCGCAGAGATCTGATCCATTCCAAAATAATAATGAATAACCAACACTATTGCTTAAAAGCAAATATGCATGATAAATGTTTCCACTCTTTACCCTCAGCACACATCATCCCTCATTAAAGTTTGTCATAGTCTTGCCTGTACCTGTTTCCCTACTTTGTGTTTTTTTCCATTACAGGAGATTTCAGTGGCGTTGCCCAATGCTGGAGGAAGGTTGTAAGGTACTCTTAACACACTACACTGTATGTATATAGTATACCTGCCTATGTATGAACCTGAAAAAAAGACATAAAATTCTCATTTCTCAATATCTTTCTAAATATTTTGATCTACATAATGCCACGAATGTTAAAAGAAACAGACTTGTCTTACATCACAGTGGAGGATGGCGTCCATTGCCAGCAGGTTGTTGCCGTGGCGGAGCTGGAACTGGATGACCTCCAGAGCAGCTTTGACCTCAGCCATCTCTCTAGTTTGTGCCGGACCACACTCCCTCATCATGTCCTGCAGCAGCAAGCTGTACTTACTGATCCTCTGCACAGGCTTCAGTAGGTAAGACCACAGATCCATCTTATCCCCAAGCTTCAGCTGCTTTTGCTGGCATACGAGGACAGGAGACAGAGACAGATGTTGAGTATGGTGAATGTCACTAACTAAAGCATGTTATTAACGTCACTCTAAGCATGTAAGCATGCTTTCTTTTGCATTTAGCTCACAGCATTGCCTGCCTAAATATAATCTCCATGTTGTAGCATGGCTGTAGACTCTGCTCTTGTTATAATACACCAATTTCCCTTCTGCTTTGTTTCCTTTCATGGTGTTTGAGAAAATTCATGATGTGGTTTTGAGGAGAGAAATGAAAGAATGAGGAGTAAAGGGAGGCTGGCACTGGTTCTCACCTTGAAGAAAGCCTGTCCATGATTGATGAGAAGGCTATCGGACTGCGGTTTGTTCTTGCTGTAAAGGGCATACAAAGCAAAGCTCTCTCTCTAAAACAAAAAACAAAAAATATAAACTATTAATCACCTTCATTATCAATTAAAAAAGTATGTCATATGCTAAACTGCAGACTGTTTAGGCTGCTGCCTCAGTTCACAGCTGTCAGAGTAAGATCATCCACATCCTAATTAACATAATCAATGAATTCCACAGTTAAGCGTTGATTCCTTGGAAGCTGATGATTTAGCGTCAGTTTATAAACAGGACACATCTGGAAAATCATTTGATAGCATCAACTCAACTGAATAATCATGGTTTAAGCTCATAACAGGAAACAAAGAAGCATTTTGTAACACTGAACAGGCCTACAAATGTGAGTAATGGAAAATACAGTTACTGACACTCTGAGTTGAGGAACAGTAAATTTATCAGAAATTTTCGTGCTTAAAATTTAGAATCATGAAACTTCAGAGCAAACACATTCAATACTTTGGTGCATTGTGAGTAATGCATGTTGCACCTACGTGTCGCAGGAAGCAGCGTCCAACTCTGAAGGGTTCTTCCATGCAGCTCTCCAACTCATTCAGGAAATGATGTCTGTGAAAGTCGTGCAGTTTTTCTAAATTACCAAAAATGCTCCCCCTCTGTCCCCTGAGGTCCTGAGGGACATCGACCCTCTCCAGCTCGGGGAAGTAGTGCTCTCGAACATAACCCAGAGCCTTAACGTACTCCCTCTCTGTGGACAGCAGCTCCTCCATGATCCTCCGCAGTTTCCTGTTCCACATAATACTTATGACTCATGTAAGATACATAAAGTGATTTTATTAAAGCTCATAACAAAATCCAGGTAAGCTTGGTATCATATTCATCTCAACAGTATTTATCTGTCGGTAATACAGTAGTATTAACTGGTGAACAACGGTGCCATTCATGATTATAACTGATGTCATTTGCCACATGCAGGACAGTATCTCTGTGCTTTAGATTATAGCTGTGAGAGGGGGTGTTACTTACAAAACTTTGCTGCTATTGTTTTCTGTTGGTGTGAGTAATGTCTCTGGGGTCCTTAAATCCTTGGGGCTCTGAGTTGAGACTGTGCATCTTTCACTCTCCTCCTCATTACTGCTTCCTTTTGATTCACAGCTCAGGTTTCCCAACCGTAAACTCTCATTATGGGATGAGGGCAGACTTTGGACAGGCTGCAGACTTTGTTCCAGTGTCTGTGTCTTGCTCTGGCAGTGTTTATTTCTTACATTTAAGGGTGAAAAGCTAGAAAAGCTTTTCAAATGAGAGCTCACACATGAGCCCTCACTTAAGGAGCGACCTAAAGGTTGGTGCAAAGAAAAATCATCACCCCCGTCAACCGAGTTGGCGCTCCTCAGATCTGCCTCGCTGTGGTGTTCTCTTGGCCTCCATTTGCTTTCTCGATGACAGCCGCTGTTTTGTGTAGTAGTTTTCTCATTCTGAACTGCTGCTTCAGGTAATTTCTGCTCTTGGAATTCTTCTTTTATGCTCTCTTTCAGATCAGGTTTTAAATGGCCATGGATGCACACAGCAGTGTTGCTTTCATCGTCACTTATAGAGATCTTAACTGCCTCTTTCTGAGGGGTCAGCTGCTTGGTCAGGGTGCATTCGTCCTCCCCCTCTCCACTCCTTTTCTCCTCTACTCCATCATCCCCCTTAGGGTTGACAGCTGTGGTCTGCTGGATCTGGTTCTTATCTACGTCTTTCTTCTTTTTCTGGATCGCCTCAAGACGCTGCCCAACTTCTTGGCACTGGACCCAGGCTGCATTCCATACTCTAATCACTCCCGAGGCCCCTGATCCCACGGCACAGGCCTTAGCTTTCAGAGCCTGGAAGTGTGGGGTGGAGAATTCACAGCTGAATCTCACTACATACATCTGGAGTGTGCTCAGGGTTGAAGCTGAGTAACACCCCTGCTCTACCTCCTCCAAAAACTGACTGCATTCTTTGGCCAGGGCAGATGCCTTGAGTGAAAGGAAGAACATTAAACATTTTAGATTTAAAGGGGAAAAAAAATGCAGGTCAGAATTTTGCAGACAAAGTGCAAATAAGGAATGAAAAACCTAAAGTAGGAACGATGGTGAAAATACTGGGAGCAATGTCAGAACACACCTGCTCACAGAAGCGGTGCACATACACCAGTGTGTCCAGTTCTTTGTGCCTCCGTTCTGCCCGCAACGTAAAGTCCTCCATATTGGATTTGAAAGTGCTGACCATGGTTTTAAAAATGTCTGTTTCAGGACTGGAATCGCTTGTGCCAACAATTTCCTTTGCTTCCGTCACAAGGCTCAAGCCGTATTGTTGTTTCTCCTGTGATAAATGATCAGATTTTAGGTGGAACCTCCCTGTTTGTTTATGCAAGTCACTAATTGACTATAAACTGTTAACACTGCAATTATTTACATTTTTTAACTTTAGGAAAATAAAGGAAAAGTGTTTGGATATAAAGTGAATCACAGACAGCCAAATAAGGATACCTTTTTCACTTTTAATCCATTTTGTTATATTGTTGCAATACCTTAGACTCAGTGAGAAGCAGATCAAACAGCTGCAAGGCTTTTTCAGTGCACACCAGGGTATCATCTGTTGTGTAAGAGTCCTTCAGTCTCTGCTCGCCTTCTGTATTAAACCATATCCCGGCCTGCAAGACGTAATGCAGAATTGCATAATGTTGGCTTATATCTTGGCAAGCTGTGAGTGTAGCATTACATTTCTTACATCTGAGAAACACTAATATTCATGGAAATGTACAAAGGAGACTAACTTTCACCTCCCAGTCTACAACACTAGGTTAATGAATTTCAACACATTATGTGAATCTTCATATTGTGAACTGACTGAAAGAGCTGGCTGTACCGTGCTGATTTTGGCCTCTATTTCTCTGAGCCTGAAAAGGAAGTCCAGGTGCTGCAGTGACTCGTTAGATCTCATCACCAGCATGTGGAGCTTCTCCTCCACCTGGTTATACAGACTTGTCACTGACTCCAGAGCATCTCTGCAAGGAAGGTGAACATTAAACTCTGAGACAAATTTCACTCGAAAATATTAGATATCATTTTGTAATTTTTGTGTATTACTGGGGTTTAAAGAACTAATGTTTCATAAGGATCATTTCTTAAATTCGTGGAATTAAATTAAATTATGATTAGAGTTTATGGTAAGTAATAACTTAATAAAGGCGGCGTAATGAAGTGCATAATAACTCTGCAAATGCCCTTCAATTACTGTTGCCTTGATTAACTGTGGTACCATACTGGTGTAATTAATTTTAGGTCTAGTACAAATTACGTATGTATTATTGCAGTACATAAATGTTCATCAAATATCTAGGCATACATACAGATTTTAATTCAATATCCTGGCTAACTTTTAGACAAAAACATTTGTTCAGCATTTCAGTTGCTGCATCAGTTGCTGTGGATATTTAGTTGGAACATAAATTAAAGATGTTTTAAAGTCATTTGGAGCTGTTAATTGTACTGTGACTTACAGTAAAACAGAGCTGTAGAAATACCACAGAATAAACATACAAATAGAGGTTTGACATTCAGAGTATAACATTAATGACAGTACATAAGCACTATCACAAAATTGAGTATCAAAAGGAAACACAGCTGAGTGACCCGACATTATCAAACATTTTTGATTTGTTAATAGTGGAATATTTATGATGTGGAGTGTCATTGTTGTAGCTGATTCATAAAATTCAAACTACTCATCACTGTATGTTATAACTAGATATATGCACCACACACATACACACACACACCTCTGCACACTTACACAGATGTTTTCACTTATTATGCCAAATTAGAGCTGTTTTTTTAGGTTAGGGTGCCATGTGCTGTACAGAGTATAGATGTGGGACAGTACAAATTATATTAGTTCAAACGACTGAACTATTTTGCTGGCATGTGTCTCGCTGTTAAAGTGCTACCCCGACTGGAAGAAGAAACAGAACATGAGTGGATTTAAATATCATGTGATACCTGTAGTCCTCAGACTGTGGAAATCTGAACTCCTCTCTCTTCATTCTGGCCAGCACAGCCCCTCCCTCTCTTTGCAGAGTGACCAGATGTGTGTCTTCCAGAACCAATTTCATTGAGGCCTTTTGTTCCTGAATGCATTGCTGCACTTCCTGTAGCAGCCACAGCAAAAGCAAAGAGTCTGACCTAGTACAAAAAATGTGTAGCAGACCTACTTAACATCACACCATGAATGTGTGTATACTACCTGCGCAGTGTCTAACTTTTTACTGTCATCCACTCTCTTGATGGCCCTCTGCAGCAAGTTGTCGGCCCCCTGCAGGTCAGCCATGAAAGACACCAGTTTCTGAAATGGATTAAAATTAAGATTCAACAAAAATATAATACATCATAAATTCAGAAGACTTTCCTCTGTGTGCTACCAGTCATAATATGGAAGGACCCTCTGGTCAACTTTGTCTTTTACTTGTCTTCATGCATGAAGCCATTCCTTGGGACTTTTCATCCTCTTCATCAGCTCACCTGTTTCACAGGCTTTTTGACTTGTGACCCCTTAAAACAAAGCTTTATCCACTAGTTGACCGTGTCACAGGTTGCCCATGTATACAAGTGGTGGCTCACCGTACCAGATAAGCTGTTTTCCATTTTTTGTGTGTCAAGGGAAATAAAACAAAAACAAAAATTCACAGACAAATTGCAAATATGAAAAAAAAAAACATTTTTCATGGCAGAAAAACATTTGTTATGTTTTGTCTGCTTTCCTCTTCTGTAAATCAACCAATCATGCAACCAGTGGAGGGAGTTTTGACCCCTCTCGAGGGAACTGTTATTTTACACGACACACTTCAGCTGCTGCCATCTGACCTGCAGTTTAATGCCCCCATCTGCTAAAAGCTGTCTATTGTCTGTAAAAAAAAAGTAGTTTTTGAGTTGTGGTGTTTTTTTTAAATTATTATTTCAATATAATTGGTAAAAAAAAAAAAAAAAGTGTGTTCTTGAACCATAGCTTGTGAGAGAAAGACTGTCCAGTTTATTAAGGAAACATTAAGAGAGGAAGTTATATTTTTGATGCTTAAAAAGCAGTTTTTAATTCCCGTCTTAAAATGTATCCACTGCTCATTAGCAGTCATCATATGCCCATTACATAATATTTAAATACTGTATATTTTACATGACCCATATTATATGCGTAACACCAAACTGGTTTCTGGCAGTGGACCAATGAGGGTTATACAGATCAGTGTTGCATGACTACTATATTATATCTGCCATATAAACCATAATGAATGGGCTACTTTATCTTTGAGATAGGACTTTCCACCCTTGACTCAAGCCCAAAGAATGATGAATGTTTGTTGTGGGTGTGCAGATAAAGAACTGCAGTGAGTGGAGCATGTTTAAACAGTGATTCCTCTGAATCTACGGGAAACTCTGCAGTGATTGTGTGATGCGATACCACAGCTACAGCCATTCTGTAAAGACACAGTGAATATTTAATACCTGATGAAACTGCAGCCAGTCAGTGTGACTGTAAGTAAAGGTCCCTCCCAGATCAGATGTCAGCTGGGAAGCTTCGACTGTCTTGTTGAGGGCTTTCATAGAGGTCACCGTGTCCATCTTGTAGACAAAAAAGATGTTAGGCTCAACTCACCTCTGATGTAAAATCTGAATTAAAAGTAAAATTTCAAAGGAAAATGTGCAAGTTAACATTTCTGACCTGCAACCCTGGCTGTTTTTCAGGTCGAGGACAAGTGTCTTTATCCACCAGCATCACAATACTGTGAACTGCATGGAGAGCTTGTTCCTGTAGCAGAAAAAAATTGGGGCAAACAGTCATGTTTTTTTGATTCATCATAAATCACAATTAGCCCAGATAATTTAGATGGGATTAATAAGTTTCTGATTAACCTTTCCTCTCCAATGACAAAAAAACAGCTGTAAAATAGGCCTGCAATATGTCTTAATATGTGTTGGCTAAGGATTGGAATTGCGCACCCCTGTGGATTTTCTTTTTAACAAATCAGCAAACTTGCACAGACTTTAAACGGATTCTTATCAGAGCATTTTAACGCACACAATGACCTATTCTGGCATCAGCTGCCTTATCTGTGAATGAAGCAAAGTGTTTACTTGACATCTGTCAGCATGTAAAGACGTGTGTATTTTAACAGGTAATGCTAATTCTGATGTGTGCAGGCAGGTTTGTTGTTTTAACCTGGGCCATCAGCAGAGCTTTGTAGAGGTGAAGCAAGGGAGGCTTCTTCCTGGCATTGATGACCAGAGTCATTCCCACCTCTTGAATTTCCTTCCTACCAAAACATTGACTCGTGTTAGAACACATTCAAACTCACTTCATCACGGCATGAACAATACCTCGTTCAAATACATCAGTGTACTTTATTGTGATTGGCCGCGATACAAGTATTTTCTTGAGCCGAATCTCTTGTCACAAACACAAGAACACACTCAAGCACACACATGCACAGGCAAAAAGAGAAACAGACAAAACATGCAAAACTGTAAGTGTAGTATATAAGGGAAGAGAGTTGTATAGCCCATGTATAGCTATCACGCTCATGTTAAAGTAGTCTTCAGTGATGCCATTGAACAATTGCTTTGAAGGCTGGTCAAAATCCTTCATGGGCCCCCAAAGTCTTCTGTGCACTCGTGCATTGCAGTGGTTGCACCTCTTGCGGCCACCACAGTGTTCGAATGCTTTTAAGCTCATTCCTTACTTTTAAAATCTGCATTTGTCTTTATGTCTCTTTCTGGCATCTACACACTCACATCCTTTTCCACACTTTTACGCCTTCACACAGCCCTCTTAATGGCCTCCTCTCGGGTTACTGTTGTGTGAGCCTACATCAGACATGGCTGCTAATTCTTGCGAGGCGCTGCATACCAGACAGTTGGCAGCCAGCCTGGCTAGGGACTGTTGTGGTATGGCTCTTTACTGGGGACGGAGGAAAGCCAACCAATCTGGTAAAGTGGTCTATTGAACTTCAAAGACTCCATGAGACCCAGCGCAAATAAATAACATTGTTAAAGTGTTTGCGAGCAGACCTTTGAGGGGTGAGTGTTGACACGCATTTGGCACAGGGTCAGCACAGGTCAGTGTTACTACCAACTGATTGTGATCCAGAATTTTTTAGTTTATAACACTGTTAGTCTGCATAAACTGTGTTTTATTAGTTGTAAACAATACAAAGAGATGACTGATAAAGAATCTCTCAGTCTGGATATTAAAGGATTCACAGGGTTAAGCTGCATGTTAAATTTAACAAGAGCTATGTAATTCATCTCTTTCTACCTTTAGTCATGAGCTCATCAACCAACCTTGTACATTTTTTTTATACAGTCTATGCTGGACACACGAAATATTTCAAATGGTTATCTGCTGCTCTCTTGTGGTCAGACATCTTATTACATACCTACACACTTGAAAGCTACATACTAGGAACAACAGCTTCCCTCCACAGAACAACAGAGGAGATAACCAGCTAATAGTAAGCATGACTCAGACTGTTCATCCAGTATTACTCAGACTAATAAAGACCTCTCAATTACTAATATTCTACCTTTTAGATTCAGATACACCCTGTTGGCATTGTTTTCGTTACCTTGGTATGGAATGTAAGTAAAGCAGTAGTTCACAGACATTCTGGGCTGACACAAGAGGGGACGTCCACTCTTTTCTGTCACTGTGGACCTCCACCACGGCTCTGCCTGTCTTGTCCCTGCTGCCTGAAGGACAAATAAAAAGTTAATAACTTGCATTTTTTATTTAAAAATGAGTAAAGATAATCTCAGGTCTCACATTAAAAGTCAGTTTTGTTTAAATAATAACTTTTATCAGCATATGGCATAACATGATTTTGATAAGGAGGTTTTGAGATACAGAAATCATATCAAAACAACTGTGTAAATACTCAGTACATGTGTATTAAGTACCTGGCAGACAAATAATGCCCAGTTCAAGCAGGCCACTGATGATTCTAAAACTTGATTCCTCCGTTTGCAGAGACTGCAGAGTGTCAGAACTTGCAGAGGGAAGTTGAACTTGTGGAGGAGTTGGTTTTTCTATCTTTGAGTTATGGAGTCTGGAAACTGGTCCATCTGTGGTGGAGGGAGTATCACTTGACTGGGAGTCTGCATGTCAGTAAATACAAACAATTGTTTTCCAACAAAAAAAGAGCAAACAAATCAAAGGATAGCTGGAGCTCTTCAAGAATAAAGTGTGTGGGTGGATGTGTTTGTTTATGTTTTTCATGTTTAATCCATCAGTCTGAGTCTCTTGAGGACATTCTTTGAAGACAGTTACTGTAAACCACCAGCTTTCTCCAACTTAAAATTCTGTCCAGCAACCCTTGCCCTTCTACATCAACTGTAATTATTCAGTTCTTCATCCATGACTCTTAATTTTTCTCTATCAATCTGATGCAGCTGTACAGCTGTGTATAGACAGCCAATCGTTGGACATGGTCTTTGTAACCAAACACTGCTGTGCCCTGGGTACTAAGCCTGGCTTTGATTTCAGACATCTTAATTGGCCTCTCCTTAGAGCCAACAAAGCCTCGCCTGTGCTCTCTCTCCATGCTACTTTAATAGTCCACGACAAGCATGTCTCCAGTCAACATCTCAACATGCCCTTCTGAGAGCATCAGAGTGCGTGCCGGCAGTGATGGGGACACAGAGTCCTCCCTCTTGCATGTCATGCTGTCTCTCTACATTAGAGAAATACTCCCCTCTTTCTTTTTACTCAATGGGTTCAGGCTCTCCCTTTCACTGGGGTGCAGGATGCTATTTCCGTTCACTCCCTGAGTAATGGGAATAACATGAATATAGCCCTGCTGCCGACACTGCAGACAGCAGTGGAACGGTCATGTCAAAGCCTGATCTTTGACCTTTTTTGAACCCTCTTTCTAAAGTGCCCTCATGATCTGCAGCCCACAGTGGAGCACATTCCACAAAGCATGCAAGGTTACGGTCGACTTTCAATCAGTCTGTTTGGCATGACTGTTCAGTGGCCCTTGGAGATTGAGCAACAGATCATAATAAATGGCTGTGTGTGCAGTAATAACAGTGTACAAACTTTGTGTGTGGGGGTTGAAAAGAAGACAGAAAAGGAGAAGAGAACCATTGTGAAAGATTGTGTCAAAAAAGTAGGTTGAATGTTAACCCTTTGCTTGTTCTGCTTACCTTTTTTAGGAGACTTCCATCTTTCTGGCTTCTGGGTCACCTGATCCAGCTGTTCACCCTTCTTACACTGTATTACACTGGTGATTGTTTCAGGGCAGATGTCACTGTGGCTCCTGTTGTTGAGTTTATAGAGAATCGGACTCCCTTTAGAAGTCTCTGACACGGTGGACAGAGACCTAACCTTAACTTTGTGTTTTCCAGATGGTTTCACAGCCTCTGATTTCTGATTGTTATTGTCACCATCATAATTCTCCAAGAACAAATTTGTTCCTATGTGCATGCTGGCATCGTGTCCTGATTGGTGGGAAATGAGCTTCATCTTAACTTTCTGACTATGGCTCAAACCAGGCGTTGATTTCAAAACCACTGGTGGTTCCTTCATAACACTGTCTGAATCAAAACTCGCAGGAAGGTCTTTGAGGTGAGGTGCAAAGTTTCCTGTCGATTGTTCACAGCATCGTCTATATTGGCTGAGCTCATTACTTATCAAGGGTTTATTACAGTGGTTACAAAAATTTCCTGGCTTGTCTCTTTGAGCTTCAGATGTGCCCTTAGATTGTAACTCTCCCTCACCACAAAGGTCAACCTCCTCCAGGGAAGCCAGGAGGTCAACACTCCCTTTCTCAAAAGTGACTGGGTTTCTCAGTGCTGCCACGTACGAGTCTCTGTACCTACACTTCAAGTCTTGATCAGTGGGCTCATGCCCCAGCCTTCTCTGGCTGCAAGGTGTGCAAGGCTCCTCTGCATACTGAAGAGTGCGTCCACAGGGAACACTGTTCTCAAGCGGCACAGGTGGCGGTGGTCTGACAGGTTTGAGCAAAACTGAATTGTGTGGATTTGGATGGCTGCCTTTCTGTTTATCCACAAACTCCTTCCCTTTGGCGATATCCACCAGGTCAACATAATCACCCTCAATCTCTCTATATGTTTCGCGACTGTCCCAGGTATTGGGAGAAACCCAACCCACAGGCTTGATTAAAGGTTTGGCACATGATTTAGGGATTCGTCTTTCATGTTCCACTTTGACAAGTTTGGAAGAACAGTCCACAGGTCTCAAAGATGCTGACATTCTGTTTTTTGCAGGAAGGGATATTGCTTCAATTGGGAGAGTGGAGGAGTTAAAATGTGAGGGGACTGAGATTTGTTTGGGTTCAGGAGGAGCTTCCCGATAAGTGGGCATGATCTTAGGCTTGTCTAAAAACTCTGGGATGGCAACTTTAGCCCAGGGCACCTTGATTACTCCTTGATCTGTGCAAAGCAGACAATTTGTCAGAGGAGTTCCTTGGCGTCCCTCATTGAGCTCCTGCAGCCATTCTTCAGTGAAGATGCAAGGGTAGGAAGTCTCAGGGACAGGGGTCTCCTCCACCTCTCGGCAGCCCTCCTCCAGAAGACTTTTGAGGACAATGCGAGCTGCTTGGTCCCCGAAAGGCTCCACCTGTAGATAGAAGTCTCCAGGACGCAGCAGCAAAGGGTTCACAGGGGCTAACTGGATGACAGTTTTGTCATGGAGACACAGAGGCCAGCCCTCACAGCGGAAAACCACATCAGAGTATCCAGCCTGGAAACAAATGAGCATGGCTAATTGTAATTTAGCTTTCATTTCGCAAATTAAATTGCAATAAATGGTGGAGCACATTAAGTGTATCTTTACTAAATTGCTGTTTGCACTAGTGCATCTTTTGAAAAGTGAAAGGTGTGCAACAGTAGGTGCAGATGTATGCACTTAAATGTGTTGATACTCACACATGCTGCCTGTTGAACACTCTCCAGCAGGTGTTTGGAGGGAATGAGGAAGTCCAGCAGGCACTGTAATGCATCACCGTGATAACGTTCTTCAATGGAGCGAAACAGCTGGCTGAGGACGATGGGCGCTGTAACCTCGAAGGGTGGGAAAAGGGCAGAGAGGGCACTCTGGATGGACGAGTCCAGAGATTCTGGGTTCTGGAGAGAGGAGAAGAGATGGCGGTTCAGAGCAGATAATCGCAATAATACTGCTGCTGCATGTGTGACAAATGCTTTGCAGAACATTAGTGTCTGTGCATAAATAAAGGGTTGGTATGATCAGCACATTCTTTCTAAATGAGAATTGTATTGGCCTTTCAACCGGGTTGCATGAAAAATAAAGTATTTCATGTAGGCAGAATAAATCTTCATAATCTTGCCTCATATAATTAAAATAGCTCCCCTCAAACTGAAATTCTTGTATTTCAGTTATTAAATAGTGCTGAGTATGGTTTGAATCCTATTGAATGGCATGTAATGGCCTTTGTAATTTCCAGAAAAATACATTATAATTTGACTGAAAATGTGATTATACGTATAAAGAGATGAACCAACCTGGTAGCAATTTTTTTGTAATTGGTAATAGTTGGCCATAGTTGGAGAAAAAAAAATTCATTGCATCTATGGAATCACACCATCTGTCCATATAGGCTTCAATTATGACCTGCTCTTAATGTCATCTCTAATTCCCATACTTTTGTCAATTAATGGAAGTTTTAAACAATATGCAAAATACATTTGCTTGCTTCTTCTGTGTGGTCAAACAAGTCTAGGTAGCCTGGACTGTGCAAGTTTGAGACACGTGTGATCGTTGCTTGAGTGTGTAAAATGTGGGCCATCAATTTCAAAGTTAAACATGTTTTGAACTTGTTAATAAACTGATTTATTTGAAAGTCCACACAACCAGCAAATACTGAGAAAAAATGCCATGCAAAATCAAAATAATAAGGCAGATGCTTTCCTTGGCTTAGCTCTTCTCATTGTGCCTTTTTAAAAACCCTCTAAGAGGTTTCTTAAGAATCAGGTGCCAAACAAAGTGAATTATTTCTCGATCTACCCAAAACATCAAAGGCAACATCATCTCCAAAAGATTAAAAAACTGCAGCAAAACATCAATATCACCGAAATTCAGGTATTACAAACATTTTGATCCACTTATCATAAGGCATTGAGGGAATTTCAAAACATTCATGTTTAGGGGATCAAGAGGGTAATTGTGTGTAAAATCCTAATGAGAAGCTTTTCTTCAACTTTATCTGGAAATAATAAAGTCTGTCTTCAAGAGTACATGCAACTTGTTTCATGTCTGCCCAGGATATGGTTTATATAAACTGGTATATTAGTAGCAGACCAGGTGATGTGTTTGATCTTATTCAAAGAAAAAGCAAAGCAAAAATGCACCTTCCCATCAAAAGTGCCCCAGAAGATGACCCCATTCTGTGTGAAGAAGCACACTTGGTGTTAATGGTTACTGCATGTACAAAAATCTGCACTGGATAAGCCACTAGAAGCAGCTATGTCACGGGGTGAACAAGCTAAACTCACGGAAAAGTTGGAGATTAAAAGGGCCATCTTAAAACAATTTCTGATGAACACGCCTGTCAGCATGAATTTGAGGTGGCAATTTTTTTTTTTTTTTTAGATGTGAGGGTTGTCAGCATTGATTTGTGGAAAAGCCAAGCAGTTTAATGTACTGCAAACACTGTACTAGATTTGATCATGCAATGTAGAAGCTACAGTAAAATGCATTCTGGCCTTTGCCTGTTGTAGATTGCCCATCACATCAAACTATTATTTTTTCAATATTATGCCAGGGCACAACACTAAATTGTAAATGTGGCAAAAAGTTGTCTTTGGGTATCAGATGCTAACTGCAGAGTGAAGAAAAAAAAAATATAATGGACCATGTTGCATGTAATCTGTGGAAGTGTAAAAGTCAATTTCAAAGTCTGAACCTTTGTTAAAAGTGTTCACAGCTCTTTTAAAGAAGTTTGCTTACAGCCAAGTCTAAAAGTGATGTCATTGATATTGGCACCAAAACTATCTGGTAAAGTTGCACTAAGGGTTAAGTTTAGTTAAATAAAGATCATTGAGTTCCCATGTAAGGTTTCACTTTTGGTTTTGTGTGGCTCTCAGATTTTGGTCTCCTGGGCAAAAGTCCTGTATGCAGCCCAGCACTCAACCCCGACCTCCACCCCTCTTTGTTGTTCTACTGGATCAACTGAGCAGTTGCTAGGAGAGTCTAATATTGACGTGGGTGGATTTACATTGGAGAATATTTAAAGCTTGTGCATCTAACACAGACACTACAGAATAGCATCTGAATCTATATGAGGCACACAGGGGTGTGACGAAGCACTGGTATTTGACAAAGTAGAAATGAGACCAGCTGGACTATCTGTACAAACTTTATGATAATTAATGATAGAGATGAGTGTTATCCAACTAATTATAGATATGAAAGATACCTTACTGGATAAGTATAAAATGAGACCTGCTGGTGGCACTAGGAGAAAAGAAAAGGGCTGTACCAGTACCAGCATTCATCAAAGTCTGTCTAGCAGTTGTTGAGACCTTTCACAAAAAAATACAAACATCATCCTCATAGAGTAGCAGTCAACCAAAAGACAAAAGGACATGGCTGTCGAAAGAGCCACCAAGTAAGCTCGGCAAAGAAAATCCCGGATAATCCCGGATTGTTGGTACGTCATTCTGTGCAGAGACATATTTCATACACTGGACACCTTTAGTCTTGTCTGTTGCTGGAGGTGTACAGTCCTTCGTCTAAATTAAGTTTCATTGTCACTCATGTAGCACCTGTTCTGCATGTTGAAACACACAGGTTTGTTCTCTTGTTCACATGTAGCATAGTCAAATAAATGTTTCTCAGAAAAGGACAACATAATAAGAAAAGGAATATCTTTGGGTTGTTTTGACAATCAAAACTAAGCGCTTGACATCTATTTTGCATCTGGACAGGTCATAACCACTAACGGCAGCAGGCATGCTATTTATACAGTCAGTTCACAGTACCATGCTGTGTTAATGCTCCAGCCCGACAAAGGAATCTGTTTTTAGTCCCTTACTCATTTAGTTTGATAGCCTAACCAAGAGCAGTGACCGTCCCAGGATAAACACAACCACTGGAGCTTCAAAGGCTTCATGGTTAGCGCTGAGACTGTACTGACTGTTTGCTAACGGATGCTTATGTGAGAACCTTGGACAGCCATGAAACATTGGAAACAAAGGTCATAAAATTGTTCTATGATTCACTAAATACTTCAGTAAATCATTACTTGGTTTAGTCAATTTGGGTTCATGGTAGGCTGAAACTTTGGCTTTGTTCATTTGAAAACAAAGTGGTTTTCTCCAAATGAAGTGTGAAATTTCTGAGAAACGATTGACAGTAATCAACTGCAGTTAATGTGGGATGCTGGCTGTAAATTACTATTAATATTTGATCATTAGGCTGTGTCTTTGTATTGTGTGTAGACGTTGGATGTCTTCAGTGGAAAAGAATTCTTGTTTTTCGGGCTGTGCACATCTGTCACAATAGATTAGGAAATGGAGTACAGAATACCTGCGAGGCTGCCTTTTAACTGGTAATGCATCACAGCTGTTTTAGAATGACTGCAGCCATTCAACTTTGGGTTCCACTGTACTTCTCAAAGATAAACCTGAGGTCATAGCTAATACAACACAGCTCTGTGAAGTCATTGTAATTAACTCTGATGGTCAGTCAGTTTAGTCAGTCTTGGTTTTGTTTGAAAAAGTATAGCTTGGTGCCAACACTTTAAGGGACTTGCAAATTCCATTCATGATTGCAAAAAATTAGTAAATCTGGTCTACCTCTTCTCCTTTATTGAAATTCAACCTTAATCTTAAGTTTCAGTGAGGTATTATCAAAACACTACCTCAAAATGAGTTGAGATTTAAAGTTCTTTTGTTAACTCTGGCTGAGATGACAAACGCTGATGCCTGGATAAACCTCTTCTCAAAACATAGAAGGCTAAAAGCATGAGACTTCTCCTCCTAACTGAAACTCCTCTCTGTGGGTGGTTTGGCAAAGTGATATTCATATGAGTGAAACCCTCTTGAGATTTTACTAAGTATTGCTCAGCTGGACCCCGTTCAGGCAGGCTAGCCAGCTAAATGAACTGAGAGCAGGGAGGGTAGCTGCTGGTGTTGTGAGTGTTGTATTTCATTACGTCTGACAAACTGCCAGACAACATGCCAGACAGGCCTGAACTGTGAAAGGCTCAGCTTCAATTCTTCTAAGACAAAGAAAACTGGTGTCCTGCTACACCCAGTGTAGATTGGTTTGGAATTTCAAAACAGTCATTTTAATCTTAACTGTAGTCATTATTATAATCTTAGAAATAGCAGTAGAAATCTAGGACTTTAGGCATAAACTGGTTAAAGCATGTTCACAAAGTGCTTGCAAAATTCAGACAGCAAGCAATTTAAGATCTGTAAAAAGTATTCAGAACTTTTAAATCAGTGGAGACATTTTTTTCTGGACAAACATAACACGTCACACCCTTAAAAACATGCAAACATTCAGCATCTGCAGTTGGAACTTCAAAAACACAAGCTCAGTTACTTTGTCCTCCAGTGCAGGATTTCTTTAATTTTGCATGTTGTACAGATCATTATCCATTACCATGACTTTAAACTTTTACTTTATCAAGACATTGTCTTGTTTATCCCCTATTATATAGTAGCAACAGAGGATCACTGTAAGAACTCAGTGCGCCTGACGAGGTTTCACACAGTATGGCATAGTGATGTCAATGCAAACCCTCTTAAATGTCCTACGCGTAAGATTTAGTGGCATCTAGCTGCAAAGTTGGTGATTACACCATGAATATTCTTCTGCTAACCCAGCCCTACAGTGAACAAACAGTGCCTGTCTCTTTAGAGACAGTGTTTGGTTTGTCCATTCTGGCTACTGTAGAAACATGGTGGTGCACTAACTCTGTGGAAGAGGATCAACTTCCTTTGTAGATGAAAAGACTAATACAAAGAAAATAAAAACATAATAATGTTATTTTATGGTGATTATACACCAACCGAATTATACTTGTGAATATTATATTCAATTTTTGACATATTCTACGTGTACATCCCTCTAAATCCGACACAATGGACCTTTAAATGGAAGGAATACTCCTGAAGTTTTGACATGAATGTAGGAGTTTGGTGGCCTTTTATTCATTCTCCCTTTTTGCTAAAGTCAAATATAACATCCAAGTTTGCAGATATAAAATAGCAAATGTGTCACTGCCGTAAGAGGGTTGAAATATTAACTTGCATCAGAATAAAAAAATCACTGTTAAAGAAAAAAAATCCAGTGCTAGTTCTGAGGAATTGGTAATAATTATAGGTGGGCATCGATTATTTTTTTAAATCACGATTAATCGCACCCCAATCCTGGAATTAATTGCGATTAGTCGTGATTAAAATGGCTTTTTTGATGTCTGCCAAGGCCATTCAAAATATGTGTGTGTTACACAGTTATGACAGTTGATGGCAATCCAACGAGCTAGGAGGTTAGTTAGCTTTGCTGATAGAGCCTCGCTGACGGGCTTTCCTCGGTTGGCGCACTCGAACATTGTTGTCTGACGAACGCGACTCCCCGGCGGCGCTGCCGAACTTGTCCGGGCGTCTTCCATGTTAGCTCCGGCGTGTTTAGCATTTAGGTGGTACCTGAGACTGGAGGTACTCCTGCAGTAAGCTAACTCCGCTTTGCACAAGGTGCAAACAACCT
>JAQMCX010000029.1:8047151-8072965 GCA_029814765.1 Acanthurus leucopareius
TAAACGTTCAGTATCTCCTGTTTGGCAGTGAGACAGTGCTGTCTTTGTGTATGATCCACTCTTGTTAAACTCAGCAGAGGGCCACCCCATTCAGCTAAGCCATCTTAAATCCTTTTAACCAATAAAAAGGCCCCTTCAAGACAAAACTCCAACATTATTCCTCAGAGTTACTGCTGCCAAGGGAGGAAGAGATGGTGTCTTTTTGCTGACAGATATTTAATCTGGCAGAGTTCTTATTATTCATTCATTCATTTTGTAGTTTGGAACAGCTCAAGCTGTGTTTGTGAAGTGAGGAGGCTGTACAAATAGTGTGTCAGGTTTATGATTTGGCCTTTTGTTCACATATTCCTGTTTAAAACTGGTCGGTTTCTCTTTATCTGTATGTGGATGAGCTGGGATTTGATTATCTACCTTTAATCTGTGAAAGAGTCTGCCATGAAATATTCACCCGCATAACTTGGAAGTCTTAAAACAACACTGCTAAAAATATCTGTCTTTTAGTATCTTGTGGGACCAAGTGTGTCTGACACACGGATCTCTTTTGAAATCAAACACACTGATTCACAGCTGCACAGAACATATGATGGAATGTAACATTCAAAAACACTCAGCTCTAAAACAATGCCTCCATTCACTCTTTGAATTCAGGATACTACTGTTTTGGATTCCCCTCAACTAAAGGGCAGATTATCTCTTTTCCTGTCATGCCAGGTTAGCATATTTCTTTAGCAGTACCACAGGATCAGACAGGTGTCTAGCTTGGCAAAGTTACCCCATGCCTGATGAGGTGGCTGGTAAAGAAGTACAGCGTGGTTTGTGTTAGGCACATATGTGGATTTAAAACACAAAATGTAAACTGGGAACACTTCTTCAAAAGATAAAAAAAAACATCTCATTGTACATTATAAACAAAAACTAATGTAACAGTTGAAAGGTTTGCATTGTAGTTGTTTTTTCTGCATCATGTCCATCACTGATTCATACCGAACTGGTTCATACTTCCATTAACATGAAAAAAATAGTAGAAATATTATGGCAAAATGTCAGAATAACAGTTCAAAATGGTTTGTTTTTTGAGACTGTAGTACACTATCATGGCTCCCATGGTTTAATTCACATTGTTAAAATGGCCAAGGCACTGAAAAAGACAAGTACAAGTAAAGGAAGGCCTTGTGAAATCCATTAAGCACAAACACCAGGAATTTATTGGCAAGCGGTTAAGTGTGTTTATAAGGAGGATACTAAACACTGCTGTGCATTCTTGAGCTTTGCAGAGTTTCCTGTAAGTACAAACAAGTGCACAAACAAAGCTAGAGTGGTGTGCATGGAATCTTTCACGTTGGGAAAAATGCAGGAAGGATAAATATGACGGAAAAAAAAAAGAGTGTTGCAATCCAAAATATTCCACTTAAAAAACAAGCTTAATAGTATGAATACAAGGGGTATTGTTGCTAGTGATATGTGTAAATTTTACCAGTGGAGGCAGTGAAAATGTGCTGTTAAAAGTTCTTCAGATGATGCTTAACATTTTCCTATATCTCACCGATATGTTGCTTGTCAGGAAATTGTGTTTTATATGAAAATACTGAGACACTCTGTCCAGAAATAAGACAAATACACTAAAGATTTGAGTTCCTTTGAATCTCTTTGTGTTATACTGTCACACAGGGTGCCACCTCATGCTCAGCCCACTAGATGTGATTGAAGCTGCTCTGCTGGTTTTGTATTCAACAAGCAAAAACATTCTCTTGAACACTTTTGATGGCAGACTGATGTGTCATAATCATTGAACTAGCCGTAATAAAATTACTTTTTTCCTGAAAAAGCAATCATAGGAGCCACAAAAACAGAAACTTTCAAACACAGTCTGGACAGGAAATGACAACATCGCAGTAACTGTGTTTCTAGAGACAATGCATGCTGAAAGCTGCCTCACAGGCAGCCTATAGCTACGCAGACATTTCCCCCCCAAACACAGCCTCTATTGAGTTTGACCCACTTTTGTGATACAGATATAATAAACAGTGAAAATATGGTTCAAATCTCCATGATGACTCTCAGAACTTTGACTCGCTGACTGAGGCATATAGAAATAAATCAGCTCCACGAAGCAGATGTCTGCAATTAAGAATATTTTCTCTACAAATCACATCAGTTCATTGCATAGCTTTCCCCTGTCTGTCTCTGCAGAAATTTGGCCTAATCACAGAAATGCAAAAGCAGCTCTGACGATAGTAGCCTTTTGTAAAAGACATGGTGACTTGTAGCAGGCAGGGAGGAAGCTGCTGATGACTGCCCCATGGCTGTCACACACAGCTGTGACCCTTTGAAGCCAGGTCAGTACGTTTACTGTGAGCCAGTTAAACTCTAGATACTCTCACAGTGTGTCCAGTGTTTCGAATGGTTTGATTACTGTATATCCATGCGTACATTAAGCTGATTGGTTTAAAAATACACTGTGACTGAAAAGCATATCTGTGTGGCCTGCAAAACTAGCTGATAATATGAAACTGGTGATGTGATATTCTGTCAGTTATCGAGAATCTTCTCATCACTCTCAGTTTAAATATGTGGCTAAATAGTGGTATTTTTAGCAAAAAAACTTTATTCAAACAATTGTATATTCCCTGGCTAGAACCAAACAGCAACAAGTCGAAGTTAGCAACAAGCTAGTATCACAATGGAGCATTAAGCAGCTAAAAAGACAGATCTGTGTCCTAGTGGAGAGAAAACCAGGAAAAAAGAAGTTTAAATATCAGACTTACATTCACTTTGTGGGCAAAAAAAGACATCAAATGAATCCTAGCTAGATGTCTAAATAGAAAAACTAACTGCTAACACTTACCATTTCCAGTTTTATTACATAATAATGTGTCAGTCTTTTTGTCTCCTGGTTGCTGTAGTGCTTTCAGGTTGCCCCCAAAACAATTATCAACATCCAAAAACGATTTGATCTAAAATAAATGGTTCTGCTTTGGGAACACCTAATCTACCATATGCACTTGTTCTAATAAAAGTGAACTACTACTAACAGCGGTTTGCTCTTTGATCATTTCTGATGAATCACAGAAAAACTCGCTGAGCTCAAGCTAAACATGTAATGACATGCTCAGAGCACATCAAAAACACAGGAGCAACTCTTGTACATGCTTTGATAATTTGCATTGACTTTGAATAGACTTTGAATACTGCAGCAGGCTCTTACACTAAGTACACTCTACACTAGTCTGCACTGCACAGATCCCCATGTTTACTGAACAATAAAAAAAAAATGCATGCTGCAGCAAGGCCACAAGAAAAAAGCACTTAACCTTGCTGGTGAAAGAGTGACTCTTGGTTGTCCTTGTCACACAGTAACTAAATGCAAATACAATGCACACCAGCAAGCCAGGGCTCTGGATTTTGTATTATTGCTGAGTGTTTATCCTAGATAGAAACTCCTGGTCTGGCAAAGAGCAGTAATCTAATAATTCAGACTCTGCAGGATCATGACCGTAAGTTGGAGGGTGGTCACGGAAAACAACATCAGTCATGCAATAAGTAAAACAAACAGTTGGAGCTGTAAAAGCTGGTCAAACAAGTGCTGCAGTGGATGTGAGGGGAGGACAAAGTACAGTGATCGCCATGATGAGCAGCCAAGTTTGGACTCCTTTAAACATCCTGACTTCCTGCTCTCTGAATTTATGTGGCTCACTTGGACAAAAGTTATAGATCTAACTGCTTTTCCATATAAAGAAAAAAGGTACACTGAACAAATGGGGATCTATATTTTTACCTTATAAAATGTCCATGTCTAGCCAGTCTTTGAAAATACAAGCTAAATATTCATCACTAAAGTATGATCTTAATCAAACTTCTCTATTTTTGCACTTATTTAACACTTTTCACAGCAGCAATAGCTAGTAAATAAAAGTTTGAAAAGACCACATCCTCCCACAAAACCTTCATCAGAGCCTGTCATGTTCCCATCTTGTGGCTCACTGTCATTAATTAGTTTTCGTAATAACCGGGAATAGACCTCTCCAGTCGTAAAAAGCCATGTGGTCTGAACTTTTTAAAAAGCTGAACACTGAACTGGTAGATTCCATTATGCAAATGCAAAGCAGGCAATAATTTATACACCAAAACACTCTCCACTCACCAAGTATTTGTGCCAGCCACATCAATTAAGTCCTAATCAAAGGCAAAGTGGCCCTCTTATTGTCAGCATGCACACACTTAAAAAGCTGGAGATGCTGTGTGCAGTTGATGTGAAACAGTCCCATCAGCTTTGATAGGAAAAAGATTTACTATTGCTGCTTTTTGATGTCACAAAGATAAAGTTTCAAGTAAAGAAAACAAATAAAAGCATCTTGCGTAGTTTTAAAAAAGCAGTGAAATATGTAAAGTATGCTCAAAACATATCAGGCTTCCAAAACTACAGTCACACATGACGGACGAAGCCACAGAGAGAAACAAAGTTACTTTTCCAAACCAGAAACACATGCTGTCGGTGACTGGGTCAGTGGAGCACTTTAACTCTGAAACCAGAGAATGACAACAAAAAAGAGTGACACGCAGGAGTAAAACTTAGGTGCTATTTTACCATCTTTGCAGAAGTTTCTCCTCTATCAGGCAAAAAGTTTGTTCATTTTTGGTCCTGATAATCCTCTGCGGACTGCCTCCCTGAGAGACTTGCCATGTTTAATGCATTAACAACAGAAGTCGACTGAAGTACATCCACATGACAGCGAGTTGTTTTGATCCAAAAGTAACTAAAGTCCTTTCCATTCTTCATAGGCGATCCACAAGTCTGTGAGTGTTAGAGCGCAGAAAGCAACAAATTGTCAGGCTGCCTGTTGATTCTCGAGCTCCTCTTTCACTTCTCCTTTGCTTCTCTGGCTTCTCCGGGTGTTTGGGGTGAGAGAGAGAGAGCGAGCAAGAGAGAGAGAGAGAGAGAGAGAGGGAAGGAGAGTGTCTGAGAGGGGGAGGAGAAAAGCTTTCCCTTTCAGAGGAAATCCCCGAGGCTTTTCAGAGTTTCTTCGCTCTCCCTCAAACACTCACAGGCTCTATCACAAACCCAAGCACACCCACTGACACAATGTGCGACAAATGGATGCACAAAAGCATACCAGTGGGCTCAAACACATGCACTAAATGTGAATGTTGCTGTTTGTAATTAAAAAATTGTGAAAGTCCAAGTCTGTCTTTCTCGTTTGTGTAAATACACATGCATACACTCACACATGCACACACACTGTAGGCATCAGAGAGCTGCAAAAATCCAGCCCCTCGTTTGTGGCCCCTTTCTTTCTATTTTAATCACTGGAAGCTTTTAGAGGGCTAAGTCAGTCTTTCTCCTCTCTCTTATCCCTCATAGACTTCCACTGTCTGCACCGGGCTCTCTCATTTCCTTTCTTCAGCAATTGTCTTCCGGCAGACTGCCCAGTCTTTGAGTCATATCAAAGGCAGAGACAGCAGAGGGGGCTTCCCTGCGGAGGTCTGAGCCAAACAGCAGGCCTCTGAGAAGTGCTGCTATACCTACACATTAGTCCTGAGGAATGTAGGGTTACACCCTCTGGACTACATTTTACATCTGGAGCAGGAGGACACGAAGAGTGTGAAACCCAAGATCTGGTGCTGCAAGAAGTGAGGTTCATCACTGAGACATGCTTTGATGGGAAAGATTGACGGCCGATCGTTTGTTTCTGTCGGCTGACAGCCAGAGAATGAGTGTGAGTGAGGTGGCTCACCGTCGGCCTCAACCGCTGACTGTTTGTTCATTTAAATTCCAGGAATTACACAAGAGTCTGAATATTTTCACTTGAGAGGAGAAAGGGCAGAATATATTTCTTTTAATCAAAAGTTTCTCTTTACTCAGCAGGTGAAGTTACAGCTTCAGATATAAAAAAGACATAAGCCTCAGACTCTCTCTCTCTCTGACTGTGTCTGTGGTTTGCTGCTCTGCAGAAACTGCACTCTCTTGAGCATTCCTCACATGTTTTTCTTTCACAGAGAGAAAGCCATGCTAATTTGTCTTTCACCCTAAACCACAAAAATATCTAGGTGACCTTGAAAATGTGGTAGACTATTTCATCCTGTCCCATCCCATCATTTTCTCCTTTTCAATCATTTTTACCTCCTTTGTACGTTCTCAACAAAGAACCAAACTCCTTTCTTTAATGATCTACAAGAATATCTCTATCTGCTCCCCTTTTTGGGAGATTTTATTATACCTGTACAAAAAATAAAACAAAAAAAGCTCATACTGATCCAATTATGATCATTATAAAAGTGACATTTGTTATTATAGACTAACTAGAGTTGAGTTAAATGTAGCCCAACTAAGCACATAAGGCTTAGTTACCACTAAAGATGTGAAGTTGCAGCTGCCTGAAAAAAATAGAAGCGCCACCTGTCTTTTTACCACAATGTGATGATGAGGGAGCAAAACTTAGAACAAGAGGTAGCTTCCAGTGACGATCCTTATTCACATCTGACCACATTTTTTATAATAAATCGTGCTGTGGGAAACTGCAGAACAGTCTAATAATCTGATTTATCATCACAATCAGCCACACTTTTCACATTAAGTTGTTATTTTATTCAAATCAAATACTAATATTTGCAATTTTAAGACCTTAACATGTCTGTTTGTAATCTATCAGCAAATAATTGTTTTCAATTCAGGTACATATTTGGTAAAGATCCATCAAATTTAAGATATGAAGTAAGCAGAACTTCTTACAGCTAAGAAATAAACTCATCGCTGTTCTCTGGAGAACCAACTCTGATATCATTGTACCTAAATGACCTCAAACTTTGGCAATTTATTGTTACTTATCCAGTAACAAACTCTGCAACATGAAGAAATCTGTGAAATGGGCCAGTGGTATTGAGTCTTTATCACTTGTTCTATATCTGTGACACAAATTTACGAGAAAGAGAAGCAAATATTTTTCTGTTCTTTGGGACACTCATTGTCAAGGTCCAGACGAGTCCAGACTGTCTCCCCAGCAGAAAACGTGACGGTGAAGCTGAGGTCAGGAAGGATGAAAGCAGGGCTGCAGTGAACTGACACTCAGTTTTGATCCCTCCTTCATGAAAACCAGATGGGCTGTCCATCTAAACCAACAGAGAGGGGGTGGAGGGGGCTGATCTGTGCTCTGTGAGTCAGTCAGTGTGGAGATGTGATAGGGCCCTCTTCAAACAGCAGACATAAACACACATAGGTGCACGCAGACAGAACCAGACAAAACCAGACGAAGAAATGTACACAGAGATAGAGAGCGAGAACTTCCTGAGACACAGCTATAGCCAGGAAGTTTAGAGAGCACGCCCACACAGGTTCATTAAACAACCATATAAACAAGCAAATGTACTGTAATTTTTTTTCAAGCGTAGACATTAACATGTGCATTCACACACACTTGCACGCGAACACAGCAGGATGAGAACCTGAACACTTTGTCTTCCCTTCCTCCCTCCTTGTCTAACTTATTTCTAGCGGGTGGGAGACCCCTAAGGCGAGTAAGCAGGACCCCTTCAGTGATTTACTTCTAACCAGCACCCGCCTACAAACCCTCCCATATACACTTAGACACAGCAGCCCACAGTCTTGACTTTTTATTAAGCATGACTCACAGTGAGTGTACCGACTAATATCGTCATTAAAGGATGGGAAAATGCTAACTCTCCTCATGGCAATCTCCCCCCCGCATCACTTCTTGGATCAATTACCTGACTCTTTTTGCCCTCCGAGCTCATATTCATTAACTTTATGTGTCACAGGTTGTTTTCATTTAACACAAGTGCAGTGAAAAGCGATGTCAGCATGGAGAATTCATCCAAGTTATCCTGCTCTTGGAAGAGACCCAAACACTTTGAGCATGTCTCGGTGACATTATTATGAAGTGTACTGGCTCAGTGACGAATGTCTGGGTAGCTGTCGGCTGTAATTACTCCTGTCTTGATCAGACAAGACAAAAAGAAGACAAAGGGGTTATCTGTCTCTCTCTTGTTTCGCTTTTCCCAGGAAGGGCGACCTTATCAGTGTCTGTAGATCTGCTGCTGTGACTGTGACATCATTTCCTTCCCGACCCTGGCATGTCAGGATCAGGGGCCTGGGCTTGTGATTTCGACATTTGGTTGTTCTTTCAACAGACAAAAGGGATAAAAGTTCATGCTTCTTCCCAGCCCATATCTGTCTACACCACAGATGTGTTTTTGTGTGAGGCATTTCTGGGTCTTTTAAAAGAGGATTGAAGACATGTTTTGAGTGGGTTGTCACTCTGTGTGGTAGTAGAGAGAAAATAAGGGTCCTTTGAAGAAAAGATGTTCATTCAAGGACATTTCAGCAGGGTCAGTGGGATTCCTTCATGTGTGCTTGTCTTTCATTGTTCATTCAGGTGCCATCGAGTGACACCACAAGACATTAAATGTTCCCAAATGTTCGTTTCTCTGTGATCGTAAATCCATCAGTCTATTGAGTTCTACATATCACGCTCCAATTTTTATGGCTAATAAAAGCCAGGACAGGAATGCCTCCATTATTTTAAATTGCTTTCCATCTGTCCCAGTTTAACAGCTTGTTCCCACTGAGATTTTATAATGAGACATCACCTTTTAATACAAAACGAGAAGGTCTCGCAGGGATACAAACACCATTTTTTCTGTATAGCCACTGCTTTTCAAACATATCATGCTTCTTACCAAATAATAAAAAAGGCAGTGTACTTAAAGGACTTTAGCATTTAAAAATGTTATCATTAAAGTACTTGCTTCTAATGGTTCATGTGACATAAAAACTGAGTAAAAAATGAACCAAGGACTTTTGATATGTATGATCGATATAGAACGAGCCATTATTATTGCCTGCAGTGCAGCTGCTCAGATATCTTTGTTGTAATGCTCTGAACATCCTGCCCTCATGTTATGATATCACAAAATCCTGTTTACAGCAAATCCACAATTTAAACTTCAATCTTGTTTGGAGAACAAATATGCTTTCCCAATAAATCACACTCAGATGCAGTTTAGGGATAAAGCCTGAATCTGTCTATATCAATACATTCAATACATCGAAAGCTGGGAATAATCAACTGTGCCTGCTCTGCCGGAGATACATTCAAAATTCTTAAACTGGAAACATCTTGACCATAGCTGAAAAGAATAAAGCATATTTGTGCCATAGGGTTTGACTGGACATTCGAGTGGGTAATTATATGTGAAGTGTCAGTGGCAAAGTGATCTCACCTCAATTTTAAAGTACAGAGAGCAACAGTTCTGTAAAATCAAATCAAATACTTTCCATCTCTATGAAGTTTGCTTGAGCATTTGTTCAGCAGAATGAGGTAAGACTTGAGATGCAATTGATCACTCTCGTATGTGAAATGCTCATGCTGCATGGTAGACTCACTGAGCAGTTCCACATGTTTTGGTTGGTCCCGCTCGGCTCCTGATGTGTTTTCCTGGAAGCCACAGTAAGAGGCTTAAGCCTCAGCTGGCCGCTGCTGGGTGCTGGTCCAGTGTAGGAAGCAGGTGTTAAATTCACAAAAGCAGACAAACCAGAGGGAAAACAACGGCTGCAAGCTAAAGCAAAAGATTGTGAGAAGCTCGAGACTTTGGTTAGAAAAAGTGACAACCGATCCTGAATAAAACAGTGGTAAAAGTTTAGATTTTGACTTTTAAAGCCCTATTTGTGTTCTAGTAAGGACTGAAGGCTCATTACACATAAGAACACTAAATAGCTGCAGTAGATAGATAAAAATAAATTCAGTATTTTTAGATTAAAAAGTTGTACAGTTGGTTCCAAAGGAATGTCATGAAAAGCAATTTTAAGGATGTCAGATTCATTGCGTACCTTGCTGTAACATTGTTTTAGCTCACTCAAATTCATTGTTCGATTGCCGCATTTCTGTCAGCAGAACAGAAAGAATCAAAAAACCTTTTTTTATTCTAAAATATGGCACCCCCAGCACCCCCCAGTGCCTGAATTTGTCATGTTGCTGTATTATGCATTCAAATTGTTTATTTATCAAGTGAAAACAGATTAGAGCAATTTCTGTTATTTTTTCAATTTGCATATATTTACTAATTGAACTGATGTGAAATATACTGTCGTCTATTTTGTCAACCAGCTGTATTTAGCTATTGTAAGAGCTTTAAGTTCAAATAGCATGCTAACATATCTTTGGTTAGAATGTTTGCATGTTAACAGCTATCAAAAGTAATAATGCTCTCAGCGCATTTAATGTGACCCTGGTTAGTGTGGTGCAACAAATGATGTGGACATTATTAATTAAAATTGGCATTACATGTCCAGCATATAGTTAGCATTTGATCATGTTCAAATTTACAACACTAGAATGCTATGTTAGTATCCGTTTAAATATTCTAATAAGGCTAAAACATTTTAAGAGATGTTGTCATGAGGTATTGATATAGGGAAAAAAATAGTATATTACTGGATAATATTGTTGATACTAAATGGGTTTGTGGTATTTTAAAAAAAACCCATCATGTAGAAAACATGAAAACATAAATGTCCACACTGCCAATGTGCTGAACCAGCAAAGTTACCAACTTTACTATCTCTCATATGGGCTTACAAGGATAAAACTGCCACAAAAACATGAAGTTACAGAGTATCAGTGGTCAATCTAAACTTGATCTAACATGTTCAACCTGTGCTGCCAAGTAACAACTCATTCAACCATAATAATCTTATAAGCTTTCGGGTTTTTCTCACTGACACATACTAAGCTTTTTTAGGAAGTCACTGGACTCAAGTAGTCATTAGGACACCCCAGAAGACAGTATTTAATGGTTAACTCTCAACTCTACTCGCTTGTGTAAGCAAAGCTGTCGACACATTAGTGTTTTGGGAGAGTGGTATATAAAAACAACGCCTGATGCTGGGCCATGGGAAACAGGGAGACCTAAACACGCCGCTGAGTCAGAGATAGTCTGCCGCACACACAATGTTATTTCAAGTGAAACGGGGGGACAACAGGTGTGTGTGTGTTTGTGTTAGTGTGTGTGAGAAAAGAGGAGTTTGGAGGAGATATCTTCATGCTCCTCCTATCCTCCTTCTACCACACGAGACCAGTCATGAGAAAGCAAATACAGTAGTAATATACTGAGATTGTAATGTTTGGTTCTGAGTAGATCCACTAATAAACAGAGGAAACTGGAGGATGGGAGACAGCCTGAAGCTTTATTTGAGAAGGCCATTTTTTAGATGAAGTAAAATAATATGGGTCCAATATGGTCGGCAGATATATGGTGTGATACTCACAGTTTGACATGTAAGTAAACAAGCCTGGGTCAGTAGGCAACTTTTTTTTTTGCTTTATTAAGACACCAATGATTTAAAATAATACAACTTTTAGCCATCCCGTTTCTCTTTTTCCTTTTCTTTCCCAGAATCTGTCTCATCAACTGTCTCCTCTGTGTCTGCTAGGATCATTTGTCTCTGACCGCCTCTAACTGCTCTACCCTCTGTTACGCTGATGCTTGTCGTCTTGCATTAATTTCTCCCGCCACTCTCCCCTTTTTTCTCTTAATTCTAATCCCTGCAGAATTCTTTTTTTTTTTTAGCTCATTTGTCCCTGCTCGTCTCACTCTTTTCTCTCCTCCCTCTCAGCAGTGTTTTTTTTTCTAAAGCATTCAGCAGCTCAGAAACAGCTGTTGGGAGGGGGCTGCCTGTGAGTGGAGCTAATCTGTCTGATTTATCACTTTGTAACAGGAACTTGAACTGTACAAAGCTGATAATCCTTTATTGAAAAATAAGCATGAAAAACGCAATTTTTTTCAACATTTTTTAGTCCCTTTTTTCTCATTGTGTCCCTTTATACACTCAAAATTCAGTTTTTCTACTTTATTTTTGATCCAGAACCATTTATTTCCGCAAGTTAAACAAACACATTCTTTCAGGTTTTTTCCCTCTTTATGTCCTCTTTGATACTATTCCTGCATTGTCAAGGCGTGTCTGCTTATGCACAACTGTGTTTACAGAAGTTGCCTTTGGTTTCTCCAGATTTTGGCCATTCCTGCTTCTCTTGCTTTGTTTGGGCTGAAGTTGTGGGTGAGACAGATGTTTTGGCTAACCATAAAACCACACCACACAGCAGTGGGTAGAGTCTGCAGGACTAGCCCCATACAGGAAAAAGATTTAGTGTTACTGTGATAGAGATCAGCCCATTAAAGCCAATGGCCACAAAAAATTATTAGGAGGAGGAGGCTGTCAGAGAAGGGAGGGAGCTAAAATTTTTGTTTTGACTTAAGGTCTGAAAGACTGTTATTTGAAAAAAACGGCAAGATTTTTGATATTTTATTTCTCAATGTGAGTCTTTCTTTTCATTCTTTGCAAAAAGACACTCTGCTATGTGCAGAAGATGACACTTCTGTCAACCTGTTCTCATTCCCAGTTAGTCAAATACCAAAGTGTGTCACACCCATGTCTCCTGCTGGCACACAAGGTACCTTTTAGTGTCAAAGGTGGGTAACACTGTAAAAACTGTCACAGTTTGGTTTGGTTAAGTTTACAAAAACATCCAGGTTTGGGTTAAAATAGGTAGGTTTACGTAACTGAGACTAGTTAAGTATTCTGCATAGGCCTACATGACTCCATACATGATCTACGTAAAGGAAGTCAGCATTAAGTTTTGGTTTCAAACAACACAAAGTCCCTAGTCTCCTGGGTCTATCCACCCTTAATCAGAGTGTCTAATGCTGCTGTAGATGGGTTTACAATGGAGTTAGTTGAGAGACGCGACATTGTGCTTCTGAATAAGAGGCGTGAGAATCGTCTGTATTTCCCAATCTGAAAATGAGACTGATCTGATTCTGTCTCTGTATCGGGGATTTAAATATAATTACACCGGTGCCACATGTCAGTCGTTCCATTAAAATATTAGAGTTTAAATTGGGGTGGGATTAAATAGGCTCTGCCAATTAAACCATGCAGCAGGGAGGGTGTTGCTGTGTTTTGTAAGTCAAGTGAAGAGTTCAAATAAAACATTATTAATCCCCAGGAGGGACTCATTTTTTAATAAAGTATGACAAGATTCAGTTGCCCTCTGCACCCTAATACCTTTCATACGGAAATGAGACAGAGAAAAAAAAAGCAATAGTTTTATGAATACACTTTAAAATAACATTTTAATACACAATCTAGTGAAAATGTACACCTACATATTTGGACATTTACTGTGAATTTACACTGAAAACCTGCATCTGCTTCTCCACCACCTGGTCTTGTAGTTTAAGTGTTTAACCACTAGATGTCATGTTTTATTAACTGTCACAATCACGCTTTGACTGTAATTTGAGAAGCTTAGAAGTCTCTGCCTCTCAACAAGATCACAGAAAGAGCCGGCAGCATGTGCTCTGCTTAGCATCCGCATATCATCTGGTGACTTCAAAGCATCTGAAATAAAAAGGGTTTGAGCGAGTATTTCGAGTGCAGGAACAGCGCCTCCTAAAAAGGACAGAGCGATCCACCAAAACAAGCCCAAGCCAAACAAGGACTAATCAGAAGTGTTTCCTCCCTGCTGTCAGGTGAGGGCAGTCATTTCCGCTGGGAGGGTAAATTGATCCAGATGACATGTGGACTCATCATTACGAGCTTTATGACCCCCTCCTCACCTGCATCCTTGTAAGGTATTATTACTACAACACCAGCAAACATCTGGCCGGCAGAGCTGAGCGATGCAGAGTTCACACACACAAGCATACCTCAAGGTTTTCCCATCTGTCTTTAAAGAAAGATGAGATGGAATCTGGATTTACTCCAACTACTCTGGTGGTTGACAAAGGTGGAACTCATTGTGTCTTATGAGTTTAGTAGTTTTGATATAAATACAAAACAGGTTGAAATAAGAAGCAATAAACTCAAACCAGTGTGTTTAAGAAAATGCCTGTTTGACCCTCTGCCCTCAGCCTAAAGATACGGGTCCATAAATACAGGCACCACCAGACTGATGAACAGTTTTTGCCCAAAGCAGTTAGGCTGCTAAGAAAATATGCCCCTATATGCCACTTTAAAACTGTACTCCACCCACCACACAACCCCAGAAAAGATTTAACTTTGTTTGCACTATACACACATGCCCTCATGTGCACAATTTGCACCTTGTGTCTGTACATTTCATACTATAACTGGAGCAATTTTTTTTGTAAATATGTGCTGGTCTATATTTAATTCACTGTGGTTAAACTTTTATTTTACAGTAGAGATCATCATCCCTTTAATATCTATTTTATTCTCACTATTTTATTCTTTTTTAATTTATAATGCCAACTTTAATCTGTTCTTTGACAAACAGCTCAGAAGAAGCTTTATTGTTTGGTTGTGTGTGTGGATTCTTAAGGGTGCAGCTGTTTAAGCAATCGACCTGACAGGGGAATTAGTAGCAAAGAGTCTAGTCTTTAAGCACATGTTTACCTATGTGCACGCACACACAAACACACACACAGAGGATGTGTTCTTGAAGCATCACACAAAACACAAGCTGCTCATGCTAAGTAGTTTCTAGATTCTGCAGTCAACAAACATATTATGCTGCATAGATTTAACCTTTTAACACAATGATTGAAAGTTCAGTTCTTTTAATGTCAAGAAATCAAAAAACAACCTCCTGCTGCATAACAGGTGGTGACGATTCTTTTTTTTTTTCTGTGAATTCAAAGCATTTTATGTCACTGCTGGAGGTAAGTTTGAAGTAAAGTTTAGTTGTCATCAACAATTTTCTTCAGTTTTCTTCCAGATTTAAATGTCGACAAGTCCGCAATGTGAAAAAACAAAACTAGTTTCAAAAAACTGTACATGTGTGGGTGTGCTTATGTGTGTGTGAGTGTGTGAGTGTGTGTGTGTGTGTGTGTGTGTGTGTGTGTGTGTGTGAGTGTGTGAGTGTGTTCTTGTTTTCTTTGGTTTTGACACACCTGTCTGTCTGTGCCTGTGTTTGCTCAGGATTGTAAGGCTTTCCGTTCTAGGAAACATTAAAAGCCTTTATGTAAGAAATGTGACTGTGCATCTGGTGGAAATGGAAACAACAACTACTACTAATAATAGAAAAGTCAGGATTAATATAGCAACTGCCTTTAAAAATGAGTACAAATAACCACCGCAGTGGATTATATTCCTACAAGGGACAGGCAAAGGTCTAGATTTTGCATTTCGTGGCTTTTGTTAAAATTATTACACTGTTGCTCCATAAAGCACTTTGGAATATTATGTTAAAAGAAAAACATGTACTACTGGGAACACAGATAAATAATGAAAACAGTTTCAAGGAAACTTCATGTACATGCCTCTGATGAAGGTATACTACATGTTGCTGTTTTCAAACACAACTCTTAAACTTGGCCTCTCCTACTTATGTCAACTGGACTATAAAAGCAGCAGTGGTCAAGCAGCTAGAGAGTGAATGAATAGAGGGAGCGGTGTTACCAAGAACAGAGCAATTAATCAGAGAATTAAACATACATATATATATATATATAAAGATAGATAGATAGATAGATAGATAGATAGATAGATAGATAGATAGATAGATAGATAGATAGATTGTTTATAGCAGTGACGATTTAAAGCACAAACAAACACACCCAAACTTTCAAGCAACCCTGCAGGAAGGTGACATAATGAAGGATTTATGTGAAATGAGCTGAAGTGTACCGCACCCTTAATCCTCCCCACTGTTAGGTCACATACAGACCTACAGCTCATGATGCAAATAAACAGCAGAGAGAGAAAGATGAGACAGCAATATGTTTTTATTGAGTCCTGACATGGTGCATATTGGCTGATGGCCAGAGACATCCCAGACATAAAAAAATAAGAAGAAAATAAATGAATACCAACAAAGGTTGTGGTCTCTGCAGATATAGACACTACTGTACATACTTTTAGTGGAATATAAGTTAAAGTTTGAAGTTGAAGTTTGAAGAGTTGTCTTTGCGGGTGTCTCTATGCATTTTTTATAGGAAAAACCTGCATAGTATTTCTGTAGGTTATAAAAACATTTAGGACTGACCACATCATTATAAAAAACACACACCTGTGTAAAAGCCTAATAACAGCTCAGCTCATTACGAAAGCACCAAAATAAAGACTTGGGCATCTTCTTGCACAACAGATGCAGCTGACACTGAAACAGGCTGCAGGACACTATTAAGAGATCATGACCTTTAGTCTCCATGACTCAACATATCCCACAAGTCTGTAAAGAAAACAACAGATACACACATTCACACATACACTAACATCTGTGGACAACAGGTGTGATTCCTTGAGGGAAGACAGAACAGGAAAGTCAGTGAAACTACTGTCTTTTTGTTTGTTGCAGCCCTACAGGAAGGAAATGTGACCTCCAGGATCAAATGAATGTCTTTATACCACCTTGAAAAAATATGTCAGCCTACTTTGTCCCACTTCCTTTTGTCTAAACATATGACAGAAACATCTCTTTGTCCCGTCTTACTGGGACGCCTCTAAGATGATAGCTTGTATCACCTTCCACACTATTATTTCTGACTCAGTTATTTGAGGCTTTATTCAAATATCTGTTTTTCTTCGGGGATGTGAAACTTTCCGTGGACCTTTAAAGATCTAGACATACAAATAAAAGGGAAGGGGAAAAAAAATTTAAAAAGGAAAACCCAGCTGTAATTCCTCCATGTGATGCTGAAATGATCTGAAATCTGCACGCTGACAGCTGAGCTGACATGAGTTTCAAAGAAAGTCTTGGAAAAAAATCCTGTCTCTAACAAAACATGCTCTAACTGTGGCCAGAAAACTGCAGCAATTGGCCTCCCAAACGTGAAAACACACTTTGTTTTAGTAGCCTTTCAATTAGAAGTTGTTTCACTGCAAACACTCACTGTCAACGAACAGAAACTTGAACTCCAGTAAAATTAAGCTGTAGATCCTGCAGACAGCAGTAATAAAATAGTATTGCACTGACACTGCCATGAGCTGATTTCACTCAAGATGTTACATGTTTTAACAGGCACTTTATAGACTGTAAATACTGTCTATTTAATGCTCAAAAAAGTAAGTCATCATAATAATTGAAGTAAAATGCTGCTTTTTAGTGCACTTGTTTCGAGAATGCCCAAAGATTTTGCAGTTTATGGCTTTGAATTGCCACCTTCAGGGGTTAATGCTCACAGAAACTGGTCATACACTTCCTGGTTTCAAAATTGCAAATTTTATTGTGACCCCAGCAACACCTCACTGCTGAGATGCGTATCAAATATTAATTCTTGGCACTAAACATAAAGCACAGAAAAGTGTGAGCTTTATCAGTTCAGACACGCCCGGAGGCAGAGTGTGTCATACTCTCCCCACAATGTTCCTGTACACACCTGGAGGCCAAAATATGCTTCTCCCTGCTGATCTTAACTGTTAAGGAAGCCACAAATCCCCACTCATTCTCAGCTGTACAGTAAAGTGAATAATTTAGAGACTTAGTAAAATCTTAATTATAATATTTGAGCAGCACAATACAAAAAGGGAGTTAAAAAAAGGAAATTTAACATACCTTTCAATGTCACTTGATCCAGTTTTTCAAACTAGAATTATCCTTGTGCTGTGTGAAATCAGCTCATTTTTAGACCTTCGGAGGACAAGCTGTAACAACATGCTGTACCCCATGCAACAGGTGTAGCTTTGGAGGAAGGGTGGAGGAAAGAGAAAGGGGGAGGGCTGTGGCTCATGCGGGGCGGAGGCTATGGGCCTGTTTTGACGAGAACCTGTGGTCACACTGGAGCAAACTTTGCTTTCATGATCAATTTAGTCAAAGGCTTTCATCCTGGGTCTCTCTTTTACTGTGCATGTAGCTGTAACTTGAATGCATCGCACAGTTTTTGTTTAGTAGTTTTAAATCTGCTTGTAAAAACTCTTCGAATCCACAACTTTTATCCTGGTTTCTCTTCATCCAACATTATCAAACATACACTTCCCGAATTATAAAATAAAACAGCATATTAACACAAACTTTAATCTGTATGTGAGGTGGAAACAAAGTATCTCTGCCCTCGTTGAATACTCCACAGAGAACACGCTGGCCTTCATAAGAGATCAGCTGGTGATAGAGGTTGCTGGAGGTAACCTCTTTTGAATAAATATAGCTGTGTACTATCTCATGCACAGCCTGACCCTGTTCTCGCTGTGCCCAGTGAGCCTGCCTTCCACCCGTCACACAAAATGGAGCTCTGAATTGGGTCAAGCAGCCCCAGGAGTTACGAGGCTGCAGCATCATTGCATGATTATAGTATGTGTTCTGCATTTATCAGATCACAGACTTATTTTTTTACCCCTTAGCTCATGTGCTTTTATATTCATAACACTGAAAATGTCAGCACGGGGAGACGGGTTAGTACAGCTGACAGAGAACATACAAGCATGGAAACTAATCTTAAATTATTATATAATTTTAACCACACAAAGGGTGATAGACACTTGGCCTCCACATGCACATTGTTAGTCTCATTTTTGTCTAATGCTGCGAAATACCTCTAACTGATATTAAGATTTGCTAATTCACAGGACCATTTTGATTTCTTGTAGTCTCAGAATTGATTCAGGTCTAAAAAAAAAAAGAAACTTAGCTCAAATCTGCCTAATTTTCTTATTCACAAAAACCACATGATGTTCACATTAATTTTAAAGCTTGAAAAGGTCAAATATTAGTCAAATACTAGTTTGATTTGTCAGATTCACCACTATGCTAGGCATATTATCATTTTCAGAAACCCTGTCACTGCATCTTTCACCAAGATGTTTCTTTACCTTTGGATCTTTTTGCTGTCTGTCCTTGTCTATTTTGTTTCATACATATGCACAAAATTGTAAAAATGTGGTTTTTGGGGTAAAGTGACATTAATGAGGTTTCTTCAGGAAATATAGATCTGTTTAAATGACCTAAGATGACATATGTCAGGAATATAACTGCATTGATGCATAGCTCCAAGCATATGTTCCACAAATTACTCCCTGCGCACAAAATGAGAGCTTATTTCCACCAGACTGAGAAAGAACATGGAAGAAAAGTCGAAATGTGACAGAAATTTAAAATGAATCTGGCAAGTCAAAATAATGACACAGGCTCTTCTAAATCAAAGTACTACCCTTGTTACAGACAGCCTGACACATCTTTCTCTCAGTGTGTCTTCATTCAGTCATTCAGCCATTTTAACAAACAATTCGACATGCCAAATTAGAATTAAAAAATACTGTACTTATTAAAATGTCAAAATTTGAATTTACTGACTCAATTTTTAAATACTATCTTAAAAATGACCTGTGGATTAAAATCTGTATTTTGGAATCATGAGAAAAATTATACATACATCTACAATGCATCTCTAATCAAATACTATGAATATAATGAAAGATACAATTATTAATAATTTTTACGTTATATATCACACTTTTAAACATAATATGTAATTTTTACAAAGTAAGAATTTTTTCAAATCCTCTGTAAAACTGTTATGTGCTGTCCTGTTATTGACTGGCTGCCTGTTCCAGTGCTCGACCACACAGAAAACTGCTTTCACTATACTGTTTACTGTATGAAGTCTACTAGATGAGGTGCCTCCCACTTCCAAGACTGCCGCAGCATGACTGTGCTTCCTCCTATAGAGAAGATGTTATCGCCACCTCCCTGCTGTGCTGCTCACGCAGAGATGCAGGCCAGTTTTAGTCTGAGCACCAATCTTCACTCTTTAAGTCTTTAATTATTGACAGCGGTTCAGAGACAAACCACAGACCCAATGTCCTTTTACTCTGCAGGCTGTGCCTTGACTTTGGCGAAAGCAGTGGAAAAATACAGAAATGTAGGGAGACCATAATGAGAAAAAATCTACAGTAAAGCTGGTTATACTATAGCAGGACATTTTAGATTTAACTTGACTGTCAAGGCTTTTAGAATGGGATGAGAGAGCTGGCCTCTTGTTGTGGTGAGGAAACCTAAATGTCATGGCAAAATTCTGCAACACTGATACTTGGAATATTTGGCTTTAGTAATGATTTTATATCAGTCAAAATGATAGACAAGACATAAAGAAAATTACAAGATATATAAATTATCTTAACAAGATACATTGTGATATTTGACTGTGAATTCTCAATATATTAAAAAGAGGGTTTTTGTGGACAGTGTTGATTCTTCACGCATATTAATTAGTTTTTATGTGTTTTTTAAACAACTGCTTTGCTTTCAGTTGAGTCCTTGCATGTTTCTGTGTAATATGTAATGGCAAGCAGTTGGTTGTTCTCACAGTCAATCTGACAACTCTGTGTTCACAGCTAAATATACTTTTGTTGTCTGCTCCCTTTGTCTCCAGATATGGAAGAACTTGCTCCGGGCATTCAAATATTTCCTGCAAAAACTACTAATGAAAGCACTTGATATTCAGTGCTGAAAGGAAGCATGCTGGTTCAAAACTGCTTGTGACACAAACAGAAACACTAATGAGTTGGGTTTTGATCTGCTGAAGAAGCCGCAGGTCTGAGACCAAAGAGAGATATCAGGAATTCAGCATTTGTTTGTGTTTCGGTTCAGGTCTTATTGATGAGAGATGCTGTGTGCGCTTACCCATGACTTCACTCTTCTGTATAAATACTACTCGTCCTTAGGCAAACTCTGACTTCAAAGATGTGTATTTTTGGAAAATATGACTCATTTCCTCCCGTCAACATGGGGGTATACATTCCATCAGGCATGTTGACTGAGGCAGAAATACTTTAATGTGATGTAAGAATGAAAAATGAATTCTGAGCCTATTTTATTTTCCTTTGTACAATAAAACCAGACTGGTGATTACAGGTTTTGCATTAGGCTTTAGTTCACTGCATTATATCAGAACATTATTGCTTGTGGTTATAAAAAATAACTAGTCACAGACTCAAAATGTCCCAGCCTGTCTGCAAACCCTAAGCTTAACCTTTGAATAGCATCTCATAAGAAATATTTGTGTTTGCATGCAGTTAGACTTCACCTTCATCTCAGGTGTGGTTAAAAGCTTCACCACAGGGCCAATCAATGGAGACAGTCTTGCTGTGCTTTGTGCCACTGCTGAGGGTAATGTCTGGCGCACACAGAGAGCTGGGTGATCAATCAGTACAGTCTGCTCACTGATCTCCTGATGCCAAACAAGTACAAAAACAAATTATCCAAGTGAAAACAAGCATGCTTGCTTTGATGCCGTCTATAATTGACCAACTAATGTGACATTTTAAATAATGAATCAAACAAATACAACAAAATATGTAAGAACTAGATTTATTTATGATTAAAGACAATATTTAATGAATTTTCTAGCAAAGGAAAGCTCCAATATAAGCAATTTCAATGTTTGTTTCAGCATTTATCTTCCAAAGCTGCTAGAAAAAACAAGCACATCAGAAGCAGGAACTTGCAGGCTGTGAGCTGGATCAAAACAGCTTTTACAACAGACATCTCAGGCGATTTAGACTTTCAGAGTTCATGAAGGTCTGAATTAAACGGTCACAAAACATGTCTCCTTCCACATCCACAAACACTGAAATTTTCTTGCTATTCTGTTCCAAAAAGGCTTGACATTACTCTTACTTGTAAATGCAACTTTTTTAGAAAACCCCAAATTGCAGATTTGCCTTGAGCCTTATAAACATTTCAACATAAGACACCCCCTATCTCTGGAATTCCAGTTAGGATAAGGAGAAGCTCAAAAACAAAGCTTAGGGAAAATCCATTAAATTGAAGAGGTTTATCAGAAATAAAGTAACTATCATGAAAACAAAATTGTATACTAACATAAAATAGAATCTCCAAGTTCTAATCAGTCTTTCTTTCAGATAAAATCAAACGTAACTCATTTTTAACTTTCAAACCATCTCTTACATTCAAAGTCACAACTTTCAGTTCTTGCTGACTCTACATGGGTTGGATAAGATCTGCAAATTTAAGAAGCCCATTTGGCTTGTGCTATATGAATTAGGCAAAATTTAATAGTTGCAAGTAAGTACTCTCACTGTAAATTAAAATGGCTGACCCGAAGTTCCTACATGCAAATAAATACAAAATACAAATATTCCCCCTTCTTTCAAACACAGGCAAACACATTGTCCTCCAGAACACACTATCATGCAGCCCTGGATGAACCTGCTTGCCTGGTATTTCTATTACCTCATAACCAATACAGAAAAAAAAGTCTAAATGGAAGCTTACTTTTATTTTCAGGCAATGCTGCCTGTTAGCTAGAGATTGTTAGCTAGAGAATGTTAGCTAGGGAATGTTAGCTAGGGAATGTTAGCTAGAGAATGTTAGCTAGGGAATGTTACCTAGGGAATGTTACCTAGGGAATGTTAGCTAAGGAATGTTAGCTAGGGAATGCTGTTTACTGCTGAAAATAGCTGAAAAGTTGAACATTTTGTGAAAAAAATATCAAACTCATGTCCAAGTAAATGCAAAGGAGGAAGGAGGACCATTTAACCAGCACAGTCTACAAGAAAAAGCAGGCGGCTGTGTAAATAACACAGAAGAGGCAACTAAATGCAAGGGAAATCGAGGACAATGCAATAGTCTGTGAAGCTATAAGAAACAAAGACATGTTGATGATCTGCAATCAACTCAAGCACCATGTTTGTTACGCCTCTCACTTGACTACACAGCCTTGAGTTGTCTGTCCCCATGTGTGCCTGGTCATACAGTGACACCCACTGTCACAACCACATAACAGCAACATTTACCCAAATTATAATATGGGGTGGTTTATATCTGAGAGGGACTCAATTGTTAATTAGCTGTTTACATGTAAAACTAAATAAAAAATATAAGGAGGGTGTTAGTGTTAGCCTCTAGTTGCTTTAGGGGCTAGTTGTCACGCGTCAGAGAGAATCCACACGCAGAATCAAAAAGGCAGAAGCAGAAATAAGAAGTTGTTTAGTTGTTTTCCTCATTCCCCTATTTCATAATTTAATTTCCTAGTTTCCTTTTCTTTATTTTCTTTTTCCTTGTTTCCTCATTTTTTTCTTTATTTCCTATTTTTTCCTTCTTTCCTAGTTACCTGGTTTCTATTCCTTCTTTTTTCTTGTTTCCTTTGTTTGTTTTCTTGTTTCCTAGTTTTTCTTTTCCTTGTTTCCTAATTTCCAAGATTCTTTTTCTTGTTTCCTACTTTCCAATTAAAAATAGATTAAAATAAAAATTGAGACAAAGAAAAATAATTGGAAAGTAGGAAACAAGAAAAATATTCTTGGAAATTAGGAAATAAGGAAAAGAAAAACTAGGAAACAAGAAGACAAACGAAGGAAACAAGAAATTTTCTTGTACCCTCAATTTTTTCCTTGTTTACTTGTTTCCTCCTTTTTTTTGTTTTCTTGTTTCCTATTTTTCTTGTAACAAGAACGCAAAACAGATCACAAGAAAAAGAAGGCAAGGAATCAAGGGAGCAAGGACACAAACAAATAAATGAAGGAAACAAGAAAACAAACAAGGGCGCAAAGAAACAAGGAAACAAGGAAAAAACAAGGAGCCAAGGAAATATATTTAGGAAGCAAGTAAACAAAAGTAGGAAACAAGGAAACAAGGATTCATGAAAATAAATGTAAAATGGAAATAAATTTAAAAAATCTTGTTTCCTTGTTTCTTACATTTATTTCCTTGTTTCCTTGTTTTATATATTTACATTTTACAGACAAGGAAAACAAGGAAAGAAAACCTAGGAGGCAAGATAATATGACTAGGAAACAAAGAAATGCATGTAGGAAACAAGGAAACAAGAACAAAATAAGGAAACAAGGTAACAGGAAAAGAAAACTAGGCAACAAGAAAGCAAAAATAGGACCCAGCAAACAAAGGGACAAGGAAAATGATAGGGAACAAGGATATTAAAAAAAACAAGTAAACAAACAGGAAACAAGGAAGCAAGAAAACAAACAAGGAAGCAAGGAAACAAGAAAACAAAAAAGGAAGCAAGCAAGGAAACAAGGAAACAAAAAACAACAAAACAAGAACACAAGGACACAACGAGACAAAACTAGGAAACAAAGAAATAAGAGAACCAATAGGAAACAAAGAAAAGGTAATATCACAAGGAAAACAACACTAGGAAACAAGGATTCAAGGAAAGGAAAGGTTATGTAACCAGAAAAAAGGCAACTAAAGTAGGAAACAAGGGAACAGGGAAGCGAAGATTCAAGGGAACACAACTAGGAAACAAGTTAAAAACAAGGAGGACATGAAATTTAACTAGGAAACAAGGAAGCAAGGCAACAAGGAATCATACCTAGAAATCAAGGGAGCAAGAAAGCAGAAAAGGAAACACTAAAGCAAGAAAACTATGAAATAACCTAGAACACAAAGAAAGGAGACAAGAAAACATGGAAACAAGGCAACAAAACTAGGAAACAAGGGAACAAAACTAGGAAACAAGGGAACAAGGAAACAAAGCTAGGAAACAAGGGAACAAGGTAACAAGGAAGCAAAACTAGGAAATAAAGAAACAAGGTAAAAACAGGGAGGCAAGGTAATATAACTAGGAAACAAGGAACAAAAGTAGGAAACAAGGGGACAAGAAAACAAACAAGCAAACAAGGAAGCAAGGAAACAAAACAAGGACATGAGTATAGTAAACAAGGAAATTAGGCAACAAAAAACAAAAAAGGGAACAAGGATGCAAGAAAACTAGGAAACAACCTAGAGCACAAGGAAAGGAAACAAGGAATCAAGGAATCAAGGAAATAAAGCTAGAAAGAAGGAAACAAGAAAAAAAAAATCACTAAATAAAGAAACAAAGAAACAAAGAAACCAAACCCTGTGATTTTCCCAGTTGATTTTTTACTAGCCCAGTAACATAGCGTTGAGTAACAGAAGAGTCCCTCACACACAGTTTGTCTTAGCTGCTGTATGTATCGTTGGAATAAAACAGAATGTTAAACATCAAAACTTATTCCACTGCACATTGTACTTGGAAGATTTTGCAACAAATGCCTGCCTGCCAAAATCCCACAGCACCATAAGTCAGCTGCAGCATGTTAGTGGCAACTTATACTATTGTTAGTGGTAAATTTATGCAAAGCAGCTTGGCCCCATCCAGCAAAAACAAAACACTGCATGGACAGTCTGAAGCGATTCCGAATGACTTAGAAGCAATTTATGAGGAGATTACCTGTTTTTAAGAAGACTTTTACTGGTACGCAGTTCTGGATCATACCAGCCTACTTTCACCTCTCAGTGTATAACTCATGAGCAATAGCAACCTCTAGTGGATCAGAGGGTTCGAGTGGTTGGGCAGCCACTTTGTGGAAACACTGCAGTGTGGACTTCGTTGAAGACTGTGTGTGTGTAAGTGTGTGTGTGTGTGTGTGTGTGTGTGTGTGTGTGTGTGAGAGAGAGAGAGAGAGAGAGAGAGAGAGAGAGCAAGAAGAGAGATAGAGTATTGGGGTGTTCATCAGACATCAATTTTTTTGTGAAGTCTGCAAATGCTGAAAAGTGTGGGCGCGTGCCTACAGAGCTCACAAAGTTCATAAACACAGAAATATGACTGTGTGTGTGTCTGTGTTGGCTCAAGGTGGGGTATACTTCTCATTTTGCTGTGTGTCTGAATAAAATTTGAATGTATTTGATTTTCATTTACATTCAACAAAAAGAGATTGTCCTTGCATGATGCTAGCAAAGTGTGGGAGTGTAGCTACACAGCAAAGAAGTAGTGCTAATGATGCCCCTCAAACATCAGAAAATAAATGCTTCAGATGTGTGATCCAGAATGTACCATATTTTCCGCACTATAAGGCGCATCGGATTATAAGGCGCACCTTCAATGAATGGCCTATTTTAAAACTG
>JAQMCX010000029.1:8077842-8094170 GCA_029814765.1 Acanthurus leucopareius
GTTTTAAAATAGGCCATTCATTGAAGGTGCGCCTTATAATCCGATGCGCCTTATAGTGCGGAAAATACGGTATTTTAAAGTGTAAAGTCCATTAAGGCCGTGCAGAGGATGTGGAAAGAAACACAGTGGCTTTGCAGTGTGAAATTTCAGCAGAGCAACTTTTGGAGAAACACAGCTGGGCGCCATGCTATGTTGGCCAATTGATTAATAGATTAATCAGACCCAGCAGAGGTGTACAACTCTGATATTAGGGAGTACAAAGATGTAAATATGAATTTGCCAATGAGCCAAACTAACCTGCACAGGCCAACATCTGATTTTTCAACTCTGACTTTATCTGGTGAAGCACTGACCAATTAAACACTCACGTATTCCTGATAGAGTTGTTTACTTCATGATCAATGTGACAAAAGATAAAAAAACTCACTTCCATGATAACTTTCAAAGTTATAAGATCCTGGCTCTGAGTGTTATTAACTGTTTTGGAGGATGGCCCTGCAGCTGGAGATTAACACAACACAACCCACCAGTACTGCCCCCAGCTTTTTTTAACACAAGCTCATTTTGTTCCTGAATGCTTGCTACATCTTCCCTTAACTGGACATTTTTGAGTACCAAGTTTACCTAACTTGCATATGTTTTTACTTTGGGTGGAAGGTGTTGGAGGGAATCCGTATAGCAACAGGGTAACTTCACACACAATGCTGCAAGGAAACAGTAACTTCTCTGATTCAATCTTGCTCTACCGAAGACTAGAGCAGCAAATATAAAAGCCTCTATATAAAAGCTACGGTGATGTTTTTGTGTGTCTGTGAAAGAGCTGAGGATATATACCGTGCAGGATAATGTGTGGTAGGAAGAGGTCAAGGACAGTGTTGAGAGAGAAAGAAATTGAGGTCGAAACCTAATGACAACATAACATAACTGATTACCACATTACAGTACATGCCCTCCCTGATTTACTTCGATTTATACATGAACTTCACATTTGCTGGTTAACAACTAAATCTTCCTCTCTCTCACACCCTAATTCCCATGTGTTTGCCAGTGAGTGCACATGCGTTTTGGCACTGTAACTCTTAGTGTTTGACTGTACACTGAGTGTGTGTGCAGACTATCCATTTATGCCTTTGCATGTCTATGTGTCGATATCCATCTCGGCAGATGTTGACATGGTCAGTCTGCTTCTAAGAATGGAAAAACAGATTCAAACTGGAGAACTGTAAAGAGAAAGAACCTGGTTTGGGCTGAGTAAAAAGGCAGCATGTTTTTTTCCTGGTATTTCCCCTTATGCTGTAATTAAATAAAAGATAATATGGTAGTTGTATGGAGTAAAAAATTGAAAAAAAAAAACAAAACCCAGTTCAGCAGCTGGTCTCATGATGTACATGGTTTGGTTGGCTCTCACATGAGAAATAATTGGAATGACCCCTGGGAGTCTGACACACATCAGTTATGTGTTTCTGTGTCAGAGTCATCTTGTTACAGCCTGACTGAGGCGAAGGTCAGAGAGGAAGCTGATTGAGTAGGTTAGGACTTTCTTGGTGGCATAGCAGAGGTGCTGGTATATCTGAGCAGTGGATGAAAGCACATATGGTTTTGAAAATGAGATATTAGCTTTGTGCTCTGAATTTGATTACAACATGGTCTCTGTAATGGCAACACGTCTTTGGTTTCATTTCGAGTTGCACAGAAAATTTGCTGATTGTGGTGGCATGGAAAATAGCTTACAGATGTACAGATACTGCTGGAAAATGAATTCTGCAATATGTTGCTGTAAAAAAATAGAACAGGGAGATAGAAGTGACATCTAGCAAGCAAAATGGGCGGCTTTAAGCAGGAGTCAAGTTTTCATTGATGTTTTGACTGAAATAGAATTGGATTAGCATGGTGTTATAAAAAATATTGTCAACTGTTTTGCTGTTTGTAATCAAAAAGGAAATAACTTTCTGTGGTTGCTATGCACAGACAGATTCATTTGTTTACTCAAATCTGCATGAGATGAAGAATACATAATACATACATACAATAATTTATTTATTAGTAATTACCATTACATTCAGAGCAAACCCTAAACATGTTATTTCCAAAAATGTAATTTAATAACTCCCACAGCTCTTTAATCTATTTGCACAAAGATAACATTTCTGCACTATAACACACAGGTCTGATTGCTAAAAGCTGAGGCATGCTTTTGTCTGAGGCGGTTAACTCCACTGGGCATCATCAACCATTCTTTTCCCAGTGGCCCATAAACTCCCTTTGGATCCTATCACTGGCTTCAAGTCTCATTTGTCACTATTCAGTCTAGGGACCAGAGTCATGTAAGAAAGCCTGGCTAAAACAAGAATCAAGGTCTGCACAGACCTGCTGTGACCTCCTGTCAAATCTAGACCCCTGAAAGGCTTGGCTGTTATACCAACTGAAGCCTGTGGAAGTGGCAAGCTCATAATTGTTTGTGTAATTCATATTGAATGTATCTACTGCACCATCTTTAATGTGTTTGCTACATGCGATGGACTGGATTTGAACAGTAGATCTGACAGCACAGTCTAATTGTTGGCACAGGAGGCTAAATAGCCACAAAGCCACAGCACTCATTGCTTGAATGACTCCAGAGAGATTTCTGTTGAACACTCACCATGCTGGCTTCACCTATCCTTGTTTAGTCATTAATCACACTGTTTGTTACCTTATGTGCAGAAAACCAATATAACAGTCTGTTTTTTTTTCACAATGCCAAAAACAGACTCTATTTTTAGGAGGATGTATAACTGACTGCAGTTGTTTGTCTGTCATTGGGTCAGTTAGTCCATCGCTTAGGTCCAGGTTGAAACATTTACACAACCAGTGGATGGTTTGCCATTAACTACAGATACTCTAGTTCCTATACATTTCCCATAGCGCCATCATCAAATGAAAACTTTTAATTTGTACATTATTTGGTTTCCAGACCAAAAAACAAAAGTATCGACTCTCCCATCAGTTTCAGCTGTTCTTTGTGTTTTATCCTAATAAGCAAATTTTGGCATGCATAATGAACTTAAGAAAGTAAACAAGATGCACAGTACCCTCCAACAAACAATATTATATGCTATATTTACATGTTGAAATTAATACTTAGCTCATAGCACTGTACAGCCTCACAGAGCTGTGAGTATGGTTATAGATTCTTTGGCTTGTTAAAAAAAATGCCTAAAGATGTTCTGCAGCTCCTTGACGTGGGAGTCAGCAGCTGCTGAAGCAACGAGGTTACATGAGGTGATGGGAATATGCAATTTGAATTACAAAAATGACAAATATTACCTTCCTTTTTTTTGGAGGAAAGGTAGCCCAAAAATCATCAACAACATTTTAATAGCCTTTTTTCAACATTATTTGCCTCTATCTTAAGTTAAACTGTAATAAAGTCTAAGTTTAGCAGTACTACTTTACACACATTGTGTACACAATCCTTGGTATTTTCTGCCTCACACTCTGGAGTATGGACCCAAAGCCAAGAACAGACTTATTTACCATCTTTAAAAGTGCTGCCCTGGAGGTGATAATAAATCAAATGAGCAGAGAGAAATTTTTAGAACTCATTTGTATCACATTTTAGAGGTGTTGACAGGGCAATATATATAGCACTGAAATCCCGCTTGGCTGAACTCACACACACAGTATTCAGTGTGATGTGTACCTTACACATACTGTGAAATTGTATAATGTGCTCATTACAGGCAGTGAGTGCTTATTATACGCACTGAGAAACACTCAGCTAACCTGATCATTCTTCTTAAAGAATGCGTTCGGCATGAGAGCTCTTCGGATGTCTTTTGTGTGCTTCTCAGTGTAGGCTGGATACCATGTGGAGTCATTGTGGCATAAAGATTGTGCAGTTGAACTGGTTGCTTTACAGTACATTAACTAACTACACCCAGCGACGGTGCAAGATACACACAATCCAACAAAATTAAACTGATGTAAATATTGAACTTGCATGTATACCAACTTATGTGCATTTTACAACTTCCATTGAATTACCACTGACATCTTTTCTCACAGCAAACACAAATTAATAAGGTTTTTATTTCCACTGGCTAAGCTGGCCTAAATTTTTGATTACTTGACCATGTTCTCCTCAAAGAAGAAACCTATAAAATTTGAAATCCAATTACGCAGTGAACAAAAAAGCCTTGCAACTGACACCAGCTGACAGCCCATTCAGATGGCAGTGTTTAGCAGAGGCGGACAGGTGCATCAGTGTGTGTGTGTGTGTGTGTGTGCATGCGTGCATGCGTGCATTTGCGTGTTCAGCTTGTGAATAGGCAGAGCTCATTTTCTGTTGACTTTTAAAAAGTAGAGTCTGCATTAGAATGAATGATCTGACAGGAGGACAGGTGTTTGCCAGGGATAGATGCTGGAATGCAGTTGGTCACCTCATTATCAGAGTGCAGGGGGATGAGGTAAATTTAGAAATGGAGGTGTGTGCCATTGTTCTGGTTCTCTGCATTCCTATTGAGAGATACTCCATATGTAAGCATTTGTTTAGTAAGAGGATGTATTCCAGAGAGAATAATGTTTTTATGAATAGCTGCACTGCTGAATACAAATTATGTGTAGCTCAAAGGTCCAACGATATGTGAAATTTTTCATGTTCGCCAACAGCCAACAGAAAGACAAATCTGGACAAAAAATAATGTGTTGTTGATTCAGTTTCTGACTTTTTTCTTTTTTAGAGACATTTTCAATAACATATACTAGCCAGTATACATGTGTTTTGGTCTATTTTGTATTTAAAATAGAAAAATAGAGACAAACCACACAAAAAATGTAATATAAGAAATTAAGTTTAGTTAATCGGTATTAATTAAGAAAATTAGTTGAGTAATTAATAAAGAATGTAACTTCGCTAAGACGCACCAAATTAAGGATCAAAGCTTTATTAAAATAAGGTGTACTGTCAGATGTGAGAGTTGAGTTGAAAAGGCACTGAGTCACGAAACCGCTCAAGGTTCTAATATTACATTTTGGCAAACTCTCTTCCCTGTCTCCTCTACTTTGTCTTCAAGTGTGGAAATAAGATCAAAACTCTAACTTGTCAAGAAAAGATGTGGTATAAATTGTGTAGTCCTTTTGTTGTTGTTTTTTCAAGATTGAAAGCTCAGCATCCAGTGAAACAAAGCTCTGCTCCGTAGCTCAGCTCTAACAGCATGCCCTTCAACTTTTGTTTCTATTGTTAATGAGCTGCCAGGCCTACTCTTACACAGCATGCAGTTAATCAGTGTTGTCAGGGACGTTGATGAGCAGGTGCAGACATTACACATAAACAGGACTATTTCCTTAATTAGTTCAGGCCACAGTCACACCAGTGTTCATGGAACTGAGTGAAAGGTCCCTTCCTTTCTGCGAAATGCCACCACTAATTCTGACACACAGTTTCAACCGGAAAGCTCCTGTGTTTTTTTCCCTAATTGTGAGAAACTTTATCTCCTTCGTCTAACAGGCAGCATGAGCATTAAACCACTTTGATTGTGTGTGTGTGTGTGTGTGAGAGAGAGAGAGAGAGAGAGAGAGAGCAGAGACCATCTGCCTGTCAGCTGGACCATCACATGACTTACTGCTCTGCCACAGTCATTCGCTGCCCTCCATTTTAATCCATTAATGACCTGCAAACAAATGCATACTTTAACCTCTAGCACAGATGGGGAATATAAATGCTTCTGAGGTTGCCATGGCAATTAAGTTAAATTAGCTAAAATGTAAATTACTGTTTTTTTAATGAATGTGTATGTGTTGAGATGCAATATATGACAGAATTTGTCCTTATGTTGTGAAGCAAATGCTGTGGCTATGTATTTAGATGCCTATTAAGATATTTAATTACTTATGATTACGCTCTTTCATGTGTTCTGTGCAAACATACATACGGATGTCCTCACATACACACAAAAACCCACCTCCCCCTCTAATTAAGCAGGTAATCCTCCCTCTGGTTCCCTTCTCACACAGCACAGATGCTGCTGAAAGACATGCTTAGAAAGGGAGAGAGCAAAAGGGAGCCGCTTTGATTCAAATGCACATGAGTTGAGCTTATCTGCAAGGGTCATGTTGCAGAAGACATGATCAGAATACACGCCGAGGTGCCTGCAAGGTATTGTGGTTTAAAGTCTGGACACTTTCAGGCATTTTCAATCGGACTATCTCTTTTGTTCTCTTTCAGCTTGTCAGCTGCATTGTATAAGACAGCAGAGATGCCAAAAATGAATGCGAAATGCGAGGTCACAAAGCTAGTCATTACTTGCACCTCACTCTGAGTGTTAAAACCCTCGTCTTTCTCCTGGAGAAAGTGTCGAGTGAACAGTAGCTGAGGAGTCAACTTCATTACCAGTTCAGTTTCAAATTTTTTTGCCTCAAAGTGCTTAAAGGGAGGTCTGATGGAAGAGTGGTCAATAAGAGAACAACTCGCCCTGCTTTGGAGAAAATTGGTTACTGTAGTGTGCAGAAACGTATTGATTGAGAGAGAACTGCTTTTGAGTAGATCCACATGGTGCCACAGCACTTGCAGCCTTCTAACCCACTAATGATTATTTTACTGCAGAAGGAGGTTATGACAGAGACTTTTTAAGAGAGCAGAAAAAACACTTAAAAAAAACTAAAATAGAAGAGTGTGTAACTCCAGAGATGACAGATGTATGACACGTCCTTCTCCTCAAAAGCCAATCATCTGCTTTACACAAGCTGAATTAGGAAACATAATTAGCCAATCATGTTAGCACTCAGGACTGAGCGGTGAAAGAACTTGATGTCCTGAAACCTTGTGCATCTGTAATGGAGCTATAACTTATGCAGGTGGGCATAAGTGTTTTTCACCGAATTTTCAAACACCAAAATGTCAAACTTAACGAGAGGTTTATATCAGATTTGATTACTGATTCTATACATGCAGTTTGCATGTCCTGATGAAAGTGAAGTTAAAGCTCCCTCCCTGTTTAGACAGAGCCCTGGTCTTATTAGCTGGAAATAACTGCCAGGGATGGTTGCCAAGATGGTCACCCGCATGAATAAAATTTGGTTCAAAAAAATGCACTTACATTCGCATTGCTTATAACAGTTATGACAAGAGTTATTGGATTCCAGTGTAAGTGTGTTTGAGAGAGGAGGTCTTCTGTGTGCCCGGCCTCACGGTATGTCGAGGTAAATGTTGACTGTTTAAGAAACACTTGTATCTTCTCCATGACCTTCACCTCCCAGGGACAAGGGAGATCAGATGTGACAGGTGGAAGCAGACCTATAATAAAGCAATTACCCTGAGGCCCTCCTGTTGCATTAGCTCGACTGTATCTTCTTTGATTTCTTTCCACATTTTACATGGGTTCCTGATTTTTCAATCCATACACAATAGAGTGTGTTTCCTGCAGGTCGTCTTGGTAGTTTGTGGATGTAATAATGTTGTTATGGTGCGGTGACACTAATCTCAGCATATCTTTAGTCTGCCCCAAGCTGAATTTAGATTGATTGACATGAAAAAAGAGGTGGCAGCGAGAACAAGAGCAAAGTGTTTGGCCTAGTTAGGATACACAGTGAGCTGTCCATGGTCCTGAATCCATTTCATATCTCTGTCTTTTACTCTCTCTCAGTTCACTTCAGTCCATGCCTTATCCCCGCGACACACAGACTCCATACAGCGTTAAAGCAGAGGGTGACAAAATGAATTACATTCCCTGCACAAAAAGAGCAGTCTGATAAGAACAGATGGGAATATCTGCAGTGTTGTTTTGTATTCATTGAGGTTGCCTGTTTCCATTAATGTGAGACAACAATCAGATGTCTTGACTCATATACATTTCTCTCTCTTTCCCAGTTCATTTTACTCAATATATTCCTTGATTGGTTTCATGGAAAATAAGCTTTTACGGTTGCCAAAGCATTGTGCCCACAATCTTGACACTGAGATCAAATTTAAGACAACATATTTACAGACACTCTGTGCTTTTTGTTTTACCCTCTTAAATCAAGATGTGTTTTTTTGAATTCAACCTTTTCATGTATTTCATTTTATTTATTTATTTATTTTTTCTTTTTCAAGCAGCCATTGGTTTTAATTAAGTTTGCTTAGTACTCTGTTAGCAGCTTCAAGCAGAAATGAGCTCATGTTGTGTAACCTTTCCCATTAAAGTTCAAGTCTGTGTTCCTTTTTATGACGAATACATTATCATATGCATGTTATGCATTTCACTCCATGTGCTATTTACATGCATTTTATGTAGAATCTCATTGAAAACTTGACTTTAATTGTGATTAACATTACAGTGGCACTCCACTGAGTTAGCACATAAAGATCAGGTTGTTTGTCATGAGTATTAGTGCTCAGATTTAAAAAAAAAAAAAGCTTTAAAATATCATGTATTGCTTTGGAAGAGCTCCGGCAAACATGGGGACACAATGCTGATTATGTCATTAAAGTTACCACTGGAAAAATAACAAAGTCATTACAGACAGCCTTTGACAAACTGGAGTTAAGGATATGGCGTTTGAAAAGTGTGGTCATTTACCTGGCTAACGGTCAGACAAATCGATGCAACTGAGCTGCATTATGGGAAGTTTTGAATCAGGTGTTTTTGAACCGAAAGCTTCATACTAGTGATATATGTCAAGATGTCTTGGCCTTAATTGTGATGACTCAATTCTGTCATTAGTCTCCTGTGAGACCCCCAGTTCTATGGACATCAAAGAGAAAAACATTGGAGTTTTCAGTCTGTGATGCAAACCTGATGTTTCCTGTCACAGAACACACAACCCGGTTTGTTTTTTTGAGATTTTGCTGGTAGGTTTTTATAGCAAATGAAAACAAATGGAAGCCAATGGCTGCCTGAAACATTAGAACAAATATACTACTATGACTACTACATTTCTAAAACAAAAACACAGTTTAAAAAGTGGTAAGCTGTAAAAGAAAGTGCAAATGGTGTGTAGTATGTGGGCTAAACCAGCAGATACAAGCAAGAATCATGAATGACTCGCAGCCTGCTGATACTGAAGGCTTTCACTTGTGATCTCTCTCTCTCTCTCTCTCTCTCTCTCTCTCTCTCTCTCTCTCTCTGGAGTTTGTTGGTGACTGCAGCACTATCTCACATTCATCCCGGCTGGCTTGACGGACAGAGGCAGTCCTCTACCTGCCTAGGTATCTTTCCGCCTCTCCGTCCGTCTGTCTGTCTGTTTATGTGTCTGTCTGTCGCCTCTCATCGTTGAGGTGAAAATTAAGCTCGGCAATGGAGACGGCTGTGGACCGGGGCTCTTGTTTTTCTCCCCGTCGGAGATGCACAAACTTACCGGACAAATAAGGCGGCAGATACCGGTTTTGAGCCGAAAACGCCACCCCTACAGTTTTTCACAGTGACGCTCGCAAGTGTTATTTTCCTCTTCTACTTCTTGCCTATCAACACATCTTCAGAAACAGATGCTCTGCACGGGAAGTTACGGAAAAAAAACACGGATAAATTCTCCAAGTCGTCTTCTGCGATTTTGAAGAGACGCTTTCACCCAAAGGTAAAAAACGCTCCACATAAAGCTAAACTGTTGAATGGCTGCCTGACACCACTCTGTTATCCCACTGAATGTATGTGTGTTTTACATATTAAGTAGACTTAATGTGTTGAGCAGTAGTGCGCGCTTCGTCCAAAGTGGGTGGGAAGGTGACTCATCCAGATTCAAACGCTGTTTTGAAGTCAGCGTTTACACTGCGCCTCTGCGGGTTTAAAAAGACATACAGGCTGAAGGCTGTTTCTTTTGCCATCTGTCCCCGTGATGTTTTCATGATAGAAACAGTGCAATTCCTCTCTAACGCTTTTCTCACCAATAGATTTTTTTGACAGCTGAACAATTGCATAATGGAGGATTGGAGTCTTTGGTTGGTATCGCCTGGTTGACATTGTGACTTGTCAAATTGGGTTAATTACATGTTAATCACAGACTACAGGATTTGTTCCCTGCGTGTGTATGTAAATGGTAGACATTAAGTAGGAGGAGAAGGTTGTCAATATGAGTATGTGCCACAATAAGAAAGCACTTATAAAGGCAATATGGTGTCCTTTGTTTACCATATACAGTTTATTTTTCCTCATGGATTCACTGATCACAGTATGACTTTTCCTAAATTTTCACAAGGATAAGTGTATTTCTTGAAAGTAATATTCTTAATATAAACATATAGGAGACATCCTCCAGTTTTGATGTAAATTGCTTCGCACATTGCCCAAGAAAAACAATGTGTGGAAGATTTGAGGAGCCTGCTGTGCACCACAGTGTCCAGACCCTGATGGAACAGGAGGGACTTGTTGTGTCTGCATCTCTTTAACATCAAGAGGCCTTTTTTTATTGGTTAAAAACACTCACAGCCCTGCCCCCACCCCTTTTAGATTAATGAATTAATGAATCAAATAGGTTTGTTTGTTGCACTCTGCAATGGCCAGAGCTGTCACGTCTTTTCTGGACGACTAGATATTCAAATACTTAATAGATGATTACTTCTCTCCAAATAATGTTAGATTTGGAGCTCTTTAGAGTAATGAAAAAGAAGTGGCTGTCATGTGTCCATTGAAGCATCCCAACATTTAGCGTGCTTTCAGAGATGAAGACTTTAGCTCAGACTCACAGTCTCATATTTACAAGGTCAGTTATTCCACAAACTCCAATGAATCACCCATGCAGCTCTGTCCACTCAGCAGTCACTTTCCCACAGTGTGACTGAGCAGGACCAGCTCAGAATAAAAAGGCTAGAGAAGATATTATTTTTTTTAAAGAATCTCACATATTGACAAATGAAAGACATATTGAGAATGAATAATAACAATAATTTGAATATCTGTGTCTAGCACTTAAAAAAAAACAGATCCAGCTGTGTTCAGCCATGGATCAAAACCATATAAATCAATAAGATAAATCCATGGTATTTTATGTAACAATTTAATCAAATTAACTTCAGTGGGTGGCTCTGTTGTATAGATGCATTAGACCAGTTGTAATCACTTAATGTACTACAACACGCTTGGATCCTTTAGTAGGTTGCAGTGTCTTTCATTCCATCAAATTAACAATGGATTTAGGTCTAGCTACCCTTTTAGCGCAGCTTTTTGAGTGACCTGAAAAGCAGCCTAACTGCTGCACTAGTGGCCTCAATTTGCTTCAACTGCAAAAAAAAGGAAAAAAAGGGGGAAAAACGGCAGAAAAAAAATAGTAGGCTATGCTAACTCATAGCCATTAATGTCCATCTTTCCTCTCTTGTACTTTCGCTCTCGCATCCACTTTCACACACTTTACCTCTCTCTCCCTCCTGCTGGTATGCACTCACTCAAACTGTGTCTCATCGTATCTCATCACTCTCAGCGGCACTCTGCCCTCTCTGCTTGTCTCCGTCACACATGCACACACAAACATACACGCACAGAGAAACACTCAAAAAGTGGCATACCAACCCACAGCCGTGTTGGATAATTTTTGATTAAATCTACAATCTTTGCATTTTGCTCTTATATGCAACATCTCCTGTCCCAGTTTGATTTGTTGTGTGTATTTTGAGGTTTATTTGTTAACATTCCCGCAGGTCCTCTTGAGTTGTATGGCCGGTGTACATGAAGATCTCTTTGACCTTAGAACAAGGTTATCTGATTCTTCAAGTCTGTTAGGAGCACCGGCTGTGTGTGACATATTGTATGGACAGACAGTAAAAGCACCAGAAGCTTCCAACCCCCGGTGGCTTCCCAAGAGCAGGTCATTTCTATTTTCTCTATTTGCGCAGTGGCTTCATTTTAGAGGGATGGTATATTGCAGAGGGCCATTTATAATGTATAGAGCACTCCTGTATTAAATATCTGCAGAGTCTGAGGTGTGTGTTCCTATGCTCAGTCAGGGGGTGGGGGTGTGGGGGCGCTAGATTACACCATATTGCATCAATAAGGAGATAAAGGCAATACAGCGAAAATGGGAAAAAAAAGCTTCCCCTTCTTGTGGTTTTTACAGAGTTTGCCAGGGTGTCATGGCTTTTTGGAGTGCTTGTTGTCATAATTACTGTTTAAGTGGATGCTTAATGTTGTTGCAGTAAACTGAGTTATAGTGCTGACGTTGAAAACAAAAAGTTACTGATGCTGAAGTTCAAGGATTTAAAAGTAAAAGAAGACTAGGATCATGTATCATCAGACTCTGAAGCTGAAGAAACAGATTAAGTAGAGGAAGTCTATATTTAAACAGTCTCACCAGAGGGACAAGATGTCTTCATTCCCCTCAGTTGGAAACTGTCTGCAGAAGAAACCAGATCTCTCATATCATTGTGTCCTTTTTAACTTGTTCTCAATAAAGCTCTTTAGAAATAGATCTCAGCTTTGCACCTATTTACAAGATTTTCACAGGATGTTTTGGAGGAAGAGTGTGTGTCTGTTATGATAGGAGAGCAAAAAGACATGACATTTATTTACCTTCCTTCTCATTTGGCTGGTATAACCAGCAATGTCAAAACTGAATAATTTATACAGTAAAAATGTCAAACAATCGCTCTTCTTTTCTCTTTCTTTGTCATTGAGTTATTTCTAGTGCCATTTTAAATTGAATAAAAAGATTTCTTACCTTATTAAAAGCTGACTCAGATGCAAGAAAATCAAGAATCTTGTCAGAAAAAAGTAGCATGCAAAGCACAAGCTCAAAGTCCTCATCATTAATTTGTTTAGAAATCTGCAGTGATTGCATGAAGGGTACTGGAACTGAAAAAAACAATGTTTTCATTCAAATTAAGTTGTGGCACAGTTCACTCACATCTGCTGATTATTGTATGTAACATCACAAAATGGTTTGCAATTTTAGAAAACGATTAAGTGTCACAATACCTTGTTTTGTCAACTGGCTCATGCCTGTCAGACATCCACATTTCAGCTCTCACAAGCACAAACTAGCTAGTTCTATCTTTACTTCAAAACCAAGACTTGGAAAGAGGTCTTTCTGGGAACCTCCCACTTTTCTCCCTTGAAATCAAAGCAGTGCAGTGTAGATGTAGCTGACGTGATGTAAGACACTTTTGACACCAATTAAAGCCTCATCTGTGTGTCCAAAACCCAAGACTATCCACTTTAATTAAACCTTACGTCTCACTTCCCCAGAGGCGGCAGGTTCAGGAATGGGTGCCAAACCCTCTTTTCACCTGCCTTGCAGCTAATAGTCTCGCTAGCTGTGCTACACTGGGATACTAGGGTTGGCACATGTTCAGGCTGGCAAGGGGGGTGCTTTACCACTGAGGCTGTTGTAATTCTGCACACAACATGACGTGCTGCTTTGGTTGGTAAGAAACACTCGTTAACACAGCAAAAAGGATCTCTTTTGTGCACCTACAAATCAAGGATTTAAGGAGGAATTACAACCCACTTGTTGAACAGGCAAAGTGTGAACATTGTAGGTAATTACTGGTGTTTTTAGACATTTACAAGCAGTTTGTCTCCATTAATTGCTCGTACAGTCTTTGTGCATAAGAAAAATGGCTAAGCTTAGCCAACCAAAGTATTTAAAACCAGGCAAGTTTGTTACCTGTCCTGCATTGACACTAAACAGAGGCAGCCCTGTTGGATGATGCTGAATTTGTGTCTGATTTCTTGACATGGTAATCTTAAGTTTGGAAAGTTCAATATACTAATGCTAATCAGTACATGGAAATTTCTGGAGATGCAATACTGTATGAGGGTTGTTGTCAGGCTTGATAAAAGATACATCATGTGTAAAGTTTGCACACTGATTTTTTAAATGTTTATCTGCTGCCTGTTTGAAATGCATGTCATGTGTTCAAATAAGCATCTGCTAACAAGAATCTTCACACTGTTGCTCTCCTCATTTTCTGGTTTGCAAAGCTGAAGTACCTCAGGGAATATTTATGCATTTTTCTAATGATCCGCTAATGACCATTCAAAGTTTTTCAAAACACACACCTAAGATCAGCAAAGGTAGACCTAAAAAAACCCAAAAGCAACCAGCATTAGTTAGGTTAGTAACTGGATCCAGTTCCTGTGTGGATGTGCCGGTGCTTTTCAGTAAAGTGACCGTCAGGAGAAACTTTTTTTATCAGCTGCTTTGGCTCAGACCAGATTTGTTTTCGTTGTGGTGTTTTACTGACTGTAACCCAACAGAGAGGAAACAGCCATGACTGAAGGAGGCCAGTGGGGTGTGTAATGCTGTTATGATGGATTCATGTTAGGTTTATGTCTGTGCGTCTGCATGGATATACTGTTTGTCTGTGTGTATGACAGCCAGTTCCTCTGTGTGTGTGTGTCTGTATGAGCTGTGGACTGTGTCTAATGGTAATGCAGAAGGCCTTTGAAGTGTTGTAAGATTTTTTCTTCTCCATGTGTGAGATTATTTCCTAGTCCCATCAGTCAAGTGTTGGAAAGAGACTTTTTCTACCAAACTCATCTATTCGGGCATATTGGTTTCACTTTTTCACTTTTTGGTTTGTGCTGCCTCAGATCTGAACTCTTCCACGAGTCATTGAGTGGAATATATGTTTTACAGGGTGTCAGACATTTAAAAAAGAGACAAAAAAATCAGGTTCACTGATAGCCACATGGTTACGGCATATACAACAGTGCTTTAACATTTCTGTATGAATCTGACTGTGAGCCTTTGCTATATGTATATTTTTTTGAAAATTCACGCTATGTGCTCCAGCTCCATCAGCAAAGGCTTTTTTTTACTTTAATGATTCTGAGAGTAAAAAGAGATGACAAATTAAATGATACAAGCTGTATTGCGACGGATGAATTCGTTCTTGAGGCCAAAACAAAAGAACAATAGCTCGGTTAAAGAACATGTAACAATAAAATTGTTTTCAGTACCAGCCGCATCAAAAAAGTATTTTCATACAGTGCATACATTCCTCAGCACTGTCTTCTACCCTTTGTAAATTCATTTTCCTCAAATTCGTTTTTGCGTCTGCCTTTTCTTCTCAACTTCATCCTGCCCCCCACCCCCCACCTCCCACAGCCACATACCAACCCACCCAGCCGCTGCATCTTCCTCCTTCTCCACTGAGCCACCACATAACAAGGCTGTTCCACACTCTGGCCTACATTAAGATGCAAACCCCTCTCTGTCCTGCTCTTTCTCAGTGGCCTTAATCCTTTCCTCCTCTCTCCTATGAATGATAGCCTCTGCAACTAGCCCCCCTTCTCTGGCAGGCACAGGCCCATTGCTAAACATAATTGTGAGAAAATGGCCGAAGTCAAAAGATGCGTCTCTGTGGGCAGAGGTCAAGCTGTCAGCAGCTCGATCATAAAGGTGGGAGCTCAGACCTTGATGCCTGGCAGAGAGAAATGGTCCGTGTCAGGCCTTCAGCAGAGAATGTGGAGAGTTGAATGATAGATCCAGGCCTCTGTTTTATGTTTATGAGCAGAAATTCATATGATACCGATCGGTGAGGTCAGCATTTCTTGATGAGATTTGGGGGCAATGATTGATAAATCATTACAAATGGATAAAAAGTAGCAGCATACAAGACACAGCAAGAGTTCAATGATACATTTTTTTGTATATATCACAAAAATCTGTATATATTTCCAGAAATCTGATAGTGTATCAGTTTTCTTTGGAGTGAACAAATCTAATTGTGTTTTTGGTTAAGATCAGATCAGATGTGTGAGTGTTTACACTGTGTGAGTTCATGCGGGCCTCGGTACCTCAGCTGTTACTGCATTAACCTTTAGAGACATTCTGTGTGAGAGGTTTTGTTTGTTTATTTCAGCCATTTTGTAGTAAGATTACAGTTAGTTGCTGTCAAATGAAAAACAGCCTGATGAGTGTAGATTCACTGTAGCTGCAGCTGCTTTAAGCTACTGAGATTTGAGATTTAATAATGTGGCTGAAAAATTTAGCAAAATATAATTTTTCACTTTCTTGCCAGTAGTAAGATGAGAGGATTTATGCTTCATTATAGACTTACAATCAGCAGCAAGGTAGCTTAGCTGTAAGACTGGGAAACAGGAGGAAACAGCTGGCCTGCCAACCATCTCCCACCTCACTAGATAACACATTATATTTTTTTAATTTGCAAAAAAGCTGAAGTGTATAAACAATAGGTCCTGGTTTTACAGAGAGTTAGATGCAGCATCTCTGGACCGCGCACAATGACTCCCTCAAGGTCAGTACACCTGCTGGCTGAGAAAACTGACCATCAGGGGGGTCTTCTAACAGACGGAGAATACTTATTTGGATAGCTTGGCTTTCTTAAAATACGTAATTATTAAAATTAGATAGATAGATAGATAGATAGATAGATAGATAGATAGATAGATAGATAGATAGATAGATAGATAGATAGA
>JAQMCX010000029.1:8094270-8124144 GCA_029814765.1 Acanthurus leucopareius
AGATAGATAGATAGATAGATAGATAGATAGATAGATAGATAGATAGATAGATAGATAGATAGATAGATAGATTTTTTCCCCTGCTTCTTTCTGCCTGCTTTGTCATTACGCTGCGTATTAGCACTGATCCCCACCTTCCAGTAAAAAATAGCAGTAACATAGTTGGCAAGGCTCAGTTAGCAATATACAGTGCCCCTTAATATTCAGTGTATTCAGTGGTATTATTATATTATGAGGAAGTCTTTGTGTTTTGGTGAATAGTATATGTGTGTTTTTGCTACTTTCAGTGTGTGTTTCCTTGTGGTTTCATAACGTAGCTTATTTGAAAATTAAACCACTCCTTCACCGCACACACTTTCCTTGATACCGTTTGCCACTGCTGCCTCACTTCTCCACTGCCAAGTTTCCTGACAGGGTGAGACAATTGTTCGTTATTAGTAGAGAGACCAATTTCCAGCTGGATAGAGCCTCATTGAGATGCAGGGCCCCCACTAGAGAACCGAGTGAAAAATGAAATTAGAGGACACAAGAACACGCAGAGAGGAGACCCACCTCTGTGTTCAATTTACTTGTAAAATCTGCCCACAATGCCTCAGTAATCATCTCTCCCTCTCTCTTTCACACACACACGCACACATTGTGTTGAGATGAATAGATTCACTTAGATACTGTCTGTGAACACTGCATATTGTCATCTGGGTTGCCTGTGCAGAACAGGTGGAATACTTATCTAACTATTAAATTACACAATAAAATTGCTTCTAATGTTGTGTCACTTTTTTGCAGTTTATGACAACAGTTAGCTAAGAATTGTCAATGTAAAAACAGTTTTAGAAATACTCATAAAACATTTGTTATGATAGATGGCATCTTTTCTCCCATTTAAAAAAAATATTTTTTTCTGATATTCTTCACATTTTCTTTAAAAAAGCACAACAAAACTTTTATGTGTGTTGTAAACACAATTAGCAAAATACATCAGTCTGTATTAGTGTAGTTTTTCTCAAGTTCTTACACAAGCTTACATCCGATATATTACACACACATACACACACAGCCCCTGGCCTTCACAGACACAATAAGAAACATCCTGGACTGTGCTTAAATTAAGTGAGGTTTAGCCTCAACATCCCCAAGTGATCGGTGAAACACTTTTAAAACACTTTTATGGCTCTCTTATTGCTCTCTATTGACCACAGAAATAACCACTCTCCCTTTACCCATCTCTCTCACACTGTGCATGTTTGTGTGTGTGTGGTTGTACTTGGCGATATGGATCCAAAATCATATTTCAGCACTTGTAGGTTGAATGATGATACACTATAAATATCAGGAAATTTTCTAGTGAAAACTTTAGATAAAAAATCATCACTCATGTGGATATAATATAATGACCCAGTGGGTAAAGACAAGCAATAGAACAGCTTGGTAAGTTCAGAAAACCACATCACTTTACTGTAATGCAACCTTTTAACCCAGTAACCAGTCAGGGTGTAATATATAAGATGATATCTAGGTTTGTGTCATGAGATCAACATAATATCAATATGTTACACAGCCCCTGTAAGTGTTCAAGTGTGTGTCTGTGCTTCTCTGTCCATGCAACCAAAAACACTGATACTGTATGTACATATAAAAGCATATATAATCCAGTAGCAGCATGGTTGTAATGTAACTGCAGAGCCTTTACAGCTAGAAGTCCTGCTTGTACTCAAGCAAATTTAGACTGAATAATCAAGAACCAGATCAACATTAGCACTTAGCACAAATCTAAGAAGCCATATTTAAACACTGATCCAATATAAGGCTCTTAAGCAAAAGCAGAACTTTATCATAAGTGAGTGCTTTGATTTGCATAAGGTGACTGAGTTCTTTTCTATAACATTTTCATTTGATTAAGTTTTAGTTGTAGGCAACAGTTTCTTGTCATCCAAGTCCTCTAAAAGAGATTTTATCACTTCCTGACTGTCAGAGGCAGATGCACCTGTTCATTGGTGTTTAGAACAGCTAAAGACATGATGTGCGTGTTGCTCAGCATTGACAAATAGCAAAACTCATATGAAAATGTCACAGATTATTATTACTTTACAGAAAACTGCAGTGCACACTGAGATAAGCCATTATGCATAATTGCATTGTTACAGCGGGCTGATTTTCTGTCAGTAATTGTATATTAACTAATACAGCACATTCACTATGGAAGAAGAAACGCACTGTGGCACAAATTAAGAGCAATAGAAAGACTGAATGAACCAAGCTGCAAAAGAGTACAGAGAGAGCTCAGTTTCCTTCACTAATTGCCTGATATGATGCTGATTCCTTCTGCGCTCTGCGGTCTGCTGTTGTAGTAAAACATACAGTAAGTTCAACTGCATGGATGTCTGCACACTGCATACATCCTGGTATGTTTTGATTTGTTTTATTGCAGCACATATTGTTTCAGCAATACATTTTGGACAGAAGGGACACTTGCTCAGTCTGTAAATATGAAGTAATTTTTGTTCTTTAGTGGAAATAGGACCCAGTGCCTTGGATGGCTGCAGCTGTCCTGATATAGGGGGATTGTCTCCTCTGATAACCAAAGTCGACTGATACACTGAACTTTCCCTCAGACTCAACAGACACACAAACTATCTGTGTGATAGAGGGTAGCACATTTTACCTGAGTGGATACAACATGACTAAGGTTGGCTTAGGTTAGCATAGTTCCTTGGTTAAGATACAGTAACCAATAGAATCCTCGCATATATATTGATGAGTGAAGAGTTGCCTTATTTGGACATGTAGCTCAGGATTGGTTCCGTATAAGGAATCTAAGGCTTAAACACGCCTTTCACAGAGGACAGCGTCACACTGGCAATGGTATTACTCTTGATCACAGGTTGATGTCTGTGCCGCTGTTGGCTTGTCTCCTTGATGCATCAAGATCTGTAATAAATTCTTCTGCATCAGACGTCTGTCGTCCTTGACCTCCTTATTCCTCCAGTTCATCTCTTACCAGATTTCAATCAAATTAAATACTTTTCTCATAAGTCTTACAATTTTTATCCTCACTGCGTTATTTTTTTATTATGAGCATTAGGTTTTTACATTATTATTCATTATTTCTCTGCTAATTTACCTATCTGTATTCTTTTAGTCTATTTTAATTCTTTAATTTTTCTTAACATTTATAAAACACTTTGATATTCCCTGTGTTTGAAATAAAAATATACCTGCTATGTCTATCACTAGGAGTTGTTTTAGGCTAATTACTGGAGTCCTCTGCAGCACAGACCTGCAGGTGACTCACAAAGGATATCACTGAGTGAGGGGAAGAACAGGGAAGAAGGAAAGTGAGGATCGCGGAGATGAATAGAACGACAAGGAAAGTGCCAGGCTCAGATCCCAGCTCCAGACAAACAAATGAGCGGTGATTAGTGTTAAAGCTCAAGAGACACAAATATATACCAAATGTGGTTTATTAATAAAGCCATATATAAGGGCCATGCCTTTGATCTGTAGTTACAGAGAGAGTCTGTTTCCCCCGCAGCTGATGTCAGGATCTCATCTGCTCACGTATTGTTCTCTGTCAGTGTCAATCAAGCTTTTGTTTGGTTTTCTTCTCTTTATAATGACTTTTCTGTATGCACCCACCAAAGTACCATTTCCATGAGATTTAGAGCTGCTGCTGCAAGATGCCAGACAGTAAAACAAGGTTTAACCTACTGTCAATGGGTTCAACATCAGCTTTATCTATGTAGAAGTGTTTAAATATGATAAATCACTTAGACATACATACTTACGTGTAGGTGTGTATGTGTGTGTTTGACTATGTGTTTCTTTAAACCCCATTGCTATTAACTGTCATAGTTCAAGGTTTGTCAGTATGTCTTTGTATAGGATTTAACTGCAAAAACAAACACTTGGCACATCATCAGTGTAATACTTTGTTTAGGCTGAATGCTAATCAAGAATGTATGAAAAAAAGATATGAGTGGCCTTTGAGTGGTCAGCATGTTAGCTTAACCTTTTTGAATTGATAAATGACTTGATTCTTTTTAAATGGTAATGTCTTAATCTTTTAGCCATGCAAGTAGTTTGAAAATGTTGATTTGTTGATTTGTCTGTTGATCCTCTTAAGACTGAAATATCTTAACAACCAGAGGAAGGGTTGACATCAAATGCAGACATCCACGGTGTCTAGAAGATGAATCCCAGGGACTTTGGTGATCACCTGCCTTATTGAGCTCCACCAGCAGGTCAATCTGGATGATGGACATGTTCAACAGTTTACTTTGGAACATTAATAGTTGTGAGAGGATGAATCCTAATATCATTTGAGGCTTTGAAGCAATTGTAATAAGCAGTTTTGCTAATGCTAAAACGCTTAACTAAGATAGGGATGCATGACCTAAGATAGTGAAGCCTCAGGGAGCTGCTAGTATGGCTGAAGACATATACTCCTGTTCCATTAAAAAAAACTTGGAAATGATATCCTGACATACAGATGTCAATTTTGAAAGAGTATCACTTGTAGCAAACATGTAAAGACAACAATACATCCAGGATACACAAATATTGGTCAAAATAGCAGAAACTGTGCTTCTCTATCATTTTGTAAGGACACAGTATACTTTGATATTAAACTTTCTGATGAGGCCTTACAGTGGTCTTTATATGTAGAATGATAATTACAGTGTAGTATAAAAAACACCATCACTTCTTTTCACAAGATGCCATGCCTCTTTTTATAATATCTTCTAGTCATTCTGACAGTCATCAACTCATCCATTAAAAGCTCAACTCCTTGTTTGTAACCTTAGCCTTGCATAACTGGGTGTTTATCCAGTCACAGAAGATTAACATGGTTATCTATGCCGGTCAAAGCATAAGCAGGTTTTGATTGAATAGCCTGAGATGACCTTGACTTATCTGAGAAGAGTTCAGCTAATAATATCATCCTTTTTTTATTTATTTTTTTTTTATTTTTGCAGCATCACAGTAGCTTAGCAGTGGAGAGCTAATTCATGCTAACCTTCCTCACTTACTCTCATCAGGCTGAGTCATTGACAACTTGTCAGTGCATTTGAGAAGTTGTGAAGGGAAGAATGAAGCCCTCTTGGCACTGGAACACTTATCATATTATACCAGCTTTTTAAAGCACCAATGACAGATGCTGTCAACAAGGATAACATATCTTACTATAATATTTTAGATAAGTTTTTATATATTTTAAATCTAGAGGCGGTTTAAGATTTCGTACGCATATTCGTGGTGCCTCTTTTTGACATTTTTGTTGTGATAATAACCAAATTTATAGATTTTTGATGAAACATCTCAGATGCTGGTTGTTCTTTGGGGATGTAAAGTGTGCATACTGTAACTGATGCTTTAATTTCACAATTTATTAAACAAAGTGAAAACTGAGCCCTAAGCAAAGTGGAACACAGCACATATTCATGAATGCACTGCATGAAAACATAATTTGCAGAAAATAATGTTAATAAGATAATGCTATTTATGTAGTCTATTTGTGAAAGCACTAAGTGAACCTTGGCCAGTTTTGGCTTAAGGCTAACAACAGGGACAGAATAACCTTGTGTCTTGAATGCAGGCATATCAGAAGCTTTTCACTAGCACATCAGATGCACATGTTCCTTTTAGCCTATGCAGCTTTATGTACGCGATGCATACACTCTCTCTGCTCAGCTTCATCGCACAGGTGTAAATGCTACCAAGTACTTTTTAACACAGCAAGTTTATTTTTTTACATACATGCGGAAACTAGGGCTTGATGTCCAATTAAATATCAGTGAATAAACATATTTATCTAGTCTGCAACCTAAGGTCTTCATTCATGCAAAATTCATCGATTCACTGCTCAAGTTTGTAATTTCACAGACTCATCAAGTTTCAGTCATATGCATAAGTAATAACTGCACATTACAAAGAAAGTGTATCTGCCCCCTTGCTGCTCAATGCTCAGAAATCAATACATCTATCTTTGAAATGCCAGAAAGAGATGGAACCAGTGTAGACAGTTTCTTCAGTGTTGCATGAATACCAATACTGAAGTTTGAATCCTGTAGTCTAGACCCAGGATAAGAGGCCAGACATATCACTAGAGGATAAATGTTGCCACTGAGATCAGTTCCTGAATTTTAAAAACGGATAACAAGTGAACTGTTGCCAGAGTTAGAGTTTTAGTGTGTGTTTGTCAAAGCCAGGCTTGCTGAATTCTACACTTACAGAAGAGGCAATGATTCATAAAATAGCACTCTCCACAGTAATGAGCACTTGACCACAGCTCATGCAAGTTTACAAAGTCGTGCTCTTTACCTGGTAGTTTCTTCTGCTGTTCTCTGTCTGGTTTCAAGACAAACTTAACTAAAATAAATATTAGCAACTTGAATTTCCTCAATGCACTACATACTGATTATCCTTAGTTAGTGACAGAGCTCTATAGGTTTTTAAAAAAAACGTCCCAGATTACTGAACAAATGATAGAACTGGGTGCCACGTGTTTATTAAGTTACTTTTCTTCATGTTGAACTTCTTTTCTGTTCTTTGTTCTTAAAGCTGCATAGCACACTAGCATATAGATAAGGGCAGTTATGTGTATACATCCCTTTAGTTTCAGCACTTGATTATCATCAGAAACATTGGTGACATGTTTTTGTGACCAAAGGCTCATGCACATTCACAATTTGACCACTGACCCATAACTTCGGTCTGTTGCTACTTCCTTGATATCAAGCTTCTGAGGAACCGAGGGAAGTTACAGGGAGCAAAATTTGGCAAGCAGAGAATATGGGGAGAGCCAGCTTTGTTGTTGTTGCAGGCGAGAAACTTAAGTGGGCCGGTTGTCATGTAGGAGAGCTCAGTTGCCATTGTACCAGTTTGTAATGTTTGCCCCAGTAGTTACAGGTCTCTAGCTAGTAGCCGTAGACACGACTCTTGTCATTCGTATTGACCCTTAACATCAGGTTCGTGTAAATTTATGTTTCTGCTGCTGGAGGGTCGGGAAATTTCAGAAGCACCGGTAGCAGTAATCACAACCAAAAGCATGTATCTGATAATGATCAAGCAATGTAACTTGGAATACTTAAGTAAGCTATTCCCTGCAACTTGTAAATAAACATTACTGTGCAGTGCAACAAATACAGTCCCAGCAGTTTTTGATTGCACTTCTGAATACAAACTCCATCATCTGTCTGTCAAAAGGCAACCAGTGCATGCCAGAATCAGCAATCTCTTTGTCATAATTGTCTTATAATTCACATTTTTTGGTATTTTAAGTGATACACTTAAAATTCATTAGCCTTAATTAGTCTGAATGTAATCTAGTAGGAGAGCATGAGCAGACCGAAATAGACCAGAAAAAAAGGTATTTTAAAGGAGATTTACACAAGACAAGCAATTACTTTTATTTCAGTCCCCCTTTAGTTCTGTGTATAAATATGTATAAATATCTAATGTAGGCATGAATGAATATACACTACTGTCAATGCTCATTTGCTAGTCACTAGTCTCAGTGTTGCATAAATTCTGCTACTGCATTGGACTGTGTTAGTTTTAGTCAGGTGTACTTAACAAATGAACAGCCGGGAGCACATACCTCTACATGTTGTTGCCTCTGCTTTTGAAAGACACATGACATTTAATTTGCTGCCATGCAGTTTCTTATGCACTCAGTAGCACATTATATGTGCAAGAGATGAAAAATATCTCGTCTGAGCGTATAATTAACCCTCCAGTGCTGCATTATCCATGCTTCATGTCTTGTGGTAGCAATAATAGTTCAGACAAGTAGCTGTTATTTAACAGGCTCCATTGATCACTCTGATAAAGGGACTCATTTAAATTGACTGAATATCTCTGATATAAATGTGTTCGTTATTTCTGCATATGACTGCAAGATACTTCCAATATTATTAAAGTCATGTCAGTGTATTCCTTGTTACCAATCTTAAATGAATCATTTAACCTCCATTTTAAGTGCCCCTGACCTGATTTTTACGTGTTGGCTTTTAAGGAGTACCAGCTGCATACAGTCAGCTTGATTCCAGCTCATGCAAGTTAATGCCATTATAGAAGAGATTATAATGAAGTATATACAATGTAATAAAAGAGACAAATGGCTTTCAGAACAAAGGATTGTAATCTTTACAAATGCCTGTGTGCTTACGCTGAATCACTTTGCATTTCACCCAGTACTGACACGGTGCTGGCATGTCGTGTCAAATATATTTAAAATGGAGCAGGAATGATGTACATAGTACTGATAAGGATAAAGTACTTGTGTTGGCATAGTGCTGTGTGACTGGTGGTCTCTCTCTGTCTAGCCACCAGTCAAACTGCCTCATCAATAGTGCCTAACATAGTTCGCTAACTGTGACAGGCTAACCGTGAAAGAGTAGAGAGATTGATTGGTGGGACTGATGTTAAATCACAAGCGTGGTAAATCAATTGATTTCAGAAGAGGAGCAACACTGAGTCCACTACGGCACTTAGTGTGAATAACAGCCTGAATTGACTGAGCTCCATGCCTAAGGGGGGGTCTCGTGTGCAAGTGTGTGGTGAGTGTATACAATGATTTTTTTTATAGCATCTCTTTTGTTTTTCATTAGTGTGTTTTATTTCGCTCTCAAAATGGCTAAGAGTCTCTTGCTAGCAGCTCTAGCAATGTTTAGACAGGGATACTTTTGAGATCAATACTTTTTTAGCATGCTAACATGCTTACAGTAACGATGCTAACATGCAGATTTTTTTAAATAAATAGCTTTTATCGTGTACAAATGTAAACATTATTGGTTGATATTCAAAACAAAGTGCAGCATTAGCTGATGTCACTAGTTTTAAAGTTATGAGGTCTTAAACTGAAATATTTCATAGAAAATTTTTAATATTTGAATTAAGGATATAGAATGGAATAAATGGACAAAAAAAAGGTTAAATATTTACAGTGAGGATTGAGTGGCAAAGATGACCCCAGATAACACTGTAAGCACCTGTGTTTGCTTGGTGAGGAAAAGTAACACAAGAGCACTAACAGGATGGTCATTGTTGCCTCAGGGCTGTTTTAGACTGGCAGACATGTATCTTCGTTCTCCTGTTGTGACAACTATTTCTCCTGAAGTGAATTTTCCTCCATTGATTCTTATGTAGTCTTCACCTGCAGCTTTTGGCTGTAAAAGCTGCACCACATGAAGTAATTGGACACAGTATAAAGGGCTGTAATACAGCACAGAATTGTTTGTAAAAAGAGTGGCTAAATTATAACTTGAAGGTCTTACCGCACACACAAATGAGGAGCTTCATTGTTGGTGCCCAACGGCAAAGCATTGACAGAATAGTTCATTGCCTTGAGCCCTAAAAAGTGGGTTTTACTACTACTGCACCATGCAGATACAGAGTGCTGCAGTGGAATTTTAAGATAATTCTAATGATAGAATTAACCTGTTGGATGATTAATATCATGACTGAAAGTGCACTAGGAGTTGTTTTTAATTAGTATCACAGTAAAGACTGTTAGCATTTGGCTGGATGGTTTAAATGACTGAATGCATCCTCTCTCATTAGTTAAGTCTTATTTACACAGACAAGAGAAGCTGTTTGTGGATATACAAAATCTTGTGGGCCTTGAAGTGCTAATGCTTTGGATAGTCTTGACTACCTGCATCATTCAGTTCCTCTAAGACTGCCAGGCTGAGTGCTTTAGTCAATCCACTGATTTATTTAACATCTCACAGGTCATGTTGTGTGACCAAGGTCATATGCAGGATTCACACTCTGTGACATTGCAAGGAAATACATGTGACTTAGTCTGCTGAGCCATCTGGACACCCACTGTGTGTGTGTGAAAGATGCTGTAAGAGAAGGCTGACCTTCACAACGGCAGTACACTGTGCGCTTGTCCAGGGCTGTTAGCCGGCCACATGAGCCCATGCATATTTGATGCAAAAACCTCACTCGACCTCTTCCAAAGTGCAATGGTAGGTACGACTTGTGACATACCTCCTCAGTGGAAGCATATTTTGATGCTTTTGTTCCTGAAGCCTTTCTTACAAGTCACCAAAGAAGGGTTTATTGCATTTTTAGATGTTTTTTATGTGACAGCAAATCTAGGCCCTGAGTTCCTCGTGCTTTAAATAGGCCAACTGCTGACCTAATTGCTTGTACTGCTGTCACTGAAAATGGGACTGATGCTCGGATGAGGAGGAGAGGAGGAAATATAAATGCTTTAAAGAGAAAGAAGCCAAGCACTGGATGAAGAGAGGTAATGAAGTCCTCCACAGAAGAGGAGGAGAAATTGAGACGGAGGTGTGGTTTGCAGTGTTCGGCTGTCTTGGCTGTCTTCACTCTGCAAATTGCCACATATGGTCACAACGTTCACACATACGAATGTGCACAAGACTACACACGGGGACCAAAAATAGCCAGGCTGTTTCGACGTTACCTCAGTAAAATTGACTGCTTGAGGAGGAAACTGTTCCTCAGTTAATCTTGCAGCCTTGACAGGAGGACAGGTTTTGTCAGGCAGAGAAAATAGAGAGAGATGTGAGAGCATGATGGTGAACTGGTACCATCCTAGTGATGGACAGACAGTCATTTATGTGTGTGTGTGTGTGTGTGTGTGTACAAAAGAGAGATCTGAGGAACAGATGTACTCTTGTATGTTTGCATGTTCATGCTTGTTCTTGCCTTGATGCATGGAGTAAGTGCATGTGTGTCTGTCCCAATCTAGCTGAGAGGAAGCTATCAAGTGAGGATTATTTTGAAGTGATTTGTTCATCTTCATACTCTGTTCTGAGCAGGCTAATGCCAGGGTGCTTTAAGGTCAGCTTCTGTCTTTTTTAATGCTATTGCTTTACTCCTCCTTCGTTTCCTATGCACTCTCACTGCTCCTCTCCCTCTCTGCTCTCTTTTTCTGCCCCATCACCCTTCTTTTTCTTCCTCCCCTCCTCCTGCAGCTGCCACTGTCCTTGTTTTTGACCTATATAATGACCTAGACTATGTCCTGACAACACAAGGAACCATCGGATTTGGTCTCTACGCCAGCTCTAGCTTCACTTAGCCATCGGCAAAGCGTTGAATACATGGGAGTTGTATGGTTTAACAGGACTGGATTTCGTCATTGTTGACTCATAGCAAGACCAAACATTGAACAAACTGCTGTTTATGACAAAGCTTTGGTTTGTCAATTCTCTTAAACTGTCCTAAAAATGAACATTTGGAAATGATTCACCTGTCATCTGTGAGTTATTTCAGCTTCATTGCTCTAGCATTTGAAAATGGCAATAGGGGGATTATCATGGCAGTGACAGTTGCTTAAGAGAATATATATATACTGTTAAAACTTATGTGACTCATGGCAACACAGCATATTTTTCTGTTGCAGAATATATCACGCACTTGATTGCATTAGCACCATAGAAAGGTCTAAACTGGCATTTATACACCAGGGGACATTTATGTTAAATATGAGTTACCATAGCGTGCAGCCCACACTACCTGAGGTCAGTGACAACTGGTAGAACAAGCAGCTGAGCTGAGGAAGATGGTGGCTGGGGATGGTGGGGATAACATCACTGTGCCTGTGCTTCCATTACATGAGAGTTGATTAGGGTGATCCAGTCAACACAGACAAAGCTGTCCACAAAAACTGCCGCAGGAAAGTTGTGGCTGGAAATGGTGACTCGTCAGGCCTCTGCCTCAAAAAGGGCCAGTAAGGATCAATGGAAAGAGGACGCATTTAAAGCCAGCAAGACTTGTCTAAGTAGGCCAATTAAATGATACTCACATAGTTAAATAATCTCATACGTGCTACAATGACAAAGATCACCAACAGCTCAGCTTTTGCTTTATTTTTCACACACACACTTACCACAGGGAAAGATAGCAGGTTATGAAGGTATAAAACAATTGATACTGACCAAGTAGAAAAACAATTAATACTATGAAATATAAGATGATTTAAAGTAAAAAAAAAAAAAAAAAGTTTACTGTTAATTCCTGTTAGCCAGTGCAATATGTTATTAAAAAAAAATCATGTGTTCTTTGTGGTGCTTCATTTTCCGGAGACAGCTGTAACTTGGCATCTGCACTAAAGATGCTCTTCAACTCCCCCCCCCAGGGCTCAATCCCCACATTTAGAGCTGACTAGTAGTAAAGAATATATAAATGGCAAATGTGATGAAGACATTCAGGAGGAATAATATAAAGAAAGGAGGAAAAAATTCTCAGTAGAGAAAAGTGACACACTCAAAGCAACCTCCACATAACAACAGAAGAGGAAGCACTCAACTTCTCAGCGTGACATCTGCAACAGGATTAGCAAATTGCTGTGACAGTCTGACATTTGAACCCTAGGGTAGAGCTGGCTGGTGAAGTCGGGCTGTTGATAGCTGGTAGTGATGGGGTCCTGACAGTGCCTGTTGGTATGATTATGAATGTTTGTGCTGCACCAACAGTATCCCTGCTAGAGCTTGTGTCACGGTTTTTACGATGAGGGCAGATTTAAGAAGGATTGGCGGTTAATCCTTCAGGGGTTGCCCATGCTTGGAGATAATAGCTCACTTCAGTTGCAGCACTGACACTGCAGACTTTAGGTATGAATCTGTGCTGGAGATATATGACAAATGCATCAATGACCAGGCAGTGATATTGAGTAAAGAATTATTTGATTTAGTGTACATGCACAGACACACACGTTTCTTTATGAGTAATGAGCATAATCTTAGCATTTATGTTATTCAGACTCAAAAAACAAACACATTTTATTCACAACAACACATTGATTGTTTGTTTGGTTATTATAATATATAATATGATAAAAGCTAGCTGTTCATTTCTCAAGGCTCAATCCAGTCCATGTGCAGCAATCTCAGAATATCAAATCCGTTAATCTACTGGCCCTTAAAAAATGCCTTTGAGACAGTGCTGACTCTTTTTCTCAGTGACAAAAGCGTCTCAGCCTCAGTGAGCATGAATGTGCAAAGTGCTTTGCTACAGGTCTGAGTATGACAGATTCAAGTGTGTGTGTATTTCGGTACAGTTACTGTGTTCTGAGGGTCTCTGTGCTTTGTTGAATAAATATCAGCATAATATTTAGCTGTTTCTATGATCTCTTGCACTGGAACATTTCAAATAAACATATCTAATCTCTGAAAATGCTAAAAATAGTAAGGATAGTTTTATTCGGATGCTTTTAGTGTACTCCACTGATTCCCAAAATCCATTTGTCTGATAAGCCTGACCTCATTTACCCTCCTTTGTGTACTCATAAGTGTGTTAATGCAGCGTACCAGCTGTGGCCCTCGCTAACCCAAATGATACTGAGGATGACCAGAACCTTATCTGAGCACCGAGGTCAGGCAGAGGTCACACTGACACCCACTCAGCTAATTAGAGGACCCTGCTACTACCTCAGCTGAGGCGCGCTGTAAGCCTGTGAGTCAACCTCATTTAGATCATCAAGCACTGACCTCGTTTGGTGACTTATGATGTGTATTTATGGAACATTTTAGAGGTTTTAAATTTGGCCAAGGAATTTCCTTGTGGCAACAAAAGCAGTGGCATCAGTGGCATTTCTGCCTGGTATGTGTGAATAATTAGGACATAATGTTGTTGTTTTTTTTCAGATGTTTTCCCTTTGTGGCTCTAATCACCTAAGCTGACCAATATAGTATTTAAAGGTTAATAATTTGTATTATATAACAAAATCATTATTTAATTAATTAATAGTTGTGTATAAATATGTGAACTATTTCTGTCCATTTTGACGGATATAATCACTCCACATGACTTCACACAGCTGGAATGTGAAGTGACAGAAGGCTGAGGTGGATTGCTGAGATGAGACTTTGCATTCTGAAGCGTTTGCAGGTGCACATTGAGTTTTTCATATCCTGAGGTTAACTTTCTCTAACAGTAAGAGTCTGTGGAGCTCCATGAAATTATAATTCTGTGCGCCTCAGGCCCAGTTTTGTGCTTTTCATGCTAATTTAGTTTGCCTTGTGTTTGCATAGTTTACACCTCCACAACAAACTGCCAGAATATTCATGTGCCTTAAGTCAAAACAACTCAAAACAAGGCCAGGCAACTTTTTGTGGGCATGAATTTGGGTGTCTAACACATGTACATGTTTTGTTTTATGTTGTTTTTGTTTTTTTAGTTGTGCATTTTATTTTTACACAAATAGTCTCCATATTGTATATGTGCAACAATAGCTGTATCATACTCGCAGCAATAGATATGAATTTAAAACAGGCTAAAGAACCAGCCAGCCAGTTCAGTTATTACACAAATACAGTAGATTTCCTGGCTGTATTATGTTAGAAAAAAGTTGCATCTATTGTCCTCTAAGTAAAACCTTAGAATGAATTTTATTTATCTCTACTGATTATAAATTTAGATTTACTCAAATTTGTTTGACCTTATTTTGTGATGTTTGAGGCTCCCTCATGTTAAACAAATCTTTAAAGCACACACAGTGTGGCTGAGTCAACAACTGGGCCCCATCACCCAAATCTCTCTTTGCTATCAAATTGAAATTAGGCTTATTGTAAACTGAGCTGAGATTTCTAAGGATTTTACTCTTACAACTGGATTGTTAGGAGATTTCATCGCAAGAGGTGCTCTAGAGGGCTTGATACATGACTATATGTGTTGACACTAGTATGAGTGCAGCTGTATTTATAGTTTATTGGTACTGGATTATTTTCACATGAAGCTCATCTTACTGAAATGATGTGCTTGTTTCAAAACCACTTTGATTGAAGTGAAGAAGGTGACTCTTTTTGCCAGGAGGCAACAAATTGAACAGTCTTTTTCTTGTGTTCAGACTTTATTGTTCTCTCTCTCTGCCACTCTAATATGTGTCCAGTTGTGCTCTCTCCCCTCTAACCGCTTTCCCAATGCCTTTCCCCCTCTCTTAATCCCTCTCCCTGACTCCGTCTGCCCAGTGCCCTCTAATGCTCTTTATCAATGATGAGGCACAGATAGAGAGTTGCTCCCATCCATCCACTCCTCCACACTTAGCTGTTAGAATACCCGATTGGTCTCAGCCTCACTGCTCTCATGCGGCTTTGGCACAGACAAGCCATTTTTTGAGAATGAACAAGTGTTCACACGGATACAAATAAACCCTTCCACACTTTCACTGTGTACACACGTGCACCCAAATGAACTCACACAAAAAGTTATTCCTGGCATAAAAGCCACCCACTGCCTTAAGATCTGCAGCAGATTCAAGGACAATTTTCTTTTGCAGTACAGTCGTATTGTTAAACGGTAATTCCTGTAATCAGCTTTGCAGACAATCACACACTGAACAATGCTTTAAATAATTTTAAGAAAAAATAATCAACATTTTGTATTGATTTTGATCTGCATGTAGTCTGAAAAGATGCACTTGCAGTGACAAACCCACAAAGGATTGTCCCTCCACTGTGCATTTACCTCAGTTCTTTGGAGTGTTTTTGCATCTTTGAGCATCTTTTTTGGGGGCATTTACAGTCCACAAGTGCACTGGATTGGTTCAGTTTCATGTCTCTCATCAGCATTGCCCATTTTTATTTTTCTGCTGGTTTCAATAAAAAAGCTTATCAACCCTCTGTAAGCCATTGACCCAGCACTGACTGACAGGCAAAACTAGAAACTAGCTGTTAATAATAGAACACATCAAACATATTGCTCATCTTTGCTTTTGTCAACCAGCTGGTTGGAGGAGGAAACTTCACATTGAGTGATTTCAGTTTGTCTGAAAATTTTTATTAAATATCCACTCTGTTTACATTGCAAACACTCTGCTCTCTGCCACAACTTCAGAACTGAAACTCAGCAGCCTGCTTTTAGTTTTTCTGTGAGAGGCAGCCAATGCAGGTCTGTACTTAAATAGTTAATTAAAAATGAATTGAACACATGGCTTTTTTTTTTTTTGCTTGTACATCTCTCTTTTTTTATCAATACATTCATTACCATTTGCCTGTCTGTTTTTACATGTGTTCAGCAGGCTAGTATCACCGCAGAAAGTAAGCTGTTTTGCCTTCCAACCACTACTATGAATAAAATATGGAAAATTGGTGCTCAGGTTTCACATCTAATCTGGTGCTGAACAGTAAATGTGGTCACATTCATGATAAATCATACACTGCAGTGGTTTACTCAAGATCCAGATGTGTTACCTCATTGTGTGCTAAAGCCAATATGAACTCTGAGGCTCACTTCACTGAGAGCTTTGACACCGATCAAACCCTGCCTCTCAAATTCAGTACAAAATTTAACCAATAGCAAGTGAAGTTTTTATGCTGCAGCGTTACATATCTACATTTACATGTAGAGTCAATGCCCTAATTTTGACAGGCAGCTGTGAATGTCTCTGCCTACGGCTGTGAGAGTGACGCATTGCAGGCCTGATTGCATCTCCCCGACACAGCAACACACTGAATTTGTGAGTAAAGAAACCATGTTTTCCCTTCCTGCTAATTCAAATGGCTTCCTGGAACTGAATGTCTGAGCCCTCTCTCCTGTTTATCTGTTGACTTCCCACTACATGGAAACACAATGCTGTCACAGTGGGAACACAGAACAGTGGTGGATATTTTTTTTGTTTTTAGGTTAAGCTGAATTATCAAATCGTAATGTCCAGGACCTCATCAAATGTGTTTGCCCAGTTGTGTTGTACATCTGAGCAGATAAAGATTAAAGGGTGTTAAATCACTTGTCTAGTGTCCTCTAATATCACTGTGACTGTTGTGAATTACTTATTTTACATCCAGTGCCCACAGAAAACAGGATGATGTTCAGAAAAACAGGACAGTAACTGGATGTTTAAGTTGTCAGTCTTCAACTAAAGGCCAGGTTACAGGCCCTAGCAGTTAGAGTTGGTCTTCTTTTTAAAGTCCAACCACAGTGAAGCTCTTTCTTTTACTGTAATCATGGGCTTTGTCTGCCTAAATGTAACCAAGCTGCAACCATGTGTGTTTGCCATTCAGTGTGTGGACTTTGCTTAAGAAATGTTATCAGAATCATCCAAAATCTGTTGTTCTCTTTGGTGACCAGTTCAGTACAGACACCCAGCACCTTCGTTTTCAGTCACACCAGCTCTGTACATTAGGTCAGGTGTTGTGGCTGTTTAAAACAAAAAAAAGTTTAATCAAAAGAACATTTCGCTGAGACCTGTAGTGACCTGATTACTGATGGCTGGGAAATCCATGGTAATACATACTGTACCTTTTTGTGAGAGTTGCAGAAGTTCTGAAAAATAGCTCATATTTAAACTCTGCAGCATCTGCACTTTTAGCTTTTCTCACATCATTAATTTTTGATCAAGTTTGCAACAGTGCCTCCCTGTGCTTAAGGAGGTGGAAATCCAGCTTTTCATTACTGTAAACCAAGGTTTGCAAGGAACCTGACTTCTTTAACCACATGAAGATGAGAGAGAATCCATGAACTTGTTGCCAGAAAAACTCTGATTGTAAAACATGTGTATGGAACTGACATATGTTGTCCTGTGTTTGTTTGAAGTATATCTTGCTAGATGGGCTATAGCTGGATGCACTTTGTGACTGCTGAAATATTATGACAGCAGCTATTTGCTGATGTGTGCAGTGCACAAAAATCATTAATTTATACTTTATAGAGCACAGATTTCCTCATTGACATAAAAGTTGATAGGTTTTCGTTTTAATAAGTCCCCAATACGTGAAGGTGGTGTTTTTAATAGGTTCCAGGGAAACTGAGTGGTTATCCAATAATGTGTCTGTTTTTTAAAAGGTGTTCAGGGTTATGGCTACATTCCTGTGTGGCGAAAAATGTATCTAGAAATTAAACCATTTAAATACCAAATCTGAACATTAATTTATAAAGCAAGGCTGTCCCTTAAAAGTCGATGAATAAAATCACCTGTTGGAGACTCCTCAGTCTACAGAGAATCATCAGTCATCATTGACATGAGTGAACAGAGCATCGATCTGCATAACACATCATTAAGAAAAAAAAGGGTGCATCCTCGGGACGCATCAGTAATGAGTTGTGTGCTGTTGTGTCCTTCCAGATGTGATGCAGCAGAGACACTGCAGGCATACAGAGCAACATAACTGCTTTTGTGGAGTCAACTCTTCCCACAGATCATGTGTCCTAAACTTTTCTGGCATCTTTCTGCTGTGAAGCTAAAAAAAAGATAATTGGATAATTGGAGGGCTAGTTGGATTTTATCGAAATAAAGGTCAGCATGGTAGCATCAACAAAGCTCTTTATTTCCCTACATAAATCATATTTATTCGATTTAATTTCGCTTTCTTTTTTTACTGATCTACCTTCCACCCCCCACCCCCTGCAGAGGAGCCGTAACTCACTGTGCAAACCGGACTTACAGATTCCCTGAAACAATAAAAGAAGTTTAGTAAAATAAGACATTGCACAATGCATCGTATCTGATTTTATTTAATTCTTTTTTAAGTGCCCAGCTTTATTTTTGTCCTAGGTTCAAGGAGGAAACAGACACTGTGAGAGAAATGGAGGGAGGCAGTATTATAGTAATCTAAACCAGAGTGATGGGACCATGAATCAGGAGCCACAGAAAATAAGCTCTGTGGTGAAGCTGCCTTCACACCATTGCTTCCTCATTCCCACTCTCTTTCTTTGGACCACCCTCCCCCCTTTCCCATTCTCTCTCCATAAGCATCACCTAGCCGGATGCTGTCTCCATGGCGATTCTTAGGGGTCTCCTTGACAAGGTCACCTTCACCAGAGACAGAAACTTCCCTAGAGAAGAATGAAAGAAGAAAACAGGAAACAGGGAAAAAAATTTAAATTTGAAGACAAAGATAAGAAGTGTGACTAACAAGCAGAAAATAAGAAGGGAAGAAAATGAAGGGTTTGGTTGTGAGGGGGAGAGATGTCAAGAGAGATGGAAGAAGATGGTGGAAAGCCACAGAAAGGCAAGCAGGAAAGGGGGGAGGGGTGCAAAACAGGCAAATAGCTCAAAGCAAACCCCATGCTTGTGTTGAAGCTAATCTTGGAGAAACATGTTCAGTGGATGCTGTATGGATAAAGTCCAGCCCAGGAGTCTTCTCACTCCATACATGCTCGCCCTTGGATGAAGTTCCAGATCACCTGGAACCAAATCACCGGATGCATGTGAAGAAGCCAGCTGGCAGCTGGGATAACATGGTTTTTTACACACACACATACTCCATCATTCCTCCTCATTTGCTTCACTCCACCTCGCCTCCATCTGCTGTGGCAACACCCATCCTCCCTTTAAAGTTCACCCACTCTGACTGTATTTGACTGCAGTCCAGGTCTGTACCCCCTGCAGAGTGTGCTGGGGGTGGCCCTCGCCTGGGGCCATCAATATTTCAGGCTCCCTTAGCGCTCTCACTCATGGAGGTACATGGACCGCTCAGAATCCAATGGGGAGGTGCTGATGGAGAGACAGAGCAGGAGGGGAAAGGTTAGAGCTTGAGACTGATAGGTGAGACGAAGCAGGTATGATATGCGATAGTGTGGTCGGAAATATGAGAAGGGAGAAACGTCGGAAGGGTGAATGGATATGATGAGAAAATGATAGTGTGTGCTATAAAATAATGACTAGTGGGGAAAATAGATGCAGAGAGGAAAGATAGACAGTAGACCAGGGTAGGTGGGTGAAAAACAGGTTGACCGGGGACAGGAGTTGATGAAAACAGATCTTCTCTGCTTCGCTTTTGTATTGATGGCCACTCAATTTGTCAGGACTGTTAATATAGCCATATCAGTATTGTATGATGAGCTGGGGAGTAAATCTCAAAAGAGGCAGGACCAGAGAAAGAGGGAAAATAATTGTGATGATGGTAGCAATCTCAGTATTTATGACTCTGAGAATTCATTTGCTAGAGGAGAACATTAAGTAGTTGATTATTGCTTGAAAACGAGGCTGCAACATGGAGGGACGGATGAGAATGCAGAGGGGAAAGTGGACAAGAGACAGACGGGCCTAAAAAAAATGGATGGATTGATGGATGGATGGTTTAAGAGGAGGTTAACCAGATGCAGATGCGTCTCCTGTCTGCCTGTTGATGACTGAGAGCCTCCTGCTATCCCGTCCTCTTCACCCTCTCGTTCTTTTGTCTCAGTATGAAAGAGCTGAACCAGCCAACTGTTGCTACGACTACAGCTGTTACCACAACGGTGTTGATTAGGGGATTGTTTCCATAAAAAGAAGGTTCCCAGGGGCAATCAGAGGAGAGACACTGCACCCACAGAGATGCTGGACGTTGATGTTTTTTACGGGTGCAGTGACAAAGCAATCATTGTAGTGAGGTATAGTTCATTAGTAAGTCACATTGTTTACATCGATTACAAGTTAAGCTTGATCTGTTACTGACCTTTGAGCCCATAAAACATGTGGCTATTAAGATAACAACTGTATTTTCTTTTGCACGTAAAACACAGACTGGAGCACTAATAAAATAAATTGCATCGTAGGTAGTTGAACCATATTTAAACACTGCAGCTGCAGTATCTTATATTACTGACACAGTGAGTGTTTTTATTGCACAAACACATACTTTTTGTAATAGAGACTCAATGTTTCTAGTTGACTGTTAGTTGGCTGCTCAGATACTGAAGTTCAAAATATGAGATGTCATGGCTATATATTTTAAAATAAGAGTAAGAGTTATATCAGGTATTCAGTCATGATACAATGCACTGGACAAAATAACTATTGCTTAGAGACAATACTGAGTCCATGAATTTCTTTGGCAGTCTATATTTAAGAACTTTAACTTAAATTCAACACCAGATGCCCTGGAGGAAGATGTCATGATCACTCTTGTATCAGGAACCATGAGTTTCTGCACCAGATTTCCATTTTCAAATGCATGAGAGAGGTGTTAAGAAATTTCAGCTTGTTCTCACTCAAACCATGTCAAATATGGCAGCTTAGTCATCGGACCTGTACTGGAAGCTATGACTCTGTAGGTACCCCTCTAGCATCACATATAGACACACAAGGTACCCTTCAACATATGTCTTAGACATGGGCTTAACTAACCCCAGTTAAAGCCATCCACGACATGCTCATAGTATCTGCTCCACTTACATAGTAAAAACAGCAACAAAGTTCCAGAGGGGTTGAGGTTGGGGTGCAGTGGTGGGTCAAACACAGAAGCTTCACCTAGGAGAACAGAGTAAGTGTCCTGTATAAAACCTACTGTGAAACAAACAATCTTGTCCTAAATCGAACCGGTAGCTTTGTTGTCTAAACCGAAAAAAACTGCACTAATAATGACTGTTTTACTCTGTTAGCCTCATGTAAGAAAAGGCTTGGAAACATCTGCTTGATTGACCCACTGACACTGCCATCCATACAGCCACCCGACCTACAAGGCTAGAAATCCAAAGTAGGATGTTGTATCCTTGACTGTATCCATCCACAATTCATGATATATTTAAGTCCCTAACCTCATTATGTTATTTGCACCGTATATGAAATCAGATTTGGGCCTAATTTTCAGGATGACTAAACAGAATTTTTTTGCATATTACCCTTTTTGCAGCATGAACACTTGTCGGCAGTGATGGACCAGTTAAAGAAGTTAAGTATGCCAGAGATAACTTATAGGGGACAAGAAGTGGAGCATGAAGTAGAGCAAGAAAGTAGCACTCGCAGAGCAAAGCTAAACTAAAGTGATTCTCATGCAGTATTCCCCCTGGAGTCAGCTACAGTTACACTGTAACAATGACCACAGTGAGATATTTGACCCCAGTTTGGATGACTGTGGACTCTAAAAAGGACTCAGAAATGCTGAGAAAACACAGAGCAACCCCTGACCTGTATTTTATTTCCCCAAAAGCAAAATGAGTGCTGTTGTTTGGTTTTTTTTCGCTGATGTCAAACCGTTATAATTATGAGGAAGCACAATATCCTGTACTCCGGCATCACAATAGTTTTCAAGTGTCTTGTCTTTGTGCCAGAATGATTTGATGTTGTTGATTAGCTGTCACTACTTCTCTGAATAGAGGAGCTTATAAAATATCCCAGGGGCGATATGAAATATCGACCAAGTCCTTGGCACTGCCCTCTCAACCATCGTCTAATTTAATCACAGTCTGACACAAAGTGATCACCCTTGAGCTCCTCTCACAGGGCTTTCCAAAACACTTTGGAAGGTGACTGTCCCCACATCTGATGCCTGCATTGTTTTAATGGCAGCCTCACCTATCCATGACCCACTATCTTGGCTCTTAGCAATTGGATACCTGTTAGCACCCTTGCTGAGGCTTTACTGCTTTTACTGATAGCAGAGGAGAGAGGGGACAGTGGGTAAATCTTCCACGTCCAAAGTGGATTATGAGGGGACTGTTCCCATTGTGCAGCGCCTGAGTCTGACTGTGTTTATAGGCAGCTCTGTTGGGAAACAGAAAAGAATGAGAAAGGATGACAACTTGGAGATATTTGATACAGGAAGTGTGCACATTTGTATGAGGACACATACTGCTAGAGAGTAGGAAAGGGAGAGAAAGAGGAACATGTTGTCATGTTTGTTTCTCTCAAAATAGACTCCTTCGTTGCATCAACCTTAGTGGAGCAGTGACTGTTTGGCTTACGCCTTTTGTAATATGAATGTTAAAAAAAGAAAAATGGCACGACTTAGGAAGGAAGGATGTTTGTTCACTTACAAAACAGCTTGGTAAGTCAGATCAAAGCAGGATTTAGTGATCAACTGTGAGTGTTAGCAAGAGAAAGATAGAGGAGACAAAATCAGAAAGACAAAAAGAGATGGTTGCATGGGATTTATGTAAAGCAATTTAACAGTGGCAAAACAAAGACGTTGGCGGGTTAACATGAAGACAGAGATGAATGGGAGATGACAGACGGGCGTCTGATGAGCAGCAGAGAGGCTGTGTGGCCTGTAGTGAAACAGTTAGATGTGGCTCAGAGTGGCCGTCTCAGTCAGCAGAAAGTGTGTCACAGGAGAGCTGGGCTAATGCACCGGGCTAGTGTTGCTTCAATGAGCCCCTGCTGCATTCAGGCCTCCTGGTTTGCACTTACTGTTACTGTTTGCACAAGTCATGTCCTGAGTAGCCATAAGTACAGTATATGAGCCGCAGTGAAGGGTTTAGCCCATCCATGGGCAAAACAGGCCTGTGGTCAGCCTTTGTAGTGAGGGTCCACACTAGTCACCAATAGCTGCTTAATCCTTAAAACTTTTTTTTCTCTCCTCAAATGACCCTGAAAGCACCAGAGAATGGCAAGAAACTGGAATTCAGAAACACAAACACTTTGTCTACTTCCAAGGATTAATACAGTTAATACAGTTGGCAGAGTTGTTGTTATTGGAGTGGAGATTAAAACAGACTGTATGACTCAAAACTACTCCTAGAGCAGAAATTAGCTGCTACCAAATATTTGCACACATGTATTGCTAGTTGTTAATATTGTGTAGTTAACTGAGCTAACGCTTCCTGGCAAGCAGTGACGTGATCTTTGGCTGAGAGTCATTCCCAGACATGGCAGCTCGATGATTGTTCTTAATGTGGTATGGCATAGCGCTTTTTTTATTTTGTTACCTCAATCTGTTAGCAAAGCCTCGGCGAAGTATGTCTATGTAACATTATGCAGATTATCCCAGTTCAACATGCTTAACCAGTCAAAGAAATTAGATACATCATAGCCAGTCGCTCCTACTGGCCAGTCAAATGAAATTATTAACTTGAAATTCCCTTTTTGATGTGCATACTAATGGTACACTGCATGAAAAATATGGTGATCTGTTTCTCAAACATTTCCGCACAGTGTTTCTAGTGGTCAAAAACTCAGCAGGATAACTCAAATGTATAGCTATGCTCTGAGTTGAAAATATAGACAATCTTCTTTTTTTCTTGTGCTCTTTGAGATGCTCATGCTAGCCTTGTGTATGCAGTTTATTTCACTCTGGGAAAATAAGCCTCATTACTGTTCCAGTCTCACAAATACCACAGCCACATTTGATTATGGCTGCAGGCTGCTAACTATTCTTCAGGCATCACTTTGTGTCCCAGCAGATAGGTTTTTTATCTGATTTCTAGAAGTCCCTCTCGCATAAAAGAGAGGTTTTTACAGTATTGATTGAATCACGGAGAGAGACTAATGCAGATCCTTTCAGAGTCATAAAGGTATAATGTGAGTATGTGAACCCAATCACTCTTAGGCAAATATTGTCAGTGTACATACTGCAGCATACGCAAACACATTTACACATGGGACCCGTGTGTGTATGACCTCTGGCTAATGAAAGATAAACCCAGTGGCAAAAAACCCAAAATGATGCAAGCTGTGTATGAGGTGAGACATTTAGCCTGAATCAGAGTCTTGAAAGCCTTTGGGAGCCAACGCTTCTCTAATCAAGCAGAGGTCAGGCTGAGGTCTGTTCAGGTCAGTAATCAGTGCTGGCTCAGTGGCACACAACCAATAACCATCCAAGTACCATCAGTGAAGCTCACAATTTGGAGTAAAATAAGACAAAAACAGGTGACTGGACCAAAAATTCTCGTTAATACAGCAGTACATTCCCATCAAGGATGAAAAAGAGAGATCTTTATCAAAAAGCTTTAACTCTTTTTGTTGCATATAAATAACAAAAAATACTGTAAAGTTAATGTATCACCATTAAAAGACTAATAACATCTACACAAATTGCATAAAAGATCTTTTTTGAATGAATGTGACTAATTTTTCAAAAACCTGATATAAAACCTTTATCTCGCTCAAATAAAAAAGCCTCTGCAATGCTGAAAAAAAAACATTTTTTCTTGTTTTGTTTTTTCTTTTTTTCTTTATCGGTAGAAAACATAAGTTGCTGATTTCTACTGTAGTTGAGTCCAGCACTACCGAGCTGTATTAAACTATACAATACAATTTGAGTTCCGCTGAACTCTTAATATAATAAAAATTGATGCTCATTAAGTAAATGTTTTTGTAGTGGCAAAAAGAGCTCTACAGTTCTTCAAATATTATTTTAGAACTAAAAATTGGGTTCATATGCATATCTACTGTATTTATGAGCCCTGTGACTCCACTGATACTTTCAAAAACATAGAAGACAAGTCTGTGTTACATAACTATTCAGGGAGGAATTTCGGGAGAGATTTAAAGTCTAAATGTAATGCATGCTGGGAAACATATGCAAATAAGTAAATAGCTAATTTTGTAGCTTCTAAAAAAAATTTCAGCATCTTTGATGATTTACGTGTTTCCCTTTAAAGAGGTGTGGATACATATGTAAACTTTTTTATTTTCATCGTCCCCAGTGAAAATTGTCAGTGCACAGATACATAATATAACAGCCTTAAATCACTTTGTAGAGAATTTGCTTGTACTTGATATTAAGGTCCCTTAATGCAGCCGAAAAGCAACTTTAAACCTACTTTGATCCAATAATGTAGAACAAGAAAACTCTCATGGGTGATGAAATATTTTTATAGTTTCTGTAATATAAGTTACTTTAAAAGGCAGCTTCCTCTTTTTATCTTCCATAATAACACTTGCCATTTTAATGCATATTATCCCATCTGAACACCAGGGTTAGTTCCTTACATTTTAACCTTGTTTTTAAAATATTAATATACCATAAATTCTTTACCAGTCCTCCACTCTTTTGTTTTTTATTTCCACATTATGTCTCGTATTTTGCTAGATTGTGTCCAACTGTGATGAAAACATTAGCAGCTTCTGTACCTAGTTTTGAAAATCCTAGAAGTTAATCAGTAACTGTGAATCAGACTGATCACTTAATACATCCAGCTCTCATCAGATTGGGTGAGGGATGAAACACTATGAATACCTCTTAAATAACAGAGCATGTTTCTTATTATGTGGTGGGTCCAACTGAACCGTAGTGATCCTTCTTAGCAGTGTGATATTTCTGCTGATATGTGTCACACACACATTTGTCATTGAACACGGTCAATTTTTTTAACACCCGACCACAATTGATGGGACCTCTAATATTTAATGACAGACTGAAACACCATCCTAAAATTAGGGTCTGTCATGTGCTGCCTGTGGGAGATTTGCACCTAATATGCTCTTATAAATCACTGTAATTCAGTTGTTTCAGAAAAAAAAAGTGTCAGAAAAAATGCTGTACACGTTACAGTAATAGACCTTTGTCTCTCTTTGCTGAGGTGTGTTTGTGCTGCACTCCAATGAAACATTTTTTAAAAAGTCAAAAAGAAGGTCAGAGAGCTGCCTGATTTTACTGTAAAAAGAAAACCTTTTTTCTTTTCACTTTACATTGATAAAATCCAAAAGTCATATTATGTAATTGAAAACATGCTCCTCCTGACTAATGATTTGATTTCCTGAGGTTCGGCTGCCTTAGGAGGCGTTTCCTAATCTAATCTGTCTTCTAATTGAAAAACTTTATCTCTTGAGATGTGTAAGTTTGCCTATCTCAAACAACTAATTAGTTTTCCAAATAAATGAAAAAAATGTCATATTCAAAAATACAAAGCTTTGCTCCCAAGTACAACACCACAAACGCAGCTCATGCAGGTGTCCATCATCTGTCTGTAAGTGTACGTCGTGAGATACATGAAAAATGAACAGTTTGTTCTGCTGTTTGAAGCTAATGAGTTTTCTTTGTGTTACAGGACTTCTTCCTCTCTCAGCCTGCTCTTCACTGACCTCAACAAGAAACTGCTCAGCCCTTCCAATAAGGTACAGTACATTCAAACTGCTTTGTTCCTTCAGCCTGCAGGTCTGTAATGTTCTGCCTTTATTTAATGCCGTCATTAGCATCTTCTACCCAGTTGTGAGTTTAAATAGAGAGCCAGTGCTGATGAGACAGCGGCTTGCTTGCTTGTTTGTGCTGAATATACCCAAACTGCCTGCAGATTTTTGCTTAAAGGCCACAGAAAGACAGAGCATAGCTTGACTTTGTCTAGATTCAACTTTGATGGATCCTCAAGACATTTGGATTAAACAGCTCTTAAAGCTTCTCTTAAACAGAGAAAAGTATGAAGCTATAAGCACAGAACATGTCCTTTGTGCTGGCTAAAACATCTCTGAGGGCTTTTGTTTTCTCAGGCCAAAAATTCAATCTGAATAGAAAATGTCACTGTATGTGATGTTAAATAGTTTGAATGTTACATCGGTACAGTAAGTGTACCCATGTTGTGTTGCTGCATGGATGAAAGGGCATGTTTTGTCAGGCAGAGGCATGCACACTGTTGCCTGCAGAGCAGTGAGCACTGATGGAACATAGCCGCGATGCTCAGCATCACGAATGTCCTCTCTGGGCCTCCCTTAGGTACAACACTGGACTCTTGATTTCACACTGGATTACTTTCACTCTGAGCACAAATTTCTTCTGCCATACCATCCATAGGAGGAAAGTAATGCACATGTAGTGGAGCAGAGAGGCATTGCAAATGGTTTCTTTACATACAGTCCAGCCACTTGTGCTTTAGAGATGAAAGCAAAGAGTCTTTCTCTTTACAAAGACTGGGGTTGTTTTGGCACTTTAACTAAGTATATTTACCTAAAGTTAATTATTTATAAGGAGAAACAGAGAGTGTTGGAAGGAGCTGTGATTGTGTACCGTGTTGGTAAATATCCAGTGATACTGACAGTACCTTCCTGATTTTTTCTACTGAGAGAAACAAATCAATATGCTTTCTGCAGCTGTTAGTGTTTTTTTTGCTCCACCGCACGAACAGCACAGTGACCCCATTCATCAGGACATACTGCAAACAACAAAGGGTGAACAGCTTAAAAGCCTAACTGTTTTACAGTCTGGGACACAACAAAAAAACACTTTCAATTCATTTTTGACAAATTCTGACCTCTGCAAATATTGATTGGATCAATATTACCTAAAATAAAACTACCCTGTCAGTGAGAATCATACATGGAAAAGCATATGAAAGCATACACTTCAGCTGAAAGAAAATCACTGTTTGAGGCTGTTGACTTGACTTTTGGTTCCTAGGTAGCAATGCTATAGTTATGTTGGAACTCTGAAATACAAAACTCTTAGCATTGAAACTAATAAAGTCGTAATAATTCTTAAACTGAGATCAGAAATTTACAACACAAACTTCCACGGTTGTGGCTGCTCCCCCAAGCAGCTGCTGAGCTCTCATTATGTCAGTATGACAAAATGTATTTTTCACCTTTGACTGACACTTTATAACACATGTAAATTTAAAAAGGGAAAAATGGTCATGGTCCACTATAGCAGTGCTTCTCAATTGTTTTCTGTTAAGCCCCCCCTCGGAAGAAGAAAACATTTTGCACCCCCCACCCTCCACCACGACTATAAATAGTAGTTCTATAGAATTGTTACAAGTACACCTCTGCATAACATTGCGTCCTTATTAACATTAAGCAAAACCAAAAAAAGAAAGAAATATAGATCCACTTACAACAAAGAATAAATTTATTTACCTTGTTTTTTAGTATAAACCAGAAAAGATTTTAAGTGCATCAATTTACCTTAAATTCAACAAAATTAAATTCTTATGTAAACTATAAACATTTTTCAACCAACTCATTGAGCCATTTGATACTGAAAAATAAACTTAAATAAAATTAATAGATAATAATAAATAATATTGATCAGCACCATTACCTCAGGAGCACAACATATAAAACACTTTAAACTACAAAACAAAAATGAATAAAACAAATTGTGCTGATTTTTTTATCAAAATGATGAAGTCAGTATAAATGGCTACAATGAGCACGTTTTGCACTGCACAACTTTTCGAAGCGGGGTTTGAAGCATGATACTGCAACTCTCAGCTCCTGCTCAATGTTTAGCTGGGATCTGTACTTTGTCTTCAGTGTAGCAACAGCAGAGAAGCCAGTCTCACAAAGATAAGATGTTGCAAAGGGAAGAAGAATGCCCACAGCCAAGACACAGCAGCGTGAAAGTGCCACTGTCACCTACAGTAGAGGATGTGTAATTACACTTTATTCTGGTACGGCAATGAAAAAGCAAACAGTAGTTTCGCCGTGCATGTTCCCTGGGGTCACACGTGCCCCCTGTGGCATTTCCACAATTTGAGAAGCACTGGTATAAGGTGAGTAGTTACAGGTACAGGTGTATCTGTCTAAATGACTGTTTTAACCCTCAAAGAACAATGCTGACAAACAGTCTTAATGAAATCCTTGACTTCTATCTATCCAGACCATTTCAGGGCACACTCATGCACACACAATGTCACAGTCTATGAAAATAATTGTATTATACACACACACACACACACACACACAAGCACACAAAAACACGACCACATATAAGGGGAAGAAGTATCTTCATAGATGTGAGACGTGTTGTGGTAATTTTTCCACTCTCTTGAGCAACTTTATCATGCCAGCCAATAGTCAGTTTCCTCAGCCCTTCCTTTCCACTGCTCCTTATCTGAAATCTTTGCCACTGCTTCTTCAGCCACAGTCAAAGCCCTTAAGCTACCAGACAATAAATACTTTAATTAAAGCTGCAAGCAGCGTTGGTCGAGCCCTCGCACTCTGGCCCATCGGGGTAGGTGTCTTTTGCATTTAAGTGTAGACAGTTAATCCATTTTATCAATTTTTAGGGTATTTTGGGTCAATTTTCAAAAATAAGAGCTTTTATTTTGAAAGGGTTTGGGGGCTTTTATTTTGAAAGGGTAAGGATGTCCTAGTGATCAGGTCAAAGTTTGATGGACATGAGGACTGGCAGCTGTGTGGTGATCAGACAAAAGTGCAGGCAGACAGAGAAATCCACATTCAAATCAATGGAGAAATCCGTCAAACCCACACCTGTTTGAGCAAAGACCGGTCAAACATAGTTTCAGCTACAGACTTTGTTAAAACTTTAAACGGGTCACAAGGCTTTGATCTGTAAATCTTGTATTTACATGCTTTTGCTA
>JAQMCX010000029.1:8124244-8175374 GCA_029814765.1 Acanthurus leucopareius
AAAATTCTTTTGCATTTTTAACTTTCATGTTTTATTTGTTTTTTTTTTTTTTTTTTTTTTTTGTGTTGCACACAACATCCGGGCTGAACACACCAGCATAGTAAAAAAAAAAAAAAAAAAAAGATCTCATTTCACTGGGTGACCCAATAAATAACAGTCCATGACCCGTTTTATTTCCTGACCTTGAGTTTGTAGAATGAGACATAAACGCATCAGATACTTGTGCTTTTAAACCAAGGTCAGTTTACCGACAAAATCACTTCCTCGTTTCTTCTTCAGTGTAATTCTTTTCACATGTACTTTCTAACAGGAGCATCCACCTCTGTGACAACATGGAATTGTAGTACATTTGGTTAATTTCTCTCACAGTTTGAAAAGTGTTCATCACTAAATGCTGGAGTGACGTGTAGACTGCAAAGCTCTGATCCCACTGTCCTCATTCAGCGCCTCATCAATTTACTCTTTTTCCTCCCTTGAGAGTAGAGTTGCATTTTATCTGTGATGAATTGTTGATGTTATTATCTTTTGCTTTCATATATCAAGGGAGTCTGTTCTAGGTCATCGTCAGTACACAACAAAAACAGTTCATTTGATTGTTGATCACACTAGTCATTGTTCAACAATCCACATTGTTTGCGCTTAACTGGTAAAGTCAGGCTATCACTGTTGATGCAGTCGGTAATACTGATGAGAAGTCAAAGAGAAGATAAATATCATCCTGGTATTCATTGTTCCCTGACCTCAAGATTTTGTCTTCAAATTGCTTGTTTTTTCCATCTTCCTTGCTCACTCTCTGACTGGTCTGACCCTGGAACTTTCAGAGAGGTGATAAAATGAAGAAATCAACATTTCTTCAAATATAATAATGGATTTTTCCATGTTTTATCATTGTCAGATATATTTGAGATAGTGCAACTACATAGTTCACCAACATGTTTAACAAATACATTGATTAGATACATTGATGTTGAATTGTTTCATATGATGACGCTGAAGTTGTTTACTTAGTTAAAGATGTATTTTGTGACTTAGAAGTCATCTTTCTCACTGGTGTGCACAGCAGGCCAGAACCCAGGCTGCAGCTCTGCAGGGGATTTTTCTCTCATGAGAACATTTTGTTCCATTAATTTGAATAAAGGCATTGGCTTTGATAAAGTTGCAGCACAACCCTTCATGCAAGACGCTTTTTATTAAGCTAGTTTCCAGAGTGTTTAATCTACTGTGGCCTAAAGAACAGAAGTGCTGACACTACAAATGTATAAGAAATGTATATTAGATGTAAATTAATAATTACCGGGCCGCTTCCTGGAATACTGAGTCATTGATACTGTAGAGGCTATAGAATGAGTTGTTTTTTTCTTTCATCTGTGGAACTTCCACTGGGGAAAGTAGACATAATGTTTGACTGGTGATACAGCAAATTGTGTTGTATCAGTTAATCAGTTGTAATATTGGTACTCTTTACATAACAAACCCCATACAGAGTACTAACCCTCACCATAGAAGGATGTTGATATTTTTCTTGGAGCTTATCTGACTAATTTCTTGACTTAGAAACCTGAAAACACACTGACATGGAGCTGTGTGGATGCAGCCTCAGAACAACAGCGCTGTGTTACCATATTAACATTTTTAGGCTTATTCGTGTCATTCTGCTCACATGCAACTGTGTCTCTCCCCCTTCTCTCCCTTGTTTGTGTGTGTGTGTGGCGGGGTGGGGGGGTGTATGTTTGTGTGTGCACCGTGTCCAGTTTGTGTTGGCATTGCATTAACATGGTTTAATCCTCTGGATGGCTTATTGGATCCAAATCCCTCCCAAAGCTTTTAAAGCTCCTGCCTTTTCATTTCTATCTCCCTCTCCCTCTCTCTTTTTCTTTCTCTCTCTCTCTCTCTCTCTCTCTCTTTCTCTCTCTTTCTCTCTCTCTTTCTTCTCTATCTTTTTCTTCCTACCTACCCCTTCATCATACCTTCTATTTCATAAATCCGCTCTTGGTGGTGTCTTCACCTTCAGACTTAACCCACGTCTGATGCTTGTTTTACTGGGTAATTGCACATGCCGTTTTTTTTCGCATTTTGGCCTCTTAAGTATTTGATTTATGATTTGTAGTACAAATTAATTTTATATGCATGCAACACAAAATATTCTACAGATATTTAACACAACTACAATTACCTCAGTTAACAATGGCCTTACTGCCTTAATTATACAACACTGATGGTCATTAGTTCTGATTGAGCTGATACGTATAATTAAATTATATCTGATTTCCATTCATGTTTTTGCTTTTAATATGCAAATAGGAATGTATTGTAAGAGCAGTTTGACCTAAATTTACTGCTTCAGTATCAATGAGAAATCAATGATGCTGTTCACAAACAATACTGTGTAAGACAGATAATAAGCCTTCTTTTTTTTGGCTCCTGAATTGAAATGATCCCGGCATGTAAAAAGACATGTCAAGCTGTGGTGACTTTTGTATTCTGTCTGGAGGCATCTCTCATCTCTCATCATCATTGATGGTGTATTTCATTGTATCATTTTTTTTAATTAATAAGAAAATCAATAAATTGTAGCTGTCTTATTTATAACCTTATTATTGCAGACAACAACAATGAAAGATTCTCAAACTGAATAAAGCTTTAGCTGTACACTGTGTGTTGAGCTTTGCCTGAGCAAACATTTTGTTTGAGTTTAAATAACAGCATAATGATGAGATTTGTAGCTGGGCTAAACAATAAAAAACAAGGGTCAGTAGACTAACATTATATTCGTTAAAGCTGATTCATTGTTGGAATACGGCTAAAACTGGACCTTACAACACATGTTAACATGTCAGTCAGGCTAAAATCAATTTGCTCTCTTCATACCCAGACAAATTTGATCAGAGGTCAATTTAGTAAAGTTTTCACATTTCCAGATGGACAAGGGGCCAAATTTTGTGTTTCAGCTTAAGGAATTAAATATCATATCACATCATATCATAAAATGCACATGTGATTAAAAAAAAAAGTATTGGTAAACCAAAAAGTTTCAGAAAAAGTGGACATATGGGTCATATCGCCACCTGCTGTTCCACAGTCAGACATAGTTTTGTCAATCAATAGATTCTTTCTTGTGTTTTGGAACTGGGACAACAACATAGTCCAATTAAAACTAATTGTTGAGCTACAGCACTGACTATAACTGTAGCTTCATTGCAACTGTTTTTGTAAATCTAATGACTGACCATCCAAATGTCTCCAGTTTGAGTCCGTTCAGGGTCGTGTCCTGCATGACATCCCCGTCATTACCTCGTCTCTCACCAGGAACTGTTATAATTGTCTCTCTGTGTGATGAAGCCTTTAACCATAAAACCTCCTACATCTCACACAAACACACATCCACCAGTGGATCTGTCTGTGAAGGGATTGGAACAAAAATAGAAAAAAAAAATAGAAAAAAAAAACATTTCAACAGTACAAAGGACTATTTTCTGCTCATCTACCGTTTGAACAAAGAAAATTAAATTCTGTTCTTCTCTTCTTTCTCTTTCGTTATTAGAAATGTCTGAGTTGGTTTAAAGTGTTTCTCCGGCAAAATGAATATCGGAGGAAAATGTGTCTATTATTAATATGTGGATTCTATTTTAATCACCTCAAAAACAATTACTGTCTTTAATATCCAGTATCACACGGTGTAACCTAATTAATGTGACAGAGACAGATGCTTTAATTTCTCACATAAGATTCCATTCAAGATATTATTTGAAAAGAGAAAATAAATTGTTACATTGTCGAGGTGAGATGAGGTAAGATAGAGAGGGCATTATTAAATATCTCGAGTTTTACCAGGAGGCTGCAGCTTATTAACTGGCAGCTTTATTGTACATTACCAGTTTTCATAATGCAAATATAATTGAATTCCACAGCTGCTGAGAAATATAATGAAACATTAACTTGCGTGCGACTTTCTCAGTAATGTTTTCCTGCATCCCTGCAGTCCAAGTGCTGTGTCAAATCCTGCACGTTTCATGAGCACACAGGTTTTCTAACTACATATTTTTTTCTGTGTGGAAATTTTCTCAAGGACCCTAATGAAGATCCTGTGTGAAGGTCACTTTTTCACTTGGGTAATTTATTTATAAGCTCAGCCTTATCCGCCACAGTCGGTGACTTTTATGGATATTTCCACAATATGGCTGCTCCTCCTGTTATTTTTAGCACTGTTGAGCAGTCATGAGAGACAAGTTAGACTTCACGCTGAAATTTAGGCTATCTCATGTCACATCCACCATTAAAACTGCCTTCTAGTACTGTATGAATTAACCCGGAAGATGACCTCAGCTCTGCACTGGAGGTGGAGCTGAAGGTTGTGGGTTTTCTTTTTATGTTTTTTTTCACATGTGTACATGTGTTGCTGCTGTCTTAATAACCTGACATATCCCGTCCATGCATAATTCAACAGGAAGCTGAGTGTTGCAGCATGTAATGACAGCAAGTAGAGGAAAGCACTACAACCTAACATCTAAGAGCCAGTGACAGCAGAAGTCAAATATTGTCATTTCACTGACTGCTTCCTTATTGTGAATCTCTTGTCATGGCATCTAACTACTGCAAATACTTCCCCCATTCTCATCCCTCCTTCTCTAGTATTCAAAGTAAATACTTAACCCTCTCTTTCTTCTCTTTATGTCCGCCGACTGCTCTGTATTTTCCCTCCAATCTGTGAGGGCCATCTGGTCCTCCATCCTCTGCCCTATGTCCGTCTGCAGTATCTTTACCCTCTGAATCCATTTGACAAGATTAATAGAGTGAACCTCAGACAGATAAAAGCTGCTCATTTTGATAGGGATCAGAGATAAGTTCAGTGCTGGACATGAGCAGATGAGCAGGCTTTCCCCTTTGTATTCTCAAAAAATTACAGCTCACCTGACCAGCAGTGTTTCTGTTAAAAATAAACATATAAATAAAAATTGAAAAAAACCCCAAAACATCTTAACCTATTTAACATAACCCCTAATGAAAAAAGACCAGTCTGTCTGACTGTGTGACGTCAGGTTGACATTTAGACAGAATTTAGACCCCCCTTTATCTTCCAGTGTCAGACTAGGTCACAGGCACGTTAAAACCACCCAGCTGGAAGGATAAATGTAACTGCCCTGAACTGCTGTCAGCTTATGCAAGTCACTAGGTGAAATCCTGCTTAAAACAGCTGACTGGTTTGAGATCAGCTTTGGTTTGTATTTAATGCCTGGACAGTATAGATCCTTACTTTTTTTGAAATATTTTTTTTTTAATTCCAAGACATCATTAATCTTTGTATCATGACTTTTTTTCTTCAGTAAGAATGCATTATGTGTCAGTTAAAAATAGAAAAAATAATGCCCTGCAGTGATAAATTTAGGGAAAAAATGTCACTACAGTAACCAAGAACTACAGGCCTCGGGCTTTTTTGAAATGCTTATGTCGTATAGAACCAAAGAAATGCAACCAAAGCACTTCTAGGCACAAACAGGGGTAAAAGGAAAAACAAAGAGACAGAAAATCAGATAGTTTTCCTCAGCAGTGGTTCCAGCCTTTAAAATATATTAATTTAAACCATGTATCTTTATAAAATTAGTGCTCTAAAGTAGATCTAAAATTTTCTCAACAACACAATTTGCTTAATAAAGAGACAGGCCATCTACATCGTCAACCTCTGCCCCTAGTGACAAAGAGAAGAACTGCCCATATACTGATCAGTGCTCCTACATCCAAAAACATTGAACTAAGAATGAACATGAATAGGAAAAGCTTTCCTCAGCAGATTCCTGGTTTGGTTCAACAAGCCCGTCGTGTCTGCTGTTATATTTCAGTGTGACAGCAACACTTCCTGTCACACAGTGCCAGAGGTTTGTGAGGGTGAGTGACCAAATGATCGTCTGACTGACCTAAATTTGGTTCTTTTATGTTTGTCACTGAAAACACACAGTGATAACAGACACACTCATTGAGCCACTGAGAGTGAGTCATGATAATGACCTGCATTATTTGAATGTCAAGTGAGGTCAATTTAAATTGTTCTCATTTGAGCAAACAAACTGATGAACAGTTTTGAATGCACTGCTGAAAATAGGCCTGTCAACCTGTGAACCCTTGACTCCAGTTGTATATGTCTGACCTTTGAATCTGCTCTCTCCACGGTGTTCCCTCGACTGATTCTTCAGAGTCTGGCATTATGACAAATAACAGCACTGTCTGGTCCTACGAAATGAGATGGACCAATGAGCACTGCAGTGGAATAGCAATGAGCCAATCAGTGTCTATGGTGGGACTCATGCAGTTGTCATGATGCTGTCAACTGATTTCCAAGCGCTGTAAAGCTGTATGCCAAAAAAGAAAATGTTTTTCAAGAACAGTTATGTCTTGATTTGACACGTAAAAACCAAGTCTGTCAAACTGAAGATGAAAATGGATTGTAACAATCTAAATTTTGTCTTATATTTTGTAACCATATACCTAAAGACTTATTTGTTTTCCTTAGCAGAATGTTTTTCTTATTTCTTTCCTATTCTTGTAATCATTTTGTGTCCCCTTGCATCACAATCTCGACACATTCTGTGTTTTTTATTAATGACAAAGTACACACATCCTTTGGCCAAGCCAGGCATTCAGGTAAACTATAAACAACAGCGATGTAATGATTGGTGCATGATGTTAACATTTAACAGGTTTTTGTGTGTGTGTTCACTTCCCGAGTTATAGTTTTTTGCCCCTCCAGACACATTCTGTTCTTTACTTTTTTTCTCCCACACATCTCTTAACCTCTTCTCACACTCCACTTGCCTTTTTCTTTTTCCAGCAAACCAATTTATCTTGTGTGCTAATTAACAAGACTGGCCTCAATTAAATCAGTAATTGGACTGTGTGGAAAAACCAAGCTGAGACACAGAACAGACACAGTTTCTTTGTTATCCTCCTGTGAAGAACTATTACAGGGGGAAGATTTGTATTGGCCATTATTTATACATGAGTTCTTTCTTGTATTGTAAGATTTGTTTGCTGAAGAAAAAGAAGCATCTTTGCTCATGCAGAGGAACCTTTCACTCTAAGTGACTGAACAGACTTCAAAGTCTCATCAAAACAAGTGAATGCAGCCACTTGACAATATAGGCATTTTAAATTCACCGCCAGCTGACAGTAAAATCGACTGATGACAGAGAGAAATTCACACCATTACTTGCTATTTGTTAAATAACTGTCAAATCCAAAAAAGGGGAAATGTAGTACATCTTTTGTGCATCTTACACACTCATGTATGCTGCTCTTGAAAATGAGCAGATTTGGGACCAGAGAGAGATTTTCTTTTCCTGACACATCTTGGCTTGCATTCTTCTAACATGATTAACTCTCTCTGATACTGAATGTCTTTGTCACTTGACAAGATGACTGCATCGGAGCCATTTCTGCAATAAAACTGGTGCGTCACACATGACATTTCCTCTCAACTCATTTGGAATATTTTTAGGTAAACTGGGCTCACAAAAGGGTTCCTGTTTAACTTACAGAGATCCAGCTGGGAGCAGAAAATTAGTACAATGTCACAATACCATGATTTTGGATATGTTTTCAATGTAAGACTTAGCAACTTGCTTAAACACAGTACAAACTGTCTCTGAAACACTAAAGTAAAAGTAAAACTAATTAAGTAGCAATAATCTTCTGCAGTCTTATTCTAACCAGGCTGACAGACACACAGTCATGACATGTCGTCAGTGTACAAAGTTGTTGTTACTGTTCAAGTCAACTCATGTTTTTGAAGTTCCTCACCAACTCACTGCTAACTTTGTTTTTTTGGTGCAGACAGTATGCTAAAGCTAAAGTTGTAAATTATCCACTGAAAACAGATGATGTTAATGAGTCACAGAATGCAATGTCTGTAAGACTAAAATCACGATGTTAAAACATCTCATGTTTAGTAAACTTGTACCTGCAATTTGTTGTTTCAAAATGTTCATGACGCCACGGAGAGTTGGTGATGATCATGAAATTATCCATTGCTGCAGTCTGATCTCAACATAGTATTGATCACATGCACCATTTAAGGAAACAATTTAAGTACAATGTGGTACAGAAATTTTGGTTTTGCAAGATTTATAACCCATTATATCAAGCGATGAATGTCAACTTGGCATCAATATGGAGCAGTTACCGTGGCTGAAAAATGGCTGATGGAGTCACGGTTGTTTGGTTACAGAAAGTTGGCTCCTTTTTAAATATCATTAAACTTGAACATAGGTCATAAATAAATTTTATAGCTTTTATTTATTCATTTATTCATGAATTGATGTATTAGTCGTAGCTGAAGGACACTGAAGTGTCCCTTGAGTTGCTAAATATTTTTGTTTACATTTTTGTTCTTATTGTTAATCCAACAGACCAGTATTATTCTTTGGATAAGACTAAAATGATTTGTGTCTGTAAACATGTACTGTATTTTCCACAAGTTCAAGTCAATGCGTGGTATTATAATTGTCAGGCTGGTAGGAGACAAGGGTGATGAAGAAGACTATTATGGCCTCAAGGCTGTGGAGGCTTTTTCTTGGTATTTCCACTTCATTAATATGTTAATGTCCTGCAGTTCCAGTTGCATCATGACACACAATGATGCATTGGGCTGTGTTGCCACTTTCCTTGAAATTGCAACATAACTGTAGACAAGGACGGCGATGACAACAGGGAAATGACTGGATAATATGATATTCAACAGAACTCTATTTATAATATTTTACATTCTTTTGTGCTGTGGTATCATATTATTCGAACCTCAGCTTGGTCATAACAATGACAGAATCTTAAAGCTCTGCTCGAGAAACAGTTTCATGAGATACTGTAACAGCAGGCTGCTCACCTCCAAAGCCCTTCAGGGAGGCAGGTTTTTTTTTAACAGATCTTTCTTCTTTTTAACAAGGAGACAGGGACTGTGCAGGTAATGGGCTTTGTTCTGTCTCTGCAGTTGAGAGGTGGAGAATAAAGCACACTATATTAATGCTTTGGCCCTGAAGAATAGAATAGAAGGACTTAGCGGTGATTAGCACTGTGATGTGGCAGGCTCCAGATGTTAGCAGGTGTTGCATTCATTAGCACTCCCAGGAGAAAGTGAGTTAAAGATGTGGCAGTTAAAAGTCAGATGGGAAGGCTGCAGCCTCAAGGTTGGAGAAGGTTATGGGACATGCTCATTCTGCTACTGGAAAGCTTCAGCCATCCTCTCCCTAAACAGCTGAGGCGTACCCAACCCTGAGCAGATGCCCTAATGGAGCTGCCCGGTGTCATACAGGGCAGCTGGTTTGGTTGTTGGCCAGATATGCCGTATGTTGTTTGCCATTTTTGTCAACCACTGTCCTTTCATCCATATCTGAGGTGATTGACAGCTTTGTGATATTTTCGTCTGACAACTGTGGGAGGGAGTACAGAAAAAAAAAAAAAAATCACACCAGAAACATCTTGCAGTGAGGAGACAGTGCTACTCAGACTAAACCTAAATTAACTGACAGACGTCTTTGTTGAAACCCTACCATTTGGTCCCAGACGGGCCAGTGCTTAGCTGAAGCTCTCAACGTCTTACAGAGTGATTAATGTATGCTGCCACTTACTGTGGACAAGTGGGGACCAAAAATTACTGAATATTTCAGATAGCTATAAAAAGTTGATGTTTTTCTGTTTGTCAGACATTGCAATCATTGTTGCTGGAAATAACTCCTCTTACTCAAACTTAATGTTCACTTCAGGAACCTGTAAGTAGCTTGTAAACTCATTAAAGCCAAAGTTCAGAGACTGCTTCTAAGAATTTAAGATGTGGATTTCTAATACAACCGCACGTTAATACCCTTACCATGAATTTTGCATTATCACCTGTGTGAGACAATGCTATGACAGTATTTTCCTCTCTTTCTTCCTCTGAGGATGATCTTAAAAGAAGCTCCTGGTCTGAGAATGTGAATAGCTGCACAAAGCGGTCGTTTTAAGACGCCATGCACAATTAATCCTCCAGAAGGAATAAAGGATTTAGATTAAGCCCCCACAGCTGCCTTGCAATGCTAACTTTAGCATTATCAACATGTCACCACCACAGAGGTTTTTTTCATAAATAAGGACATGGTTTGTACCATAAACTTATCAAACAGTGTGCTAATGTTTTACTTTGCATCATATTGAACTATATTACATCAAATCCTCTGCAAATATAATGTACAAGCAATTTAAACCAAGGGGTTGACATTGTATTCATGTGTCTGCTCTGAGGCTGTGGTTTGCAATAAGGCTAACGTGCTAAAATGGCAAATGGATCCTGGGGGGGGGCTGGGAGGAGATGAGATTAAGGCCACGTCAACTGGCCACAACTCGAGCTTTGGTATCATGGACGTGTCACTAGAGGATGTCCACATGTCAGACCATGTGCAAAGCTTTATTAAAACACTCCCGTCCAGATCATTCAAGAGCTCCTGTCTTTGTTTCTCTGTCACACACGCACCCACACACACATCTAACTATGTTGCAAACACTTCCAAACTACTAAGGTCACTGTGCCATTCTCTATTTCTACAAGCTCAGTCCCTCAGCTGTTTCTTCTCTATCTACCCTTCAGAGTCCACTGGCATCACCTCGTCCCTCTGATCTCTAGCTCTCTCTCTCTGTCTTTCTTCCTCTTCTGTTATCCTTCCTCGTCTAACTCTTTCCTACATCTGTGATTGACCTCAGATGTAGCACCATGACCCGCCCCTTCAGTAAGCTACAGTAGTCATTGTGGACCCATTAACATGGCGCTCTTGAGCCTTTCCGGAACTGTGACGCGTGACCGTGTCTGGCTTAGGATTTAAACCACCTGCTGTCTGCTCCAAATCTGGGATAGATAGTTGAACGGATGGAAATGGAAATGACATGGTGAATGACGGAGGATGTTAATGTGTGTGGCGATCTTTGTTTGCTTCTTGTCTTTCTTTCTTCACTTTTATTCCTCTTCCTCCATAGTTGACCTGACCTCCAGTGGTCTGTTGCATGGGAGTAGAGAAGCACATCTGGTGTTGGATGTGTGTGTGTGTGCCTGCTTCCGTGTGTGTGTGGACTGTGTGTAAGTTGAGCATCCCATCTGGGCCGGCCAAAAAAAAAAAGAAGAAAAAAACAGAACTGGAGCCTAGAGCGTGAAGTGGGAGGGGGCTGTTGCACACTTCTGTCAAGAAGCCCACATCTGTTTCTGTTCCTCACGTACACAGGAAAGTAAATAACAACACAAAGTGCAACACAACATAGCAAAAAATTTTGCAACAGCTACTACATGTATTTTAAAGCCACTTTTTCAAAGTGAAAACTATCCACTGTATGTAAGCACACATTCACACAGCAGTCAGCTTGTGACGTAAAGATCCTCTGCTGCTGAATGCACAGTATAGGCCTCAGGCAGGTGTCCAAAGCTGAGGAAAAGAGCAGCAAAAGATAGCATTCACACAAACATTTGTGCTCAATCTCGTGCTTCAAATGTTGCCAAGTGAAGCGTGGTTGAAGATATTGCTTGAAACATATTAAACACTGGGTTTTAGGTTCCTGCGTACTCTAATAAAAGTGCAGTCATGCACTTTCCCAGTGTGTGATCTCATCGAAATTGAAGTTTACAGGTGAAAATCATAGAGGAGGTTAAGGTTGATGTTAAGGTTTAGATTGCTATTTATTCCCCAGCAGTCTCCTTTTGTTCTTCTAATACTCGGTCAGTTGCTTTGTGAAATACTTCTTTCTTTAAAGCAGTTTAGTTTTGCTAAATACAAGTGTTTGGGTTTGAAAGATGTTTTTATCAAATGTGACTTTGTCCTGGCAGCTTGACCTAATTTAAGTAATAAAAGACTGTAAGTAGATGAATTACCATAAAATAATGAGAATTTGCAACAAAGCGAATAATTTATTAATCTTAAACCTCACCTATAAAGAAGAAATCACAATATACTTTGTAAATAATATTTAGTGTAGAAAGAGTGTGTTTGTGTGCATGTTTCTGTCCTGTTTGTTTAGAAGGAGAACCACATGGTCTTTTTCGTTTCATGTGTGAGCTGTGTGAACTCTTAAAAAAAGATGCCGGACTTGTTGTGAACGTGTAAAAAAACCTTAGCTTTGGCTGAGCTTTGTAGCCACTGATCTCTAACAACAGTGAAGTCCAAATATAACCGTGCTAACAGAGAGAAGAACTGACACGTTCGAACAGACTCTGTGCTATTTTCAGTCCACTGTCAAAACTATTTAGGGAGAAGGACTCACTCAGACATTGTTTTGAATTGCTGTTAATCTTTGGATTTCATTCAGCGACACCCATTAATGATGAACATGGACCTTACCAGCGTGGGTGCCAGGATGAGACAGTTTCCTGCATCCTACAGTCATCCCCCCCTCCAGAGACACACTGTGTACTTGGCACAGGAAGTGGTGCTATCACATTCTGTGTCACAGCCACGCAGTCGTATTAAATGTGAGAGGAGGACCAGCAGTCTGGGAAATATGAGTCAGGCTTTGGTCTCAAAAAACTCAGAAAAAAGTCATCACATCAAGGTTGAGCAGGAGCTTTAGATGCTGCTTTTTCCTCTCTTCCTCTGAGATAAAAATAGAAATCAATAAATAAGATGATACAAGAGGCTGCCTAGATTACCTCATTGTTTTGGGTTGGGGTTGTACTTCGCTGTTGGTCTACACAAACATGCCTTCCACCACTTTAGATGCCTTTTTTTGATGTCATCATCATTATGTGTGCAGCACTGTTAGTGAAAATGTATCTGTCCCTTTCTCCCTCTGTCCTTCTTTGTTGCCTCGTCCCTGCCTTTGTTACCAAGCTTTTTGTTCCCGTGCATGAGGCCATGGAGCAAAAAAACAACGTCAGATCAAGTTGAGACGTCAGCTGAACCCAAAGTGTGCTCTGACAAGTATGGACATCCAGGAAATTAAAATCTTTTTTTTGTTTGTTTTTTCAGAGTTTACTGTCCTGTGACTTTTGTATTCAGTGGAGGATGCTGCGCACTTTATGATTGATGGTTGAGTTTATTTGCTTTAATGTCTAAATCCATAAAGGGGATGGAAGCACTGGTTTAATGAACAGGGTAATGTACATTTGGGACTGGTGCAGTGGGCAGAGATGAGCTGACATGCGATGCAAGCTGATGATGTGGTATCGGTGTGTGGATTTTTGTTGTAAGAGATTCTCAAGCCTTGACTACAGTATATATTGAATAATTTCAGCAGATCAATAGATAGAAATGTCAGTCCACTTGTTGATTGACATCCGGCAGCACATGATTCGTGTTCAGACTCATTAAAACGTTCAGTGATCATTTGTGCTCTGTACGTGAACATTTGCATCCTTAATGTTTCTCTGTGTTTATCCTTGAATTCGTCAACGCCGTCAGTCAACAGTATGTTAAAATGTAATAACATATTTAACCGGAAATTATGCATACAGACTTGGCTACAAATTCTGTGGTTCATTATAGCGGTTATGATGATTGACTGTCCTCTGGTTACCTTTCAATTCAAACGATGATTGTCTGCAAGCAGGGGGTGCGCATGATTGACATGAGTGAACTTGAAAACTTGAAAACTTCTTGAATTAAAAAGACGTTCAACACGTTCAAAACAATTTCATTTCATGCATAAGACAAGCTTTGACAATAATCAGTGCACATACGGCGCAAATGAATGCACACGCAGACCCCTACATTCCTTCTGAGCACTTGAATTACAAAAGCTGCAGATATTTTAATTTTGCAAACTATGCTACACTGTGTGGTATGCTGTGTGAATATAAAACATTCAACTTTTACATAAGCAGGTTAGGATTCTTATTACACCACAGTGACTCACAACAGCATCTATAAGGTACAGCACATATAGAATATTTAACTCTGGGATTATATAAGGTTTTTTTTATCTGCTCTTCAACGCAAGTTTGCTGTGCTGCAAAAGTAATGTAAGTAACATCCCATTCTCATTTCTTTGATTATGTCTATTATGCAGTGAAAATGCATGGAGAAGCCAGGTGTGTTGAAGTCTACAGTGGGTGTTTGGTCATGTTAGTGGACCGGGAGCTTTCCTTTTCCTCGTAAAGCCGCTGTGGCAAAGACGTAAGCTTCTCAATTGGCTTGGGATTGGTTTGAGTGAGACAGGCTCATGTAATAATGTCAAAGTGGTTAAGCCTCCCGGGCATCTTTAAAGAGCTTTCAGCCGCCACACAGGGAGAAAGACAGGGGAGAGGGAGGAGGAGGGAAAGATGGAGGGAGAAGAACCAGAGAACAATAAAGAGTGGAGAGACTTTTCCAGCTTAGAGAGGAGTGGAGCAGATGAAAAAGGTGTAGGAAAGACATCTCATCAGACTAAAGTGACCTGTGGTAGCCATAAGGACGGATAATGCAGGCCGTAAATAGAGAAAGAAAAGAAAGTCAGTGATCTCACACACCAGCAAACGCACAGCTCGGAGTCAGAGATGACTAAGCTGTATTTCCATGGATTCGCCCAATGCCTGAGCACCTCTAAAGCCTCTAGCAGTGACACAGTAACGTTCCCACTCTTCAAAGGAATCTCCCAACGCCTCCATGATTTACATTAAAGAGGACTAATAGAGTCTCTGTAGCTATGGTTGACAAATTCAATTCTACTTAGCATTTTAAATTTTGATGCTTTAAGTCTCTGTGGGTGGTAAGAAAGGAAGCAATCCTGTCAAATCTGAAGTGCAGCCTGTTTGTTGGAGGAGTTCACTTCAAGATGCCTCATTCTGACACAAAGCCTGGACTATAGCAAAGGCTGGTGGGCTGCCACAGCTTGCTCTAGGATGCTGCTGCTAAAAATGACCTACAACAATTATTCTTTTTCCCCTGCAAAAGTCCTTCATGTAAAAGCAAAGCAGTGCTCTTGCTGTGTACTGTATACTTTTACTGCGCCAATGCCTCCTCCATCCATGCTAATTACATTCTCCCTCTCCTGTGAATCGTCAGCCTCAACCAAAAAAAACCCAGAAAGTGTAGGACGGGTTATCAATCAGCCGTTTAGGTCAAAGAAATACGCCAACTCATCCCCATCTTGTTTTCCCCTTGAATCAGCTACATCATCCATAACTGCAGTGGGAAAAACACATCCGGTGACACATCTGACTGTCAGTGAATCACCTATTCACATCCTGCAGATGAGTAACTGACACTCTAAAAGGCTTTAGGAAAACAAGGATTCAGGCCGACTCTCCCGTCATTAAGCGAGCGCCTCCCGCTGTAAATGACAGCATTCAGGTGAAAGCATCAGTTTTTTGCAATCTTTTCTCTCTGCATTTGACACTGAATTTGTCTGGGACAGGCTGGCATGGTTGGTCGTCTTGACTCAGGATATGAAGTGGAAAATTAAAGGAGAGCCTCAAGCAGGAGCAGTCTTATTTACTTAAATCACAGGAACAGGAATCCACTTTTTTTCCTGGAGAAGAAAATATGCATGAATAAGAGAACTGACTGGAATTGCCTGAAGGTTTCTTCAAAGTACGGAGTAGAAAATGCTAATCTGTTGTTTTAATCTCTCAGTTTTGTGATGCACCTTTGTAAGTGTTTTAGTTAAATACTGTATGTTGCTTTTTTCAGTTTTAAAATTAGGCTTTTTTTGCATTCTAATAGCTAAAGAAATATGAGCCATCATATCACCGTATGTTGATAGCTGAGTCATATTTTCATATTTTCTAGTTTGTCTTTATTTACAATTCAGTACAAAATGTACAGAATTATCTCTCCTGTGGAGAGAGAGAGTCTCTGTGGTACAGAATGAGGTCTCGGCCTCAGTTGTTCTCCTTTTATGTTTATATTTTGTGTAGTCCTGCTCTTCCTCACTGTGCATGCAGCTTCAGATGTTCCTCTAGCTGCTGTTGCACAAGAATAACAACTTGCTTTAGCCGATGAATCCTGACAAGAATAGATCAAGAAGAGTGAGGAAGAAAAAGATTAAGAATAAAAGTGATATCACAAACATTACGACCAGTGATAAAACATCAATAATAAGAAAATCGGTGCTTAAAGAAAACATTTTATGTTCTAAAGGATTCTTTGTTAAGCAGGATTGCTTTCTTGCATTATAAACTTTACAGGGTTTTGCATGAATTTGATTAAGTGCCTTAATTTCTTAGTTTCTTTTAAATGAGCAGAATTCACAGTCTTCATGTCAAGGATCTTCATTGGGAAGGAGAGTTGTGTTTATAGCTACAACAGCAGTCTTTGCAGTGGAAGAGCTTGCCATCAAAAACATGCCGGCATTTTTCTGTAATATTTGTGTGCTTATGCTCCTTAAATTTGTCCCCAAGGGTCAAGCTGAGCACTACTTCAGTGTTCTGAGGCATCTGAGTAAGAACATTTGGCTCATGACCTAAACTGTGGCATGTTTCTCACCAGAACACCGTCATTGCTCCCTGCCTTCTTCTTCTTTTTGTTTTGCAGAATAAAGTCATTTCTCTAAAAAGTGTAAGGTTAATACTTAAAACACATATTTCTGTATCCCAGACAAATGTGTGACTCAGGTTCTGATGATGATTAAGCACTGTAACTTGGAATACTTACCCAAGAAAGTTACTGCTTTCACCTGCTGCATGCACATTTCTGTACAGAGCTCCAGGAAAGTTTTTATTTGCACTTTTTATAGTTAATCACACCAGCAAATGCATTGGTTGGGTTGCCTGTGGGAAAATAAGCCACCAGTTGAAATCAATGAATTGTTAAAGCTTTTAACAGCATCAAGTTGTTCCTTGTGTCATGTTTTTGTTTGTAACCCCCTCTAAAGCAGTGTAGGGAACAGGAGAAAGTGTGTCAGAATGATGACTATGAATGCCAAGGCAGCTAGCATCACCACAGACCGTCATCGCCATTTTGAGGGATCCCCTGGGACTGAGTCACAGATGTGGAAAAAGATATCTGGGTCACTGTCTGATTCAGCTAAGACTTTCTCAGCTCGAGAAACAATGATGAAACCGTCTTCAGAGGAAACTAACATTTGCTTTTGTGTGTTGCTTTATGTGAGATGGTTCTGCACTTGACTTTGGAGAAAAAGAATAACCTCTTTTTTACTGCATTGACTGTTTTACAGTGAAATAAATGTTACGGGAATGACTCATCAGTGAGGTTTTTTTGAGGAGGGGGTTATTTGTAATGTGCTATATATACCTGCTAGCTGTTGTTCACCTGAAAAATAATTGGTGAAGGAGAAAAGCAGGTGGATGTGAAAATAAAGTTGTGAATCTTAACACGCTAGAGAGAAAATAAACACAAAGAATTTTAAAATTATTGATACAATATGCTACGACCAGTTAGTATTGAGAAATTTATAATTTATGAAATTGTCTTTAAATAAAACATTAAATTACATTCATGCGTACATCAAAATCTAAAAGAAATCTTGTGCTTTGGCTGACACATTTAAGTCTCATCTGTTATATTTAATTCATGAGGGACATTTATTGGCAATTATGTTCAATCAGCAGTAATGTTACTGAAATCCTTTAACACAGGCTCCTTTTGCAATTTCCATCTTCTTCTTGCGTTTCCATCTTCTTCCAGTGAGCATCTGTCCTTTTCTTGTTTACCTCCTCTATAGCACCCACACAGACTTTATGAGTGTGTCCTTCAATACCTCTGGATGATTTCCTGCCAGATTGTTAATGGATGTTAAATAATCTTTCTTTATTAATTTATTTTTTTACCATCAGTGCTGAGTAGTTTAAAGATATTGTCCAGGCTTCAGGACTGGACAGTGTTCACTGCTTCTCTTCATCAGTCTGTGGAGAAGACAGGCGCTCAGAAGTGCTGTGATGGTTTGGATGCGGTTGAAGGAGGATGAGGAGAAGGAGTGAAGGATGGCTGAGGGATGTGCATCTGGCAGTGATTTCAGCTGACTTAAGGCTTCTTGTATCATATGGGCACATATCCATACAGCCCTCATAACGATCCAGAAGTTCTGCTGAGATATTTTTTTATGAGTCATCTGGATCCTGTTTTATATAGAGGGTCCCTGAACGTCTGATATGCTTGCAGTCAGTCAAGTCAGCCACTTTTTACACTTCCATTTTGAGATGAGTGTGCATGGCCTCATTTTTTAAGATAAACCAGAAGCTGTCCTCATCTAGGTTTTCACAAATCTGCTGATCTACCTTAGAATGGACTTCCTCTCAAGGCCAGTCTCTTGTTGTAATATGGCCTCTCACATACACAAACACTGACCCACAGATGCTACAGTATGTGTAAACACCAAGAACCCACACACACATTGGAGTGATTCAAAAGCAGTATCCACTTAACAGTTGAAAAGAATCATGAGACAGATATATGGTAGGAGAAACTGAGAGCATATTCATTAACAACATCTGTGATGCTTTGAGAGTGTCATGACTTGGCCTGTGGATGTGTGTGTAATTGTGTTTTAGAAAGAAATGTCCTCCTCAGTCTCAACAAAAGAAATATTTTTTCTCAACCACTTGGCATTTCTCTGAAACTTCACAGATTGAAGATATCATCCCATCTAAGTTGGCCCAGTTTCGGTCTTCCATACTGTTGCACCAAATTTGATTAGCATGCACTGTGTATCAAAGTGTTATAATTTCTTGACTGATGTGAACATGTCATCTGTTAACACTTACTCACACATCTTGGCATTAACTTTGGTTAAGCTGTCAGAAAGGGAAATTAGCTACCAGACAAGGATACTTAAAAGAATGCTGCCTTTTACTGTCCCATATCAAGAGAAGAGGCAGGAAGTAATGCTTTAAGTATGATCAAAAGGCATTGAGCCCTTGATTTCTTATAAACCCAAAAGGGGTTGCATAAGTTGAATCCATATTTCTTTTCTGCATTACAATCCCCCTCATTTTGTATTCTGTGGATGAAGCCATGTGAAGCTTTTCTCACTGGGTGCTGTTGCAGAAATGTTAGCAGCTACAGTATTCAACCTGAACCGAGTAGTGGTTTCAAATATTTAAATCTAACATAAGCACAAAAATGTTATCCAGGGGACGAACAATGTACATTTGATTTTTATAGAATGCAGTGAGTAAGTCACTGTTTGTCTGTCAGTATGGTATAAGGAACGTTTCACCCAACAATCTTGGCCTTTAACAAGTGAAGACTGCCTGTCAGTTCAGCCATGCTGGCAGGTGCAGCTGTGCTTTTAAAGAAAAAGGCCATCTAAGCTAGGAGCTTTATTTAGCAAACTAGCATGCTCACTATGACTGTGCCAACATGCTGACGTTCATCAGCTATAATGTTTATTGTTTTTACCACCGCTTTACCACCATGTGTTAGCTTGTTTATAGGTGATTATGAAAACTAAACACAAAGCACAGCCGAGACTAGTGGGAATGTCGTTAGTTTCACTGGTATTTGCTCTTTGACAAACTGAAATTTTGACTTGATGGTTGCATTAGATTACAAGTGAAGAATATGCCAACATTATTACAGTGCATTGTGTAAATTTTCCCTCAAATCATTGTGAGGGTATATTAGTCAAAACAACCTCATGTAGGTAAGATGCTGGATACACCAAGTTAATAAGATTCAGTGCATCTACCACAATGTCAATACAAAATTTCATTGGAATTTGTAAGTTATTGAGACATACAGTCTAAATGCAGTGGACCAATAGACATTCTTATCCCTGGATGTTTCTGTAATTGCTTTGCTGCAATCCTTAAGGACAAAAAAATGGTACCAGGTTCCTAAATTAATATGTTTTATTGATAAGTAACACATAAAGTATTCTTTTAAAGAATAGTTGTGTTTAAGTCTTGATCCCCTATTTTGTCCCACTAGTATTTTTCTTTTCTCAAGCCAAAATCTTTAACATGGCTTAAAAGAAACTCAATACATTGCCTAATGTGATTTAAACAGCAGAACTGTGGATCATAGCCTTCACAAGGTTCAGTGATGTTTAAAGCTTCAAGAGCCATCACACATCATCATTTAACACAAGCTCTGACACACATGTCAAGTGCAACAAGCATCAGTCTCTCAGTATCAAAGACCCATCAGTAGGTCAATTTACTGTAACTGCCTTCTGAATGAATTTGTCTTCTCATAACATCTCACATGGGTAGTTGGTCCCGGTGTAATAGTGATGAAACACCAAGAAGTGGCTGCACAGCCAGGTGTGACATTACATGCCTCACTGTGCCAGAGGCAAAGTGAGTTGTTTGAAGGCAGAAATGTTGTGTATGCAATCAGTTACTCACTGATTGCATACAAAGCACAGCAACATCTGCACACGTGTATGCTGCTGCACAGTTAACGTTTATATTCTGCATCACTCCATTTGGTTATTGAGCAACAAAGGGCAATCACATGACGTCATTATTGCATTAGATAAATCCAGCAATTCCACAAATATGGTGCAAATTTTACTGATTATTTTCCATTTTCCTCTGAATTTGACATTTCAAACGTACCAGATCTAATTACAGTGTGACTCTCAGTAGATCCTATGGTATCATCGTGGCTGCTTGCTTCAATTTAATAAGATAAATTTTTCAAATTGCTCTAACATTAAGCTTTGGTGCAGGAGGTGATAGATGAATCCAGCTGTCCTCAGTGGTGGTTGCTACTGAACATTTGATTGTCCCTCTCAGCAAAGCAACTGAGTCAAATGAAGTGATTATGTCAGTTCCAGCATAAAGAAACGTGTGTATTATTGGATGAACACCTGCACATTTGTACATACACGATGTGTTTGCAGCTGTGCCGCAGCAGATGTTTGAGACAGTGCTCGAAGACCGTCCAGATGTCTTCTTCATGCTCGTATTTACTGGGAGAAAAAACACAAAGCAGACTGCAGGGCACGCATGGACCATTTAGAGATTATTATTCTGAGGGAAAGCATATTGGGACCTTTAATACTTAACTTCAATTCCCCTCCATGCCCCTCTGTCCCTATTTCCTCACTTAAAGTGGTTTACTCAAGCTGCTTATTCTTTTGCATTATCTCTGTGAAAAAGGGAGGATAACTATAATTGGATTGCATTGTTTATTAAATCATGGTGGATGAAGAAAATATTACTTGCACTCACCAACTATATTCTCCTTTCCAGGTCAAACGGGCATGAAACCACAGTTCTGACACCTCTTGTCTCAGCGGTTTTGAATTTTAATAACCTTGAGGCTGTTTGACTAATTGCATTTTGACGTGTTACACATCGGGTTTCTGACTCGGCCATGAATATATGCAGCTTTCAATTTAGACTTTTTCAGACTGAGACCCTGCATGCAGCCTATTTTTCTCCGAGGCCTCAGTAGCTGTTACAACTTATTATTAGCTCTCAATCTGTTGTTAAAAGGATAAAGGCAGACAATACTTAAGTTTAGCTCAAACCTGTAATATATCTAGTGACTAATGCATCGCCACAAGCCTATATAAATAGCACATAAAGAAGTAACTTTAATAAAAGCTAAGCTGCTTTCTTGCTGTTAACAGGCTATTGTTGCAGCTCAGTAAATGCAGCACTCTGCTGTCAGTGCGAGTAGTCTTTCTTTATCTATTAACATCCCATGGGCTTTTACAGTAGGCCAGTCTGTTCTTGTCCTACTTTTCAGCACACCCGTCCTCCCTCCTTGTTGTCTGTTAAATGTGACGTGCTGGCCTCTCCTCTCTCCGACCTCTCAGAGGTATCAGACAGCAGAGCCGCTTGCCGTGGAAACAGGGCGGCTTGGTCCGCATCCATCCATCTTCTTTGTCTCTCTAAAATCCAATTCCCTCCACTTCTACAAGCCTCCCCACTGACACTCATCCATCTTTTGCTTCTCATGAATCTGCACCGTCTGCTCAGGTGCTGCACGCACATCATTTGTTTCAGTTAGGTTTTTATCCCCCCAGCCTACTGCCTGTACTCCATTCTCTCTTTTCAAATAGCCACGTTGCTGGCCTGTAACTCACAAAGGGCCGGTGCCGCTATGTTCAAGGCTAACAATATCACAGTGGCAGGGAGGGAATGAGGTTCGACTTTTTGCCGTCAGCAGCTGCTCTAAACCAATAAACAGGATGTTAAATGGAGAATCACTGCCAGGTTGTTGGCAGTATGGTGGGTCATATTCGAGACAGCGGTAATAGCATCATCGGTAATGCTACGGGTCTCAACAGGCTGTAATTGAATGTTACTTATTCAGTTACACGTATATGTCTATGTCTCCCATGGGGCTTGGAAAGCGTCTCCTGAGTTTCATCCTGCATTAAAGACAGCGGAGAGTTTAATAACAGTAATGGCAGCTTAATGGCTGCTACCTGCCAGCATAATTGAAAATTTCAGGTGTCATATTCTGTCTTTGTTTTCATGGCTCAGTAATGTGATTCTATTCACACCTTGTTTAATAGCCGAAAATAAAACTGTATTGCAGCACATCTCTTTGTGGTGATGCTTTTATTACATAGTCCCATCACAACATGGGAAATAATAATTTTATCAGCAAAACCCATGCCCACTAGTCGGCCTGATGTTGACATTTGTTAATCCAAGGCTCACTCACTATCGCCCTCATTGCCATTCAGCAACTTTCTGAGAGGCAGAGTAGCTTCACTGACATGAGTTCATGTTGGGTAATAACAGAGCTCGGCTGGCAGCTGTAACCTGCTATACTGTAGTCACTGACTCAAGCTCAAAAACAGGCCTACAGCTGCTGTATCTACCATATGGACATGCATTTATAGCAGTAGGTGTCTGCCTGTCTGTGTGTGTGATAATAGACTTTAATTTGTAGTCAGCCTCTGCCTTTTTATTAGCCATGATAATGGCGTGGGATGTCAGTGTCAATCTGGGTTTGGTCCACCACTTAGGTTTAGGCTGAAATATCTATTTATAGAGCTTGTTGCCATGAAAAATTGGCTCAGACACTCATCTCACCCATGGGATAAATTGAGACTAATAACTTCCCTCAAATTTTAATATAGAGCCATCAGGAGATGAAAATTTCATTTATATCATTCCCATCAGCCTCAGCTGTTTGTTGTGTTACATGCTATGTCTCTTACTAATATGCTAAACTATGAAGGTAAACACAGTAAACTTGGTAAATTAGCGTTGTCTTTTTTTTTAAGTCTTGAATGACACATTAACAAAGTTAGCATTTAGCTCAAGATAACACTGTGTACAGATTATAGAGTCACGAGCAAAACATAATTCTTAATTTTGTGACAACTAATGGTTGAAATCTGCTCATACTAATGTCTTTTGAAGTATTTGCACTGAACTATGTGCAAATGGGTGAAATCTCTCCCCGTTACAATAAAACATTGTAATGTTGTACATTCTTTGCAGAAAGATCATCAAAAAGATAAAGAATTGCTTTAAGGATTTGTGTCCATGCTTGCACATACAACTGTGTAAAATGGTGAAATGTAACATCTATGCTTTGCTTTGTCTCTCCCACACCTAAGAGTTCACCTGAAACTTCACCTGCTATTTTCATCTTCATGAGAGGCAACCAGTGGTCCAGTTAGCCAGAACACAAAGGAGAGAGTGTGTGCTGTTATTAATCAATCAATAAAAAACTGAATGCTGTTCTCTCTAAACAATGGGAGCAGTTTATATAGATTCCTTGTCAAACACTTCTGAGACAAAATGCAAGTACATCTACTCACAAAGCACAAAAAAGCCTCTAAATCTTTGATGTAATACTAAAGCCTAGATGCATTTTTATGCTTTCATATTTACACAGACAGACATAGACATGTTTTTCAGTGTAACAATACAGACGCTTAAAGGGCTGTGTGAAGAGATGCTAAGTGGTGGTTTAGTTCAAGAAAGTATTTCCATCTTTTCCTTCTTTCTTCTCTCACTGCTTCCTCTTTCCATCAGTCAATAGAGCCCCAGATCCTGGTCATCTTTAAATGTGCATTTAGTGTGTTTGTAGTTGTGTATTTCATTAACAAGAGATAAAAATAAGGTTTTATTTTACATTTCTCTCTCCTCAACCTTTTAACCCAGTGCTATAGCTGCATCCCCAGGGCAAGATAGACAGATGGCAGAGGGAGACAGGTATTGTCTGCCTTTAATGCAGGCTTCTCTGTCATCATCTGTTATGTTTAACAAAGCCATCCGTGCACAAATGCGTCTGTACAGTATGCTGCATATGTGTGTGTGTGTTTGTGTGTGCGTGAGTGTCTGTGTGTCTGTGCATATATGCACATATTGGCTCTACATAGTGCATCTCTCTCTTGAGCCAGATCCTGCAGAGCTAGCATGCTGCGTTCACAGTCGGTCTGTATTTTACCAGCAGTCTCCGTTTACACCGTCTGCCACTCGACCGTCTTCAGCCGTACAGACTGAGTATGGATTCTCTGGCTTATAACAGGCTACAGAGGAGGGTGGCAAGCTGCAAGATTTATGTAATGTCTCATACTTAATGTTCTGATTTGTTCAGTCCCATCTTACAGGTCAAACAGGACATCAACTGGTTTGTCCATGAGTGTTTGCATAGTACTTAAATGAACAGCTGAGCCTGAGATGCAGTTTATCTTTGACTTCACTATTTAAGTCTCTGTCTCTACAGCATCCCAACTCCTGAACAGTAAACTAGTTAAAGTAGGTGTACATATTGATTGCACTCAGTGCTTGGAAAGCTTGAGTAGAAAATAGAGGTCTGGTATTTCTGGACTAATTTATTCTAATCAAGAGGTCATTCTGGTTGATTTAGATGGCTTGATTAACTAGTGAGCTTTAGTTCCAGGAAATAAAATGAACAAACTTCACCAGTTTTCTCCAGAGCTTCTTCAGGATCCAATAATTACAGAGGGAAAGAAAAATAAAAGTTCAGCCGGGAGGAGACAACGTTTTTAGGCTCTTTTAGTCCGTGTCTTCTATAGCCAGTCCAGTGCCATCCTGTATCTGACAGATGTCACACAGTATGCTTAAAAACACCACAGCAAAAATAATTCACCCATGTATCAATGTAGTCATGAAGGTATAAACAACATTAAAATAAAATCATGTGAAATTTACATCAAACCAATCATTTAATTTCCCAGTCAAGTAATATTACCAGAGCATGTAAATATCAAGGGTTAATCTGTCTCTGTCATATTTGAGCAGAGCAGAATAAAGATAATTAGTCAACAGTTTAACCACTTTTCTGTTGTTGTTATGGCATTTGGTTTTTATAATCCTCCAAAATAAACCAAAGATTTTTTAACCTTCCAACCAGAAAATGCACTTGTCACTGCAGATCAAGAGTTAGAAACAAAGGGCAGAAACTGAGCGAATGATGCTATAAATTAAAAGAGGATAAGATAAATAAATAAAAAATAAAAATATATAAAAAGCAATGATCAAGACTATTGACACTATTCACAACTTTCACATATATTTGACCAAATGATTTTTAAAATACAACTTCTGAGAGAGACCTGGGTCAACAGAGAGTTATATCAAGGTCAAATATCATACAAGGTCAAAGCATTTCTATTTTTCTATGTTTCCTGAAACTGTGCCGGATCAGAAAATTTGCCCAAATCAAATTTTTTTATGCTTAATTACCTTAAAATTGACTTTTTGAGATATTTGAGTTTAAATATGCAGAAAGCAGAAGGTCCTTATTTGCAGTCAGTGAAGCTTATAGTAACTCACAGTAAAGTTATTAAAATGAACCACAGAAAGAAATAATGCAACAATGATTATATATAAAAGATATGTATATATTTATAATGGGCTGTTCTGACGTCTTTGTTAATACACAAATATGAAGTGCACAGTCACATTTTTAAATACAGTATAAATACAGTATAAGCGAGAAGAATTGCCTCAGTTATTTACTTCATTTTTTACCTCATTTATATGTATTGAATGAGTTATGAGGTGAGGGTACATCAGTGAATAATCGTTGGAATAAATACGTGTGGCGGTGCCATTGAGAACGTGAGGGCTGTGTTTGTAGCTACAGAGTAATGGATCCTACTGGTGTTTAAATATTATACTGTTCACTACTGTGTTTGTATGAGTCCTGTTAGGGTTGATTCAAGGTCTAATGAAAGGATAAAGAGAAAGGCCAATTGATCTTTGTCTAGCACTGACACCGCATCCCTGTAGACTTAATGGTTTATTCAGAACTTCCGAAACCCAAAGTGCAAACTCATTAAAGTTCTGAAGATGAGCGAGAGCAGAAACTTGGCATCCACTGAAAGAGTTTTATTTTCAACTCATTCTTGTGTGTGACTTTTCAGCCCCGAGGACGGGCTGAGCTGGCTGTTTTTTCAGCACTTTTTCTCTCTGAACTTCATCGCCTCGCTCAGAGCATGGAGGAAGTTCAAAGAACGAATATGAAAACAGACAGTAGTTCTCAACCAATTTCTGATCAGATGCAGAGCGCAGGAGTTCTGTCACTTTGTTGACGTCAAGTAACTCATAGTTTATGTCTTACAGGGAAAACTTTGCCAATTTGCAGCCAGATTTGTATCAATGGCTGTATATGCAAATTAGCATCAGTGAACTTTCCTCCATGTTACTTGCACCCACCAGCTAGATGATGCATTTGGCATCATTCGCTGACGACAAAGAATATAGAAGTTGTATTTAGAAAGAGCCTCTTTCTTTTTTTCTGTCTTTTGTTTTCTGTGGTCATGTCACATGATTTGGAAAAATAATTCTTTTCTATACTTCTATACAGTGCCGTTTTATTTAACAACCCTCTTTCCAGGGATGAATTACTTCTTTGATTATCCCAGAGTAACGATGGAGTTTTGTTTTTTCACTACATAATGAATGTAAAGAATCAAAATTAACAGGACCTACAAAAAAATTTTAAAGTGTCTGTATAGTAATTAGCCATAAAAGAGCCTAAGGGCCATGTTTTAATGGAGGCAAAGCGACCAGTGCAAGCAGAGCTTTGGCTTCTCCAGCACTCTAGTATTTTTCTGGCCATTAAATTCCAGACTGCATTCCTCAGAGTACAATATGACAAAGGAGCCAGAAGAGAAAAAGACAATACCACTTAAAAATCTCTGTCAACAATGCAGCCGCTGCTCACTCAGAACTGTGAAAAGATTTCCACGACAACAGCAGCAAATTCTAATTACATCTACTGACAATCTGATAATCACTTAATGATTGCTCTTCCTGAAAAATACAAAAGTTTTAAAGCAACTTCGTAAAACAGCCTCAGCTGGCAGCAAATTGGTTATGTAAAAACTGTCTTAATTTGTAGATCAAAGGGATTCAAAAGGATTTTGAACTGAGCATAATGTTGGCACATGTTTTGTTGTCATATGCGCTCACACCTCTATATCCTCCTCTCTCACGCACACACACACACACTCTCCCAAAACCTCCATTATTGCAGTGGCCACATTTAATCCAGTCACCCATATCCGCTGCCAGCTACTGAGTCATTAGCATAATTATAACATGCAAAGATTTTTGGAATGAGCTTGTGATTCTTTCCGAAAGCGTTGTCACACTGCCACACTTGTGGGATTCAGCGCACTCTCACTCAAGTTGCTTCCCATCTGTTCACTGAATACTACAAATTGTTTAAGTAGGACAAGCTCTCATCCTCATCCTCATGAAATGGCCCAACAGATTTCTAAAGGACTTTCGTGTCTGTTGGCCTTTACACCAGCCGTTCCCCCTTTAGATCAATATAGCTCCTACAGCATTGATTTTAACTGTATGCACAATTGATATACAGCAGTTAGAGCCTTTGAATCATAATCAATGTTTGCTTGATAATGCACCTGACCTTTAGGTCCTGCAGTAATTGGATTTCATGGATTTTTTTCTCAAGGTTGTCACCCATACACTTTGAAATAAATCCAGAATAGATAAGGAACATATAGAAAATGATCGCATATTAAATCAGTTATTTTTATCTAAAATGTGATCAAAAACTGTTTAATTTATAGTGTTTCTTTAACAAGTACAGAGGGAAGAAGTCATCACTGTCACTACTTGCAAGTATATAGTGAAAATTTTACTTAGTAAGTAACTCAAGGCTGAATTCTTTACTGTTGGGGTAACCAACTAGTCAAAAGAATAAATTAATTTGCAGATTATCAATTGCTATAACAGTCGTTTAAGGTTAAGGTCATGAACAGCTTAGAATACATTTCTTTACCTATACACTTGGCGCATGTATTGCAGAGAATTCCAAAAGGGGGCAGTATAGAGAGGAAAAGTGTTTAGACCAAGCAATATGTTTAAAAAATTTTGGATAAAAAGCCCCTCAATTGAGCTGCTTTGCTCTGTGTCTGAACACAACAGGATATGTTTAATACAAACACCATCACATCATAGCGGGGCGGGGCTTCTGGGCTCTGACTGACTGAGCAGGACAAAAAAATGGCTGTGAAAAAATAGTGAACAGATACACAGAAAAGTTGACTGGCGGTGGAATCCACCAACTGGAGGCTGTAAACTGCTTTATGGTGCAGCCTCAGTTTACTAGTGAAGCGTCTGTCTGGATTTAAACCATTTAATTTAATAATATCATTTTAACTGAGGCATTCAAACATTAAGGCACATAAACACGTTGATTTTCTTGTCAACTGTATATCTGAACAACTTTACACTTGGTGGTTATTTTACCGAGGACCCAAGGAAGTAACGTGTCAAGTAAGAAGTTGTTGGAATAAACAGTTCTTGAGAAAGTTTCCAACTCCAGAACAAACTGGTAGTAATGTTACTCTCTTCATTTTTTTTTCTTTTTTGAGGAGTTTGTGTATCCAAAGCAATCTCCATTAATCTGTATCAGAGTGTTATTATTTGGGAGCGACCTCTCACCCTCAATCAAAGCTAGAGGAAGTGCCCTCTGCCTGTCTCCATTTAAATGTCTGTGCATAATTAGCATTAAACACAAAGTGCAGCTGAGGCTGATGGGAACATCATTAGTTTTGCATGTCCTTTGCCATAAACAAACATAATGGACAAACTGTGACTTGATGATGATGGTGATGCTGTAAAAAAAGATTAGGGATTTACAGATCACAGTTTCATGGCAGCCACTCTGACAGCTGTCATTTCATTCAAAACCTCAACATACATCTTGCAGAAATGTTTGCTGAATGACTGTATTTTTTTTTTTATCTAAACTACGTTTTTCCAGCTGAAAGACATCTCCTGTGGTAAAAAAGTGTTCCTCAGTCATCAACACACTCAATATATCTGCAAAATCAGAAACTCTAATGTAATTTTTTGTCAACTGAGGGCAATTGTCATCACAAAGAGAGGTATTTCCACCCAGTGAAGAGACATTTATAATGCATTTTTTGATGAAGAGTCTGATCAGCAGATCTCTCTGGCCTGATGCCTCAATCTGTTCCCCAATCTCATTTCTATTTCCAACTAACTGCGCTGTGAAGTGCATGTCGACATCAGTCCTTCGAGTCTGCACTGTGAGATGTAGTCAGAGAGGAGTGGTATTACATGAATCCCCAGCTCAGTCCCTAAAACCCTGATGAAGAGCTTTTCATTTGTCATCTACCAAATTGTATTTGTCCTTCATGTGTGAGCCTTAAAAATGTGTATGTCTCTGTTCTCACTATGAATATAATGATTCCTGATCCTGGCTGATGTAAATTGGCTGTTCACCCAAAAAATGAGGCAGAATTAGCTTTAACCTTTATCATCTGTTCCTTTTTATCTTATGCATTTGCAGTCATTGGTTGTCTTACTTACTTTAAAATAACTTTTGTTTTTATTCATACACTTATTGTGATCAGTATTAACAATGGTTACTAACAGAACAGTGCTATTGTTCTTGTCATTCTTCCTCTTGAAGCCCAGATGTGTGTGTGTGTGTATGTGTGCGTGTATGCATTTGTGTGTGTGTGTGTGTGTGCAATTTTTTGACATTTTATTGCTAAAGGTCAAAGCCCTTTGAGTTTTGTATTTGTTTACTGTGTCCAGAAAAATCAAAGCCAACCTCGGTGGTGAAACTGTTTTTACAAATTTTACAGTCGGTTGTGGATGTTTGGGTTCTGAATGTTCAGCCAAGAAACATGACATTTTCTATTGCTTCCACCACTAAAGCTGGCTACAGGGCATCCTGCAGTATCCTGTTATTAAAGCCCAGCAGAGGGACAGCTTATCATTTTGAAAAACCCTCACTGTATCCTGGTTTCATTTTAGGTTCATTATGCATTCAGATATTGACGTCTGAGGAGGTCGGGGTGGATGGTTGAGTTGAAAAAATTTGCAGCTTTTGCAAATAACAATTTTTAATGATTGTTGACATTCCTTCTCCTACAAAATAACAACTAAAATTTTCTGTGACTATGATCATTCCTTTACTGTATCCATGTCATATTATTTACCTAAACGTTATCAAACTATAAGAGCTTGTGCGTTTAGTTCAGTTATTTATGGTTCCGAGAAATTTTTCCAACACAAGCACCTTGCTTATATTTCTGAACTCAATGACCAAAATTGAATAGATTTTAATCATGTGGATGGGGCTGTACTAAATGTCAATTTTTTTAACATTCAGAGCTTTGACTGGGGTTTTCAAATGAAGCTTCCACTGTTTGCAGTGGTTACATTTAATGGTCTTTGGAGCCTTAAAAAACAATTCTTGGTTTAAATAAAGAGACTTATTAAATAAATGAGTCATTTCTTGTTCTAAATCAACTTTCTTCATTAATATAATTGTAGTTATATATTATAAGTATATATAAGATTATATATCTCATCAGCATGCATATTAATATAAGTGTAGTGGCATAGTGGAGCCTCTCTAGTGAGCGAGCAGAGCTGTGTTGCAAAGGACAAGCAGCATATATGGCTGAAGTTGCAAAAACACCACAATCATATGATCTATTGAATGTTGATTCAGAATTCAAATGTCAAAATTATGAATGAGGCTCCAAAGCTTTGAGTAATCCTGTACGGCCTTAAATACAAGTTTCCTTACCTTATCCCTAAAAGGTTTGAGAGGAGAAATGCATAAATGTCATCAATAAATCACAGGTGTGATGTCTGACTCTTTCCGTTCACATGACAGAGTGTCCTTGAGCAGGACACTGGAACCTCTATAGCACTTTGCCCAAAGATGGATAAGTGCTGTTCAAGTGCTATACAACTACTTTACTATAAATAGTGCTTGTTCAGCTATTGGGAGAAGTGACATTCATTTTGTTGTAGCTGGGCTATCATGGTTTCAGATAAATGACAGCAGTGTTTTTGTGCACTGCTTTGATTTTGACCATGAGTGAAGCCTTCTGCAAACCCCTGCTGATGGATCTGCAGAGAGTCAAGGTTTTGTTTGTTTAAGATGGATTCAAACAGATCTTTCGTCCAAGTAGAAAAAGCTTATATCTCATTGGTATTCATCTTTGAGTAATATACAATTAAAAATAGGAAAAGATCCCTGCATGGATACTGCTGTTTGTTTCTTAAAGGCCCACAGTGTAGGATTTAGTGGCATCAAGTAATGAGGTGGCAGACTGCAACTAACTTAATAAAGGCTTTTTCTAGAGCAAGTGTTTAGTTCTGGGCTACTGTAGAGACATGGCATTTAATAAAAACACAATTTATCTTTTTTTCACAAAAATATACACGAATGAAAATAAATTTATAAATATTAGATTCAATATCTGACACATTCTACACATAGATTCCCCTAAATTGTACACACTGAACCTTTAATTGAATACTTGTGTTGTTTATTTGCCATCCATGTAAGTTTGCAATGATCAAAGGCTACCAACAGATGGATGCCAGAAATATCAAATAGAATATCTAATCATTTTGATGCTGTGAATTGAATACGTGTTGGGAAATTAAAAAATGGCATAACACACAGAATACAGCAGGATTTAGTCATCCAAAATCAAGGTTATACTTTTCCACGCGCTGTGTATGAGAGTGGTTGTGGCCCTGATGAACAAAAGCATCTTCATACTGAATTTTCAAGGAAAAGAAGAATCCATAATGCAAAACAAAACTGCCCAGATGCTGTCTGATGCATGACCTCAGAGAGTTTTCTCCCACAGATTTTAGATTGCACTTGTCAATGTATGGGCCTTTCTAGTTGGTGCTGAGAAGCTTGAACTCCTTCTCTGAGAGCAGAAATTGTACAAAGAAAATACGGCCAGTGTTTGTGGTGTGACTGACAGGGTTGGAATGTACGCTTAACACAGGCATCAAGACATTATATTAAACACTCAAGCATACACTCTCAAACATAAATCTTAGATGTCTGAAGGCACAGTGCATATACGTTCACACACGCACACACACACAATCTTGCATCCAGGCACTGATCAAACTCTTCAGCCTGGACTTTGTAATGTTATCAGACTGGACACATGGTGAGTGTGCGACTGTTTGCAGAGGCCCGGGGTGCAAAGAGCCCTCATCCAACATTGTCATAGCTTCTGTAACACTGCAGGTGTTATAAAAGCGACTGGAATATGGATGAGTGGGAGACTGCCGTGATTGAAATGTGCTAAAGCGAGTCGGTGCCTTTGTGCTTCCCTCCGAGGTGTAGGAGAGGAGGAAAAGGAGAGTGAAAGTAGGGCAGAGAAGAGTGAAGAAGACAACAAGGTGGAGCTGCTTGCTGATACTTTGCTGGCCTGAGCCTGAACACAAGTTGCCCTCAAGCACTGGTTCTCAATCAGATTATTTTAACCCGATTCGCGATGCTACACGCCAAAGCCTTATCCTCTACTCCGTGTGTGGGTCTGTGTCTGCAGCAGAAAGCTCAGGTTTGCTTGTCAGTTAACAAGTAAAGCTTGACACTTTTGTACGGGTTTGTAACACACATAAACACTGACACAGTCTTGCTTTTATCTCTTTCAGGAAACCTCCTCCTACTCAGACTGAGGCCTCTAAGAAATGAGCTGCCAATGTAAGTCCTTTGCCTGACCTCAGCTCTCAACTGGTAATGTTGCTTTTGAATTAATTGAACTGACTGAAAGTTGTAATTAAGTACATAAACACTCAGGCAGGTGCCGAGCCGCAGCACTGGACCCTTGACCTTTAACTGCTTTCTCCATGCTAAACACCAGGGACATGCAGGATTCACCACTGACTTCATTTATTAGGATCTAATTGTTATTCTCCGCAAACACACTGATGGGACATCAAAGGATGAGTCAGTGCAGGACAGGCAAGTAACCACATTTCCAACACAGCCCTTCCTTCTGTATTATGCCAAAGAGTTGCCACTTCTGGTTTTAGTTTGTCGTCCAGAGCGCAAGGAAAGGCTTAAGGCTCTATCAATAATGGATGAGGATGTGAGACTTTTCAGCTAGTTCTCGCGCTTGCATTTAAAATCCGGCGGGACCGGCTCACCTGGAAACTGATGTAGCAGCTTTCAAGTAGATCTCGAGGCAGTGTAGTCGGTCTGTGCTGCTCACAGCAAAGATAAGAAGCTGCAGCTTTCACAGAATCACTGCAGATAAGAACGTAAGACGCTAGAAACAAGTGAACGGTTTTCTAGTGCATCTACAAAAAAGAAGATTCATGTTTGCAGTAAATTTTATAGATAACAAATACACTGCAAACATGTTTCAGTTATCACCAATTAGATTGTAGTGAGATCTAATTTCATGCTGCGTAACCCTGCAGATGTCACAGAAAACACGCTGGTTTCTTTCCAAACCTGAAAAACCCTCTTTGGACTTTCACTGTGAAGACTGCCGATTGGTCTGTGGGTCAGAGCTGAAGACATGACTCTCATCACAGCTGATGATTCTTGACATGAAGTTTGGATTATCCCGGGTCTGCTGACAGAGATCCCTGCAGAATCAGACACGGTGCTGCTTCTGTAGGGGATTCAGGAAATTACAAATGTGCACCTACCAGTGGTCACAAAAATGCTTGTAACTCAGGTGCTGATGATGATCAGGAGATGTAAATTGGAATACTTACCCATGAAAGTTACAGCTTGCACCTGCTACATGCACATTACTGCGCATCATTGCTGTGCACATTCTGTTCTTCTGCAACAAGTGCAGTCACTTAAGTTTTTGATTACACCTTGTATGATGAGTGTGACTGGAAACTGCTCCTTAGCAGCAATAGCGTCTTCTGGGCATGTGTTTCTGACCACCTAGCAAATACAAGTTAAGTATTTACCATTTCTCTGTTTTGATCTTAGATCTATAGGGAAATATCCAAATCTAACCAGCTGAATGATCCACTATATTCACCAACTGTAGTTGCTTATTTGTCTGCTGTCAAGTTCTGGGCAAGAATGTTAATTTCTGAGCTTTCTGCTGATAAAACCTCCATGCAGAAAGCTCAGAAACAGAGTTAATGGAGTAGTGAGACTGAACCAATTACTCAAGTTTTAAAAACAGACTATAAAACCAGAACAATGACATATGAGTTGCTAGAAAGCTATTTATTACTGAGGATTGCAGACTCTGGAGATAATTATCAGTGGGTTCATCACTATGAGCAGCCAGTTTGATTAATTTTTAATGTAAAATTATTGATTAGTGAAGACGCTTTAAAGTCTTTTTGAACAAATTAAAAAAACTGCTAGAGCAGAAAGAATATTTCAGCTTGTTTAATTTCAATGTTTCATTATTGTAGTGCACTAACCTGCTGTTTCTAGACTCTCATATCTAAACATTTTTATAAAGCAAACAATTACATTATTCCTCTGACTATGGCAGAAATTTTTTCACTGATTTTAAGAATATAAGATTTACTGACCTTGATTATAGATGAAACTGACCTGAAATGGTGGAGATTTTTAGTCTTAGTCTTGGTCTGGTTTAATTGTGCATTGTAACATTGTAATTTTAATGAGAAAATAGTTAAATTTCACAAATCATTGAACATTGTGGCTGGAACATTAAGTTATTTTGTTATGGAAGAAGTCACTTGCATGTTTGTTGGGGTGTTTGGCTAAGAGGCATTGGACTTCATGTCTTTCCCTACCTACAAATGTAACCCAATCATCCCTGGGTGAGAACATTTTTTCCTTTCTTAGAAAATCCCTTTTTGAGTGTGTGTGTAATACACCGTTTCTGCCAGGTGACTGTTTTGCTGTCTCATGATCAGTTGTCTCTTACTGCAGCTCTATTGTCTTCCCTCAGGAGTAGCATGTGTGTGTCCATTTCTTGTACCTCAGTTTTGTAATTTAATTTAAAAAGATGAATGTTTTCAGTTTGTGGCGGTGGATTAAACAGAACTCCATTTATTAGTCTTTTTGTCTCCAAAACTTTCATGCATCGTGTCATTTTTCATTTTGACTTGACTTCTTCATCTGAAATCCTTTCTCCTTCCTCCTCCACCTCCCTCAGTAGAAGTTGGTGTCTCATACAGCTGAAGCCACAACACACAACAATATTCCCTGATGTAATGTTTGTAGGACCCTGTTTTTCTAAGCCTAAATAATTCCCATCCAACACTTACCACAACATGGAGTCTGAGAATTATTTAATATTAGTGAGCTGAAGTTGTACAAATCTCATTCATAAACATGTAAATGTGGTATAAATGGACTAAAATGTGGCTTCTTCTCTTTCTTTCCATTTTAATGGACACTTTACACTCTATTCATTGGAGTGCAATGGATTGAATTGAAGGATTATAAGCACAGCCATGACTGCTTCTCACACAGAGCCACGTGTTCAGTGTCAAGCCACTGTCCGTCATTCCTTTAATGTTCCGTCTTTGTAGTTTCTTTCAAATATTTACATTCACACTTCCCACAGCACACATTCACACATGCATGCTGAGACATGCATTTGCATACAAATATAGCTCCTGACATTCACACACACACACACACACACAGGCACATGTAAGCCTCAGCAGACCCAAACATGTGCACACATTTCTGCAGACGCAGGGGTCCTGCCAGACGTGTTGCTGCAGTTCGAAGATAACAGGAAGCTCCAATCATGAGAGTCCTCTCAATCCTTCCAGAGGGCCCCCGATGAGAGTCTCCCCGGGCTGGAGGATGAGAGGGTGTAGCTTACATCACACGTACAATAGGCCATGCTAGAGGTGTTAGAACTGGATCTGGGGGTTGCATTTGACACCGGCTTTTGTACTGTAAGCGTGCACAAAAGGTGCACAGTCATTTGATAAAAAATTAACCGTACAACCTTCTCTGTTGTGGATTAATTCACGCTTTTATTTTTAGGTCAAAGTGAGACACAGAGCATTCGCCATGGGACAATCAGATCAATGATAGCTTTGCAGAGGAAAGACAGAAAGGATACGACCATAATATTGAAACACTGTGATCAAAGCTGAGCTCGCTGTGTGAATGAGAATGTGGGGAGAGGAGCGGGGCTGCAAAGGACAGCTGTGATTGATGCATTACTCTCTCCTGGCTGTCTGCACACAAAGGCAAGGAGACTGTAGCAATCTCCCTGAATCAGTGTAGAACTTGTTTTGTCTCTTTACTCTTTTCCCCCTATCTTGTCTCCCTTGTAATGCACTTGCATTATAAAGTGCTCATCATGTGCTATTAAAAAGCCTCTTGTGTGTGCAGATGGTAAGAGGCAGACATGGAAACACTCTTTAGTCTGACTAGGACACTAAACAAGTGCTCTCACTGTCCTACACATTGTGCATAAATTGGGTATCACTTCTGAGGAATACAGATGTATTTCCTGCCATTTGCTGCTGTCTTCAATTTTTAGCTTACAAACAGATTTAACGTGTAACATACAACAATCTAATTCCCCTGCCTTTTGTTATTTACAGTGCCTAAAACACAAAAATGAATGGCTGGTGATCCCCAGAGATGAGATGTTACCTCAGAATTCTGTGTATTTTTAGGTGAGTCACAGTAGAGAAAACATTTGTTAAATGGATATGTTCTAATACACCAGGATGAAGCATGCAGCCCACTCACACTGTGAATAGAACATGTAAGAAATTAATTATTGTCACTGTGTGTTACTATGTCAAGGTCAACATCCTCTCTGACTCAGAAATCCTCCCAGCACAGATCCACAGTACCTGCTTCAGCGCAGTTTAAAATGGTGATGACTCTCTGTGGTGATATTAAAACCACAGTGGGAAGGAAAGCTCAGAGGGGGCAGTTGATTAGACAGACTTTTAGTCAAACAGCCTCTAATTTATAACATAATAAGACAATAAACATGTTTCATTGTTTCAAGCTTTTATATACGATAACAAAATGTTGTATTCATGATTTTTGGTCCAAATGCTGTTGAGGTGGGTAAAATCTCTTGCATTTTACCTTTCCAAAGAGAAGTGGCAGGACATGTTTTTTTACATCAGGGCAGAATGGTCTTTGTCCTGGTTCTTTGAGAGCTCCAAGAATACAAAAAAATCAAAAGGGGAGAGAGACATGAAAAAATACGGAGTGTCCATTTGCATCCGAGTGAGAATAGTCACACTGCAGCTTTTCAGCTTTTTACAGGCGTCACTGGGTGATGTTCAGGTCTTTTCCAACACATGATAGTCAGCTCAACTTAACTTGCTTTTTGGTATTTTTCCACTGTGACTAGGACATCACAGCAGACCCTTTTTTTATCAGCTGAGGTTCTAAGTAAACTGAGTTGAACTGACTTGGTGACGTGAAACACTGCAGACCACTAAATGGTCCTCCTGCTCAAACTTGGTATTTTTTAAACAGCCAAGCTACCAGGAACAGCTACCACATTTTTGTTACTTACTAGATCCAGTAAACAAGCTAAACAGATACTGAAAGGACACATACACCATCACTTTGATTCCCTCTGTTATAAGAGTAGCATAGCTCCTCAGTTTGCACAGTGAGTGTGTGGTTAAGCGAGAGACAGTGAGCAGTGAAGTTGTCGGTTTAGCAGTAAATGTACAATGTAGGTTGCAGTTTGTCAGTGAATAAAGGCTGCAGATTCTCAAGACCAAAGTAAAGCTCCTGTGTTGTTTCCCAACTTCTGGAAAAGTGAAGGAAATGCTGTGTCGCTATGACAATCAGCTAAAATCCCACCTACGCTGAGGGAGTGCTATCTGGAAAAGGAATAGAGAAAAAGACAAGCGAGTAAAGTTGAGCTGAGTTTAGCTGTATCATGTAACAGAAAGCAGTGAGCTGAAGAGAGCAACAAAATCCACGAAGGAAGGAGGTTGTGATGGATAAAAGGATCAAATACCAGACTTTGATCAAGGGGATGGGGGTTAGAGTCTTGTGTGAAACCAAAAGTCAATGCCGACTTTTTATGTTCAGACTTGGATGACTTATTATTTCCAGTTGCCAGCTGCAGTTTGATTTTATTTGTTCATCAAAACATGTTGCTTAGATTTATGAAACAAACATTGCAGGTGCAAAAAACATTGTTGGATACGGACACCTGGGTGCAAATAGCATCCACCAGAAAAAATATTAGTATTTCATGCTCACAGAATGGGAAAAACACTAAAAAAGATCAACAATACTTTGACTTACTCAATGTAGCTTTACAACCAATGGTTTTTGCAACTCAGATTTAACGAACAAATTATCTGATCTGTTTGGAAGAAAGATTTAAATTTGACAAAGTATCATCAGCGAGTGAATATGAAGCTCATTTATTGACAAATAATAGATGAAAAATGACTGATCAAAATGTTTTTATGATGTCTGGGAAATCACTAATGATGCAGAAACACAACTCCACACTGGTGCATGGTAACTAGTTGAAGGTGCATGAAGTAATAGTGGCTAGCTCTCAATATGGCAAAGTCCACCAATTTATTAGTCTGTCCACCGACTGCTTTCAGACTGAAATATCTCAACTGCTATCAGACGGCTTGTCAAGACATTTTTTTTCACAGACATTCATCCCCTCTTCATTAATGTCAGACACTAAATACCTGCACCATTAATTGCATTTCTGTCAACCTCAGCTGCACTCGGCCATCATTTTTTTGTTGCAAATGCAAGCGGTCGTCTCAAGTCACATGAAATATAATTCATCTGTGACTTCAGACAACTGCCATAAAGTCTGAGGCTGTAGCTCAAGTCTCCTAAATGTCAGCGCTCTTTATATATGTACCGTCTCTGCCTGTCCTGCTCGCTGCATGGACTGTTGTCATGGCAACGGCTCATCCCTGTGCCGTTCATAGGTTGACAGACTGCCATGAGGGTATTATTGTGACCTCACAAGGGGATTTTGAGGCATGAATGCAGGGCTGACCCACTTGGTTTCCAGAGGGGATCCCTGTCCTCTCCCACCTGTCACATGATCACTTCCCTTCCTCCCCACAGGAAGTGACCTTTCACCTTTCCCTTTTCACTGAAGGAAATCTCATTGTGCCGCAGCATTCTATGCAGAGGTCAGGGCTATGCGGATGTATTAGGCTGAACCATGGCTATTGTGTGTCAGGCTAAGGGCATTTTGACGTAGGTGAGGTTTAAGGCTTATCCTGGTGGGATTTATAGCTGTGTTGTGGTTCCTCTTAACTGGCTGTGGATGACTGCTCATAGCTCATACACATGCAATGCAGCAACTCACAGACAAAGCACAGGATATTAATGAACTGAGCCTAAAGAAGAAGAGATTAGAGCTTCCATTAATGTTTTCAGGTTTTACAAAAGTTTGTTGTTTTTTTTGTTGTTTTGTTTTGTTTTTTGATAAAATCACCAAACCTCTTCTTATCCCTTCATTTAGCTATGTTGTGTACTCTGGAGCAGGACCTCAGATTTAATTATGCATGAGCATGACAGATTACCAAATACTAGCCTGAACTTCAAATACTATTTCTCATTGGTGCATAAGTTGCTTGCAATGGCATATAACTAAAGGGGAACTGCTTTGATTTTGATGTAATAGTTTGGCCTTAAAGACCAAGAAGACTAAGGAGAATATTATAGGCTAAAAAATAAATAAAGGCAGCACACACCCCCCTGTCCGTATCAATGGGACGTTGTTCTACAACTGCCTCGGCCTCATTGTCTGCTGGATCCCACTCACTGACCACAGCCACACTACTGCACATATAGTTTATTCATATTTACACCACTGTCCATACTGTCTATATCTGCATCCTACTGTTTATTTACTCTCATACCTGCAAATGACTACTATAACACTGACTCTGTTTATACAGTTAGTGTAGTTCATGCTGTACTCACATATCAATGTCACTGTTATTTCTTTATCTGTAAATGTAAGCACATTACTCTGCATTTTACTGGTTCTTGCTCTTCTCTTAATGCTAAACTCCATTTGGCTGTCTCAGTACTTGCACTGAACTTGAACTGAATCTAATTTAATCTCGTATCGAGGAACAGCTGAGGTTTAAGGTTAAATCTGAACCTTTGAAGTGGATCCTTATGCTGCGTGTAGGAGGCTGTGTGTGTGTGTGTGTGTGTCTCTGTGTGAGTGTGTGTCTGAATGGTGTCATTGCACTCAAGCGTCCTAATATATGCGCATTCATAAAAAAAATGACAGTGTCTGTGTGTATGTGTGTGCGCATGTGCACATCTCTATGTCTGTTTGCATTAGTCCATCTGATTTGCCCTGAATCTAGAGAGAGAAGCCACAGCTGTAGCCCACAACCCTGTTCTCCCGCTGTGCTTCCCTGCGTGCTGGACCAAGCACGAGACACCCATCTCTGTGTTATTCCCAGAAACAGAATGAAATAGCATTAGACCATGTCTTGGCTACATTCCTTCAGCTTAAAATTGGCTTTAGAGTCGATGCATTGTGAGGTGGGCATCTGATTCTTTTCAAACATGGTGCTGATTTAAAAAGTCAAACCACTGCTGTGGCTCTTTTCATATTTAGGACTTAAAGAAAGAAAGCTCACATCTTTTCTATTTAGTCAAGATAATCCTAACGCAATGCTAATATGCCTAATTAAAAAGGGTTATTGGTTGCTAAATCATCCTGTTGGTGTCTATTGAGTTATTCCCTCCTGAAACTGTTCACTTTTGCTTGTTCTCTCCATCTTTTACAGTGAAGTTATATTACAAATGGATCCGTTTATGGAGATTTATTCAACTGAAAAACAAATCTTTCTGCACATATGTGAGTGTTGAAAAAATATGATTCAAATTATAACAGTCATGGTCAATTGATAAGAAGGGCAGCTGTTCAATGGTATCACACTCACTAATCTATTATACCAACAGGTAGATTGATTGACCCAACAGATCCACAAAGAATGAATTATGTAAAAAAAAAAAATAGCCATGCCAGCTGCTACCATACAGATTAGAAGTAAGAAAATTAGCATCAGCTAAATTTATACCATCATATGTCTTAAATGTTTTTACTTTTGACTGTGTTATTTTCATAACTGCAGTAGCTCATAGAGATGAATTGTTTTTGGCTGTTTTGTAGTCAGATTTGGCTCTGGACCTGAACCACAGAGCAAACATTTAGAGAGCAATTCTGTGTTTGTTTACTGTGTGGAAATAAAACAGGCAGAAAAAATAACTCGACATTAAATCAACACATTTTTACACAAAGATGCAAACACATTTGGCTCTCGCTGCTGTCACATCAGGGAGCTGCAAGGGGGATTTCAGAGTGTTTATTTATTTATTTTATCATTTGAATTCAAAGGTGCAGCACTGATTGGGCTGCATATTCCATGAGCCCTCAAAACCTCTTAGCACCTGTTGAATTGTTCATGAAACACAGGATATTAATATGATGCATCAACATTACATTTGCACAGGCCTACATATTGCTGCAAAATACAATGGCTGAAAATCTGCTCATTTTTCACATGACAGCAGTTGTGTATTTACAGGCCTGAGCCATATAAAGACATGACATTTCATTTGCTGCTTTTCTCTTCACATGCTTCCCTCCAGGCAAGTTAGAGGTCAGGGACAGTGTCAGAATGTCAGCAGCTATAAAACTGTGTCTAAAATTCAGGGGCCTTAGATGCTTCTCTAAACACAGCACTGAAGTCTCTAACCACTGCTAACACTTTATGAAAATGAGGCTACAAATTCATGAATAATCCGTGCAAGGCAGAGCTGCTGTCTTAAATGTAAAACACTCGAAACACTCTGGAGATCTCCAGATGGCACGTTCAGCTCGAAATTTATTCACTGTTTTTTATTCTGTTTTCTTTTTTTCAAGATGAGGCTTTCCTCAACTGAAAAAAACAACAAAAAAACAACAAAAAAAATGGTGCAAACAGCACTTGACGATCTTTTAACATAGCGACTTAACGCGCAGAAATAGTTTTGAGGACATGGAAAGTTCCATCGTCAGTTAGAAGCAGTGAAGTGGTGCCGCTGTCTTTTACTGACTTCCTATCTGGCTCACAGTCTTCAGAGATGGGCTAAAATGAGTGGGTCATCTATCACAACAGAGGGGAGAGTGGTAAATTTATAGCTGTGAAAATAGGCCAGAGCACAGCACTGATGGAACAGACAGAGTGTAATTAGGACAAGGTTAGCCTGCTTCTCACACACACACACACACACACACACACACACACACGCACACACACACACAGGCATGCATGCACACACATTAAACGCTATTTATTTTTAATAACATGACACACATGCATACAAGTGAGTGTTTGTGTCTTCGCTCACAAACACTCAGCACTCAGAGGCATTCACTGACTGACAAATTATTCAATTACTTCTCACTTGAACACGCCCTCATAACTTAAAATAAAGCTTTTTGAAAATTCTGATTTTTCAAGCAGTCACAGGCAATTATTATCTTGCACACGCATATGCTTCACATATTCACACTCATTTACAAGATCACACTTTTTCTGAGATAAACACATACATCAGACACTCTGCAAACTGACACACATCCCCTCCTCCAGCATCTCATTTCTTAAAATGTGGCTTCCTGTATGTCTGAGGCAAACAGAACTCAGAACTCTCTCGACACCACCCTCTCTCATTCTTCCTCCTCCAAGTTTCTCCCCACTTGCTAATTTCTCATCTTCCTCTGTTCTTCTTCAAACTTCTTCTCCCTGGTGCTCAGTTTACGACACATTTACTCACTTTCACACATTCTTCGCTCCCTTTCGATTGCTTTCATTTTCACTGCCGTCAAAACCCACACCTTTCTCCCCACAGCTTCTCCCTCACTTCCTCCTGGCCCTTCCTCCTCACCAGAAGTCTGTAACCATTCGCCTTCCTTGTTACATGTAGCACACACTGCCTTTAGACACATCACAGTAACGCACACATACATACAGACACACACACACACACAGACACACACACACAGAGCTGCCCCCTGTCTTCCAGGCCAGTGCTGTAAGCCTATAGAGCAGATGGGCTCACTGGCTGAATAACCGAGCTGTGCTCTGACAAACAGCCTCTCTGTACAGTGTTGCTCAGACGAGGGGATGATGTCCTTTGCACAGTCTCTCATCTTAATCTGGCCGCCCACAGACTTGCCTATCTAGAAACTGGCAACTGGTCGAAAAAACCTGGCAACTCGAAGGCTACAACACAGACAATCCAGAGAGGTTTTAATACACAATCTAACAGTCAGTCTGAATGTTTCCAGGATGGCCAGGCTCAGGTTTGTGAATGAAAATATTAAAAATAAAAACCGTCTTTTTCTTGGATTGAGGAGTCCATTTGTTTGTGTTACCGCCTCATGCCAGCAAATATGTCAGTTCAGTGTAAATGGTAAAATTTATGAAATTTTTAATTAATGGGTTTTTTGTCGTGAAACACTGTCTGACAGGATTTTTACTGTAGCTAAATGGAATAGAATGTTTCTAGAATCATAGAGCACCGTTTATCAGACATGAAGGCCCCTATTAGGGCTAAACCTATTTGAGTTTTATAAAAGTATTTTCATTTTGTGTCACTGTTTAACATCCTCGTAATTCCACTCAGCAATTTTTATCCTTAAGTAATCATCCCTTTTGCAGTATTTTTGACAAATTGGCAGTGATGGAAAGTAGCAAAATATATTGTCTCATTTTCTATTATTGAGTACTTTCCTAGAGCTTACTCTTTATTACCACTGTACCTCTACTTTCCAATTCAGTAAAAGTTGACTTAAAGAAAAACATGGAAAAAAAACATTCTGTATTTGGATCCCAGTTTCATTTAAGCTGTAAATGGTCAAAACATGTCAAAATGTACTTTAATTTACAAAAAAAAGCAAATATTACATAAATTGAAAACAGATTGGTGTAGCAGAACTACAGTTTTTTTAAAACCAAACTCCTAAGTTTAAGACCACTGGACTGAAATACCTAATTATATATATAATTTTATGAAAACTACCTCTACCTCAACCAGCAACAACAGTAAAATGCTGCCTTAGCATTGATATGTAAAAATATATATTAGTTAGGGTACGATATTTTTTGCAAAATATGTTCTTAACTTTTTTGCAGATAATACTTCACCTTTAAGGAAGATTTTAAATGTGTAACTTTTACCTGTAATTGAGTATCTTGACAGAAATGTAAAAATATTGTATGTCAAGCAAAAATTCATTACTTAAGCCCTGCCAAGTAATTCTGTAAATTTTGAAATTAACAAATGAAAGCCCCCACCCACACACTGCACGCGAGCACACACACACACACACACACACACACGCACACACACAAGCTGTATGAAAACATCACTGACTAATGGAACTTGGCAGTCACACAGTCCAGCTTGCATTGAGTGTGATCGCCCTCCTCTGGTTGGTGGTGTGAACTGCCTGCGGCTCTGAGGTTGTCGTGGCTGAGAGAATGAGTAAGGTCATGAAGTGGACTCGGTGCCAAACGCCCCTTTCCCACTGGTGGAGCAGATGGCAGCTCCCCAGTGCACAAGGCAGGGAGATGCTGCCACCAGACGCTCCAAGCAGGGTGTCAAAAACACACACAGACACAGACATGTTAGCGTTCTTGCATGCACACACACTGAGATGCAAACTCACACACTTGTCTGTCCTGCAATGAGCTTATGAATGCAGAAGTATGACCTAAAATCTTTTATTTACCTTTTCTGAGAGTCAAAATTTTTCTTGACCTCTGCCACTATACTTTGCAGGCATACAGTAGTGAGCAATGCTTGATGTAAACCAGATTACCTGCAGCACCTCCCAGGTATTTTCTGTCACCTTGTGAGCACAAACCACATGTGCTGCTACTGTACCTCAGTTTTTCTCATTGCTTCTATAAATGGTGGCACCCTGCATTCAGTAATTGTGATTTAATCTTTAAAAAATGTTGTGGAATTTCATCATAGGTAAATTTAGAAAAAACATCAATTATTCTGTGTAAAAGAACAATATAAATGATGTTTTTTATTGAAATTAATGGATTTAGGGGAACATTTAAGCACTCTAACAAAATGAAAGTGCATGTCTTTAAGGGCCTATGGATCAGAACCTTAATTAGCTCTTCATTAGTGCCTTATTAAAGCCAGTGTAGTGGAATGGTCAACCACTTGATAATACATTAAAATTTCAATTATAAGACAAATTTATACCTTGTTTTCTGCAACAAATCCTCTATCAGAGTAACTGGTTACATCCAATATGACATTTCAATTATAGTTTACTTGATTTTTTCTCATTTTAGAATGTATTTATTTGTAATATGGCACATCAAGAAAAAAACCCAGTGGTTTTTAAATGTTCTAAAGTGTTTCAAACTTTTGACTGGCAATGTGCAGTTTACAATCCTGCATCCATTAAGAATGCGGCTATCACTGTCATTTTGAGCTTTACTGGTTGACACATCGAGGAGAGTATGCTAAGCTCAGCTGAGTGGCGTGTCACGACGGGATATGAGGCAGTTAGCTAATGTGGTGTAAAAGGATTTAGAGGATTTGACCCTATCAGCAGAGATGACACTTAGAGAGGCTCTGCTAATGACACTAAATGAGCCTGTGCCTGCAGCATGCTAATAATGGTGGTATGAAATCCAGGCTTATAATTTATATGGAGATTTTTTATGCAAAAAGCTAATTGCTAGAAGTGTGTCGAGGTAATGCAATGTTAAAGCAAGGTAGCACAAAAAACATTTCTCTGGATCATTGAATCCCAATCAAATCATATTGTGTCGTTAATAAGTGTAATTGTGTAATTGAGCCGCCATCTTACATCCAGTCACTTTTTTTACCTGCTCTTTTTTATACTGTTAAAGTGTCTTTATCAGGTCCTTTGTTCTATTTTTCTGTGTTTTTATTCATGTAATATATACATGAAAATACAAATTTATAGATGTGCCTGTGTATTTTTTTACTCTGTAAAGCACTGTGTAACCATGTTTCAAAAAGTACTATACAGATAGTGTATGTAGTTAAGGTTTTGTTGGCCTCTGGATGAATTTAAATTTAATGTAACATGCTGAAGGTGATATAAAGTTTTTAATAGTGTAATTGTTTTTCTTTGCCAGAACTCTGCAGGGACTCTGATAAGATATATCATTTATCTTTTTTGCAGTCAGATCTAAATTTAATATATTGTGTGTTATCCTTCATGTCAAATACTGTTTATCAATTTTCAAGTGAAATTTGATAGTGTGACTGTATTATATACATCAACCAAAATGTGCAAGGAATTATCTTAATATTAGACATTTGATGAGGGCTTATTTAACTTTATCACGTGCTGCAGCTGCCAAAATACTGATAAAAGACAAAAGAACTGAGGAAACATCTGTGATAGCTAAGACAAACAGTAAAGGGCCAGAACCCTTTAAGGTTGCGGCACATGCTGCAGTAAGGGAAAGATCGATTTATGTGGTTTCAGATAACCTGCAAACCCAAAGCAGAGCAGTAATCTATTAAACTGCATTCACTCTACTACACCCACAGAGATAAGGAAGCAGCATGCATACTGGTGAGGTATGAATAGACTTTCAATAATGGCATCTGCCTTTAAGGGCAGGGCTCCTTTAGTCCAGCCGGAACGATAAAAAAAATTTACAGATTTCATAGATACTCTTATTCATATATTCTTCACAAACCAGAGGACAGAAAAAAGGGCTAGTATTCTTTTTGCTTCAAATGAAATGTCTGTCAATGAAAGCGGACCAACTTTCAGGTATTTTTTAACAGTGTGACTTTTTGTTGGTTATTCCACATTGGAGAAGGAGTAACTTATGAATATACCCGTCAACAATAATAATACTAATAATAATTGTAGTAAAAAATAGCGTTACATTCCCTTTACATTCACATGAAATCGCTCATACATTATCTTCTATCATTTTCTACGATAAGTACCACCCTTGCTGCCTTGCTAAGCAGGCACTGGCACAGCTTGACTAGGAGGACAAGGTAATGTAGCTGCCAACTGCCTCAACCCACCACCCACTGGTCAAATCCTCTTCTCTGGTTTCACTATGACAGTCTGCCCGCCGTCCTTGGCTTGCCGTCCAAAGATAGGACAGGAGCTCGGTGACTAGCACCAGGGATACCCACTGGAGGTGGGAAGAGGAAAGAGAGGGAACAGTGGAGGAAGACAGAGAAAAAGAAACAGATGGAGTAATGGGCAGAGAAAGAGTGCTACAGACTGAAAGGAAGGGCCATGCCAGAGATTTGGCTGCTCTGCATTACTACTAACCTGTAGGATATTTGGAGAGGCAGGGGGCTACAGGTATATGATTTAGATGGGTTGTTAGTTGTAAGCATTGCTTGTTTTCTTAAAAAAAAGGCACCCAAATTAACATGTAAACATGTCTAACAAGTTGATCTGTGAATGGAAATGATTGTGCTATGAACTCATGTTTTGATCTTCTTTTCTGAATGTGATATTTGTTTACTGGCTGCTGGCATTTACTGTAGCCCCACATATCTGTGGAGGTGTCTGAAGTTACAGATGTCTGCCAACAATTGTTCTTTTTCCCATAATGTATGCCCTGGCCTACTGGCTGCAGCTCATCACAGGCCTGCATGTTATTTTCCCATCTTCTTTCAGCATTTTAACACAGATGTTCCCTGTGGGAAGCAGTGGAAAGCTGGCACAGTCACTGCGCAGAATTTCCCTCACAGCACTACAGCTAGCCTGTTTGTAGGCTGGTTTGGCACAAAACTGGTTGTGTTTGTGTGGTTGAGCTGATAGGCGCTGCTGAGTTTGAACGTGTTTGTGTTTGTTTGTTTTGTACAGTACTAAAGTAATCAGTTCTAAACCTCTTTTCTCTCTCTCTCTTGTGTTGCATCCTTCTGTTTTGTTTGTCTCTCTTTTCTAGGAATCACCTACAAGGTCAAAAGTCATCTCTTCTTGGTCTGGGGGTCTTTTAGACGGTTGGACCTCCTCACACCATGAAAGGGTTGGGGACCAACCGTAACAGACACTTGTCTGACTCATGTGAACCTTCCTCAGGCCATCAAGACGCTCTTTACTCTCAGAGGACCAGCACCCTGCCACGCAGCCCTTACCTACTGAGCCCCACGATGGACCACTATGGAACCATGGATCCTCATCTCTATCAGTCAGCCAACACAGGCTCCCTCCCACCAGACTGCATGCTGCCCCTCAACAACCAGCTGTCCAACAGCAGCACCTTCCCCAGGATTCACTACAACTCCTACGACCAGTCTGACTTCTCCCCACCTGGAGACAGCATCGGGGGGATAAGCACAGGGACCATGGGCACATCCATGTCCATGGGCATGGGAACGGGCATGAGCATGGGCATGGGCATGGCAGGGCTGAGTGGACGAACACCTATGATTACGAGCGGATCAGCAACCATATCGCATCATATGACTAAGAACCAAGCACCACCCAGTCTACTGGAGTTCGACAAGCAGCTGCCTGGAGGCTGCGACGGATTCAGCACGTTGCAGTTTCATCGAACATCTGCTGTCGCCGCCACCAAGGAGCGCACAGACAGCCCTGGTCGCATCCGTTACATGTTGCACTCAGTGCAGAAGCTCTTTGCAAAGTCCCAGTCACTGGAGAGCCACAACATGAAAGGGAATGTCAACGGACGCTCCACTGGCAGCGGCGGAGGCTCGTCTGGCACAGAAGACGGAGGAAAGCAGAACCGCAGGTCCAAAAGTAAAGATCGGGCCACAAAGTCAGAGGCGACCGCTAAGAGACGACCACGCTCCAACATGTCTGGTTACTGGAGTTCAGACGATTTGGACAGCAGCGATTTAAGCAGCTACCATAACACCATGACCATGATGACTCTGGGGCGTCCAACTGGCCACGACAGCCAGGGAGGCCAGAGCAGATACATCCACAGTGGCTACAACACTATCAGCTCCTCCAAAAGCAGCAATGACATGAAGTATCCGGCACTTCCTATGCCTGGGGGTGGAGGATCAGGTGGACTAGGAGGAACAGGAAGAATGGTATTAAATGATAATGAGTACATGAAAGGGGGGTCCTGGTCCACACTGACCATGGGCCAGCCAAGACAGGTGATCCAGAAGGGTTCAGCTACTCTGGACAGGTCCATGCTCAAGTCCAAATCCTGCCAACAAGAACTAACCTGCAACTACCTGCAGGTTGGACGAAGGGTGAGTAGGCATGAAGTGAATAATGTGTTTTATAAAATTTATACTTGATATTTAGTATTTATATTTAAAGACCCATTAACGTCTCTTTTGATGTGTAGGCTTATATCAAAGTATCCTTTCTAGCACTAATACAATTGTATATTCTATTTAATACAACCTGTAGGGTGATTGGAGTAGCACATTAGGCCGCAGTGGAGGTGCCAATGAAATCCCATGTCGGCGGATGCGCAGTGGTAGCTACGTGAAGGCCATGGGAGACATGGAAGACAGCGACGACTCGGAGGGAAGTCCCAAACCCTCGCCAAAAACCGCCGCTCGTCGCCAGAGCTACCTCAGGGCTACGCAGCAGTCTCTGAGCGACCAGCTTCCCCCACGCAAGTAAGACAACAGACTGAGCTTGATTTATTCTGCAGATATCAGTATTCAACAGCTGCAGAGACAACCTCATGTAGAAATTTGAATCTATGAGTCTGAGACAGGTCTTTTCATGGAGGGACTAACATCAGAGAATCATGAATTTGACTTATTAATGTCTTTTCTGATGTTTTTTCTTCAGTATTTCTTTTATATCTTGGCATGATCAGTTGAGATACGAGAAAAACTTTTATTCTTTTATGTATAAGTTACGAGGATCATATATGCTGAATGTGAATAAATGAAAAGTTACTGTTCGGGCCTTTAAGGCATGTATAAAAAGTGTTATAAATACTGATTGGAAGATCCTCTCAATGATCAAAAGAAAGTAAATCAGCCACCATTTTTTAGGCATAAAGGAAGCAAACAACCCCACCCGGCCTCACCATACCAGTAAGCAAGAAAACACAAATACACACAGAAGTACACACAGTCCTCGCTGGGCTTACTCACGCATAGAATTAAGTGGTGTCAGACTCCCTGCTGTCCTCCACATGCTACCTTTACTACCGCACCTCATCTGTGATTTACCTTCCTACTGATGGACTCACAAGGCATCAGTCTAGCAAAGAAATACAGACAACATTAGCGTAGTTGCATAATGTGATGTTAACTTTTATTAAACCATATCTCAGCTTTATCTTTCTGACTGGCACCATGCCTCTCTCGCCTTTGAATAACATGCTCTCTGAAGCAGATATATTGCACAAAGCAGTATGTGATGTAAAAAGCAGTGGGTCGTAGCTGAGTTCACTGTGCCTCTTCATGAAATGAAAATGAAAAAGCATTCACAGTCTTTCATTTGTAACCAAAGCACCTTTAAATAAATTTAAGCAAGACATGGCTGTTAGGCTTTATAATGTCTACTCAGATTTCAGAACTTGCTGGTTGGTACATTTGCAGAGGAACAATCATAATGGCCTGTAGTGACAGAAAAATTTTGGCAGCAGTTACATCTGCTTTGTAAGACAGAATAGTTTCTGGTTTTCTAAATATCTGTCTGAAATGACTGTCAAAAAGGATTAGCTCACAAAATTTATGAAATATTATTGACTCAATATTTTTTTTACTTTGTGATAGATGTACGTGATTTGACATTAGATATTTTTAGAGTTTTTACACTCAGAGGCACAAATTCAACATAGACAGCAGAGTAAACGTAATAATGCTTTACATGTTCATGATCAATTATGTATGTGATCATCTTCTTTGGATATTAATGTTTGTGGCAGTGTCTTGTATACAGGAGCTCTTGTTTTTGTTGTCCTTGTGTTTGGAGCGTTCGGTGTTGTAGTATATTCTGTAGTGATGCTGTGAGGATGTGAAGAAGAAGTCTCCGCTGCTGACACTGACTTGATTGTATGCAAAGATGTTTATTACAAAAAAGTACAGGGTCAATCAGGTGTTCCGGACAACCT
>JAQMCX010000029.1:8175474-8252533 GCA_029814765.1 Acanthurus leucopareius
GTATAGTGGTGTATGTGTGAGAGTATGATAGTGAATGTAAAAGCAAGTATGATTTATTTCTCAAGGGGCCTCTCATAAAACAGTGTATGTTTGTTGTAAAACAGAGTATCTTTTATGTCATAGGATGACCAAGATCTCATTAAACAAACCATTACATGGGAGACTCGACCCCGATTCCTCTTCTGTATCTACTTGAAAAGCACTAGTTTATTTTACGTGGTGTTGTTTGCTGATACTTTTTTCAAACTTAACTTACAAAAAATCAGAACCAAATATTGAAATCTAGAAAATAATCTTATTTGCATGATACTCATTTTTCTGCTCAGACTCAGTCATACAGTTGTGTATTACATCACTGGGGATGCTATCTAATCTTGCATCAAACTATGAACTGTTAAAATCATTTCCATCTTCAATTGAAAAATAAAATAAATTCAAAAACTATCCATAACAAGCAATTAAGGAACACAATCCTTGCCTCAATGATCAAATCGTCATATGTACCTACACTTACTGTCAATATGCTTCTGTACCTTAGAAAAAAAAAAACACTGCAGAACACTGTTCACTGTTCAAGAAAATATGCAAGCATGTAGTTGTAAATGCACATAAAAAAATCACATTTAAATAAAAATCATTTGATCCAATCAGAGATGGTCTGGTTTGAACTGTGATCAGATCTCAGCTTGTTCAGTTTTAATATATTTTTAAGAAAAAAGGTCTTGTCAAAAGCTTGAAAGTGCTCCTGCTTCTTGCAAGCTTAAGCTTCAGACAAGTTCCTCCTCAGCTAAGGATATTCTAGTAGAGTCCATTCCAGAGAATCACTCAAGTAGCCCATCAAGGACATCAGGGTGTGAATGACAAGAATAGCTGATCTAAGCGAAGCTTGGGGTGATATTTGTTTGTCTAAATTCTAAAGTTAGTCAAATGAGCACTTGTTATTGTAGGTGTCTTTTGTGTTAATGGATGTGATCATTGTTACAAAAAGGGGGTGACCTTGTGTTTTGGATGACACATTACAAGACAATGAGACTGGAGACATAAGCAACGCCAGTTTTAGCCAGCTATATTAGGGTGGGCTGGTAGAAATAAAAGGTGGGCAACTTGGCCAGGTTATAGTCAAGGGGCAAACTCCCCATTTCCGCCTTGAAGCCAACCAGGAAGTACCAAAACTTGCAATTCCACGACTGAACGCTTAAGGCTGGCTCCAAAAGGGAGCAAAATCTCATTGGAGCTGTTAAAATGGCCAACTTTAGAGCAGAAATAAACATATTTACAGCCTGGTTCAAAAAAATGTTTTTTTTGTCTACTCTTCTCTACCATCTCATGAAAACTCTGAGGGGGGTGATTTTTTTCTAACTCATTTGTTTATTTTATATTTAAGCTTAAAATTTAGCCATTTTTGCATAAATTAGGGCATGGCCTCGTTGACTGATTGCTAGCCGGGGGCTGTTAGCTGAGTGGGTGTGGTGTCCGTCCTTCGACCCCGCCTTAGCCCCAACTCTTTTCTCATATCTGATTTTTCATCATTTAGGCGGGCTTTGCGCAGAGTCAGGCGCAGGCAAATGGTGGCGCCCAGGACGAGATTTCTGAGGCTTCACGTTCACTCCGGCAGAAACCAATGGGTGATGTCATGGAGGATTTGTCCAGTGTTTTATACAGTCAATGGTACAAACCTGTGGCTGTGCAATGGGGAGGAAGTACTCTCCTGCGTATGCAGACATATCTATGGTGGACTGGATTTCATTCCTTGTGTGCAGACGTTTTCACATCATCTATATTCCTTTAATTGGGAAATCAGAGCACATTTTTTAGAGGCTCAAAAAAGTTGTGATCCTCTTCAAAATTTCAAAGTCATTATGGCCTACAGGAGGAACAAAAATCTGAAAGACTTACTGGTACATACAGCATTGGACAGAAGGAGGGCGGGCGGAGATCCATAGCTGCTCAATCATATGCCTTTTATTTTTAATGGAACCTCCGGGAGGGGTCATCCAATCAGGGATAATATCTCATCCCAGGTTTCAAATGTAGTTTATGCAATTCAATGTCAGCATCGTAAAACACTTTATGTGGGTGAAACTGGCAGAACTCTGAAAACAAGAATAATGGAACATGTTAACAACATCAAAAGAGGTCACATGGATAATGTGCTGTATGTCTATTTTCATTTTTGGGTACAATTGCACCCAATGGTTTGAATGAGGGGGCCTGAGAGGAATTAACCCCCCCCCCTTCTCTCCTACCCATCCCCATTGTTTTCCTCTTGTTATAATTTGGATTTCTCATTAAAGGGTGATTACCCCCAAAACATTTTTAAGACAGTGTGGTGGTGGGGTAATTCTCTAGCAGAGGGACCTTAATAATATTGATTGTATTGCCCCTTTAAAATTCTAAAAGTTAAATTTTTTTTTTCTCCCACAGCTCCCTTTCTTTTCTCTTTGTTCCTTACCTTTAACCCCCCTTTTCTTCCTTTCTTTACTTTCTTTCTACTGTTTTCAGGGGAGAGATAGGCTCTAACCTATGAATTCTTGATTTGAAATTTATTATGATTTACCTATCTTGTGCTTGGTAATTTCTACTTATGTATTTGTTTCAGTTGTTGTTTGAAATGTTTAGAGTAGAGCGAATTCTTTCTAGAACTACCTTTACTCACATGAAATTATCTCCTTACTGATTTATTTATTTATTTATTTTATTATTAATTATTGTTCACTTTATGCATGATTTAAAGGTGGAAATATTTGGATTTTGTTTGCTTTAAATCTCTTAGATTTTCTTTTGCAGTGGTAAATTGAAGGGAACTTATATTTATCTCCCTGAATCTTCTCTTTTGTCTGCATGATGATCTGCATTTTGGATTTTTTTGCACTTTGAGTTTATGTCTTTGCACTTATTATTCTTCTTTCTAAATTTAATATTTGGATATCCAATTACTTATTTATTTATTTATTGGCGAGCCTACTCCTCCCTTTAACTCTGCTCTTTATCTTTATTATTTGGGCGATAGTGTGGTATTCTCTTTTTGTGACACTGTGAGATGATGTGGATGATGAATTCTCCGCTGACACTGACCTGATTATATATAATGATATTTATTACAAAAAAGTACAGGGTCAATCAGGTGTTCTGGACAACCTGAGAGAGTCTTCAAGCCAATACAAAAACTCCGACGTGGAAGCACAAACATTTCACTTTTATAGTCCGGGGGGAGATGTCGCCCCCGTATCAGGCGCTCAGCACAACATAGATGGAACCCGTCAATTGTCAAATATGGCATTTTAGGGCCTTTAATGAAACCGCGCTGAGGCTTAACACGCCGAAAACATCTTCTTCAAGGCCATGCTAACCCAAAGCACCAGATAAGAGACAAAGAAGCTGTTATTCAAACTGTATAAAGGCCTAAAATAGGGAATGTGGAACCATGTGAAAAACTCCACTTAGAAAAAGTGTGTTCAACTATGTAAAAGTTAACATATATGGAGCAATGGCATAATATACTACAGTGTCAAAATATCAGTGCTGAATTACTGTATGCAGACGCTTTAACACAGTGGAAATAATTCTGGTTGGATCAGAACATCCATTTGACTGAAACAAGAGGTTGTTCTGGGAAACGCAGCCACAGGCCTATCTGACATACACTCCTCCACATAGGATTTCAAATCCCTCTTAGGTCTATATTTAGAAATTTAAGATATTACTCCTCCCTAAAGCGTGCTTGAATGACTAACCCTACCCCCTCCCCTTGCCAATCCCTGACCATCGAACCTTACTCTTTTCCGGTCTGCTCCACCCTGATTGGCGTGAGCAGCAGAACCCTGGATTTCACCTTGTTGCAGGGGGAGCTGGATGCCCTGTGGTCTCCACTCCACAGTGTGTCCTCTCTGCACCAGCTGGGCAGGTCAATGAGCAGGTCAGTGATAGGTCTGTAAGCCACGTCTCAGGGGTGTGGTGCAAAACTCTCATGTCTGATTACATCATTTACAATCAGTGACTTTACACTGCTCCCCTCAGATGTCTGCAACGTCAGTGGCAACTCCAAATGCCAAATTCATGCCCTGCTGCCAACAACTGCCAACCTCCCTTAAGCTTGTAAATACCATCTGCCCAGTGCTTTAAGGTGAAAAAGTAGCTGAGTTTGACACAATTCAAATGAGGGAATGAGGGGACATCTGTGTCCATAGACCATGGCATGGCAACTCATTGCCATGTAACTATCACTGTGTGCCAACAAAGAATACATAAAGAAAATTATGCTGCTGTATTAAACCTAAACCTGTTCTTTGTCTTTGGCACCATGATGGCACAGAGAGCTGTGTACATGCGTCACCTGACATCACTGGCTTTGCATGCTCAGATGCTGCAATGATGAATGCTAAATTTAGATTAATAGAGTCAAGATGAAGATTCATGATGACTCATCAATGAAAGTGGAAATGAAAGGGATGATTTGAATAACAGCCTTATCCTCCTTTTATCTCTCTTTCAATTTGCTGATCGTTCATTTTCTCCCCCGATCCATGTTTCCCTTCTGCCTCCCTGCCATGGTATATTAACATGAACTGTTTTACCATTTTTTCTCTGATAGTGTGCTCATGCACTCCTGACATTGCCTTTAATTTTCCTCTTTATATTTCACATCCTTAATCCAGCACATTCATTGTGTTTTTCCTCTCATCTTTCTCCTCTTTTCAGCTGTCTTCCTTCTCTCCGGGAGCTCTCCAATAATCGCAGCCTGGATAACCTAGACTGCATTGGAGGTACAGGCTCGTCTTTGCCACCCTGGGATGATGATGACTTCAGCCAGGCCTGCAGCACCCTAGGCAGACGTAGCTGCATGGGACAGGTCAGTGGTTTCTGTGGGCAGGACAGAGAGGGACTGCAAGAAATGTGGGATTTGTGGGCTGTCATAAGTCAAATAATGAAACCTTGTTTCTGTCTGTTTGTGTCTCCTTCTCTCTCATTAGTTTAACAGATATTTTTTATAATGATTTCAGAATACATTTGTACTCAAAATTGACATCACTCTGCTCCTGCTAAACTTTCTTCTTTCAAATCACCAGCTAGTTTTAGAGACTCCTTTGTCTGCCTTGAGCTACTTACACTTATCTCTGTAGTATAATTTGCATTTTCACAGATACAGATTAAATGACTGAGAAAATTAGCTTCCAAGGAGCAAGGAGACTCTAAATTCTGAATGTATCTCATATTAATGCCATGAACCTTAACCAAATGAATTGGCGTTGGTAGTTTAATGCATCTACTTACATAGGAGCTATTAGCCTCCCACTGACAAGGTCACTAAGATGATGAACCTCTATGTAAAGTGGCTCTGATCTTTTTCAGTGAACTAGTCGAATGAGACAGTGCAGGCTATTGATACAGGATTTGTACCAAATCTCTTGACAGGCCACAGCATTACAACAATGTGTCTGATATATGAATACATTACTCTAATGTGGTTGCACAGTAGCATACCAAACAAGTTCAGTATGCATCATGATTTAGATTTGTCGAGGTCAAGTTGTACAATTTCAAACTAGTCTACAAAAAATGACTTGAACCAGAAAAAGGTGGTAATCATGCTCAGTATTCAACATGACTTCAAAATGTGTGTAGGTGTAACTAGCAGAGTCTCTGCCTCGTTTTCTTTTGTGCTGCTTCTCTTGCATTCACCCATCACGTACCCATCACTGGATAACTTCTCTAGAAACACATTTAGACTTCCTGTCAGGCTCTTTCTGTCAGTCAATAAAAATGAAACCCATCATCTGCACGGCTGGCTCTTACTCTTCAGATGAAGTCTGATGACTTTTGATGAGCTTGCAGTTGCTCCACGTAATATACTTCAGTAAAACTTTTCGAAGTGACGTCTTCTGCCTTTGTACTTCTTTTATTTTCTGGAAGTTGACGTTTCTCGTATAGCAGATATGTAGGAAATGTCAAAAAATTAAAATGCATTTTACCAACGAAATAACAGCTCATACAAAAACACGTCATGAGGCGAGAGAAGCCGCACTGGTTTTCCTTGGATTAAAGAGCGCCAAGCTGTGCACTAATTGCACTTATGGCATGCATTGTACCTATTTTTCATGTTTTTGATTCTTTTGATGATATTTTATGGCATCCCATCATCCCATGTTTCTCAGAGGTGGAGAATGCCCTGTCCAGAAACAGTCTGCTTTGAAGTAAGTGGTCACCTGCAGCTCTGGGAACAGCTAAAAGAATCAAAATGACCCCACTCACACAGTGCTGTGCTCCTTGTCACATTATTGTTACGTCTTAACCAATCTTGTCCCTTCCACTCTCCAGCTAAGGGACCTGGACATGAGTCACCATTACGAGGACCGCAGCTCCGAGTCCACATTCAGAGATTCCCGTTCCCACTCTCAGGACAACTCAGAGCCCCCAGACCTGCCCATGCCAACATGCTTCCGGTCCCGTAGCCACAGCTACCTGAGAGCCATTCAGGCTGGCTGTTCCCAAGATGACGACACAGCATCCATTGACTCAGGCTGCTCCCCACCACTGACAGACACTACTGTCCGCACCTACAGCACCAGCACTGGTGAGTCGCTGGCTGAAAGGGAGATGATGTATTTGCTGCAAATACATTTATTTGACCTCAAAACCATATAAGCTGGAAAATGTAAGAGATCTTACTGTGATGCAATATGATGTTTTGCCAAACTGTGATCTGAATGCTCTCTTTAGAACAGACAAAAATGTTGCATATAATTTAGTTGCAGCACACATCTGTTTTGGTTACAAACTTGGTTGTTTTGTTTTTTTTTCAATTGTAACCCCTTTTCCAGAGACACACAGACAATTATAAATTGTAAATAATTAATAATTTAAAAAATTATAATTAGATAATTAAATAATTATAATCACATAAACCATTAAATATATTTGTAAATAATTGTATAATAAATTCATTTAAACTTTTCCTAAGATTACTTTGAATGCTCTTCATTACTTTGCTTCGGGGTTGGACACTAGTCCTCCGACATCTAAACCAGCCTTTTTAGCTCAAAAACAGCTTCTCTTGCCCATGCTAGACAACCTTTCTACACAGTGGAAGACATGGAAAGAACAGTTTGGCTCTTGCCTGACAGCCAGTGGCTTGGACAGAGCCCCAAAGGAGAAACAGCTTGCATTTTTTCTTCAACGTTTGGGGACAGACAGACCACGCATCTTAACTCCACACACAGGTAACAAATTGATACCAGCTCCACTTAAAAAATGCTAATCAAATTACAACTTAAAGGACTAAAAAGGAAAAAATGAGCACCATCACCTCATACTTGATCAAAAAGCTCCTAGATTGGCCATTGATTTGTTTATTTCCAGTTTAAGTTATCAAAGCTTTCCTCAGTCTGCTGTCGGACGTGTGTTTAGGACTGTTGCTCCATGTGTGCTTCACTGTGGAGCTTTGGATATTACTGAAATTATTACAGGATGTGATTGGATTGCAGGACACAGCAGCACAAGAATGCACATAGAAACTTGCTTGTGACCTCGATGGTAAATTTGCTACAACAAAAAAAAATGTAAATATGTGTGATGACACTCTCTGAGTTCAGAATTAGCCTTGATTTAAAATACACTGTATTTATATCTGCTTGGGTAAGTATTACCATAGAGCATCCACATTGTGGCGCTCTTCGCTGCAATCTTAGAGTTCATGCTGCCTTCATACTGGTCGATTGTTTTTCACTAAACGCTGCTGAATTTCTGTTTTGTTTGTTTGTTTATTTATTTATTTATTTTATGCGTCCCATTTTTGGTCTGATATTAATAGATTATATTGTGTGCCCTGCAGCGTTATCGGTGCATATTCGTGGTCCAGTAATTGCAGGTGTGTTTGTGCTTTGCTCGCAGACAAGGCCGAAGCATCTAGGTACATGGGTCAAGGAGAAGACGCTAAAGACTATGAGGACTTAAGTTTAGTAGAACAGGCACTGTAGGCTCATCTTGGTTTGACACATAAAAGCACGGAGCTTTTTTGCAACACGTAAGAGACCTGTGCCCCCCTTAAAATAACTCCACTTCAGAAGCCATGTTGTTATTCAATCGCCTATCAAACACAACTTAATGTGCACCCAAATCACATTTAGCTAAAATAATCAAATGGAGAAGATTGAATGTCCGAGGTGCTCCTGAAAGCATCGTCAAATACGCCACCACGCCTCCCTCGAGACCCAAACAAAAGGCAACTAAACCGGCTTCTGTCCGTCTAAGCTCTGACAGAGGCAGTCGGTGTTTACTACGGTCACAGCAGCACATATATAATTAAAAGTCTTAATTTAAGACACCGCTTATGTTCGTATTTTTGTCTGCAGCTGACAGCAGGGTAAGTATTATCGGGAAAGCCGTATAGTTGCCGTATAGTTGTAGTATTAGACGTTATGCTCAGTGTGTTTTCCGTTACTAACTTAAACAAAGTAGCCTAGCTTATCGAGTGAATGGACGCTCCTTGACCGTTGACCATTGGAACTAAAGTTAACGATAACGTTAGCTAGTGTGCTCCCGGTTTGTCGCAACATCACGCTCTGAGCAACCGCTGTCCAACGGTGAAGTGACGTGAATGTTACGTTAAAGCCACGGTTTTGCACCTCTGTGTGTTGATGTGTTGCTGACGCTGAATTTGACATAGTATGAACTTAAGCAGGTTCCGTTTTGCTTACTAATTATTTTTGTGGCGTTTACACAATATTTACTGTTGTGTCCAACGGCTCAGTTGTGACAGCCCATCTCTCGGCCTCATATTTGATAACGACATTAACTTGTAATACGGAGATAACATTTACTGTAAATGCTCATTTGCTGCCCCACTATAGCACCATTAGTAGAAATGAATTATTTATGTAACAAGTTTAAGAGGTACCAAATGAATGAAAAGCCATTGTAAAAGTTCAACAGAGATCATAAATTAGGAGGGTTACTTGAAACAGCTTATCTGCTTGATCTGATTTTATTTAGTGTATTTTCTTTCTTCGTAACTGCCTCCATTATTGAAATATTTTATGACCTGTCATGTTTCCAGTGATGCTGTGCGGTTTGATGCTCTCTTAACTAAATTAATTATTGAGTTATTTATTCCCTTCCATGTGTGCAGTGCAAAGTGCTCTGTTGCTGATATCAAAAATTAATTTATTAACTGTGTGCACTCTTCACCTTTGCATTCAGGTCTTGTTTAAACTGTATTAGGATTACTATTTTGTATTTTTCCTGATACTTTCCATATATCCTTATAAAAACATTGTTTTGTTTTCTAATTTTTTGGTTTTCCTTTTTTCTGGTTGTTGGAATGAAGAATTGGCCATTATAAGGGATTATTTGAGGGCTGCCCCACTTTTGTCCCACTTTGGGATCAGTGTATTGCAACATAGATAAGATTCCATTTTATGGACACGTTTATGAAAAAAAAACTGTGTAGTGTTGTAGCTGCACTATTGTGTAAAAGCATGTAATGCGATAATTCATTGAGGAATGGTGTTTTTGACGAGGGACTGATGATAATTTTAATTTTAGACAAGGTTACCGGTGTCTTTTGGCTGTTAGCTGATTAAACAATACAGACGGGTCAGCTGGCAGGCAGCAGGCAATTTGGCAAGCAATATTTAACTGTTAAATAGAGCATTACAATCTGCCTTTTGTCTTTCATTGTTCTTGTCCAGCTCCAACTGACCACAGAACACCAGACCTCAGCCAATCAGCTTAAAATCAGCTACTGTAAAATGTTAGTGGCTTTATTTTCACTGGAGAAAGTGGAACCAAAACTGTCTTCCTAAATGTTTAGCCTGTCCCACACAAACCAAGAGTGTCTAACAGTCCTCTTACATTTCAGCTGTTTGTTCCTACATTAGTGAGTGGTCAGTTATTTTTTTTTCTCACAGTGGTTTGACGAGATACAAGGCAGATAAGGTCAGAGTTTGTCACTGAAATTATGGATTCTGTAATATACCAGATAAGGTAATGGATCTATTAAGATTGGCAGATAAACTTTTGAGAATGAAGTCTACACATTAAATTATGATACGCCAAGGACCTTATTTTACTTTCTTGTAATCTGGATTAATGCACTATTATGTGTATCAGTTTACCACTTTACAATATTCGTGTCAATAAAGTAGCAATGCCTTCCCAAAATATTTTTGGTCTTCGGCTCTGAAAAGATGTTGTGCTGCCAACTGATGTCACTGTGGGAACTGAGGATGCTAAATTATCTCTCCAGTTTTCCAAGTCAAACAACAAATGTTATTAACAGGGATGAAATCACTGTGTGGATTTGGCAGTTTCCAATTTTTCATGTTTTTTCTTTCCATTTGTAAGTATTCTGCCAAGACATAATCCGTTACTATGCATTTCATTGCTGATGCATTACTGGAGAATTGGAACATTTTTGGAAGAGCACTGAAAAACTTCAGTTCTTACATTGGTGAAAGGATGAGTGAGTGGAAAGCAGTCACTGAGTTGTTCGCAAACGGTTTTGAACTGCTGCAGCTTCTTGTGGCTAATTGCTTTCCAGCCTCGGAAATCACATCTTGAAGCTGAGCTCACAGCAGACAACAGAACCCCTGTCCAGATGGCATTAAAACAGCAGTGCTCAGTGCCCACTCCAGATTCCACTCCAGCGTTTTGGCACAAAGCGTCTGGTTGTTTCTGTTGTTAAATTCCCACCTGTAAAAGAACCAATAGGTACTTCAGAGCAGCTCCTGTATACAAATTCAGATTATTTAAGAGGCAACTGTTGTACTGTTGCCTCTGAAATAGTAATGTCTGTCTGACTTTGATAGCATTGTTTTTATTTTCAAGGATGTCTTCAGTATATGTTTGTGTCGTTGCTTTCTGTGAAAAAAGCAAATATAGAAAATGGTCAATATCACATATGCGCTACTCTCTATCCATCGGTCTCTGGGAAGTTTTTGTCACGGGTGCATTTTCTGGCTTTAAAATAGCAATGTGTAACATACGGCCTGAGTTTATGTTTAAAGCATTCAAAAAATAAACTAACATCAACAGAATGCGAGGGAGTCACAATTCTAATGTTATGTCAAAGAGGTGTATGTATTGGGTAGCAGAAATATCTTCCAAAGTAAGCCAGTTCTGTTTTTTTTTTCAAGCTCTTTGCCTTGTTAACTCACTGTAAAATACACTTTACGAAGACAAAAGAAAAAAAACCACCAAGTTTAATGGACCAGTGGTTTGTCTTTCCACTGGTCCATCACCAGTTCTGGTTTAGGCAAAATGTACCTTTAAATACTGAGTAAAAAATGAAAATTCCACTGTTGATGCCTGACCATCCTCATGCCTCTTGTCTGTGTTACATCGACCATGTCTCAGCTTGCCAAGTCTCCTGATTCCTGGATTTAAAGTCCTGATGGGGGCTGCTGTAAATTACTTCGGCAAATATTGTCAATCTTAAAGTTGGTCTTTAAAGCTTTGTTCAGTCCCATTCTGGTTGTTTTTTTTCTTTCTTTCTTTTTTTTTAACTATAATTTACTATAATTTTTTCATTAGGTATTCACCAGTTTCACTGGTGATCTGGCTTTGGCTTTTGGTAGCTACAGCCAAAGTATAGTATGAACAGTTGGCACTGTAGTTGAACTCAAAACTTGTTTAAAACATGTTTTCTCACGTATTTGGCCGCCATGTGTTCAACATAAAAAGAAAATAGGTCTAGTAGAACTATTGCATCCCTAAAGCTCAGCAGTGACAATATATAATTAATTATATATTACCCAATATTTGTTTCTTTACCTCAACACATAACCAGTGCAAACATTTTCATAAGCAGCTCTGTAAAGACAACACTGTCTCTTAATTAACTCAAAAATACATCATTTGTGGTGTTTTCGCAGTTTCTTGTTATCTGTTGGTCCAACATACATGCATACATACATACATAGAGCATCTATAGTGCATGTATGTAATAAGCTTAAATTCGGCTGATAATATTGACCTGGCCTATTTGTTATGTCCAGCTCTACTACTTTATCTCTTGTTTAATCTCTCAGGCAGCCAAGGCAGCTGTCAGTTATGATTTTAGGGCATGTTTTTAGTGGGTAAAGCAGATTCTGTGGTATTAAGACTTAGGGGTTGAATTCTGACAGAGTGACGGAAGCATGATATGACACTTGGAGAACTGCAGGGCAGGTGTCCAAACACAAACACACACATCTATGTCCTCTTACACCCAGTCAGTGACAACTTTCCTGCAGACTGGGATGCAGGAGTGGAGCCATTGCATCACAGAGCTGCCACAGCAGTGACAGCCCTTTTCTGCCCAGAATCTATCTCTGTCATCGGACGGAACATGGACAGTGAAAAGCTGTCTTAGCACATTTTTCCAAGGCAAAGATGGTGGTCAGAGGCCAGTGGATAATCCATGGCTAGTGGCATGTGCTGTTTAGTTTTGATGGATGTTGAAGGTTTCTTAAAATAAATTTTTTAAACTGGATTCCTGTCTTGCTAGATGCCAGGAGTGGACAGGAGCAATTCTGATTCTGACTAAGATTCTGTGGTTAGCACATCTATTTGCTGTCTTGTGGATGTCAGGGATGTCTTTTTGATGAGCAGAATGAGTTGGTCACTCTATCTTTAAAATATGGAGTTTAGGGTGTGTTCCAACTATGAAAGCACCACATATAGCTTCTCTGGGACAGCGTAGCCGATGCTTAGGCACTATGGTACATCCTCATGTATTTGGAGTGATGTTTGTTTTGTCAACTTATTATTTATGATGATGGCTTGACATCCCAAGTTCCAAGGGTGCATGTGTCTAGTTTCCTTTTCTGTGACATACATGTGTAGGATATTAAGGGCACAACCAAGGCCTGGGAATGGTTCCAAAATGGGTGTGGTTTGGGTGTCATCTCGGTTGGTCTCAGTGTTTTGCCTTCATTGGTATGTGACTTTAAGTGCATCAGACCAGTATAACGTTTCAGCTGAGTTTATGGCTTTATCCTGTGAACCATCAGGTGTGGATTGGTGGTATATTTTAGGATATTATTTATAAATAGACATAAAAAGAGAGAGGATTAGACAGTGATCAGTAACAGAGTCTGTCTGCAGTTGGCTCAATACCACTCAGTGCTAACAAAGGAGAGTGGTCTTCCTGAATCCACTGTAATTCTGGCTAATGTTGTTGTTTTTTTCTTTTCTTTTCTTTTTTTGTTTGTTTGGTATGAATCATGATCATTTGGATCATTCAATAAAAGGCAAAATTATACTATGCACTTTTAAGTTTTCATTAAACATAGCTAGAATGTACTGCATGATCTTTTGGTTAAATATCAGCCAGTAGCAGTCAGCAAATGTAAGAGCATGCTTCTCTAAATAATAGGGGAGCAAACCCACAAAAGCCCTCAGTTACACTTGAAGACCCTTTGAGGGGAGGACCAGGAGGACCCTGGAGCCAGTCATGGTGCATTAGTGGAGGTTGATACAATTCCCTGGAATAGCTGACTGACAGCAGTTTATCAGTTCAACCCCCAGTTCAGGAGTTTAATGCAACAGAAAGATGTTTGGAGTCATATGAGTTTTGTTGTAGATTAGGTTACAGTCACGTTAGAGATGAAGCTAAGAAGTGATTACAGTTCTCAACAACTCATTTGTTTAAGTTTTTTCTCAGCTGCTCACATTTTTGCCGCTATGATTTTTTTAAATCTTTGATGATTTATAAAGATTTCTGACCACAGCATTCAGTGAAGCAACATGTGGCATCAACAATGTTTGCCTCCTGCAGTGCCTCACTGGGTCATCATATTCTGTCAGAGACTATTTATTACAGCCTTCGTTTCTCTGAGTGTTTGTGCTCATGTGCTCTCCTCGTTTTCTCACTCAAATACTTCAAATCTGGTGATTATGTATTGTGTCTGCATGGGGCTTTCACACTTTGAGTGCCTAAGCTTTATGTACAAAATAAACTGAGCTTTTCAGAGAGGCATGAGCCTATTTTGATAAGTCAATAAAGCGACCAATAACATGCTCAACACCATGTTAAATGGATTTTGAATTTGTCCATCCACATATTCAGTATGTCCCTTGTAAACACATTATGGCTCTGTATGTGTGTGACCTCCTTAGGCACATACCTTGTAATTTCATTAGAAAACCATTTAATTAATTTAATATCCATCGTGTGCTTGTACTGCAGTAACACTTGTCTCTGTAAATTCTTTCTGCCACAGATTCTTCTGATGGAAACATAGTTACTATCAATATCAGGCCATGGAGGCATTGAGTGTCCCACTGCTTTTCTGGTTATGGTGTAGGCCACACAATAAACTGATATTTGTTAGCAAAAATGTCAAAAGCACAAATACAGATTGTGTATTAACATATTAAATAGTAATTCCAATAACAAATATGTAAATAGAAAACTAGTGTTGTTAACATACTTTACATACTAGTTTGTATCATTTTGTGCTTTTGTTTACACTAACTTTATTTCTCTCAGCTCAGCCTCAAATACAGCCTGTTCTTTTCTCCGTGCGAACTCTACTTTATAGTCTTGTACAGGTTCCATCAGCTTTCCACTCATTTTTTTTCTTTTTCCCAGTGTGGTTTTAAAAACATCTGTGTAAGAGATCTGCCTGCCTCTGCCTGTGTGAAGCATGAGGGGATTTCTTTTTTTTTTGATAGCAGACATCATAGACTCTTTGAATTTTTTCTATAGGCAACAGAAGCACCTTTAAGTCTTTATGTAATTCATCTGTATGGTAATTCTGTTTGCAGTTTGAAATGCAATTCTGATGACATTGGTTAATTAATACACTGTCTGATTTATTTCTCAGATACTCACAGTTGTAATGTTGCACTGTTTTGGACAATTTTTATTTGCTGTCTGTTAACTTGATCTGTACTGATACAGTGTACAAGTTACTGTACACTGTATCATGTAATTTTGCTCTCTCTGATTCAGTTCAGACTGTGATGCAAAAATAACAACTGACTATGAAGCTTATTTGGTTGATAAGTCAATAAGTTTCTCTTCTTTAAAATAATGAAGTCTTCAGACAGGCTTACGACAAAAACAGAGAGGTGAGATTTTTTTCTTCTTCGTCTTTATGAGTACTAGACTTGCACAATGTGGATTTAATTTAAGCCCACGTAAAAGTTCCCACTGTAAGGAGCCCAGCTTTGGGTCTTTAACCCTGTATTTATGCTATCATGTGACTACAAAACTAAGCAGTATAAAGTGTTCCATCATAAGCAAGGCTTAACAGTTTGTGTCTATTAGGGGTTTTTGTATTGTTTTTGTTTTTAAAAGTGTTAACAGGGCAAAGTTAATGACATACAGTGTAATGTTCCTCATAATAGACACATTTCTCTGAGGGGTTTCCTTTTCTCCTCTGTCTCTACAGCTAATGTACCTCTCTAATGTCTTTAATAGCTGGAGGGCATATTTGGTCGACATGTCTTCCTTCAACTTCTCAGCCATATTTGGTCATAAGGTTCAGATGCTCTCAAATTACTTTTCTGATTTCATCATCTGTCCCGTGATCAGGGCTTTGAAGTGTGGAGTGTGTGTGATTTCATTAAGTCACCTGTGTGGAATGGTATGTTTATCTGATTACATTTTTCACTTCACAGGATGCTTCCCTGATTCTGCTGGTGTTCCGGCTTTCATGCAACAATGTCCCTGTGTATATATGTACAGTATGAATGAAGCATTCTGCTCAGGTCAAGCTTAGAAAACTTGTTGAGAATCCTGGGAATGATGAAGACAAAGCTGTTTAATTTGACACATATTTTCTGTAATTGCTTCGTTATCGTTTTGAGTTTGTTACAGGCCTCAAAAGATTGCTAAAAAATTTTTGCCTCTCATTTGTTATCTTTTTTCTTTCTTTCTCATGTCTTTTCTTCTTGTTATCCCACTCCCCCTTTTTCTCCTTCAGTCTCTACATGCATAACCACCTGTAAGAAGGTTGCTCCTCCCCCAGTGCCGCCCCGAACAACCTCCAAACCCTACATCTCTGTGACAGTACAGAGCAGCACAGAGTCAGCCCAGGACAACTATCTGGACCAGCAGGACCGGAGGTCAGAGGTAAACAGCCAGTCAAGCCACGCGCACAGCAACTCCTCTGACAGCCTTGACAGCACACGGGCTAACAGTCTGGCCAGGGGTATTCCCCGCCCTCCGCACATCATCCCCACTCCCATCGCCACCCCGAGAGAGCCACTGGCCCCCACCACCTCCAATGCTTCCACTGAAACAAGTGACTCACTTGTCCATGAATCCCTGAAATCAGGATTAAATCAAGGGAATCTAGCAGCAGAGGAGCCCCTAGTGGCACCAGTACCGAGACGGAAACTGTCCTCCATCGGCATACAGGTAAACCATGGCACTGTTGCACTAAACGTGGGTAGTACAGCTGAACCAGTCTTTTACCACACATCAAGGCTCTTGATTACAGTCAAGACAGAACCAGTGTTTTTTAGAGTGCATCTCCTTTCACCGGTTGAGCATGAATCCAGGAAAAAGTAATCCTTTGTGGTGCAAGGCCATTTCTGAGTGTGTCACCTCAAGCCCAAAAATGTGCTTGCAAGCTAAAGGTCTCATTAGAGGGAACATTCCTCTATCATTAGAGCTGGCTGCGTACTGTAATATGAAGGAATAGTGGTGTTCCCCATTAACCATAACTTTCTCTTCCGTCTTTGTAGAAATAAAAGCCTTTTTTACCATTTTCCAGACTCCGAACATTACCAGAATTCAGTCAGGATAGCCAGTTATGACACTTTCACAAAAATGTGAAATTTATTTCCGTATTTTCAAGTTTTTCTTGCAATTAAATTAAACCCTCAGTGAGGTTATTGATGAGGGGCTTATAAAATGTTTCAAGCCAAGAGCTGCCTGACAGAGTTAATGTGCTTTATATGAACTTTATCATTGATTGTGCTTTTTTTTTTTTTTTTTTTTTGTTATTTCACTTTTTATTTGCTCTAAGGTTGACTGTATTCAGGAAGTTCCACGAGAGGAGACCCCACCATTGGCCAAATTTCAGTCAATTGGAGTGCAGGTGGAGGACGGGTGGCAGTAAGTCCTCTTCCTGTCCTTGTAACAACGTGAGGAATTTACATTATAGCCACACACTCCACTCTGACTATTCTTTCCCTTTACAGGAGCTATGTAAATGTGAAAGCAGTGTGAATGTCAGCTTCTTTTGTCTGTAAGCTATTTTTGTATGTTGTTTTGTGAATGTTAAAGTAAGTTCCTAGCTTGAGCATTCTCTGCTGACTGTATATTTGAGACGGAATTCTAGGTTGTTGCTGTCTGCTTTGCATTCTGTGTCTGTGATGTTTTGAATACCAGGAGGTTTTGGAACGCCTCATACCTTCCTCTGTTTTTTCTAAATTTTGCATGCTGCATTCAGTGTTTTGTATGTTACTACTGTTCTTCCGACTCCTGGCAGATGTTTTATCAAAACAGCCAGCTGAACAACTGTTTCTCCATTTATTTGTGCATTCTAATAGCTTAAAGTTCTTTGGCACTGTGCCAGAAATATGGCACAGGGCAGGGGTCATTATTAGACTCAGAAATAGATGATCATACAACTTAAGAATATTCTTTGAAATGTAACATAACAAGAATATGAGTGATTGATCACTTGGGGTAAAAATCTGCACATTACATGAATTCTTGCAGTCTGACCATTTTGTTTTCACATGTAACAATATTGTAACCTTTAGGGATTATTGCATAAATCTACAGGGCTTGATGTTAAGACTGACATTTGATTGTCCCTCAATACTGCAACTTTAGTCCAACATCAGTTCATTATGTGTACCAAATAAAAACACAAAGTTTAATGGGTTAACTTACAAAATAATCAGCAAAAACAGTAAAGTGGGGAAAAAAAACAGCAAAACTTTCAGCTTTCAAGTTTGAGGTTAGGTCACTGACAGATGGTATTGATCTATTTTTTGAGCTTGAACTATGACTGGCCCTCATTGCAAAAGCAGTTGAGACTAAAAAGCACACAAATGTTGCCAAAAAATTACACGTAATCCATTCAGCTCCTCTGTATTCTTAGGATGGGGACTGATGTTGCAAGTTGTGCTGGTTCTTGGACATGATGTCAAACAGTTTAGAGAGGAGTTAGTGCTCAGAAAGATCTTAGCAGTCTCCCTTAGACTTATGATTATGAAAACAGAAACACATTGTTAAGTTAAATATTTGAATTTTATTTTTATTCATAACCAGTGTCATTTGTGTTATATCACTGTATATGTTAATATAGTATAGCCAAAATCAAATAAGATACATCAGGTCTGCATATGTGCTCTCGCATTTCAGGTACAGAGATTCTCCTTGCTTTGAGACCTGCATTGTTACACTTTTGTTCATGTTATACATATATTTGTGCTTTCTGACAATCCCAACATTTGTTGACAAATGTTTGTTTTGGTTCAAGGGTATCAAAAAGTGGCTGATCTTGTGCCATTCCAGACTTCTGATGATCTTGTCTTCCTCAAATATTGCATTAGATTCTTCAGTCAAGCACTCGTAATATATCATTATCTAATTAAATCAACACTTGTAAGCATTTCCTGTGTGATAACAGGAAATGGAAATATTGTTGAGTCAGGCAACACATCTGTCCAGCCTGTTCAGCCATTTGCCGTATGAAAACAAGACGTTAGACTTCCAGCAATAAGAGATCTGTCAATGCCAGTCTGAGTGCTCTATTATCATGCATACAAAGCCCAGTCTCTGATCGATTCTGTTTATTCATATCCACATTGTCCAGCAAAATGACTCAAGTGTCGAAACTAAATATGTGTTCCAGTAATGGAGATATCATTCTTAAATAATGCTTTGTTTTCTTTGTCCACTGCTGAGCATATGGCAGTGGAGAGAGAAAACAAAGATGGCAGAAAATAGAATTCTTGTTCTATTGAAAAGGCCCATCCTTAACAGTGAGTTTCATCCTGTTTGTTTCAGGCTCAGTTCCTCCAGTAATATGGCCTCAAAACAAGAAACAGACTCAGACAAACAGGACGTCCCTTTCATCTCCCATATCAATAATGTCAAACACTCCGAGAAAAAGATCATGGTCAATAGTGCCAGCCAATCCATGAGCTCCCCTCCTGGACAAGACTCTTTAGACAATGGCAACACCACTGGTGACATCTCATCACCTCCGCCACCCAGGCAGATTCTCAACCGCTCCACTACACGAAGTAGCTCTTCCTCCTTCTCAGAAAGTCTGGATCCTGCACTTGACCCCTCATCTCTACCACCTCCAGACCCTTGGCTGGAGAGTGGGAATGGGAGTAACAGCAGTGTTCCCCAGAACGGAGGAGGAGGAACGCTGTGTCGCAGAGATGGCCACTGGTTCCTGAAGCTGCTTCAGGCTGAGACAGGACGCATGGAGGGCTGGTGCCAGCAGATGGAACAGGAGACCAAAGACAACCAGCTCTCAGAGGAGGGTAAGGCTATCAGGGTACTACCTACAACCCAGGGAAGGTAGTATTGTAGGATGGTGAACAAAGTTTCGACAGGTTTTTCAGGGCAACTTGTACACTATGGTGATCATTGCACAAAGTAATTATTCCTGTTTCCTTATTACAGTTCTCAAAAAGAATTAGAAATATATAAAGATGTGTTTAGCTGCTGGAGATACAATAAATGATACAAGGCGTGATCCCTCTTTATTTCTTTATTTCAATGATCATATTTGATTATGTTTTGAAGGTTTACTGTAAAGATTAGCATAATACATGTCCATCGTCTAAATGCAAAGTTATCTGGCCTAGAAAGACCATAACAAAGCTAAATGTACATTCAAAGCGTCACAGAAGTCAAAACATTCACAGGCCCTCAGAATGAACCCTGCGTCTTGAGCCTCTTCCAGACGTCTTTTGGTGTCTGAGGCCGAACCCTATGAGAGAGCTCAGTTATTGGATTCTGCATCAGGCCCTACAATCACTCGATCAGACATACACAGCATGGAGGGGATGAGGCGGTAATACCTGGGGTTACCACACACGAGCAGGCCTGTAATCCCCAGAATTACACAAATCTACTCTGGAACTGATTAAACCTTCAGATTAGATTAGTAGTTCAACATCAGCAGTGAGCACAAACACAAATACACACTATGCACACACACACAAAAAAAACAAACAACCCACAAGGAGGCTTGGAATGCTCAGTTCATATCAGAAGTGCTGAATCAATGTATGAACAAGGCTCTGGGAGGTTGTGAGTCCACATGTTGTATGCAGTCCCACTGCCATAACTTTGGAATCCAGTGATCAGATGGGAGTCCCAATTTTGTCAGGGCAGATGTTTGCCCTAGTTTTTACACAGCAACAGACTAGCACAGCGATCACTGACTAACAGAAGGCTGGAGTATCTATATAAGCTTAGGTTCCTTTTAAAGAGGATAACATTGTCCAATACACTGTAATCCTCTTCATATCACCCAGTGGAGTTGGTTGGTCAAGGCACACCTAAATGTTTGGACAACTCCATTAAGCTTTTAGCTGCATCAACCAGAGGTATGCATGCAAGCAAGAGAACATTTGGTGTTGAAGGATTTGCTGTTATAGGCAGGTCTTGATGTGTCCGTCATGCTTTCTAACTACAGCAGACAAGTGGGTATTTATGAGACAACCACAGCTTGAATGTTTATGCTACTGAAAAAATAAGAAAGATTTGACAAAACAAATGTGTTGTTATTTCTTGTCTTCTCAGTGCTTGGGAAGATTCGCAGTGCAGTGGGAAGTGCCCAGCTCCTAATATCACAGAAGTTCCAGCAGTTTCGCGGACTGTGTGAACAAAACTTGGTGTGTATAAAGCCTTTTTGTGAGCATCTTCTACACAGGTTTGCACAGGCATGAAACTGACACTCAAATCTCGAGTTTGGATCCACCTTTTTTATTCTGGACTGAGAACATTGTTATATTTTGGTCATTCTGTCTTCTGTGAGATAGAATTTGGTCGATGCACGTGAAGGCTCTCACACAAGAGAAAACTGACTAATCCTAGAACAGCCATGATACAAAGTATTTTAGGCCCACGCAAAATAATGCGCGGTGGCCCACATGCACAAAATACAAGGAGCTTATAATAAGCCAATAAGCCATTCCTCTTGTGTGACGTGTTTCTGGCATTATACAAATTGTTGCCAAATACCAACACATGACGCTATAACACAGTAGCATCCTGAATTAGTAAACCATCTGTTTTGCCTGTTCTCTTATGTGAAGCCCAACTTCCCAAATATTGGCTGAATGAACATGGCTGATAAATTGAGACCGTCTTTGCCAACTTAACTGAACAAAGAAATCCAAAACAGTACAGGCAAAACATTTAACATAACTTACCCAGATAGAGACATAGATTTTTCTAACTGGAATATATTTGAAGGTAGCCAAACCAAGCTCAAAGCTGTCTGCAACAAAATGACCATATCTAGACATGAGATAATCATTAAGAGGTAGCTAGAAACACTACAGGCACACATTACAAGAAGATTCATAAAACAAAACACATCTACTGTCTGAATTTGGGCCACATTTAAATGCTGTCATTATTAGTCAGCTTTAGTAAATGATTCATATGCATTGATATCACTGCATCACATACTCATACTGTCTCCTGGACGACTACGTCTATTTTATCTTTACCAGTGTGCAACTTCCTTTACTGCTTTTGCAGTGGATAAAATCGTATGTCAATGTTTTGCACAGTGTTTACGGGGCTATTATTATTTGACTTGCCTTTGTTGAAGCAGTTATAGCATTCTTAATATATTTCTTGTTTCTGAAATGGATAAAGCCCCGTTATGATTTGTTATTTTGGACTTCATCTTGACAAAAGAATTGAGCTGTGAGTTGGTTCCCTCTAGTGATAAAGGTGGGAATTGCAGCACTGGATAGCAAGCAGAACAAAGGTATAACATAGTAATAAGCTTTGGAAGTAAGCCAGTAAATATCTTTTGTCAGGTATCCTGATAGTCAGGGACACTGACCATGAACCACAACATCCTTTGTTTTGAGTCGGGCCTGGGGCTTTTTGCTGCATGTCATTCCTTATCTCTTTCTAATTGTATCTTTTGTCTCTTCTGTCAATGACCTAAATGCCCCAAAAATAGTAACATTGAACAAAACAACCATTACTCTAATCTCATGTGACGCAAAGCCAAAAAAAGCAAGACAATACAAACAAGCGATATAAGCACAACTAAAGCACACAAGTTATAAGAGCAAAGCACACTATCTAATGTGACCACAGTTTATTTAAAAAATGATGGAAGCAGTTTTCACTAGGAATATACAAACTCTCTAGCTAAGCAACCTGAGGTAACTGCATTAGCCAGATTTTGTCTTTTCTCTGTGTGGTGATGCCAACCTCTTCATCAAACCTCAGTTGCATCAGCAGTATGGACATGAAGATACGGAACATTATTTTCAAACCAGAAGCACCAAAAACTGAGATGACTGGTAGAGAGACACAAATATCCAACCCATCGCCCTTTTATATAGTATTAGTAAAGACAGTTTTTACATGTTTAATCTTTCAAATAAAATTAAGTGAATTTTTTTACTTTTTTTACATACATTTCCATTATGTAGCTGCCCTGTCAGCAGCTGAAGACCACAGGTGCACTGAAAGTAGCCTCTGTAGTTTCTCTGTCAGTTTTTTCTATTCCCTCAGGGCCATGCTTCTATATTAGAGCTGACTCATTAGAAACCATAGCCCCTTTGCTAAGCCTTAAGTGTCTACACCAAAACATGGCTTAAATCCCCTCTCCTCATTATTCATAGGTTGTTCATTCATTTTCATCCCCCTTCTCCCTCTCTTGGTCAGAATGTGAATGCCAACCCGCGCCCCACACCCCAAGACCTAGCTGGTTTCTGGGACCTGCTGCAGCTCTCCATCGAGGACATCAGCCTCAAGTTCGACGAGCTCTACCATCTCAAGTCCAATGACTGGCAGGCCGTGCCGTCTGCGGCTGCCCAGTCGCCCCCTGAGCGGAAGGTACTTCCCACCCCTGCTGCCCAGTGCCCTGGCTGGGGTAGGAAAGCCGCCGAAACCGGCCTCTCTCCTCCCACCACCACCGCCATTTTTCCCACTCTTTTTTACCTCCCTTTTCGACTTTCTCCGTCCCCGTGTGGGATGGACTCTAACAGGGCCTCCCTGTCCAGCACAAAGGGACAAGAGAGATCCCTTTAGGCATGCATGGAAAACTTCATCTCAAAGAGGGCTGTTGTTGGTGTGTTTTTAAATGTAAAGCCCTGCTTTGAGCATGCATGTGTCACTTACTTATGTGTGTGCTGCAGTGGAGCATGGCTAAGATGCACTGGCTCATGTGACCGAATGCAGTCTTGCTTTTGCTCCTTCTCTGTTTCAGTGTTTTTGCTTATCTGTGTGTGTCTTTGTCATTGTTTCTCTCTCTTTGGTCTGTGTTTTGTCTTTGTATGTTTGTGTGTGTGTGTATTAATGGATCTTTTATCTGCTGTAGCCAAGGTGATCCTGCTTTATGTTGCATTGCAATGCAAATGCATTGACTGTGTGTCTTTGATCCTTTTATTGCGCTTTATTTTTGATCCAACAATCCCATCAATTCATGTTACCATTTCATGTCTGTGAAAATTGTCATATAAATGACTTTTTATCTCAATGTTTGCCTATTTTTACCAGTTGTCTGTCTGTGTTTGTTTGTCACCTTTACCACCAAATGTTATTTCAAGCTTTAACAAATGCAAACAACATTAGCATAATGTCTCTGTCAAAGTCCTGTCTGCTAAATCTGCCTAAATAAACAAAGCCTCTTGAAAACAGTTTACACATTATATTCGCTCACTGTCTTGTATCTGTCTTTTCTCCTCCTCTTGCACGCTGCTCTCTCCCTCTCTCCTCTTCTTGTCTGTCATCTCTCATCACTCCCAATGCTTCAGGACGAGGAGAAGGCAACCCCTCCGGCAACAAAGAAGCCCGGTAAGGGAAGACCATTGCTGGGCCGCGAGAAGAGTGCTGACTCCTCATCCACCTCTTCTTCTGCCTCTGCAGAGAAGCAGAGACAAGAGGCTCGTAAGCGTCTGCTGGCTGCTAAAAAGGCTGCCTCATTTCGCCAGAACTCCGCCACAGAGAGCGCAGACAGCATTGAAATCTATGTCCCCGAGGCACAGACTCGCCTCTGAGAGAGACAGTTGAGAGGGAAGGATGTAGGGTCCGATCAAAAGACAGATAAGTGTCGCTAAAAGACCCAGAAGAAGGAGATGAAAACTTTTGCGATGCAAATGAGCTACTCTAAGTAAACACGGATGAGTGTGGGGGGAGGAGAGATCACATTCCTAGAGATTGGGGTGGGGGTGAATTTGGGCATTTTTTTGACACATACAGTTATGGGCTGGTCCTGGTGGCATCAAACACTTATTTAAAAAAACAACATGAAAAAATTGAACTTTTGTGAACTTGATAGACTATGAAGCAGGAGACTCCTCATTTGAGGCTGCCATTGAAAACCTCAGCTGATGAACTTCTTCATTTCTTGTTACTTCTCTTGATATCCTAAAATTGTTAACAAAGGTATTGTTATTATGACGATTATATCCTAAAGAATCTATATGAAGACTGTTTTAAACGTTCCACTCTCTTGGCTATAAGATCAATTTAGTGGACAGACAGCATACGGTAATGCTCCTCTGTCTCGCATCGTCCTCCTCTCTTCCCAGATCATTGGCCATCTTGTAGCTTTGCACAACACCACCCTGTGGCTGTCACAGTCACACACACAGCCCGAACACCATATCCACTGCACATAAACACACTGCAAACTCACACCTATGTATGTCTTCCTTGTATTAATTTGTTTACTTAATTCATAGTTTTGTTTTGTATAAAAAAATTCATTTAGATCTGGGTATTACGAATATTTTTGGTATGATGAACTGGAAAGTCAGATTTAAAGGAGTATTTATATACTGTAGTTCCTAGCAATTAACTCTTGTGTGTATCCTTCAAAATGTTGTTGTGTCAAACATTTTTAACACTGGTGAGAATCTGTAAAGTTTAGTTTCCTAATGGTTTCGAATGAAAGCACATCTGGATATTGATGATGACCAAGCATGAGGATCTCTACTTCAGTCAGAATGTCAGTGGCCACAATATTACTGAATATTATTTTTCTTAGTGAGGAAAGCACCTTTAACATCCTTTTAGTCTGTTTTTGCTTCACTTTATCCATTAACTTTCTTTTTAATATTTGTAATGTTACTGCAGATACATGAATATATCAACTGGGGTTTTTGTTCCATCTGTCTGTTTAAAGCTTCTTAAAGTGCTTTGATTAACCACACTTAACATTTTGAAGTCAAACGTCTCAATGAAACTAGGGCTTTTATTGAAGAAATGCAGCAGTCTGAGTATGCAGGATAATAGTGTGTTGTTGTCTGTGGAAACACACATTAGGACATGTGTCTGGCTGTTATTTTTTATACTTTGTTTCAAAAAGTATTTTGATTTATTTTGCCTCCCATCACTCAACAGAATTAAGCCCTTCGTATTTGTTACCGTCATTGTTTCCCCTCATTAAATATCATCCAAAGTTCCTGCACTTTTTTTATTAAAAGAAAAAATATTTAATTAAAGCATTACATATATTAGTCATTGTGTTTTCATCATTTATTAAATGCTGCTTGCCTTTTTTTTCTCTTGTGGAAGACTACATAAGCCAAAGATGAATTCACTGTTTCAAATTCATCTCATGTATTCAAATGTCAGCAGCAGGGAGCTTAACAGTCACTGTGCTTACTGTGAAAATAGATGGAATGGACTGAAGCCACAGCACCGTTTGTATTTCCCATTTAGCATTTTGATATGCACATGCCCAAAAGCTTCACTGGAACGGCCCATCATTGCAACAATACCGGGTGATAGCTTTGCAGTGCTCAGGACCCTCCCCTCCTCAGCCCAGAAACTCCCATCTTGAAAAGCTTCAATTCTGACCTCTAGAGGGCAACACTGGTTAATCTCCAATCCTCAAGATACAGTACAGTGTAGTATACTGTAAAGGCGTTGACACTAGAAGGCCACATTTAGCCTGAACCTGTTTTGAATCAAAGATGCATTACACATATATTATACAATTCTTTATCTCATCTGAAGCCAGTTCCAAAAATACAACAAGTTCTGAAAGGAGATCTCTTGGTTTATGTGTTATTCATGCAGACACACTTGAGGAATCTCTCCCAAGATGCACATATCCAGCCAACCCTGACATGCTTTACATCAGCTACAGTTGTCTGCCTGTCTTCCACTCACATTTGGTTTCTTGTTAAGCAAACAAAACCTAACTTCCCTGTCCTAATTAGTTATGTTAAACTATAGCAGCGTCACCTCATTGCTTTGGCTGCTGCAATGCCCCTCTCTCACCCACTGTGACCAAAATAAAGCTGCCTGGGGGTTTGAATTGGAAAAGCCTGATGACCACTGTTCCTTCTTTTCTATCTTGGCAAGATCTCTTGATGGCTGCCTTTTGTTTGCCTGCTGTGGATGACTCTCAGCAAGGAAAATGGCTCAGGGGTGTCAATAGCCTGTTCCCCGGTTGCTGTCAAGTCCCCCCCCCCCACTTCCATTTGACTGGGGTGGATAGCATTGTTAGCACCTGAAGGCCTTTTGTGTGGCTCCAATGCAGTCGTTAGCTTGATTTGATTTCTGACTGCCAGGAAGAAACTGTGTGTCTGACAAGTTGTTCTGCCCAGAAACAAGCTATGTGGTGTCAATGTGCAATAGGTGTCTCTCATATTCCCACTAATTCAATAGGCATGTTGTTATTTGACCCATTTTTTTATGATCTCTGAGTCATGGATAATATACAGTCTCCTGGAATTCAAGAAAATTCTTGTATGGGTAGAGCTTGCGTTGGCTCGCTTGAAAGTTAATATGCAACAACTAGATTCAAAACTCTTTCTCATATGCAACCACTGCCAGAGTATTCATGAAACATTTATCACAACTACGGAACACGTTTTTCAGATATTTTCATATGCCACATTTTCAGACCCAAAAGCTGTCACCCTTTCTCTCACAAAAACATAGGGTTCCCGACTGTGGTGCACATCAAAAACATAAACTGAGGGAAGGAGAGCAGGAATTTAGAGAAAGACGTTCTGTTATCTAACAATCAGAAGCTGAGTGGCAATGCTTTTCCAGCTCTCTAAAACTTAAATGTGTAAAATACCAAGAGACGGCAGTGACACAACGCAGAACTCATCTCATACATTTAAACAAGGCTTCGCTCCAATACACACAGATATCACAGGGACACACCTGGGTCTGTTTCCTGGGTAGGGTTATCCATGATCCAAACAGCTGCACTGTGGGGGGGAATGTTGCTGTAAGGCCATTGATTTGAGGGTGATAATGGTCCCCATATAGGTTTGATGGATTTGGTCTTTTGAGGTCAAAGCAGCATTTGCTGTGTTGGTAAAGCTTTATTTTGAGAAGTCAACTGGTTTTTCGACACTTGTATTGACCCGCACTCTTAAATATGCCTCATTAAACCCCCGTGAACAGCAGTGAAGTTAAGGTGGTGAGATGTGTTATCATCTACACATGAAAAAGATGTTGTGCAAGATTACTGTATGTATAATGTGACCAGAGCAAAAATGTACCATATCTTTGGTGAAACCAGTGTATTTTAGTTTTTCAGAGAATCCTCTAAAAATGGGTTTGACTTCATTTCGCATCAAATTAAGTTAAGCTACCCTTTAAGATTGATGTATGTATTTTCAGGATGGAGAAAAATGTTTTAATCAGTAGATGCAACAAGAGACAGTCATAGAAAAGCAATTTTGCTCCACTAAGAGAATTTAACATAGTGGGCATACCAGTGACTCAACTCCCATACAGTGGTCCAAAGGCCTGCTTGCAAAAAAAACAACAAAAAAAAACAGGGTCATTAGCATCTCTGCATTGTTCCATTGAGTCAGGCATAAAACTGGGAAGGGGTGAGGGGCAGGACCTCTGCTCTTACCACAAGAGATATGATGTAGCAAAAAGTGTCTGTAAAAATACTAGAGCAAATATTTTATAAAGCAAGCACATATTTAAAAAATAGGATTTGTTCAGTATAATACTCTGTAGACTGTGAGTGTGTCAGGGTTAATGGGGGTTTATATAAATAGAAAACTTTTGAGGCAAAGTTGTGAGTGAGTGGGTGTGTTGTTCATAAAATGAGATTTTTCTTGATTCTTGTCATTAAACTCTGGTTACATTTAAATAAAATGTGCAATACTGAGTAAAAGGATTCTTTAGTATTAAGATGAAAGTAATAACCTTGCATTTCTCCTCCCTGTGCTTCTAAAAGTCGTTTTCTGTAAATAAGAACAAACCCAGACTGAAAATCTTCATCTTTCAAAGTGCTGTAGATCTATTTATACTATTTCAAAGTTGTTCAAATGTATAATGGAGAAAAGTAACATTCAATAAAATGCACCCAATACTTTCTCAAAAGATTCTTAATGGTTTTATTTGCCTACTGTTTTCTAGCTGATTCTTACACAAAAAATTATTTGTGTTGTAACTGTCATTTTTCCTAAGAAGACTTATTTATTTAAGTTAATAAGCTATTTTAAGTCCGTTTCAGACATCCCCTCTCTTGCAGAAATCATTTAAATATTCTTACAGCAACAATTGGTAAATTAAAACCAATATCTTCAGGTATTCATTTAAATACCTCAAACAGGCAGATTGCAGTTTTGTCTGGCATTATTTTACAGTAACTTCATTTTCTAGCGTGAACTCCCCCCGCTCATTTGGCTGTAAGACTCGCATCCCACAACATCTGTAACACCTATCAAACCCACGAGTCAGGATTCAAACAAACTGTTACATTAATATCTTAATAGCACATTATTTATAGTTCTTCTTGTTGTGAGCCGAAATAACTTGGTAAATTTTACTGTGAACGGGAGAAACGCGGTCGACGCTTGCGACGTTTATGATTTATGTAACAAGAACATTTTGATCAACGTTACGTAAAGCCTGCCCACATTGTATGGCTGTCTTTCGCGCGAAGGGATAAAAAAAAATCCGACCGCAGTGGCGTGAAAAAACACAGTTACTTTGATGCTATATTTATACTGGCTTGTGTTGATGTAACCGTGTGGTTTCAATCGTGTAGAGAACATTGTTTCAATGACTGCGATATATTTTGAATGAAATAGTTCTCCCGTCAGTCACAATGACACAGAGCTTGTCTGCCTTCTCGCGAAGCACCAGGATTGGCTAATGACCGCGCAGGAGGCGTAATGGAGGTCCGTGATTGGCTGACAGTCCTTAATGAGGCGGGATCATTCCTGCCTGCGACTGTCAAGATTGGCAAAGAGCTGGCGCTGCTGCGTGCAGGTAAAAAGGAACAAGCGACACCAAACAGAAAACATTTATAGTGGCAGAAAGCAAAGAGTGCAATGGAAACGGACTGCCGGTGAAACCTTTTCGTGCGGCGGGACCCTTCAAGCGAGATATCTAAGTCGGCTAAAAAGCGCAACACCTTCTGCTTCTTGGAAGAAAGTGCCGTTGTGTCAACCATCGTTTGGCTCCCGGGCACGCTTTGTACAGCAAGCAACTTGGACAGCTGCGTGTTTTCAAGCGAGCCATCAACAAAGAATGAAAGCATTCAAACGAGGTGAGTCGTGTTTTTCTCTTTGCCAGGCACGTTTATCACCCACAAAGTATCCGTCGACGAGCCTGCTGTGTCTTTACTGTTGGTTTTGCCTGGTATGCGGGCTTTTTGTTGCGAGCAAATGCAGCGTGTGTTTGTGTTTAAATTTGGAGGGACAGCTAGCCAGCTAGTTATCTCTGGAGGCAGGCATGGTGTCCATCTGGCGGAGTGACATGCGGGAGGCTGTGCGTTCCTGCCTGCCTCCTTTGTGCGCTCCAGATGGCTAATTTACCGAGTAGGTCGTCGGTTTGCTTCGTTTAAATGTCACATATTGTATCATTTTTGGTGGTCTGTTTGCGCACATTGTGCCACTCTGTGTATGGCGTTATCACATGGACAAAGCGAGCTGGTCATGGAAGTTGATGTTTGATGTGAAACGTTTGAGGACTAACGGTCAGATTCAAATCCGTACCTCGGTGTGAGTGTGTTGTGAAGTTTAGTTCACTGCTGAGCCCCCAAACTTTGCTCTGAGGACCATTTGGCCTCATTTTTAGAAAACATACATAATACTTGAACCAGTTTTCCAGAGCACATATCTACTCACTTTTTTGTGGGTAAAGATAACAAAACAAACAAAAAATCGGTCGGTTTGACTGCCTGTGAGGTGTTTCATGTGGCGTTGTTGATGTCACATTATGTACCAAGCTAACATCTGTCTAAAACCTGACTGGACTGGTCTAAACTAAACTAAAACAAACCAACAGACATTTGATGACAAATCAATTAATGCGAATCCATTGATTCAGTCTTTAGACGTAAGTAAATGTTACTTTGCTGTGGGTCACATCATTCACTCACAGACACTGTTTTTAGAGGTGAGGCTAACCTGAGATGTCTGTAATGACTAAGAAAGGGACACTGATTTTTACAAGACATTCAGTTGGACAAAACATATTTTAAAAAATGTTGAAATTTTACTCTATTCTTTAAGGAGTTTTACCACAGAGCTGGTTGGTATCATTGAAATCCATGTAGTGATAATAAATGGGATATTTTTGTGATTTCAAAATTACTTTGTAAAAAATCAAAGTGTTGTACACTCCATTATACAGCCTTATGTGATTGTATTGCACCAGATAAGACTCGTGACAAACTAATGTTCCAAGATATTTTTATTAAGTTTGCAAAGAATAATTTGTTGAGACCAAATAATTACTCGATGGTGTTACAATTTGAATCAATAAAATGTCATGAGGTTTCACTATTACTTGGCAATTACTGATGCATGGTCCTGTTGGGACATTCAGACGTAGGTGTTGTTGTCTCATTTACAGGAACCGGGGCAAATGCTCTGACTTTGAATTTGCATTTTTGTGATTTTAGTTTTTCCCCCACTTTTCTAACTTTGTTCAGGACTTCCCTCGTTGTCGAGGAATGCAGAATTCAAAAGATTTATCAACTGCTCCAGCAGTCTTGAGCTTAAGTTGCATGAGGTGAAAACGGCCTCCTTTGCATGGTCAATAGGTTCCTGGGCCACTAGCTACTGTGATGTTGATATGCACACAATCTTCTTTGTGAAGACAGGCGCTGCCCCGGGGGTCAGGTTTCACCCAAGCCCCAGAGAAAGACATTTACTGCATTCTGTGGCCCACCCCTGGGATCAGGCATGCTCCATTTTGAGGGGCAAGTCCCTCCAGTGGCCAACCATGGGCTGACAGAAACCCCACAACAAAGTTCAAATCACACAGTGAGGGACTGAATGTGCTTGTGAAGGTTTTGGGAACCCCCCCTTTTAAAAAATAAGAGGTTAAAATAACTGTTGTTAGTGCACTCGCTCACTTTTAAGTGCAAATTCAGTGCAAACTATCTCATGACTTGGGTGATCAGGTTCTGCTCACAGGGCTCCTACATCTGCGAAAAAAGAAGCGAAGGTTTTTAATGTTTTCACATAAGTGGATCAATCTAGCCCTGTCCAAAAAATCCAGAGCAAGCATTTGGTCATCCATATGAGAGATACGGATATCTTTTCAGGTCCTTGAATGGTTAAATAAGGACACAAAATGCAAATTTGATGTAAACTGTTTGAAAAACATAGTTTCGACAATAAAAGAGAAGTGACACTTCGCCTCCCCTCCCTCAGCTCTAGAAGACGAGCTTCGCCCAGAGCAGGAGCACTCCTCGGCCGTGTCGGACAGTGATGACGGCTCCCCGCTCGACCTGTCAGGAAGAGGGCTCTATGGGAAGCGCCGTCGCCGCGGCAACCTGCCCAAGGAGGCGGTTCAGATCCTTCGGAGCTGGCTGTATGAGCACCGCTTCAACGCCTACCCATCAGAGCAGGAGAAGCTCAGTCTGTCAGGCCAGACCAACCTCTCTGTGCTGCAGGTGAGATGCAGAGTCACATTTGTTTGTTTTTCTAGAAGCTGTGCAATTGGCAGAGGAAATGGCACTTGTGGTACAAACTGTTCCTGCATATGGGTGATGGCGATTCATCCTGTTTGTGACTAACAATTTCATTTGTCATCACTTTCCTTTTATGCTTTTTATGTTTAGTTCTACGTTTCAATACAAACTATTCTATGAATCACTGAATTTAATGCTTTGTTGTGGGTTTTTATTTTGACATATTTTGTAAAAGAAGCAGTACCTTAAATTTAATTAAGGTCGTTTTGATGCTGATGATTACTTTTGCATCATATGTTTGTGACACCAGTACACCTGTGGGAATAAATCATTTACCTATTATTCTAAGCCTAAATGTACCGATCTTTTATAGCTGCAAAGTGTGATGTTACACACAAGACAGGTGCTAAATCTAGACTCATAATACCTTTTACATGTTACTTACTACTGTGTTATTGGTTTAACACTTGTCACCAGCTGAAGAAGAAAAAGCAAAACAACAATCAGATGTTACTGTCACAGTGTAGGCTGCTGCTGAGAGCAACACTTTCCCAGACTATCCTTTTTCACTTCGTTTAATTAGTACTGGATTTTTCCTCTTTTGCTCTCAACACAGGCACACGCAAACAGACAGGCTGCGTTAGAGAGAACATTACAGATCAGCATGAGGCGGCAGCAGCGTTTCTTGTTATGTAGTCAGTTCACTGGAATGCCTTTGGCTGGCTTCTCTGTGGCTCAGCATATTTGAGTTCAGACCTTCATTATTGCCAGCTGTCTGAGTGCTCTCATCTCTGTCTCAGTCTTTCTTCCTTGTGTTACAGGCCACTAGGGGGGGTAAGTAAGGCCTGATGTGCAGATGTTGATGAAGGGAAATGTGTAGGTGGATATTAAAATCACAGGCCAGAGATTATATTTATTAGATCCTAAATGTTATCCAGGGGTGGAGTAATGATCAGGCCCATTAGGAGTGTCTCAAACTGTCTGTTTAAAAAAAATTGAAACAGAAAAATATGCGCGATTTCCTTCTTTTTTGAACAAAAAAACACCAATCTAAGCAGTCTGTATCAGTTTGTTCATGCCAGATACTCCCTCTCTTTTTCCAGATATGTAACTGGTTCATAAATGCACGTCGCCGCCTCCTTCCTGACCTGCTTCGCAAGGACGGCAAAGATCCAACTAAGTTCACAATCTCTCGCAAGGTCGGGGGTAAAACTGAAGGCCACTCGTCTAATGGAGCTGGAGCCAGCTCTCCAGAAAGCAACCCATCCCAACAACGCCCGTCTGTCATCCGCTCTGCCCCAACACTGGACCTCAGTCTTCTTGGGAACACGGCCACAGCTATTCTGACAGGAGCAGCCTTCCCTGGCAAGGAGGGATCGGTCCAGGCGCTGCTGAAGCTGGATACACAGAGTCTGCTGAGAGAAGCGGAGGAACAGGGCGCCTGTCTCAGCAGCACAACAATGGCAGCTAGCCCCACCAGTGGCCTCTTCAACACGCCTCCCCCAACTCCTCCAGAGCTGTTCCCCACCCAGGACTTCAGCGACTTGAGGCTCCTAGTGGATGCGGCTCTGCAGAGGGCAGCAGAGCAGGAGAACCTGAAGAGGCTCCAGGAGAGCCAGAACAGACCTACAGAAGCTGAAAAGCCTGAACTAGTGGAGGCACAGTGCAGTGCTTACAGCAGCAACATGGGACCCACACCACCACCAGAGGACAGCCAGCAAGTTATGGATCCTTCCAGGGTGCAGAGTCTGATGGAGAAGGCTATGGCTGTTCCAATAGCAGCTGTAACATCAGCAAAGACTCCAATACCTCTGTCCTTAGCAGCCTCTGTACCAGTCCCAGCTCCTGTTTTGGTCTCAGCCCCAAGGCTCTCTCCCCTCCCAGTGAATAAAGTGATCTGGAGCCCTTTGGAGAAGGACACTGCCAGAGCTTCCAGCCCTAACCAGCCTAAGCTCATCCCAGCCCATCTGCCAACTTTAGTGCCAGTGTCTGCCTCAGTTTTAATCCAGCCAAATTCTCAGAAACCAGCTGCTGCTCCGCTCATAACCACAACTTCATCACCACCTCCAGCCTCAAATTTAGTTCCATCTTCAGTGCCCACTGCATGTCCTGCAAGCACATCCCTGCCAGCTCCAAGGCCAGTCTCAGTGCCATCACCAACCATTCATCCAGCCACAAGTGCCACCTCTGTCACTGCTCCAAGCCAGGCTTCATCCAGCAGTGTGACACTTGTTCCAGCTGCATCTTCTCCAGCCATCACCTCTTACACGACCCCCAGAGGAGTCCCACTTTACCTGCCATTCCACAAAGCCCCCATGATTCCTGTCACAGTTCCATGTCCATCACCTCTTTCAACTGCAGCGTCATCTCCAGCCCCTGTTCACACCCCAGCCTTATCCTCTGAACAAGCTCCAGCTCCTCCAGCTGCTTCAGCCTCAACAACCTCCTCCTCACCAACAACTACACCTCTTCCGGGCCTGACTTCCCACCACTCTCCTCCTCTTCCTCCTCCTCAGCCCTCCTCCCCGGGCAGCACCAGCACTACCATCAGCAGTTGCAGTAGCATCGTTAGTAGCAGCGCACAGAGGAATTCAGCAGCGGTGCCTAGTGTTTGGAGTATGGTTCACGCTGATACCAGGCAACCTGGCTCACTCCAAGTGGTAAAGACCCCCATCACTACAGTATGGGGCCCACAGCATGGCCTGCACACAGTAAGGGAAACTGTCAACTAGGAGCAAAAAGCACCTTTACTTAACGTATATATATGTGCAGAGGAGAGGAGCTAAACGTTCCCTTTGTCTGCACAATACTGTATATAGGATACTGTATCTTCTGTCATTAAGCTTGTGCCTACAAAATACAGGGAATGAGATGTGAGGTGTTAACTGGGACTAAGTAAGGCAAGCAACATGAGATGTTACAGAGACTCGCTGTTTCAAGCAACTTTTTATTGTTCCACATATGCTGTTTTTGGATGGAGGCACCTGCTGGTAAAAACACTTCTGATGCCGTTTCTCAGAATGAACATTCCTCAAGTGCAGAATCAGTGTATTGTACAAAGGTTTTGCTAACGTTTTCAAATCTTTCCGCATGACAGTATATGAACGAGCAGGAGAATATCCTTAATTGTACAAAGTTTCACTCGGTGTAATTATCAGCACCAGCAGTTAGCCTCTTCAGTAGCAGTACCGGACTCTGTTGAATGTACAAATGACATTGATATCATGGCTAGACTACAATCCCTTTCCCTCTCAGGAGAAAAGGGAGAACATGAGGTTTGGTTTGTCTGTTTTTCTCTGCGTACAACATTGTCTTAGTCCTTTATAGTTGTGCAATTCAGATGTTTGTTTAGGGGTTTTTTTCCCCTCAAAATGTAGTCTTTTTTTATTCCACTACATTTCCCTCTTTTCCTTGGAGTTGAGCAGAGGGGAAATTGATTGTACTGCAGTGAGTCCTACTGACTCGCCTTACTGTGTCTGTCTCAATGATGACCCCCCCCCATCATGAATTATCTCAACCACTTAGCACATGCCCTCAAGTACTAAGTGTCTCTTTTTTGTTTCACATTTTAAGGACAAGCTATATTTTCTAAGGATTTTTTTGTTGTTCTTCTCGTTTTTTCTGAAAAATAAGCAGTCATGCCTGTTACCTGTTACTTTATGTGGCCATGATCATGTGCGTACAGTCTTATGGGATTGTTGTTGAGGGGGAGGGCTGTGTCTTTAGGATGCAGTGGAGAAGGTCACATTGCTTCTGTTACAGAAATCAATTTCAGTGGAGAGGTGAGCAGCTCAGCGACTCGCTCAAGATCATACAACTGAAACGTTACACTTGCTGTGAGACATGGCGCCTTTATCTTTTTGTGGGGAAGAACACTTTGAAATGTCAGCTCCCCTTTTTTGGGGGAATGTTTAAAAAGTATATTTGAAATCCAGATTTCCCTGTGGATTTTGGGCCTTAGGATTTGGTCAGTGCATTTCAAACCCGTATGTCTTACCAGTGGAATGTGGCTGCACACGGTGTCTCTTCAAAGCAAGTATAGCACATATGCTCAAATAGCTGAAATTTGCATTTTTTTGTTTTGTTTTGTTTTGTTTTGTTTGTTTATCCCAGGAGAGTACAAGAGCATATAAATCAAATTTTTCCTCATCCTTGCTTTCCACCTGTGTTGAGAAATGGTTTCTAGAGACTTTCTAATAATTCATTAAGCTGTAGTTTCCATGAAACTGTCATAGCATAAATTGCAATATATGGCTGAATGCCACCTGGACATCCATTAAACAACCATTTCATGTGGAAAAAAACTCCTATGTGAATAATACAGTAGCAGAATTGTGAGGAAAGCAGAGCTGCTATGTTTACCAGTGTCACTGAGCTGTGCTGCATCCAAACAGTTACACTTTGCATGTACGTGGAGTTGACAGGAGGAGGAAGTCTGTTGTAATTTTATGACATGATCACAGCACTGTTGACTCCATCATCCCCAGAAAAACTTCTCTTGTTTGTGGCAGATTTTAAATCTCCTACTCCCTGTATTTTTGTTACAGGTACCAAACTCACAAGTTGTGGATCTATACCTCAGTTTACACAGGTCATGTCAGACTTGGGTCATATGTAGAATACTAAGTGTTGAAATAATATTTTAATTGTTCATAATGTGTCATGCCACTGTGACAACACCTTATCGGTTATAGTACTGGAAATGGCTGACTTCAGATTAGGCAGGCATTTTTTTTATATGTGATTTTAGAAGCAAAATGGCATTCCAATCAAATCAGACAATGTGATGACATGTAAATATTCAAGGTCATGTCTTGTTTTTGTTTTTTTTTCTTCTTTGTATTGGCATGATCTTTATCTCAAACTGTGTAGTTTCTTTACAGCCAAATGCATTCAAACATGTTTTTCAAGTTCATGTTGTGAATCATGACTGACCAATGGCAGTATGACTGGCTGCTGTGCCTTAAACCTACGACTGAGGGACCATGTCCCTTTTTTATATAAAAACTTTTCAATAGTCTGTGCAATATATGCCTTAAACTTTAAATGTGTGTTTTGTAAAGCATTTCAAAGAAATAAAAGTTCAGTTTTTCATAAAGGCTGTTTCCTTAGTATTTTGTTTATTTAAATTCATTTTGAGTATTTTGTGATAATAACAACTTTTATGATCAATTAATGTTTAAGGTTTTGAAAACCCAAATTCTTGATTACTCTTTGAACAGGTCTTTTTTCAATTACTATCATTTTCTTTTACTTCTCTCTCAACGTTCTGAAAGTTTTTGGTTATTTTGCAAGAAAATTTTCTGTATTTTTGTGTTTTGTGTCTGTCAGGGCTCAGTTGAAAAAAATGCGACGACCAATCAGGAATCATCAGTTATTATGAATAGTTGATGTGTTGATCAAACCCCAACCACACAGCCCAATAAAGCATGTAAGAGTTTAAGAGTGTCACACTGTCCATATTGAATCCTAGAATTCACCATCAATTATCAGGTGATCCAATATCTCCATGTAACTCATCTTTTCTTGCAAATACAACATAGTACAGGACTGTGAAGAATTAAAAAAGTTGTTTTGTGAACAAAAAATCTAACTAAAAAGACTGTTGTAATGTTAGGGTATGGTTTATCAGATTGACCACAAATGATGTTCACATTACTTCCAAACATTTTGCTTTAATTTTTTCAAATTGACAAGAGTTTTGTCTTCCATTTATCATGACTTGCACTTGTTGACAGTTCCGTTATCATTGTGAAGTGTTCCTTTAAAGTACAGTCCACTGCTTTGAAGGACAAAGGGCTAAAATATCCAAGTACACGAATGATGATGAACAGAGGAAGATTCAAGTTGGAGGTGCTGCTATAAAAGAAATTATACAATAACTTTGAAACACCTCAAACACACATCTACACTTGCATCCAACAGTATAAACAGTATTTCCTTTATTTGCCTGAGCGAGTTTCAAGGCTGAACTCCTTCATGGACAGAGACAACATGCCGAACCCTTTAACAAATACACACAACCAACCAATATGAGTTTAGACTATAAGCTCTAATAACCATTTCTTCAAGTGGAGCAACTCATCACTTTTAATAAACACAATCAGAATCTCAATTCTTTTTTTTTAACAATTTTCAACATACAGGGTACAAATTTGACAGATAAGGAGACTTATCGCAGTGCTTGTGCAGGTGTGGTGGCTAACTGGCAGGAAGATGTAACCATTGCTGGTTCTGTATGAAGCACTGAATGTGGTAGTCCAAAAGCCCCCTGCGCACACACACGCATGATGTTTGAAGCATCTCAAATGTCCAACCAGGTATAATGCAACTAATACAAGGGTTGGCTGTAGTCTCAGTGGCTGAGGCTGCAGGAGACCTGTAGCTTTGGGATACAAATACACCTCCCTTCATGGTGACCTTCAATGATGATAACAGTTGTGAAGCAATGTATCGCTAAAATATATCTGTGGATCCCAAATGAATCCCAAACTCCTACCTTTCTGAAACATGTAGATATAAATAAATGTACCACAATGGCCTCTTAAAGACTAAAGTGGGAACTATGGACTTATTTGAGGTGCGGTATGTGTGCGGGGGGCCAGAGGCAGCTGGTTTCTTCCTCTACTCGTCATCTTTGTCTTTGGCGCCGTGTTTAAGGATGCGGGTGAACTCTGCGTAGTTGAAGTTGCCCTTCTTGTCAATGGGTGCCTCACGGAAGAGTTCGTCCACCTCCTCATCTGTGAAGCGATCGCCCATGGTGGTCAGCAGCTCTCTCAGATGGTCCTCGTGGATGACACCTAGGATACAAATAACATGTGAGATAAAGTTCCAAACACTGACAGTGTAGATGTTGCGTTCGGTGCTTTTTCCACTGACTCACCAGATCCCTCCTCATCAAAACAGGCAAAGGCGTTGCGGATGACGTCCTCAGGGTCTGTTCCGTTGAGCCTCTCTCCAAACATGGTGAGGAACATGGTGAAGTTGATTGGTCCCGGAGCCTCAGCCATCATCCCCTCCAGGTATTCATCAGAGGGGTTTTTACCTGAAGAAGAACAACACTGTTACACTATATTTTTCATTCTAACCCTGTTGTCATAAAAAGTATGCAACATTATTTGTTGCCAAGACCTAGTTAACAGTAATATAAGTAACACTTTAGCACATATTACAGAACAACTCTTTAAAATTTCTTTGTTCAAGTGTAATTTAAAAATGTGGTCAGATCTGTTTCAAATTGTTTGATCCGATCTTAATGAATGGGTCGCAATCTAAGTTCAGTGTTTATAATGTAAAGGTCCCATAAGGGGAAGCACTTTAGGGTCCCTAGTGTGAAAACAGTCTAATGTCTTTCAGTCATCATTCATGGCTGATTTACACGTTTGCACTTTCATAGCCTGGTTAAAACTATACACTAGTCCCTGTATATACAGTATAGCATACCAATTTGAGCTCAGAAAAGGAATTATATTGTAATTTAAGCTGAGATGTTAGATGAAGACTCTGATATCAGAGTCAAATATAGTACAAATAAAAGAGAATCCTCCAGTGAACTTTTATAAGTCAATGAAATTGGAGGACAAAGGAGAAACAGACAAAAAAAAGGAAAATCAAAACAGAGGCAGTGAAGGCTTAGATACTCTGATTTCCAGCTCCAATAACACTGAATCATACATTTCCCACAAAGCAGCTCTGTGGCATCTTTTGTTGGACACCACACCCCTGATTATTATACAACTAGTCACAGATTGAGCAGTTCTCCTCAGGATGAGTAAACTAAACTCCATGTGTACAAAAGGTGGCGTGCCCCTTTAAATGCTCTGCACTCATAGCATGACAACAAAGTGCAGTGAGAAGGAGACTCCGTACCGAGAGAGGCCAGCATGTCATGCAGATCCTCCTTGTCTATGAAACCGTCTCTGTTCTGGTCGATCATGTTGAACGCCTCTTTGAACTCTTGGATCTGAGACTGGTCAAACATGGCGAAGACATTGGAGGTGGCCCTCTGAGGGCGCTTCTTGGTGGTCTTTGACTTGGCACGCTTGCTTGACATGGTTGCGGATGGATCTGGGCCTGTGCACATTTAAAAAAAAAACAATGAGATTGTAATAAAGCTGTAAAAAAAAAAAAAAAGCATGGCTTGGGTATATTACATGTTAACACAGCTCGACATGAAAACAGATTTCAGCATCCATTTGAAAAGGTACAATGAATTTTCATCACAGTGCTTGAACTAAAGCACTGCATCCATGCAGCTCTTTCAAATTTTTTTCTTCTCTTTGCCCCAAGCAGCAGAATCTTTTCCTCCTGCTTCCTCCAGAGAGAGAATCACACTCTCCCTGAGGGTCGGGCACAGTGATGGGTGTGAAAAATGACATGTCTCCACTGTGCACGCTGCACCCAACTTCAGTTGCATCCACAATTAGAGCCGTCACTCATGTTCAGGTCTACAAGGACTGGTCCTACGTGTGTGTGCATGTGGTCTGTGATTGTGTTATACCCAGCGGGCAGCAGCAGGTGAATGTGGCTGATGAGTTACAGATGGAGTATGACATCATGCCCTGAGAGGCACTGAGGTAATGTGAATACTGATCATTTACTCAGGTGAACTTTGCCAGCCATGGTGACACATTATGCTTACACTACATCCCCAAATGTGCTGTGCTTAGTCCTCCACTGCAGAGCTGTAAATAAGAGATAAACCACTGAAGTCACTTCCACTCAAATGTTAGCATGTTAGCTCAGCAGCTATGGCAGCTAAAATTTCCACAAATATATGCAGACTTTATTCAGGATAAGACAGATTGTAAATGATGTTCTTATAAACTAAGACAGACGAGTGATGATCACTGGTGGACTGAAATAATTAGGATATAATTTTAGGATAATTTATATATTTGGGATTGAAAACTGTTGTCTTATTTACATATTATTACACTAAACAATGGACTGACATTTTCCCAGCTGTGTCCATGTTGTGTAACATCATCATATCTTATAGGTTGCAGTAGTCCTGAAGATTTTTGTCTCTATTTTTTGATTGTACAACTAACACAGACCTCAGAGAAAAGCCAGATGAGGTGGAGCAGCTTTGCTTATCGCTTAATCCAGAATCATTTTCTCATTTCTTCCTTTGTCGATCTCTATACAAATGAATGCTGCTGTACAACCAGGGCCGAATTCTAACTTTTATTGTCAATGCAAATTAGTGCAACCAGCCCAGGTTTTGTCCAGAGTTTATGATCTTGATGAATGGCTTGACTGTCCACTGTAGCTTTTACACAGAGACATTATATCCAAAAATGGATATGCATGTTTGGGTTCTCAGTATAAAGGGTACAGGAAGGAAATTTATTTATCAAAGTGCCAAACAAAAGATGTTGGCAGAGATGCTGTTAACTCGCTTTCAGTGCCACACACAAACACACACACGCACTTGTAATTCTATTCTTGGAGGACCCTTAATGACATAATGCATTCCCCCAGCCCCTTATCCTAAACTAAACCCAAATCTAACCTTACCCTTAAAACCAAGTGTTAACCCCCCAACAGCCATTTAAGACTGTAAAAAAAATTCCCTCACTTTCCAAAAATGTCCTTACACTGTTAAACACTTGTTGTTGCCTTTTTTATGTAGCAAGTACAAGAACACGCACACATACACATACACTGACTTCTTCCTTTCTTGCACTGCACACCCATGTTGGATCCCTCTTTGCTTTTATTTCACTACTGTTTGGCTGCTTCCGTCCCCTCATGTGCCAGAAAAATGAAAGAAATCTGGAAGGTGGTTGCTGTTGGCCTGTAGCCCTTCCATTCTCCATGTCACAGTCGCTGAGGAAGCTGGAAACAAAACGGCGTCTAGCTCCAATTTAAGGTTTCAAGAACAGAGGAATTCCTCAATCTGATTAGGGCTTCTCTCCACTGCTTTCACAGGGAGGTCTCCTTCAGATACACAACATTTTCATTATGCAGACGCCTGCGGCAATTTACACCGCCATTGTGTGACTGTAAAGGAATTTTTTGAGGCTCTTATGAAGTAACTCTAGAGATCAGCTCAATTTTTAAGCCCTGGAATTTATCTGTCTCTATTGTGCATTCTTGTTTGGCTCCAGTGAGACAGTGAGGTACTGTCTGAGAGGGGCTGATTGGAGTTTAACTCGGCTTCTGTTTCAACCAACCAATCAATAAGCTGGATTCTTTGACTGATGTGATTATTTCACAAGTCACAGGTTTTGTTTTTTTTTTTACTTTGCAAGAAAAGAAAGAAAGGTTTCCAGTCCAGCTGAGCCTGGTGCCAGAGCAACAGCTACAAATCTACATCCTGCACAGAGTGACTCAACAATGATTCAAAAAGAGGTGGAGAGCAAGTTTTTCAGACTTCAGTAACGTAAGCGTTTGGCCGATGTGTCTCAGCTTGGCTTGTATACTGACTGGTATTTGTTCTATCCACCAGAGCTCCTCTGTGAACCCTTTTATCCACTGGGATGACAAAGCTTCTCTGTTCCTTCATCCACCAGGAACACACACAGACACACAGACACACACACACACATTCACAGACGCGCTGATATCACCAAACAGTCAGGCTGTCATCCCCTCACCCTATCTCCAAGTCACCACTACTCAAGTGAAGACTAACGGTGGAGGAATTCCAAAAACAAACGGAGAGCACAGTGGAAGTTCAGCTCTCATCGCCTTTGAAAGGAAATTGTCAGAGGTGTGTACGTCTGTCTGTTTAAGAGTGTTTGTGATCTAAATGGGTCAGCTGCATTTAGAAATTCCTCTGTCTAATGCGCCATAGTGATGAGATGAAGTAAACACACATGCATACAGTATTTCCATACTGCATACACAAACATACACAGGTCTAAGGTGAGCGTCTCTTTTCAAACTTTGATCAACAGATGAAAAAGCTCCATTATGGCTGATCTTTACTTAAATCAAAGAACCATTTCAAAGGCACTCTGTAGCTCTATCCTCCCTTTCACTCCCTGCACTGACAGTTATGCACTGTACCACTGAACTCCAAAGAATTAAGACTTTTTAGTCTTTTAAAGATCCTTTTTTTTAACACTACGTATAAGCTTTATGCAATCCAGTGGTAAAGAGAGCTTTCTTTCTCACCTTGGCTTCAGGTAGAAATGTTTGGAAGTCCCTCAAACTCCTTTTGTCTTGGTCCGACACAGCAGTGTGAAAGGGAAGCAGGCGATCCTACTGAAAAGTTTGTTTAAAGAATCGGACTCCCGGTGGGTCCCTCCCCTTTCTGCTCCAACCAATGGAGAGGCAGCCCCGTCCAGTACAAAGACATCTCGGGCCAGGCCATTTCTCCATACAAGGCAAAAGAATGCACAGGCTGCTGCTCGCTACTGCCACAGACGCTGCTCGGGATGTTTGGGAAAAAGGCAGAAATGACAGGAACTACGATAAGGCTGCCTTATTTAGAGAAAAGTGCCTAAACATTTAGAGGAGGCTGTGTATGGTGGAGTGTGGAGTTGTGAGCAGTTGCAGAGCAGTTTGGAAAGCCAGTGTTTCTGTTGTAATGTGGTTTCCCTAAATAGGCAGTCTGGCTGGTCATCACTGAGGCCTTGAACATAGGAACACCTTAAATTATGTCATGGGCTGACATCTGTCCGGTAGTTAGTCGCTCTTTTCCTCAGTTTAATTAAATAAGCACCAAAAGAAAGCCTACATGGCAATTATTCAGTGTAAATAAACATGTTCTAACATTTTCAGCAGCTGCTTACTGTAACAGAATAGAAATATTTAGCCAATTTGCCTACTGTCTTGGCAAAATATTTGATATGGAATATCCTAATCTCCTTAACTGAGCTGTATATAACACATGCTGTAGGATAATTGTGTATCTTTTAAGATTGGTATCTTCAATTGCAAATAACAGTTTAGCAGCCACATGTGCCCTTTTTATGCTCATTCAGAACGAGGATTATAAATCCACCATGTCAGTGTGTCTTCATTTAACTGTAAAATTATCATTTAGTCTTTGCAGTATTTCTGTGTGCTCTGTAATGATCATTATAAAGTACCCAACATATTGAACATTTAATGTATAGGATATAATTAACTCTCTATATATTTATGTATGTATGTGTATATTTGCTTGTGTTTTTCATCTGTTAGTCATTATATTGAGTGTGCATTGTAAAAACATAGATTTAATTTATCATTGAAGCAGCGCTCCATCTGTTTTGTTTATTTGTTGAAGAAGATTATAACTTTTAGATTGCAGGAATAATTCAGATAAGTAACTGTAGAATATTGCTGGTTTACTGAGATTAAATTATGAAAGAATACAGACTTGAATGGGTGAGTTTAGGCAAAGAAAGGAGGTGACTCTGTGTAATGGGGCTCTTTGTAGGTGCAGTGATGCCCTCTGCTGGAAATCACTAGTTATCATTTCTGAATCAGTCAGAAATCTTCGATAGTGTTGATGAGGACAAAAATAATGGAGGGAATGTCTTAGAAATAACAAATTAATTCCAACCTCACTATTGCAACCTTGTTGATTTTATGAAAATGATTTTATTTTTTCTGCAGACTCCAAATACATATTTAAATACATATTTTAATGGTCTTAAACATCCAAGATCAAGCTGGTAAGTGTATGACTTTCACCACTGTTGCAAAAATGTACACACACATGCATTTTCTATTAATTATAATATCTTTAATCTATCATTTCTGCATGGGTCTACTACACAGTCACATTTGCCACAGGTGCTGCTGTAGACATTCCCTGCTGCAAATATTTCACTGTTCTCTCATATGTAACATATAGGCCTACTACAGTGAGACAAACTAATATAAGAGTAAATACATGTTCATGTATACTTTTCTTAAGAACTTTCATAATGATACTGTTGAATCACTGAGTGTGATCACTAAATGTTTAATTTCAATGAACACGTCCGTGAGCAAAATACTCTCTGGAAAAGTGTAGTGAGGGATACATGTTTGCTGTTTGGAGGACCAGATTTGTGCCACGTGGGTTTTGTGAGTATTATCTTGTTTGTACAGGATAATTAAGTTAAACTTCACACTTCGGTTTGCAAGGCTTTGTAAATGATTTCTTGTAGGGTTAACTAAGAGGCTCTGTTCACTGAGATTCTGACACGAACAGCCAGTCAGCTTAAATATGTTCATGAACTTGGTAAAGATTTTATGATTTTTGTAGAATAGAATTACCTCTTTATTTCTTATCGTCTGATACAATCACAAATTGAAAACTAAATGAGTTTACCAGTAATTGAACGCTTTGTTTACAAAATAACGCTGAAGGCGGGTCTTTACTTTTTTCCCCGTTTGTTCATTTGCTGTCGAAGTGATTGACGTGTTTTTGCGCAGGCGCAGTAAACTAGGAAGCGTTCAGGATGGCAGACGTTTGCTCAATCTGAAAAACCACCCGAAAGGTAAGCTGCTGTCTGCTTTACACTCTCTCAGCATCCGTGTAGACAGAATAAACTGGACCAACTGTGGCAGTAAAAATATTTTAACTAGTCAGAGCAAACAGAGTAAAATCAAACAATGAGGATACTTTTGTACTTTCTGTATTTTTGCACATCGTTTTAAGACAAGTCCTAAAGATGTTTCAAACACGAACTCGCTGTCAAGTTATGAACGGTGAATGCGATGTATTTAGTAATTTATTAATGAGATAAGTCTTCAGTTTCAAACCGTCAAATTTGTTAATTGATAGTGGAGCATACCTGCTTCTTTGCTAGTGTTGTAAATGTCGAGAGTTTCAGTGGCTAACAATAGATTGCGCCATACGGTGACAATTTGGGATAATCGTTACGGAAGTTGTTAAATTTTTATGCATTAGATTCATAGAATTATATGAGTAACTTGTACAGAATAAAACAGTCTAAAAATATCTTACATTGAGAAACAATTCCTGCAGGACATGACTGTTCTACTCATGAAGCATTACTACATTTCCCTGCATCCTGAGGGACTGACTTTCTCAGTGCTGTGTGACTCACTGATGGTGCCACATATCATGATTACATCATAATATCAGATGTTACAGACATTTCAGTGATTTTTAAGCACTTTTGGCCGAGAGATGGTGACAGATATGCTGAATCACATTGCGCAAGAGTGAGGTGACCTCAGTCTGTCTGTGTCTGCTGAGAGGCGATGGTCCGTACAAGCCAGGGCCACTCTGTCCACACACTCTGTCATCTGTAAACATTAAGGAGCTGGAACACCAAAGTCACACTTTGTTAGAAATCTATTGTGTGGACTTGTGTTGAGACAATTTATTAGCAGACACTTTTTTAAGCTTTAAGACAGCAGGCAAAAATGTAATTAAAAAATCCCCAGTCAGAACTTCATTACGAATTTTTATGTAATTATAAAGTGAATCACTCTTTCGAGATTGTTGTGACTCTTGTTGAACTTTCAGAACTTGTAATGAGAATTATTTTGACATTTTTTATTCAAAATGATTATACTGAATCTACAGATTAATTCATCATGAGAGCAAAGGTTAGTTGCAGTTCTTGTCACAATGTCCTCATTTTGAACTCGTCAGTGAGAAAAGGGGAACTTGAAAGCAGTGTAGCTTGGAATTATTTCCACTTAATGTGCTTAACGCATTAGAAACAGCATGCTGGTACAGATGAAAACATATGATCCTTGTACATCAATTATTAACCCACTCCGTCTCTCTTCTGTCACCTTTCTGCTGCTCTGCATTCAATTGTCTCATTATCATTGTCGACTGCAGCTTTGTAACTCCTGCTCTCCAAATACACCTGACTTAGCAGTTTCTGTGAAGTATCACTCTAAAATCAAATAGGAGGTGAAGGGTGCATTTCACATCAGAAGACCGTGAGCTACACACACACATATTTTTACATTTGTGCAGTTGGATCAGTCACATGATAGGCCAGAGTTGTTTTTTTTTCTACACGACGAGGCTGATTAGTTACATAAACTGGAATTTTTTTCAAACATCGACCTACCTTTCTTTCATGTCCTCTTCCATCAACAGCAAAGGCTGCATTATCAAGTAAAATTTGCAAGTTACTTGCGAGAATTCCTCCCAAATCGGCGAGGCTTTTCAATGATTTTCCAGTGTTGGTAAAGCATGACAGCTGGAGAGGTCATCTCATCATTGATGGCCCAGAGTGCTGTGGTCAAACCCAGAAACTGTGTGGTCACTCAGTTTGTGTGTGTGTGTGTGTTTTCATGCCGAGCGAGTTTGAATAGCCTGTCCGAGCCTTTCAGAAACTGCTGGTCTGGCTGTCATGTGCAGTGCAAGTGAGGAAGTATGAATTCGGTGTGACAGGAGTGTGTGTGTGCGTGTGCTTGTGAAATTGTGTGAGATAGAGGAAGCATCAATGTGTGACTGAATATACTGGGACTCTCTCATGGAATTCTACATTTTGCGTCCTAGCTTAATCCAGAGAGGACTGGAGCGCTGTCATCTCTGATGACCGCTGATCAGGAGGAAAGTCCAGTTTAGTTTAGTGGCAATAATTGAGTGCACAGCATTTTGTAGCTATGTTTTAGTTATGAAAGCTAACAAAATGTAGCCTTACGTCTCTAGACAGATATGGGGGGGTTAAGTGGCTTTGAGAGGCAGCCAAGCATCGATGGGAATGGAGTTGACAGTTTTTGTCTGATAGAAATGGAAGCAAAGTTTCTTGAGACTGTTCCTGAGCTTCTGTGGTGGGAAAAGCCTTTATAGTGGTGTCCAATGGCAGAGGGGAGGTCAAGGGAACAAAGCCTGTTTGGGAGGGGACATCTGCATCCGTCAGTGTGGGTAAGAGACACAAGATTGTCAATTTGGACTTTGGACAGATGATGTTATTGAGTAGATTAGTTGTGTAGGTGTGTGTTAAGACACCGTGTAAGTTTTAAGTTAACCTAGACTTTTTTCTGACATTTTAGACGTTTGTCAGCAGGAATCGAAAAGTAGACTGTCCCAACCAAGCTTCTCATCCAAACTGGGTTATTGTTTGGGATGTTGAGGCTATTTATCAATTTCTGAGGCTCAGTTAAATCTGTCAGATCCTGAAACATTTTTTTTCTTGTGATCCATATGGCAATCAAGTTTTGTTTGGAAAGAAAAACATATTAAGCTTCACAAAGGTAGAATTTATTGCTGAGGCTGAGACTGAGCTTAGCAATGTAATTGTTTTCTTAAACATTATGTGTTTTTTATTTACTTTTTTAAACATAGTATTGGAAATTCCTAAAGTTACAGTGCAAGTTACATCCTCTGGCCTTCAGTTAAATGTTTCTGTGCTTTTCCGATTGAAAATATTATTTTTTAGGTTCATAACAAAGTGCAACATATATGCTATAATGGTAGTTCTTCAGAGCTCTCTTTATATGACAGAGGCTTGTAGAAACAAGGTAACATACTTGTCTCTGAACTCACAGAAGCTGCTTTGAAGGTTCTGCAATGTTGATGCAGGTCCAAACTAGGTCAGACGTTTTGTTTCTAACAGCCTTTGGCAAAGCTTGACATCTTGACTTGCTGCAGCTACATGTTGTTGGACATGTTCAGGCCTGCTGAGGAGAAAAAGATACAAAAAGGACACAAGTGTAATGACCATTTTTTCAACCTTACTTTTGACAAGTATAGAATTATTTTTTTCTCTAGTCTGACATTTGTCTTCCTGTGCCGACTTGTGTCTGTTTATTGGGGAAATGAGCAGGACATTTTCTCATAGTCATCATAGTTCCTGTTTTGTTTAAGTGACAAACCTTTAAACCATCTTTCCCTCCCAGCTGCTGAAGTTGAGCCCATTAGTCATGATCAAGATCTGGTTTAGTCAAAACATTATATTTACCTTCTTACAATCATTTAAGGAGCAACCTTCAACTTTGACATAACCTTAGTGAAAAGGTAAAACTCTAAAATCTTGTAATAAATGAATCTTTTTAGCAGCAGTAATGGGTGATGTAACACAGGAGCTCTGTTTGCTGATGGGCGACTGTGCTTTATTAAGCTTTTATGTAATTTAGTACAAGCTAATTATACTTTATGGATGCCTGTTTGCTTTTTAGCTTGGTTAATATGAATTAAATTTTTAATAGGAAGTTGTAATTCAAAACAGCTGCTTTTATATCGACTATGAGTAAATGATATAAAAATTAATGCTGTTGACATTGCATAAATAAAAAGGGTGAAGGTTGAAACTGCCCACAACAGAAAGCAAGCGAATGCAGACATTTTTTGTTTCTGTTGTGTCTCACTTCTTTTTTTTTTTTTTTTAATGTTTCCAGTCCCAAACCATGAATATCGTGGGACAGCTGGCGGAGACAGTGTTTGTGACGGTGAAGGAGCTGTACCGTGGCCTTAACCCTGCCACTCTCACCGGAGGGATCGATGTCATTGTGGTGCGACAGCCTGATGGATCGTTTCAGTGTTCCCCGTTTCACGTCCGCTTTGGAAAGCTGGGTGTGCTGCGCTCCAAGGAGAAAATTGTCAGTGTTTTCTCATTTCCTTGTTTTTACTTTCATTCTATTACAGTTCTTTTGGTCATTCTTTGACACATTTGCATCATTGGGATTTCAGGTGGACATTGAGATAAATGGAGAATCAGTGGACCTGCACATGAAGCTGGGTGACAATGGAGAAGCTTTTTTTGTGGAGGAAAATGAAAACATGGAGGTACGATGGCCAACATTTGATGGATTTAATAACTTATCAACTCTTTGATAACAGTGCATCACTTTGGTGTAATGCCTTATCTTTAATTCAATATTGTTTATTTAACTTTATATCCTCCCTTAATCTCAGGTCCCAGCCCATCTGTGCACCTCCCCGATTCCTCTCGAGGGCCCTGAGGAGATCGATGAGACCACTGAGGGATCCTTCATCGCTGGTTCTGGCGCCCGCAGGAGGAAACGTCGTCGCAAACGCATGCGTTCGGACAATCACCTTAGAGAAGAGGCTAGCTCATCATCAGACGAGAGAGAAAGAGAGAAGGAGTTGGAGAGAGAAAGTGATCAGGCGAGCCAGGGGAGTCCAGCTAAAGAGCAGTCTGCCACTACACTGCAAAACAGGTCTGTGATAAAACAGACAGAATACTGCAAGTGTGTGTGTTTTTTAAGTTAAACTGAGTTTTTAAGATTCTCTTGGCAAATAGTATGAGCCTCGTCAAAATTTTCAAACATTACTTTTGGGTGAATTTTGTTTTACTAGATAGTTTGTTAACAAGAAAAGCAAACAGCATTCAGTTTTGTCACTGTGGTGTTGATTCTCAGCTTGATTGCCAACATGAACGATCTTTGCTCAGTAAGTCATGTTATTTAATGTTCACACCTTCAAAGTTAACACAGTAGTGACAAAATAAATCTCATCTTGTGTGTTAAAGCAAATCAGTGTACTACTCACTGTCTGAGGAGCCAAGTGAGGAGCTGGGGGCCACACCACCCAGAGACCAACATCCACACTCTGATGGAGAGCACTCGCCCTCTGAAAAGTAAGGAAGATCCATCTTTAAGATGAACCACTTCATTAATCAGTTTGTTTGTATACATTATTAGACATGCTTTACATCATACTGACTGATTCGGTGGCTTCTGTTCTCACATTAATCTTTGTATATTTAGCAGTGTTTTCTACAGTCGGCCATCATCTCCTAAGAGCGACTCTGAGCTTGTGGTTAAATCTCAAGGGTCCCCTGGGCCTCAGATACAATGGAATTGGGGAGGTTTTCCCACGGTATGGCAACACACAAGGACACTCCCAAACACACACAGATTTCAATGTTTTTATGGCTTTGAGAATGTCATGCTGACACACTGTCTCAAGCTGCCCTCTCTGCCCTCCCCCTCACAGCTGTGTCAATCAGAGAGGACACCAGTGGAGCTGCAGCGCATCTCCCCTTCTGGCAGTTCTCATTTCTGCACCATAGAGAGGCAGGACTCCTTTGATATGGGCTACGAGCCTGTGATCAGCTGCGGCAGATTGGGCAGTGTCACGGTGGTCAGGCCTCAACCCAGGACTCAATCCTTAGACTTAGGTAGCCACGCCAGGCAAACCACTCCGTTATCCAAGGAGGAAAACCCCCACTTTGCCCATTCGACCCCCAGTGACCTCTCCTGGTCGTCAGCGAAGACTAATGTGGACTCAACACAGGCACTTGAATCCACTTTAGAGAAAGAGGAGGACTCTTCATATTCAGCCAATCTTGGTAGCAAAGACATAACAACCAGTGTTGAGCATAGTAGCACTGTGACTGACATAACTAGTGTGGTGAGCAAAAATAGCATGGTGAATGTGACTAAACCAAAGAATGCACATACACAACTAATCAAAGAGAGCGAAGAACACACAGTCACGGCGACGAGTCCAAGGAGTACAGAGTTATCAGACCCTCTACAGCAGGGTGTCTCATCTGAGCAAAGTGAGCAGGGCTCCACCAGCAGTGCTGCTGTCAGCGAGGGGGACAGTGGGATAGATCCCTGTGCTGAGGGAGGGGAGGAGGACAGCGGGTCAGGAGGGGCTGAAGGATCAGCAGGAGGCTCGCTGACAAACAGAAATGCACCAAAAGCTGAAGGGAGGGATGCTGATAGCAACTGGACTGCTGCAGAAGGTTCAGCAAACTCCTCTGAGGCGTCCTCCAAAGTGGAGCAACAGGACAAGAGGAAAGGTGAAGGATTGGTCAAATTTTTGTGTGTCCTCACACTTTAAAGTCTAAATTTTAGACCTTGCATTAAAAGAATCCTGTCATCAGTTTGTTGTTCAGCCGTTGAGTTCATGTGTTTTTTTTGTTGCAGGTAAACGAAATCATCATCTTGGACCGACAGACATTTACTTGGATGACCTGACCTCGCTGAACCCTGAGGTGGCTGCACTCTACTTCCCCAAGAGGTAAAAGAGGCAGTGATAACATTGATTCCCACCGTGTCCACAGTGATAGCTTTCCATTAAAATAACTCAGGAAGCCAATAAATATATTGGGTTATGAGTGATTGTTGTCCTTTACTGGAAAAAAAATGAGTGTGTGTTGGACCTGCAGTGAGGCGGAGGGAGCGTCCCAGCAGGGGGCGGAGCAGGGCTCCTGCTCGGGGAGCCAGTCGCCTCAGTCGGTGGGCAGCGGGGCGATGGACAGCGGCACAGAGTACCTGTCCGACTCCACCTCCTACAACATGGATGTGAGCATGTCCCTCTGCGGACAAGAGGGCGACACCAGCCAAATCACTAAAGGTAAAAGAGAGAATCTGTGCTTTTGTTCTGTGTTTGTGCTCGTGCATGAAGTCATCCAATCACTTATCATGTTGTTTTTGCCATTTATCCAGAAAAGTTTATGGAGCACATTGTGACGTACCAGGACTTTGCCAGCAATCCAGGGATCATTGAGGATCCCAGCCTCGTGATATGCATCAACTCCAAGTATGATTTAGCATTAATTATTTACTTGTCTGCATCACAAGATGTTGTCTGTTAGACTGCTAATCTTATAATTGAAGAAGATGTTCTTCAATGGTCATATCATGATTGATCAATAGCTGGCTTTTTTCTTTCACAGTTACTATAACTGGGCAGTTGCTGCTCCAATGGTCCTGTCAATGACAACTTTCCAGAAAAACCTACCCAAGGTAATGTTATGTTTCTGCACCAGACATCAGGAACTTTGATTTATTAGGCATCTTTAATTGATTGAAGATGGTCAAATCATCCTTAATGTCCACTTAAAAACACCAAACAAGCTTTTAGCTGACTTCATGTGATGATTCACAAGTAAACAACAGAAGACAGATAAACGCTTTGTTAGCCAGTTAATATGAGGAAAGGATTAATATAATCTTTGTGTGTGTGTGTGTGTGTGTGTGTGTGTGTGTGTCATAAAGAGTACAATAGAGCGGCTGGTGAAGGACAAGATGCCCAAGAAGTCTGGGCGCTGGTGGTTCTCCTGGAGGAGGAGAGACATTGACAGTAACCAGGTATGTTGCTGAATTCCTGTTAACAGTTATTCATTATGACAGTGTGTCAGTAAGAAAAGACACATCACATGTTTGTAGCTGAAATCATAACACACGATAATCCATCTGTTGTTTCTAACAGGGCTTTGGTGGGTGTGGCTTTGTTAGCTTGGGTAGGTTTGCACGCTCTGCCCATGTTAGACACAAGTTAAATACAGCTTTAAGGGCGGAGGTTGGAACGGTTTGAGGATTAGATCTGGAGCAACTGGTTGCTGACTAATTAGTTTATAAAAACCACAACTGCTTCCTGACATAGTTGTTGAATAAATGTGCCTGATGATTTATTGCTTTTGTTTTCAAGCAAAAGAACTCAAAGGATGAGCAAGAGGAGCCACTGACAAGTGTTTCCAACACAGTAACGTAAGTCATCCAGATCAAAACAACATCTAACACAAGATAATAAACTTTATAAAATCTTAGTTTGTGTTTCAGTTAGATTTTGGTCCTGCTGATCCACAGATGATCGACTGCTTTCCAATGTCCAGTTCAGACCAAAGGGACATGAAAAATGTTGAAACTTGCAGCCTCTCTGCTGTTGTGCAACCTTCTGCACACCTGCTATTTTATACACATTAGTTTGAAATCATGAGATTAGGGTATTGTCTCCATAGCAACAACTGTACTTGTCTTACAACTGCTGGCCTTTAAAGTTTTTTGTCTAAAGCTGGATATAATTTGTGATGTCTTTAAAATATTTAAGAGCACAGTGTGTAGTGTGTTACTTGCTGCTGTTGCATTTCCAACTCAGTAAAATGGCAAAAATGTAAAATGCCATTTGCAGGGAGTGTGTGGTTGAGTGGGAGAGGAGGAGCTGTACAGCGTCCATGTATCTGAGCAGAGGGAAAGTAGTGCAGTTGTTAGTTAAGCAGTACATTTAAGTTTTGGGTTTGTGTGTCAGGTGACAGACCAGTTCACACTGCTGGAACATTTCCATGCAACAATCTAAACTGGTTTTGTCTTGTTGTGAACCTTTGGTTTGAACTGGTTTGAAGGTGTACCTCAGGACATTCAGACTGCGGCTTCATATTGCTGGAAGAACTAGAAGAATTCTAGTGGATTCTTTCAATATGTAAAAGTTTTGGCAAGAAACACTGGCTTGTCTTCATTGCTCCCTAGCAGATGTAAAAAAGAATTAAAAGTAGGCATTGAATATGACTGCAGGCAGAAGCTAAGAGAACTGTACATCTGGAGATTGTAGCAATTATGACATAGGCCTTATCTTCTTCAATTAGTTTCATTCTAAGGACAAATATCAAATTTTATGTGGACTGCTTTCACGTGTACTGAATTTCCTCCATGGACAAACACAACAGCAGACCAAACAGTCAGAGGAAAACACAGTTGTTGTGCTCTCTGTGACCCTCTCATAGCTCATGCTGTCATCCACAGATTACCACAACACTAGAAGCAAGAAATTTAGGGGAAATTATTATTATTACATTGTATTTTTTTTTTAAAAAAAGGGGCATATATTTTGTCTATCAATTCAGACTCTCTTCATGTAGTTCACCCTCTGAGCCACCAGAGTGTGCCTTTGTCCATACAGCACATCATTCGATTATCATGACTCCGCACTAAGTGTAACTGTCAGTGTTTAACAAAACTGAAGCTTAAGATATTTTATAGCCAACCAATGACAAAGATCATTGAATGTTTATTATTTTTGTGCATAAAACAGAAAATCTTTTTGAACTTTTGCCAGTGTTTCCCTTTAAATTATGTTTCTCATGCTGTATCTGTTTGTTAATAACAACTGATAACTCATGGAGTGTTAATTGATGATGTGTTGTTTCTCCAGAGCCACACTGGATGACATCGAAAGTGATGAGGCAGCAGGTCTGGGCAGAGAGGCCGTCATTGCTCCCAGTCTGTCGACAGAAACTCTTAACGCCACTCAGTGTATCAGCCAGCTGTACCGCAAATCACTGCGGCTGACCTCCGAACAGATAGTAAGAGATTCATACACACACAGCCATACACCCACAAGATATGACTCTGTTATGTAATGTACAGAGAGGATGGCCACAGTCCCTCTGGTTCCTGTTTATTAGTTATCTGACTCTGTCCTCTCTCATAACCAGGAGCACCTAAACCTGCGTGAAGGAGCCAACAAGGTGGTGTTCAGTGTGACCACACAATACCAAGGCACCTGTCGCTGCGAGGCTGCCATCTACCTGTGGAACTGGAACGATCGCGTCATCATCTCAGACATAGACGGCACCATCACTAAGTAAAAAACAGCTGCGTTGCCTTGCATGCTACAGTCTATGAGCATGTGAGCTCACATTATTGTCACAGTGTTATAAGTCGTCTGTCCTCTTGTCTCCTGCAGGTCTGATGCTCTGGGTCATATTCTGCCTCAGTTTGGAAAAGACTGGACACACCAAGGCATCGCCAAACTCTACCACAAAATACACCAGTATGTGAAATTGCTTTTTGGAAAATTTTTTCAAAACAACAAATCATTACTTGAACTTTTTTTTTTTAATATTTATTTTACCATTTTTTAAACTGAACTTCCACACACACAGCTCACATCCTAACAAGGAAAAACTGATAAAATTTGTCTGCAGCTGATGACTTTATTCTAAAATCACTGTCAAATCTGCTTCGCCAGATGTTTGTCCCCATTTACACCTGTTTAAAATTGTGCTTTCCAGACAAAATACAGCTGCTCAGTTAATTGTAAAAAAAAATAAAAAAAAAAATGAAGCATTAATGTTTTGTTTTTATATTAAAAAAATCCAGAGAATCCAGATATCATGTGCAGGACTCACAAAGTAACTAATTTATGGTCCTATAATACTTACATTGCCCACTGTAAAGGGTACAGGGTATTACGATACAGTGTTTCTGTGATACTTGAAGTATATCAGTCAACTACAACACAGCACAATTTCCTGTGTAACTAGAGAAGAGAAAATAATCCTGAAAAGGCAGAATGTAGGAATTATGGATTTAATTACTGCATCGTGGTCTCGGTTTTACAGAGTTGTAAAACTGAGATTAAATATTCACAGAAAGTGCACAGAGTCCTAGCTTAGCGCCTATTTAAATTAAAATACTTCTATTTGGCACCAAGGGTGTGGATGACATTGCAAGAGGAAGCAATATGATGTATGTTTCTGTATTGATATTTTGTGAAAAAAGTCCTGCATTTTTATTTTTCTGTTTTATTGAACTAACATTCTAATATTGTTGCTGTTTTCTCTGAAGAAATGGCTATAAGTTCCTGTATTGTTCAGCACGGGCCATCGGCATGGCTGCCATCACTAAAGACTACCTTCAGTGGGTCAACGACAAAGGCACTGTCCTCCCTAAAGGCCCCGTCCTGTTGGCCCCCAGCAGCCTCTTTTCAGCACTACACAGGTAACAAATACTGCCGCTGAACTACTTTACAGATAGTGTACTATGAAGAGAGAAACCCTTTTTTGATTTCAAATCTGTCCTGGTCTGTGCAGAGAGGTTATTGAGAAGAAGCCAGAGGTTTTTAAAATTGCCTGCCTCAGTGACATCAGGGACCTGTTCAACCCACAGAGACGACCCTTCTACGCAGCCTTTGGAAACAGGACTAATGTAAGCAATCCTGCAGACTGGCTCTTTGTGTTGTGGTATCCCTCCATTACATGTCCATTTTCAGGTGCTTGGTAAAATTTTTGGCAGGGATTTTAGCCTCTGGGTTTGTACCTAACTACAAGACAGATTGTCTGTAAGATAAAAAAGAACACGGTGACACTCGTTTGTTTAGTTTAATTTGCAAATCCTGTTGTAAACTCCAGCAGCTAGAAATGAAGTCCAGGGTTTGCTTGTTGATAGAAATTAAACATTGGCTTAATGATTGATAGTGCTGCAACAGTCGCTCTTTGTAGTGTACATATGTAGATACTGCAGAGGTCAAAATGCCACCGAAGCTCGTCCACGTGATTTTAATGTTTTGTCGCTCTTGTTTTTGCAGGATGCATATGCCTATAAGCAGGTTGGGGTGCCTGACACCAAGTTATTTACTGTCAACCCAAAAGGAGAGCTCATCCAGGAGAAGACAAAAGGCAACAAGTCCTCGTATGTGTGCCATGAAACACTGATATAAAAGCCTCTTTCACCTTTTTTATGCTTTTAAACTGTAAACTTTGATCATTCTGATCAAAAACACACAGTTGCAGACATCATGCAGCTTTCTCAGACACTTGTTTTGTTACTTCTGCTTTCTCATTTATACTACTAAACCATGAGTGAGTTTTATGTGCATTTTTGTGTGTTTTGCAGGTACAGCCACCTCAGTGAACTAGTGGAACATTTCTTCCCCATGCTCTCTATTGAGGGCAGCACGCCCTCTTCTTTCGACTGTCCTGAGTACAGCAGTGCCTCTTATTGGAAGGAGCCTCTGCCAGAACTGGACCTGGATGCACTACTGTAAACACACAAGCCCACATATACCAAAATCCTCTCATGCACGTACAAAAATGAAGGCGAGCACATTTACACTTGTCTCTCCATACGATTTCAAAAGATTTTTGTCCCAGCATGCCTGAAAATTGCCTTTGATAGACCTGCCAACTGTATTTCCTAAAAGAGTAAACTGCCCTGTTTCACAAACACAGCCAAATAAAATCACAAGATGCATGGATGCTCCATTTCAAAAGCAGGTTTACGAAACAATATGCAATACTTAATCTCAGTGCTACACTGACAATGCCTGTCTTGACAATATTTAGCTTTTTTTATGTGAAAAGACTTCAGTGAACATGAGGAAACTGGACAAATATGCCTTCAAATATTTTTGAGTTTTTTGTTATTATTGTGTGCACCAGTATAGTAGTCATTCCAAAAAATTAATTTAAATAGTTAATCATTATAATAACGCTGAATACTTTTACATATTTCAGCTTCAAAAACCAAAAACACGTGTGTATAAATGTAGCTGCACATGTGAAAACTGTCCAGCATATATCGTCTGTTTTCTGTAAGTGATCTTAGTTCACCACTTAAACCTCCAACGGACCAGTGCAGACACACAGCTGCATAACAGACCTGTTCTCCTTTATTCAGCTGAGATTAAGTTGTCAAAGAGTGTGTGTCTGTTGTTGTTAACAACATGAGAAGTTTTGGACCTGAGCATTGTGGGAAGGGTTTTGTATTGCTGTGTACCCAGAAACCAAATGTCATGTGAGAATGCACTCATGCTTTGGATTAATTTCAATTTTTTGTAAAACTAGTAAGTTTGAGATGACTGGAGTTTGACCACATCGTTCTGTTTTTAGATCCTTTATGTCAAGCACAAAAATTTTATATTTACATTTGCCACACCAGAGTCATAAGTAAATTAATAAAATTTTAGGTATGATAACTACTTAGTCAAGCCTGAAGATGAATGTACATTTTATTTCCGATAACAAGTTGATCCGAGCATATTATCATTGTGAAACTGCCATGCACATTTTACTTCCTTTCAGGTACGACACTACCGAGTTTAGAAACGTTTACAGTACACTACACAGATGAATTGGTTGGTCAGACTGATGGTGACTTATATTCCAGAGACATGTAAACTGATCTTTTTGAGGGGGGGTTAAGCTAGCTGTGCCTTAGTATTATACAGACATGTTATTTTTGCATATCTTTCATGATCCAACTGTGTGAAGATGATTGGAGCAGAGGATTTTACTCTTGCTTTTTAAACTAATTGTACAGAAATATAAATAAATCAGAAATACAATATTATTTTTTGTCCTACGTTTTTTTGTGTCATTACTTAGGTTGAATGTACATTTTTTATATTCTGTATTTAACAATTATGTATGTGCTCACAGGAAAAAATCGTTAAGAAAGGGTATTGAATAACACCAGTTTGAAGACATGCCTTTTGCCTTGTTTTACAGTGGGGCTGAGTGGGTAAAGGTTGCACAATATGGAGTCAAAAGAAATTACCTCATTGGTCTGCGCTGTGGCAATTAAAGGTGTTTGCGTTTATGAAATGCGTAGAGGGATCAGACCGCTGATCTCTGCGTCAGAGCGTTTTATTGACTGATGACTGAACAAACTCCACACACGACACCGCTGTTGCAATAAGTAGGTAAAGTTTTTTTCCTGTTAATGTTGTATTTCTTTGGTTGAAAGCTCAGCCTGTAGGTTACTTGGCTGTGAGAAAGTTTCCACGTCTTCGCTTGCTGCTGCTGCCATGCGTGGAGCGCATGAAGTGATGCGCAGACGCTAAAGAATTATAACAATATAGGCCTTATTATTTTTTAAGGAAGTGAAGCCAGTTGATAGACGGAACACCCAATGTCTGAAGCAGAACTAGCGTAACCGTGTTAATGTGATTGATTAAATGAAACTAATGTTTTTGGAGATTTGGTCACGTAGAGCTCCTGCTTTCAGGAAATCGAAACTTAACAGATAAACAACCGATTGGAATAAGCAAACATTAGTGTTGATGACCTACATTGTTAAACCCTGTTCTTGACCATTCATGGCCATCAGATCCATTGTCCAGCAACCAAAGTGTATTTATATAAGATATCAACTCCTGAAACTCCGGTCGATGATTTTTAGTCATGTTATTTAGGTTACTGTACTTCCTTGTGCCGTGCTGTGTCATGCACGGTGGTAAAGGCACTTCCTCGTTTTTTTTTTCCTACACCTGCAAGAAAGATGCACAACATAGTCAGATTATTCAGGGCCCTTTCTGCCACCGAGGACACTTATGTTCTTAAGGATTTTTAAAAAAATTTTTTTTTTTGTAGTTTATTGATTTATTTATTTTCTTTTTGGGGCTTTTACATTTGATTACTTTTAGGTTAGATAGGGATTTTTTCAGTTTATACATACATATTTTTTAAAAATTAGAAATTGCAGTGCAGTGAATCTAAAAAAATACTCTAACTAGCGTCTGATTATATTTTTGCTTTTTTTTTTTAAAATCGGGCTGGTAGTACATACTTTTTTGCTCTGTTTGAAGTAAGTATTTCCTTCTGCTATCCTGAGGACTTGTCATGGTGTTTTGGTGTGTAAAATTAACCACAATAACCACAGAAGCATAAATTAAAAAAAATCCAATAATTTATTTTAAAAAACCATCCAGAAAAAACTAAATCTTAACTGTTATTAAAATTAACAAGTTGTACATCTTCAAAATATTGACCAAGGAATGTGCAGAATAGACTTTATGTTAATGCAATGTGTCGGGGCTGATGAGGGGCTTAAGGGTCAGTGTCAGTGTTGCTGAGAGCGTTGTTGATGAGTCCAGCTGTAGCCAAAAAATGTATGTATCTACGGTATGTATGATAGATGATTCACATTTCTGAAGTCTTACCCAGAGTTGTCTGTCTGTTTTCCAGCATCTACCATCATGTCTGTGAGTAAGACTGAGGAAGAGTTTTCTGGAAGCTTTCACCCAGATGCCTTGGCCTTGGAGCTGATTTGCCCCATCTGCCTGGAGCTCTTCTCTGAGCCCGTTTCTCTTCCCTGTGGTCACATGTACTGCTTCCCCTGCCTTCAGACCATGGGAGAAGGTCTTGACCAACACCGCTGTCCTGAGTGCCAGGCAGAGTACAGTGGAACCAAAGACCTTGTGAAAAGCTTTAAAATGTGCAGTATCATAGAGACCTATAAAGCCACTGCAAGGGAAGGGACAGCTGATAGGTCAGTTACAGAGCAATCAAAGGCAAAACACCACGCGGACTCAGCACCAGCTGGAGGGATCCAGGAGGAGAGCTTGGTATGTAAGGGAAAGGATGACTTTCAAACTGGGTCTGTTTCAGACCAAACCTCCTCCTTGGAACAAGAAAAAGGCAGGGGTATGATGGACATGGCTGAACCAAAACTCCTACTGGCATCTCAAGTCACAGAGTTGAGCCTCAAATTAGAGATGGCAGAGAGTGTGCTGAAAAAAGAGAAGGAACTGGAGTTAGAGGTGGCCGCCGCTAACAGTCAGCTGAGAAAGAAGGCATCCGAACTGTTAGGGCAGATAAAAGATTTGTCGCAGAGCTACAGCACACAGGTGATGCAGCTGATTGAAGGAGAGCTGGGTCCTGGTGAGGCCAGCATGGGCAGTCGAGTCAGTCAAGCCTCTGAGCTGACTGAGCAGCTGAGACAGGCCATGCTAAGAGCAGAGTCCCTTCTGACTGAAGACAATGAGAGTGAGTATAATGACGAGCTTCAGACTCTACAACCCCTCATTGTGGAGTTAATGTCAAAACCTGTAGGACAGGAGGAAGAAGACCATGATGAATCAAAAGTCAATCCTGCACGAATTTGTCCCAAGCTGGAAAACATGAATGCTGAGCTGAGGAAGCAATTTAGTGAGATTCAGCGCTCCCTTCGAAACACCCTCAATCCTTCAGAGGTGACCTTTGACCCGGAGACAGCCCATCCCAATCTCATCCTCTCAGAGAATTTAAAGACAGTGACCTTCAGTGCCACCAAACAGCCCTACCCACCCTCCCCTCAGAGGTTCACCAACTTCTTCCAGGTCCTCAGCACCCAGAGCTTCTCTGAAGGCGATCATTGCTGGGAGGTGGAACTCGAGGGCTCTCCGTGGATAATTGGCATTTGCTACAGTGGGAAGCTAGCACGAAGCGGGTTGCCCTCTGCCCTGGAAAGCAGCCGGACCTCCTGGTGTCTGATGTGGTTCAACAACCTGCTCACAGCCTTTGAGCAGAGCCACAGTGTTCCGCTGAAGAGGACCACAGTGTCATGCAGGCTGGAGATCAGACTGAGTTTCAAAACTAACAGACTGAGTTTTTACAATCTCAGCCCTACTAGCGGGAAGACTCATATATATACATTCAAGGCTAACCTGACTGAACCAGTGCACCTGGCCTACAGGATGATGTCAGGGCATCCCAAAGCACGTGTCACTATTTATTCCTGATCATCACTACATTGCTATTACCTATATATTCTTAGCAACTGTGCTGCAAGGTAGAAAAAGCTAATTAAAACTATTTTGATTTTTTTTAATGAGATTTGAGATTTGTATGATAAAATGGTTGTTTGAGGTTGTTTTATGATAGAAGACTGACTATGATTTCCTAAATTCTCAGGTAACTTGTTCCAAAGATTCCAGGAATTTGCACTGCACTTCCTCATCACTTTTGTGATGCTCTGCTTTTATAAATGCATGTCTTAAACAAACTCCAATGCAGTGCTCAAAATGATGTGTCAGTTAATGCCATTATTTTGTCATTATCATTTTTATTTGTATTTTTCTTTTTACTTTATTTGCACATTGTGATACATAGTACAAAGTGTAAATGTTGTAGCCAAGAAAATGAAAATTATTGTTTATTTTGTTATTGTGTCTGACAAATAAAATTCCTACAAAATTAGCATCCCAAGCTTCATCATTATATTACCGTGACACTTGTATTTTTACGCTCTAAGAGCCTTCTTCAGAGTCTCAAAAAAAGGAACACAAACATACGTAACAATGTCATCTCGCGAGATTTGCTTTGCTTGTTTGGTGAGTGTCAGCTGACCACACTGGGAAAATTTGCTATCGAAACTGTAGTTCAGCCATGTCCCGTATCAGTGATCAATTTATTGATCGATCACGGCATATGAAGCATGTGCTGAAATCATATTATTTTTAGAACATTTTAATATACAATTGAATCGACATACCTTTGAATCCGAGTCTACTGAATCGGTAAGAGAATGTTTTTGTCAGTTGTGGCTCTCGTTACGTTGGGTCGGCATTAGTATCACGTTTGTTTTGATGCTAACATTTGCCAGTCGGCTTATAAACAATGGTACATAATGTCAATCAGCAAGCCATGTATACCTTCAGCATTTACAGGATTACTGCATTCGTATCTATCAGGAGCTCAGAGAGTGACGTTATAAACTAATTTACGATAGACCATCTTTGACCGCAGCTAGCAAACTAATTAGCAACGTTAGCTAACGCCTGAAATCCCCCTGAAGTGCAAACTGAAAGTCTTATGATAAACCGTACGAAGCAGTCCTACGTCAGGTCGCTTTATCATCGTATGACAGACTACTGATCAGCTCCCATTATCACCAGACCCAACTTCAGTAAGTGCGGTGGTCTTGAATTGAGATTAACCTTTTTACTTTATTTTGTTTAACCAAGTGAGGTAACGTAACTGTAACTTGACATCTTTTCAGCTGCCGAGTTGGTGTATCTGAATGCTAAAGGCTTTGAATCTTAAAGGCTTTATACAGTTTAAAACTTCAAATTGAAAACACCAACATATGGCTGAAGAAGCAGCCAGTATGATTACGTAATGTTGAACATAGGTGGAGACGGCTGTGACAGGTGCCAGTCAGGAACAGCAATCCAGCAGTTGTACACCTGTAGTCTTAGAGCTCTGAGGCGGAAGAAGTTTTACTGTCTTAAGTGTTTTATTATCCTCATATGCAGTGCTGGGATGAAGTAGTCAGATTGTTTACTTCAGTAGTCACATAAATAACACGCTGAAAATACTTCAGTTGAGTAAAGGTCTGTCTTCTAAACCTTGCTTGTAAAAACCTTGTAAACTTCTTAAAAGTGCACAATACACAATATCAGCAAAATGTTAAATACTTGCTATCGAGATATGGGGAAGTAGAGTTGGAAAACAACAAAAAAAAAAATGTAAAATTTCAAGTCAAGTAAAATTACATTGGATTATGTAAATACAGTACTGAAGTAAATGTACATAGTTAGAGGCACTACTGCATTCATGACATGAATTGAACCTGAATCTCCTTCAAAAGAAGAAACTGAAATGAGAAGTAAAATTCATGCCTCAGCTGATAGAAGTAGTCATTTTTAATTAATATCTTACACAACTTTTTTCCCTCAAGGTCCGACACAATGCTAGCCACAGTAACTGCTGTGGTTAGGTTTGCTCAGTATAATGGCAGTACTTCCCCCTCAACATTGGAGAACACATCAACATTCCCAACTTTTCAACCTGACACTGAAGCCAACATCACCAAGCCTCACAGCTGTCTGCAAGTTCTGTACGAGGACATTGGAGACTCCAGGTATTTGGTAGCATATTGAAAAAAATATTAATGACAACAACATAAGAGTAAATAAAACATGTAATGCCTTTGATACATGTGTGACAGCCAGAAACACACAATGTAAACAATGCAAATAAATAACCACAAAACTAAAAACTAACAGGCTACACATAAAATATTTTGTTTTTGAACAGTTCTGCATTTTTCCCTTCATATTTTTCTCTCTGTCTTAGGGTGCGGTTCTGGGACATTTTACTGCTAGTTCCTAATGTGGCCTTCTTCATATTTCTGATGTGGAAGCTGCCCTCAGCCAGGGCCAAGATTCGACTTACCTCTAGCCCCATCTTCATCACCTTTTACTTGCTGGTAGGACACAAACTACAGAAACACCAGTATACTGTATTCAGAGTACTCATCTTCTCTACATTGAGCTACACAGTCACCTCTAGTAATGAAGTTACTTCCACCCGTAACCTTAGATTTAAGTTCAGTCACCAAACTTTACAGAACCTTAACACTCATCAGATTTTGTTGCCTTTCGCTTTCACATTTGTCTGAGAACAAACACAAAGGAACTTACTGAAAAACTCACAAGTGTTTTTTTCGTAACTTTTCTGCTTTATGAAGAAACTCTGCACATTGTCATTAGAGTGATCCTGTTCACTGTTTTTATCAGTTATACTTCTCAGTCTACTCTGAGGTGTTTTTATTGTGCTCAGGAGACTATTTTACATGGTCTAACATGTTTTGAACTGTATTTCTTAGGTGTTTGTCGTAGCAGCAGTTGGAATCGCCCGGGCCATCGTGTCGATGACTGTCAGTGCGTCCAGTGCTGCCACCATTATAGACAAAGTAAGGAAGCACAGGAAGCATACCGTAAATAATGTGTCTCAAGACATGCAGTTTTCAAGTGGCAAATCGGGGAACTGCAGTTTCTGGCATTTAATGTTTTGCTTTTGTTTCATGCTAAGGAGGCTGGCCCGAGGTAAAAATAAGGATATTCAAATACCACCTATATATTGATTCTGAAGTTACACAGTATATGAGTGCATTTGCATTTTTAATGCTTGGAGAGACTTAGAAACAAAATACTTGTTAAACATGTTTTGAGTTTATACTCTGACGCTCATGTTTATTGTAAACCACAGTAGATTGTGTGATTACAGATTGTGACCTTTTGAAGGAGAAATGGTTTCTTTGTGTTGTAACAAACAGATTGAGGTGAATTTGGCCTTTTTAAAAAGGCAGGGCCTTTTGGAAAAAAAACAGTTTGGGTTTCCTGAAGTTTAAAAATGTGAAGAAGTTGTTAATTTTTTTTTTTTTTATGTCTGTGTTGCACATGACAGATTACAGCTTTGCATTATAAACAACTGACCCCTACTGAAGTAGCAGTCAACAAATCCTGTCACAGATTTCTCTTTTATTAACTGTCCAGAGAGGCTGAGATAAGCCTCAGCATGACTTTGTTGGGCTTTTATGTCTAAAAGGAAAGGCACGGCTGAAATTCCTCACATAGCAGTCAGATCCCTCTGGAGTTCACATGGATGGATCCGCTGTTCCCAGAGCTCATTGTCATGGCTGCACTGTGAAAAAAAAACAAAACAACAAATCATTACATAATGCTTTGGATCCATGTGACTTGACCTGGGAATTTTTTTGCATATGTTCTGAGTCTGTACATGTTACAACACAGCTGGCCCTCCCAGTCACTGTCACAGTAGATACTCATGGTGTTTATTGTCTTTTTAGGTGCTGTGGGAAATCACCCGCTTCTTCTTGCTGGCTATTGAGCTCAGTGTAATCATCTTGGGACTGGCTTTCGGTTAGTTTGTTTGATTGGTTTCAGTTCTCAAGTTCTGTGAATGTGTGGTGTATTTTGGGTCTGTTCACATGACACACCAGTTTCAGATGTCCTTTTACAGTTATATTTTTCAGCCTTGAGTTTAATTAGGAGTATAATTGGATTTCTGTAAGGCTTTTGTTTCATTAAGCCCCTTTCTTTAATCATTTATTAGGTCATCTGGAGAGCAAGTCGAGTATAAAACGTGTACTGGCCATTACGGCTGTGTTGGCTCTGGGCTACTCCATCACACAGGTAATGACAGATAATGAGGGATTAGGTATTGTTAAGAACTTCACTGAACATCACACAGAAGGACACTTTCAGTAAACTGCTAATCTGTGTGTAGTTAAAATAAAAGAAACTTTGTTTTCAGGGCACACTAGAGATCCTATATCCAGACAGTCATTTGTCTGCTGAGGACTTCAACATCTACGGTCATGGAGGACGGCATTTCTGGTTGGCCAGTTCCTGCTTTTTCTTCCTGGTCAGTAATCTGTGAGAAATAAAATACAAGTGAGACTTGATTTATGACCACTGATGTCTAATGTTTTTTCTTCCCCTCTATACAGGTGTACTCTTTGATTGTGATCTTGCCTAAAACTCCAGTGAGGGAGAGGATATCTCTTCCATGTGAGTTATTCCATTCTTCATTCTAGCATGCATCAAAAATAAGACTTGAGATGTTAAAAGAGAAGCATAACATATCATGCAATTATCATGAATGGAATATATCCATAAGGATGTGTGTAACTCTTAGTAATATTTTGCTTTCTTTTTCCAGCTAAGAGGAGTTTCTATGTGTACGCTGCCATCCTGGCTTTACTGAACCTTGTCCAGGGCCTGGGCAGTGCTCTGCTATGTGCTGATATCATAGAGGGACTCTGGTCAGTATAATTTTTGTGTGTGATATCCCAAAAAAATGGACCTGTGTTGGTACTCAATATTTGGGGAAAAAAAAGATCTGATTGTAGAGCAACTTTGGTAATAAAGCATTGGTTTTATGCAGCATAGGATTTTTAAATAATAACCTGGATATGGAACTGGGTGGCTTGTACTTGAATTTGTTGGCTGGGTTCCAACTAGGAGGACTCTTGTTGATTCACTTTTTCTAACGTAAAATATGTTTTTTTATTTTTTGTTTTGTCAGAAACCTGTTGATTTTGCTTTCTGTCATTACTGATAATGATGATGCACTCTAAATTTGAACTGTATATTTGAACCTGGCTCTACTTTGTTTCTTCTGCACAAAAAACAGCTGTGTTGATGCCACCACCTTCCTGTACTTCTCCACCTTTGCGCCGCTCATTTATGTCACATTCCTCAAGGGCTTCTTTGGGTTCGTACAAGGAATTAAATAAACTATACCAAGTATTTTAGAGTTGCACTTATGACAGTTGAACCCTGTTTCACTTCTTTCTTCTTTACCACAGTTCAGAGCCCAAGATCCTGTTCTCCTACAAGTCACAGGTGGATGAGCAGGACGAGAGTGACGTCCATCTTCCCCCAACAGTAGCTACAACCATTGGCCGCAAGGAGCTGACCGACCAGGGCCTGTACTACTCCTCCACCCAGATCGATGGCTCTGGTCCTGGCAGCTCTCGTATGGTTGGAGCATACCTGGATGATGTCGCCTCCGGACCCTATGGGTCCAGCAGCATTAACAGCATTGAAGCAGATCGCTGGAGACCTATAAATGCATGAATCAATGAAGAGGACAACAGGAGAAGAAAGATGGTTTCACAGCTGCACTCAAGCTGTTTGGAAGGGTGCATTCAGAAGAGTTACCCAAAAAACCATGCAGAACAAAGTTAGAGACCAAGAAAGAGTCATCTTGATCTTGCTTAGACGCCAGAATAAGTTAAGGAGTGGACACAGAGAGACCTTTGCTAGCTAATTATATGGAGGACTGTGAATTTAGCAACTGCTTTTATAACACTGTTGCCAGAGTGCACTGCTGCTGTAGCTCCACACCAGGAGTACTGTTCCTCATCGTGGCCCCGACAGACTCTGAATTGATTCTGCTCCACAGGCTGTGGGAGCTCACAGACTTCACACAGCACATTTTCTATCATTCCAGCATCAGACATCAACTGCTCAGTCCTCAATGATGATGTTGTAACCCCAAGTCTTAAAAGTCTAACATTCTTTCTGATGAAACTTAACATGTGTACATTCCCACTAAAAGCTTTGAGTAACAGCATCTCAACTGACTGTTATCTGCTGCCTTGTATTAGATCTTTGACTGTATTAGGTTTTTTTTTTTGTTTTTTGTTTTTTTTTACTGATTCACTGTGCCTCTCTACACAGGGCAAGAGCTAGTGCTAATTCATTTTGATGGGTGTACTTTGTCTTCTGAAATAGGTGCTGTCCCTCCTGTGAACAAGTGAAAGGTGTTGTCTTGATGTGTGTCATTGCAATATGATAAGGAAACCAGTAACTCCTAAATACAGACATTGCATGATTACATGTGTGATCGGAACAAATGCACAGTATTAGACATGCCCTCATTTCCCATTAATATATCTATTCGATGTTTAAGATGACAAACCACCTGCAAGGCTCTCTGCTAGGAATGCTCTGGACAGGAGAGCAAATCTCAAATTTTGTCCCAGTCATAAGCTCACTACCTGTCATTTCTGTCCCCTCCCATGTTGTGATTCAGCTTTAAATTCTGTTACCAGATTATTCATTCCTGCTACTGCAGCAAGACTGCAGCAACAAATGCTCAAAAAACTCCATCAAAACTTCTTTGCTTCTTCCAAAAGATAAATGCCCTCATTGCATATTGCATACATAGTTTAGCTTTGCTTGCTGCTGTCTTCTTTTCCCCTGTGTTCACAATTTCCATGAATGTTACAACAAGTGGTGTAATCAGACCATTTACAATGTTATTCAGTTTTAAGGTATCAAATGATGGTATTGATACATAATAGGGATATTAACTCAAGATCATCTGAGTAAGAGAAGCTCAGGCAGTTGTGTGAGAGATGGGTAACTTAAAGACAGTGTCAAGAAGAAAACAGCAATTTTCAATTTTGGGCTTGAATTGTATGATTTTTGGTTCAACTCATGAAATCAGTTCTTGTTATACCTCCTGGTGTTACTACAATATCATACTGTAAGCGTTTTAAGCAGCCTCACAACATTTGCTTAACAAGTAAATATGATGCGAGTTTCAACACAAATGCTTACTGCTTGGTATGGATGGATTACTGTATTTAAGCTAGCAGTATTCTTAGATAGTGGTGACCTATGCAGAAAATACAGTTACATCTATTTTGTCATGATTTTAAATCAATAACACAGTAAAAAAAAAAAAAAAAAAAAGTTGGGTATTTCCAAGAAATTACAGTATTTGCCTGCCTCTTGAAATATTTTGTATTCAAGTTTGAGTGCTGGTGAAAGCTGCTGTATTACTTGGGGTTAGAATACTGATGGGACATCAGTTTGCTATTTGGTGACAGGAGTTCACGAGGTACATTGTTAAGGAAGTGACATCCACTCTCTTGACGCACAAAATGTTTGATGTTGACATTATTTTGCAAATTATATGTAAATTGCATTGATTTTATAATATTCAGCCCATATTAATGCAATGTATTGAACATTCCATGACCTACGGAATAAACCATGAGCTCTGGCATATCTTTGTCGTGTGTGACAAGACGCCACACCGTGGCTGGTTTAGGTAGTACATTATATTCACAGTTGAGACTCCACTCTGTGGTTTCTTGTAGTAAGTACACTCTGGGAAAAAGCTTTTTTCTGCACATTTCCAAGTGCTGATGACACGACCGTTTGTCCTTTATTTCTCTTCCGTTATGCCGTGTTTGTCTCGCAAAGCCTCCCATATCAAGCTTCATGTTAGCTAGCCTAAAGCTGGACTACAATTCCCATACACCCTTGATCGATTTAATATACATGACCATGAGTCATTGGGTCTGATAACATCCAACGAATGAGCTTTGAGGATACTGCAGCGCCAGAATGACCTTTATTGAAGTGTTTTACCCACCGATCGCGTTCCCATGAATGTCTCCCTGTCCCGACACTAGACAGGGATTTTACCCTCGTTTATAATCAGGTGGGAACGAGACAGCTGGTTAAAATGGGAAGTAATGGGAGCACGAGACGGAAAGTGTCATTCGGACTGGACGAAGACGAGAAGGTCACAGTAATTGAAGGAGTAAAGGTAGATATAACATAACGTTTTGAGATATTTTCCGATATAGAGCCAAAGTTTGGCTTGTGTCATTAGTCATAAGTACGAGTTATGAACCGGTTAGCTTTTTCGGTGTTGTCGGTGGGCGCACCGGCGGTCTGGCGGGTTCCAGGTCCCCAGATGACCCCTCCGCGGTCAGACCCCCTCTGTCTATGGTATGCCCCGGCAATTACTATTACTTTCTCTTTTCACGTAAATACCTTTGCAGCTCCTTTATTTGATTAGGGTATGTAAAACTAGCTAGTCCTAAAATGCCAATAAACGTAATGCTCGGAACATGCTAATAAAGTTTTTACAGCCTAAAATAGCTTAAGTTGCATGTTAGCGAGCTTTGCTTTTCGCCAGCATTCAGGAGAGTTCATGTACATCCACGCTACAGTTACATGAACGCTGCCGTGCGTTACTCAGCATTTTTACCACTTAGTGATAGAAAATGTTGCAAAAACAGTTTCAGCTGTAAAGACAAAACCAAAAATTACACTTGTTTGCTCATGAACCTGCACACTGTAACGTTACAGTGGGAGCGTAAAGTCCACATGGTGTCTGTGTGTTGGTCGATGGAGGCAGGTAACGTTCGCTACTCTTTTACTCTGTCTACGGGGGGGGGGCTGGTAGGCACGTTAAGGGACTTGCTCAAGGGCACTTCAGGAGGCAGCATCATCTCCCAAACCAGGGAGCCTTAAAATCAGCTGTTTTCCTTGAAACGCAGATGTCCTGTATGCACACCAAGGAGCTTTTGTGTTTGCGCATATGTTTATGTGCATATGTATCCCATCCAGCTCTCAGATGATGTGCTCCGGCGGATGAGAGAGTCTCAAGGGTCTGACCCCGGCAGGTCACCCTCTCCTCCTCCAGGCAGTCACAAAGCACCACCAAGTGAGTCCAGTTCAAGACATTTCCTCTCTCACAGAGTTCCCACAGCTGCACATGTCCTCACGCTGTGACTGATTAAGATGTATCAGAATAAAGCTGCTGATCCGAAACCGATCCTTTTTGTAACTTTATACCTTTTTTTTCACTTGATTTTCAGGTCCAAAGCCAACAGGCCCATCTGCTTCAGAAATAAAGGAGGAAATACGCAAAAAGTAGGGGCTCATTATGTGAAGGCCAGTGACCTTTTTTGTTGTTTTCCAGCAATATTTGGTGAAGGACCTGCTGTAACTTTTCTTTTATTTGTTTTATGTTATTCCATTAGTTTGCTTCCCCAAAATGTCATTCAGTTTTTGTTATTTTGTTAATAACTTGAACTTGGTAAACAGTAGATTGACAAAGGCAGCTATTAGCTAGTGGAAGTGACAGATGTTTAAAATAGCAAACATGCTAATGTGTAATGTTTATGGTGAACATATACACTCCGGGTGACCTGTCAACACTGTCTGTGTGGACATACGCTGTCTGTTTTATGTTGTAGGCATGTTGCTATGCTGTTGGCATGCTCATATGCTATCCTTAGCCTCTATTGATTTACATGTTGGCAAGTTCAACAGTTCTAATCCACTCTCTGTGTAATGCTGCTTCCTGGAAGTTTGTTTGACATGAAATACAGAATATTATTGTATTTCAATTTTTATTAGAGCCAAGGCTTGGCTATATAATCCATCCTTGTTAATGATGGTTCAAATATTTAAGAGGAACTTAGATTACTCAGTGCTGGGCTTGTTATTTCATGATAAACCAACCATGTTTGATTTGAATGTAGCACCTACAGTAGATAACACAGAACTGTTCAGCAATATTTTCGTATAATCAGCATTCCTTCATAGAATAATGACGAGCTGTCTTTGTAAACAAGAATTTGCATGTTCAGGGTATTTTCTCTGGACAAATAAAAATCAAATAGTAACACCTCTTTTTACCTTTTACCCCCTTTAGCTTTGAGCGTCAACAGGCCCTGGTGCAGGAGCAGTTGGCCCAACTGGCCCAGAGGGAGAGAGAGTCAGCAGCAACCACAGGCCTAGAAGAACTGGCCCCTGCCCTCATCCTTGAGAAAGGAAAGGTCCATGAGGAGCATGAAAAGGCTAAGATACTGGTAAGTGGTGCTTTCTGGGTCAATGGGTGGAGTAAGAGCTGTTCTCTCCACCAGTAGCCCTGATATGTTAACTTTAATTTACCAAAACATTTCCCAAAACTATTGACTTGATGTCCTATTTTCCACTTTGTCAAAATGGCAGACCACGTGTGTTACAGATTAGTGTAATAACATTTGTTTTCTTGTGCAGGGAATTTTTCATAGCCTTTTAAAAGTTTGAAAGTAGCTTGTCTGAGACACAATTGAGGCTGCCCTCTTATCAGGTTTTGTCAATGACTTGTCGGACTCAGGCTTTTGAATCCTTCGCTTAAGTCAATGGGTGAAATAGGCAAATATTTTAATATTTTACACATATATCAGACAAGTATGTCAGATTTTCATATGTGTGGAAGTGACTTGATTACAGATCGTACTAAGTAATGTAAGGGGTTTGATGCCTTTAAATACAGGTGCCAGCACATTCATACCTGACAATCAATAATGGTTGCATAAAAAGAGGATGGCTCTGTTAAACTACACAAAATAACAAAAGCAATTGCAAGTCTCAAAAAAATCACCTAAGATCATTACTATAAATAAAAACAGACCACGCTTCATTTTGTATTCTCCAGTAGGTGTAGTAGAGCTGTTTTTCATCAGAAATATTTTGTATCAGTCAGCAGCACCCTCTACTGCTAAGACTTTGACTTGCACCCTTGGATTGAGGCTCTGGTGAGTTCGGATGAAGCCCCTGGCCTCTTTTTTGCAGGTGGCAAGCCAAAAACATTCTTGTAACAGCAGACTTTCACATATTTGAGAGAAAGTGATAAGAAAATTAAAAATGTGATTCTATACTTGCTGTTTAATTTTTAGTAACACAGAAGTTGGTATGTACAGTCAAATTGTTGCACTTTTCAGTGATTGCACTTTCACTAATGTGGCATAGTGTTTTCTCAGTCCTTTCTCAGCTCTTCTCTGCACTGAATAGATTATATTAGTGCTGTGGCAGTGGAAGCAACATAAATATAATGGCCCAGATGTACAGTTTCTCTCTTTTTTTTAGAGCACTAAAATCCTGCATGTTCCTTGCTGTCCGTTGAGGGACAAGTTTGATCATCTATTTCAACAGACTATAATGACAATAAGAGTATTTAATAAATGATGGAAACAGGAACATGACCAATGCTGTCTTCTACAATGAATGTTAGCACTTATCGCCGTCATAAAAACAGGGTTTACATTAGGTTTGGAATGTGAGCAAATTGATTAATGTAACATTAACTATCAATTAATCAGTTAGTTGTAATTTTAAAAAAAATGTAAAAGTGTAGCTCACTAAATCATATCAAATGCATTTTTTTCCACAGCCAAAGATTTATTTACCCAACAACAGATTGGATATTTTCTGACTGTATAGTGGAGATTGTGAAACGTATGAAGATGTTAAGACCTAGATGCGCCAAACAAGTTTAATATATCTTCTGTGAGCTTACATCGATTGATCAATTAAATTTTATTTGTCTTTTCAAACACTTAATGACTGCTTAATTGATGGTTGACCAATAGTAACACATTATGATGAACCCCTGTCTTTTGGCAAAAGCATGTTTTCTTAAATGCATTTATCAAAAAACACACAATTTGTTTCTAGTTTGTGTTTAGGAATAATGGTTGTGGTGATTGTTGCCTGTATGTTGCTTTCTTTGATAGTTTTACTCTGTCAGTATTTAAAATGTGCTTGTTGTCAGTACATTATTAATTTGTTTGTAATGAACCAGCCCACAGTGCAACTTGTGGGAGTAAAAGGTTATTACTGGAGAAATCTGTATATTTAAAAAGTGTGTGTGTGTGTGTGTTATGCCTGGAGGGGATCTTTCTGATGTTACTTAGATGTATATTGATTAGCAGTGATCCATAACAGATCATTAATTTGTGACCCCTCCCTTGTGCTTTGTCACTTGTTCCTCTTTGTTAAAATTAAACACTGAGGATTTCCCACAGCCCTCTCTCTCTCTCTCTCTCTCTCTCTCTCTCTACTCCAATTGATTTGTCCTGCAGTGTCTTTTCAGTGCCAGCCAGATGTAATGAATACTGAATGAAGCCGCTGGCTTAGCTTACACTGATACGGGCTTCGATTATTTGATGATGTTGCAACGCAAACGTAAAACTGAACACTCGTACTTCACAGCTTTGTTTTCTACTTTTTCTGGCATGACAAATCGATACAGTGTGTGAGTGTGTGCATGTGTGTTTTTGCAGATGTGTGTTTGTGTGTAGAGGGCTTATTTTGTCTGTGGTTGCACAGAATAGAAAAAGTAGAAAATAAGTATGAACCCAACTCTGTCACTGGTGAAGGGTGTTTGACAAGTTTGAGAATCTTTTTGTCAATGCTTGGATTAAAGGTTTCTTTTGTTTGTGTGTGTGTGTTGGTTTGTGCCTGTGTTTGTGCGTGCACAATTGAATGGGAGCTTGGAGTTGAGCGAGGTATAGCCTCTAAGCAAAACCTTTTCTGTAAGTTTAAGTAAAAGTCAGGGGTGATATTTGCTGCTTTCAGGTGATGATGGAATTGAGGTAGATCGTATGTGAGAAGCCTAAACAGCAAATACCTTCTTAATCGCCTCTCTCTTCCCACCTTTTCTTCTTTCTCACCTGTACTTCTTTTTTAGTCTCACCTCTGACTCTCACTTTTTTGTGCTTAGCTGTCTAACACATTCATTGTTCCCAGCTTGATTTCTCTGCTGTCCAAAATGTGACACATGCTTAATAACACCCCCCAAAAACCTGAAACCTCGCACAGTTCATTCCTATGATTAAAAAGCTTCTGAGGAGATTGAAAGTACCTGATTCAAGAGCTCTGCCACCATAAAATCTCTCTGCTTAGCAGGTGGGCTTCCCTCTCTTCTTTGCGTTTTCCATCGACCTTGCATCCCGCGGCAACAACACAGCTGGAGGCTTAAAGAAAAAAACTCCTCACCTCCCCTCTCTTTCCCCATTCCACCTGCAAATGCTCCACTTTGAGTAGTTGGGAGCTGCCTTATTTCCCAGAGGAGAAGACAGACACCCTCACACACAGACATGCACTCACACACATGCTGCTGTGATGGTATCTCAGTGCACAAACACATATATAGCGGGCAACCCCCCAAGCTTATTTCCCCATGTGCACCCCTGGCTCCCCAGCTGGTAGACTGTGTGTTAGTGTTGAGGTGAGGAGGAGGTGAGGAAGGTGTGGAGGCAACACCTGTCAGAGAACTGAGCTGCTCCCCACACTGCCTCAGGCTGCCTGTCACAAACACTCACATTAGCCATTTACTCTTGTCTCTGCGCCAACCGCCACCGCTGGGACTATATGTGTGGGTGTGTGTGTATATATATATTTATATATATTTATATATGTGTGTTTGTGTGTGTCTATATATATATATGTATGCATCTGTATCTTTGCATGTGCATATGCATATCTGAGCATTAAACAGGCTCTGAGTTGATTTACATCATGTTTATGTGTTCTGTGGGTGTATTTTCCTGCAAACTTCATCCACAGTCCAGTCAATACTATAATCTTTGAGGGTCTTTCATATTATATTATTAGGGTTTTTTTGTACTATGGTATTTACAATTGACAAAAATCAAAATATCTTGTGTGGTGTCTAATAGTGTTAAGTCTGTCCTTCTTTACCAGATATTTTATCATTTAGTGTTACCTGTATGCTCATTGAGTCTTGTCTAAGTATACGACCAAAGAGAAGGTCTGAATGTGTTGAAAAGCTATTTTTTTAATTTCTTCACAGTGAGTGAACTAGTGTAGACAGATGTTTAAACAAGTGAGGTGAAGTGCACCTTTAACTGTGATCTTTACATTCCTCATTCTTGCTTGCACCTCTGTCTGTTACTCACCCGTACCAGTCAGCCCTGTGTTGAGGAAGTGGTTCGGTTTCAAAGAGGAAATAGTGCCGATGAAATCAAGATCAAGTTCAAAATCTGGCCATTCCTGAATAGCAATTAAAGTTTTTATTCCTACACCTTCACTCCAATTTTTTGAATAAAGTTTGCTCAGTTGATATGTACAAATTGCAGGAAATGTGACAACCAGGGTGCTTCACAATATTTTATTTGCTTTTAGGGCCAGCTGCTACTCCTGTGAAACAATTCCTCACTGACAATGTGTCATTACGAAGTCCCAGCTTTTCACCCCACCCTCATAAATGCCCTCTAAAAAAAAGGGTATGCAACTATGCTTTTTTGACATGCCATCCCGCCTTATTCTGAGACCACATTTGGGCCTCAACAGTTGCACCTTGAGTGAACACAGAGGAGACGACAAGTTACATTAACACCTCGTCTCTTCTCCCAGCCTTTCTTTCATTAGCACCTCCTGTGTTTTTTTCTTCCCCCAACTATTCTCTCCACCTCAGAGGTGTCATTCGTGCCGCAAATAAATGCTATTAGCATTCACAGGCATTCATTGTAGAGCAACTCACACACACACACAAATGCACAAAAAATAACAAGCATCTGTTTCAAGCTATTGAATTTCAGAAGCTTCCCAAGTGAGTGAGAAGAATAGACTTTACTATCTATTCAAGGGGTCATGGATGAATGTTAGTAACCTGTATATAAAAAGCTATAATTAATCTGCTATCTGCTGATGCAAAACACGTGATAGAAGATGCCAGTAAAGGATGCTTTTCAGCTTTGTAAACTTTTTTTTTTTCATAGAAGTTTCGTAAAAAGACAAAATAGGAAAGAACAAATGAACATTCAAAAGACACAGTTTGAGAAAAATATCAGATATTAGAGGAATTCAGAGATTTGAGCATTTAGTATTTTAAGGATTAGGGGTTACATTTGTCCAAATGTCCCAAAACATCACAATTCTTATTGAAACTTAGGTATGGTAGATGTAGGTTTCTTAGTGGTGTGTGTGGTTGTGTGTGTCTGTGTGTGTGTGTGTGTGTGTGTGTGTGTGTGTGTGTGTGTGTGTGTGTGTGTGTGTGTGTGTGTGT
>JAQMCX010000029.1:8258532-8286956 GCA_029814765.1 Acanthurus leucopareius
ACACACACACACACACACACACACACACACACACACACACACACACACACACACACACACACACACACACACAAGCTTTCCAGACCATGGAGGTTTCAAGCCCAAATCAAGCATGAAGCGTTGCCAAGCTGGTGCATCTGTTGACCCTCATGGTACAACCACGGCAAATGTAATTCAGCTGGGCAAAGATAATCAAATGTATTGAGATCTATTAATCAATATTTTTTTTCTCAGGAGGGACATAATTAATTTCTTTATACAGGGAAATTATTGTCCATTTCCAGCTATAAAATTTTTTTTGTAATCACAGGAGTGTTCTAGTGGTGAACATTAAAATTGTGGCTGGACCATAGCTCCCATTTATCATCATGTCATAAACCATCTGAGTAGCTTTTTTGAGAGGGAAAGCTGGGTCAAAAAAGTTACTGAGATGGTCAGAACTATGCTAGCTTTAACCATCTGACAAGCACTTCTGAAGAAGAACCTGTGTGCCTTATAAATGAGGGGAGAGAGCAGGTCCTTGCATTGCGTCTCCAATGCTTTTTTGTTCCGTCCTCCACGCGGCTTCATACCCCACAGGAAGTGTTTGGCCTATTGACTTGCTCAGATTGTGTTGACTTGGATATTTTACATGCTGAAACGTGCTGAAAACAAATTCCACCAACTTGGCCATGTGGTCATTAAAGTATCTATCTGTTTATGATATTTGTGTTTCTTCAATTCTTCCATTGGTAAATAGGCTGCCTGGTTAAATAGTTTCCATTTTTTGCCAACATGGTGTCTGTCAAGTGATACTACCTGATTAGGATAGTGTTTGATATTAAAAGTTGGCTCGCTGCCTGTTGTCCGTGAAGCAGAGCAAAGAGTTGGGATGCTTCTGAATGTGTGTGTGTTTCAGTGGCATCATAAGCATTATTTGAGTGGCTGCAGTCGGATCTGTCAGCCATGACCTGACGTCAGTGGGATCTGTGGGTTACTGTTACTACTACAAATCCCCATAAAATGCAAAACTTTGCAGCAATTATAAACATATTTCAAAAAATGTGCAGGGGTTTAAGGCTCTGTCGCTAGTTTCCCTTTTTGCAACTGTGCACAGGGTGAATTTTTTACGTAACTCCCTCATTCAAATTATATTCAGACTTAAGTCATTCATAATTAAGGAACTTGTACTTATTCGTAATTTACTAAGCAGATTTGTTTTTACTTTTACATAAGTACACTTCTCAAGTGGTATTTTTTATTTTTGGAGGTATTTTTAGAGGAAATAATTTTACTGTTACTTGAGTTTAGATTTTCATTAATCGACCCACTATTCCTTGCAGTGCAATATGAGAGAGAATCATTTTGTTGTTTGTTACCTGCAGTTGAATTTATTCATGCATGATTCTCTTCAAAAATGTACATAAACTTTTGGCTTGAACTACCTGTAATATGTTGTGATATGGGATTTTTAGTCAATTAGTCCACGTTCTTCTTTATGTAGACTGAGGGAGCACAATTAACTTGATTGATGATGCATTAATAGTACATTTATGAGCTTTGTGTTAGTAAAATCTTGGGGAATATATGAGCCTTGGTCTATTTGGAATGCTTTCCTGGCTTTGTTTTTGCTAGCTCAGTTGATCCAGGCTCTTAATGTTCAGACTGAGGATGGCGGTCACCAGGGAGCTCAGAGCCATGAAAAAACAATGAGTGGATGTACCTGAAATGCCATTGTCCGCTATGGCCCATGGACTGCACCAAACTGCTGGGGTGTGTGTGTTTGTCTGTGACTGTATCACAACCAGCCCCTTCACCTCTCTTTTAAAGTCTATCATCTATGGAAATGGGACCTCCACACTCCTGTGAGCACTCTGTAGGGGTCCACAAACACACACACAAACACAAAACACAAACACACACACAAACACACACACTCTCACACACTCTCACACACACAGACACACACAGCCTGCCACCAAAGAGCAGGGAGGTTAAACAGATGGCATCGGCTGTATCCGTTACACAGATTACTCAACACAAACACACACGTACGTGCACGCATACACATACACACACTCACACATTTTGCAGTAGCTGGCTTTGTGAGTTCACCTCATTTAACCGAATGGTGTTTTTATGAGGCATGGCAACATTAGAGCCACCCACTGCTCTCATCTATCCCTTTCTGTTCTGTGTCTAATGCTGGACTGGGAGCACTTGATTTGAGTGGGCAAGGCTAGACGCACCCAAATATGGTGTCCTCTGTATCTGTGTTACACACTTTAAATGAATGTTATGTGATTTGGTGATAAAAGTGTTGTAACATATAGAGGTCTAGCATATGCTATACTCATCATTTAAGACTCAAACATACACTGTTCAATAAGTTTTCATAGAGAAACACATTGTAAGCTGCTATTTCTCAATTCTGTCTGGCAAAGTTCTACTAAGAGCTGCTGTGAAGTAAACAATAAACTCACATCTGTGTAACATCATTGTTCTTTAAAATATTAATCTGTGATCTGAAAATTTAAAGCTGAAATAAAAATACACATTAAAATAAATACGTGTAACTGTCATTGATTTAAAACTGGTTCATTGTGTTGGTGTTTTTTTGGATTTTTAAAAAGCAATTCTTTGACTTAAAGATATACTCAATACTGTTTTGAAAACAAATTAATTTTTGGGCCCTATTCAAAGGCACTATTGTGGCATTTATACACCATCTGTCTTGATTCCTCTGTGCTTTGTGTCCCTATGATGGCTCAGTGATATTTCATCTGTAGCTGTAAGACATCAGTTCAACCAACACTGGCTATATTGGCTACTCATTTCAAATACTGGATACTGTTTTATGTTTTTCAGCATCTTAACTATTTTCATCACCTAAATTTACTCTCTTAAATTAAGGGAAACCGCTGATAAAAACCACCTTGACCGAGAATCAGTGAACTTCTTTCAATTCAATGAAGAGAAACAAGACAGATGGGTGAACAGGGCAGGGGGTGTGGAAGGACAGCTGACATGCAGGGGGGGAGTATGTACCAGACTCAGAACATCAAAATCTTCAAGAATGGTTTTAAAGAGAAAACCAATCTAAGGATTAATGTAAAGAAACTGGAATGTTGTTTTATGACCTTGGAAAATTACTAAGTTAGGTGCTTACTGATTGCATGTTGGGACACATTGGAAACCTTGTGGGAGTGTTAAAAAGCACAATTACATCTCTCACAACATCAGACATCTGGCAAATTAGATTTTATAACTAACAAGTAGTCCTCAGCCTAACATGTGCAACTGGTACATAATGGTGATTACTCTTTGACTGGCTTCGCTAACCTTGTTTTCTCCTTGTTTCACTCATTTCTCCTGTTGTTATCTCTCTGTCTGCTACATGTTTACTATCTGCCTCATTCCTAAATGCTTCTTTATTTATCTTTACCTTATCTCCCTCATTTTCCTTATTATACCTGTCTTCTCTGTCTTCCTCTGTTTGTCTCAGTCTCCTCCAACCCTGTGCCTTCCTTACAACCTCTACCGTCTCACTAACCCATTTTCCTCTCGCTCTCCCAGCCAGCAGATTTGGATGCCTGGGTAAGCAACACTACCATTGCTGCTGCCTCCTTTTTAAAACTCAGTTTTCTTTTCCTTTCTCTGTCTCCTTCTCTCCCTTTTTCTTCTATTCAAATGTCATGTTTTCATTGTGCATTAAAGCGAGGCTGTGAGTGTGCTGCCGCCACCATTCCACATAACAACACTTTGGGAGGTATTCAGCTAGAAAATTACACATCATCTGTGCTGCTAGCAGAGGTGATTTTACACACAAACACACATATATGCACACACAGTCCTTAAGCATCAAACAGGCGCTGTAAAAAGAAAAAGTGCAGTGAGCACAGTAGAAGGATTTGCAGATAGAGTCTTTGGGGATGCATGTGCCTGTTAAGTTAGGATAAGATTAGATTGGATTACAATAAATGTAATGTCAATCTGTGTGTAAGTGTGTGCGTGTGCACACATTTCTGTATTCACCATATCAACAAAGAGCACAGAAGATCAGTAGATCATCCAGAGAAGATGCCGCTGCTCCATCTGATCTATATCACAGTCACTAATGCAAAACTCTGGTACAGCAGTCACTCACCATTACACCATGGCTTAGCACTCAGCTTGTGTCTGTCTGTGTGTGTGTGTTTGTATTACACCCTTTACATTTCAGTGCTAGATAAATCCATGCCCCATTGCTGCCTTTTGCCGCCTCACTCCCAGCCAGCTCCATTGTGTTCATGCACCACGCAGTGTTCATACTGCTGCAGCGAGGCTTAACTCATAGCCCTTATTAGTTAGAACCAATGAGTGTTTACATGTGTCATAGCACTGATTGGTAACCATTTAAACATACAGTGACACGTGTATGTTTACATGTTATTTATTTATACTATTCAGATGAAGCTTATTAATAGACATGTGCCAGTTCAGTCATCCTTGCTAACTTCCAACCTTACTCTCTCGCCAGGTGTTATGACAGCTGTAAAAAACTTATAATACATCAAAACAGGAATTGGCACTGTGACACCAGTAAACATGCTTTGTTTCTAAGTTCTACAGATCAAATGTTTGTGTGCTGGAGATAATTAAACCCCATTACATATACTTTATGCATGTTTTCCTATCCTTTCATGTCTTTTAGCCATAATATGTGATGATAAAGCTGTTGGGCTCGCTCTTTCATCTGCTGTGTTCTTTAAACAGCATGACCAAACTTCTGACAGACACATATTAACACTAAAATCTAAACCATGACACAAGTAATTAAGTGTTTTTTTTCAACTCACTGCCACTCAGTTAAGTTTTAGTCAGTTTAAACTGATATATTTTCTAAAATTAGAATTTATATTATATTTTCATGTAATGACGCAACCCTACCTTATTGCAAAAAGCTGTCAGCGACAGTTTGTACAAAAAGTGGATGGATTAATGATGCACAGTAAGTGAAAACATAAAGACGATGGCATGTTGAAAGAAGCACAGTAGTTTACTCATTTACTCTAATATCTTGACAATGCTTGCTGTTGTCTTACATTTTGAATCATGCACAGCTCATTTGACTGTCTTCAGTAGCTCTTAATTACCTTCTCTGCCTGTTAATGATGTTAGTTTGGTTTCATACTTATCATAAAGCAGTCCCTTTTTTTCTGTATGAAATTGTGCAATGATATTGATACACTGTGAAGCCTGACGCTGGTGGCCCAATCATGAAACTCGTTACATCATCTGGCAAATCTCTTCTCAAGAGTGAATCTTTTTCTCTAACACCCTAAGTGCATGAACGTCTCTGACACCAAGCTAAACTGGCAATGTGTTTTCACAGTGTATCTTTTTGATGTCTGCCTCCTGTCTTCCTCTGCTTGCATGCTGCTATGGCCATGGCCCAAACTATTGGTCTTCCTACAGCCAATCTGCCATCTTGCTGCCTGTCAAAGCTTGGCTCAGCGGGCATATTAAAGTGTTTCACCTCATCTTATCGCCAGCATCGCCATGTCAGCCCCTTCTGCCGCTGTGCCAGTCACATGCCACCTGACTAGTTTTGTAAGTCCTGTCACATTAGATGAACCCTCTACAAAATAGTCTTTACTTCACGTTTTACTATGTGATGTTTATGTGATGTGCTCTCAATATTATATTAGATTTACATGAAGCATTATAGATTTGTGATATATCCATAGAGTAGTGGATGTACTGTGTGAGGCAGCACTTGAAATGTCAGACATGGTAAAAAAAAAAAAAAATGCATCGAAAAACAGGGGTCGTGTTGAACTGAATAGTTTTTGCTGTTGACTGGGTTTTTTAAAAATAACAAAAAACCGAAGGTCATCATTTTCCCAGATTACAACTCTAATGGTATTCTGCTGTAATGTTCGGTCATTGACACGCAACACTGTCAATAATCACATGTAGACTCCCTGTCCAATTGGACATACACTCAGAGCTGAGCAGGGGAGAAACAGCTGATGTGAAGATGGTGTTGCCAGTAGAGGTTACAAACATGCTCGATATTGAACGACACACCAATGTGCTGACTGACACCGTTTAAAACAATAACCTTTAAATGAAACTTGGCTTTTCAGCAGCTGGTCATTTTCAGTCTGTTGGGCAGTAAGGGCAACAGGTTGCCTCATTTTCACTTCCCACAGCATTTACCTCAGGCTGGTGTCTCATGTGTGTGGCATGCTCATAGCAAAGAAAGTGAATGTGTTGTTTCAGCTTATTACTTTCAGCATCATCTTAGCCACTAAGGAACTGCCAGTCAAAAAAATTGGAACGTTAATTTATTTTTCCTTCTCATTTGTTAATCAATAAGAATTCAATATTTACACGAACCTTTACAGGTCATATTAGTGTAACAGATTGTTGTGCCATCCTTTATATTCCTCCATTTTTCTAACCAAAAAGAGGTTGTTTTTTTTCTTAAATTTTTTTGCCCTCTTTTCCTTGTCTTATTTACTCTCTCCCCTCTTCATCTTTCTCAGGCCAAACAGCTGGAGAGGAGGGAGAAGGAGCTGGCCAGCATCTCCAGCTTCTATAAGGAGCAACTAGAAATTCTGGAGAAAAAAGTAAGAATTATTTCCCATCTTATTAACTGGTTTACCCTCAAAAGGATATCTGGAAGACTTTTTCCGTCAGGATGTTTCTTCAAATGGGCTCATTAGTTGCATTGCATTAATCAAAATCATTTTCATTATATTGATGGTCCACAAATGTGTGAAATTACAGAGGTGCTGACATTATCCTGCAGTAATTATCTTGCGTTTTCAAGCACCATGGCTTTGTATCCTCTTTCATCATTCAGAGGCTTTTTTGTGGGGTTAGGGAGTGAGATACTAACACTTTAAAAATTTGACATGTATAAAAGGAGACTCGCTAATGAGATAAAAAGATCCCGTAGGCTTTCTCTGAAAAGAAGCCTTTAAATACCAAGAATCTCAAAACAAGTCTTTAAGTGACATATTACTCACTCGCTTTGAAGAGTAAAATCTCTCAGAGACACAAGACACTCTTCCCTATCTTGAAAATGTCAAGCCCACATACCGGTGTCAAAATGTAAATGTAAATGAATTGAAAGTTTCAGTAGGCAGATGGGAGTCACGACTTGCTGTTGATGGACCAGCACTCAGGAGAGGTTTCACAGCGATGGCTCTCCCTGAGAGCTTCAGTTGTCTAATCAAATGTACTGTGCTTTTCTCATCACTGTGTCCTCTTGCCAGCAACCCTGTGGTCTTTTCAAAAAATAGGAAAAAAGTAAAAGCTGTTTGTTGGGTGCTTTTAAGAAATTATGAACTGTGTTCCCTTCACATAAGCACTAATGCGTCGTTGATGTTTTGCACCCTGTAAAAGCCAAAAGCTCGATGGTTTGATAAATGTTGCTTCCTTACAGAGTAAACTTGGGCAGATTTGTTAAAAGACTTTGTGAGCAGCAAGGTTGGTACTGATGATTTTAGGGCAGGAAAATAATTTCTTTATAGATGGACAGCGGCAAGAAGAAAGGACAAGAGGCAGGGAAATAAATTGGAGTGCATCTAAAGTAGAAAGCTATCAGAAAAGGACAAATGACACACTTAAAAATATGAACAAAGAATGTCAGAGGTAGTGAACACACACAGAGACTGTGCAAATATTTTCTGATCTATTGAGGATACATTGACAGTAACTGGAAACAGCCTACAAATTAAAGCGATGAAGGCTGGAAAGGTACAGGTAAACACACAAACAGCCTCCCCTGCCCAATCCCGTGTTTCTCCCATCAACCCACGAAACTTCCCTCTGGTATTCAGAAGACACTCTTTGGGACTTGACTCACCCTTCACCTGTATTTCCATCCCTCCCTCCATCCGGCAGGACCCATCAGGCTGACGAGGGACCTTATCTGTTCCCCGGCACTCGCCTTCTTTAGGCCTCTGAGAGAACCTTTTACATGGCCAAGTTAAATGGAAGAGCCCCTGCATACCGTGTGGCTAGCAGCATACACCGCAATGCTTAACGGAGGAGACTGATTGGCAGACGAGTGGAGGATGCTCTATCTTTCTCCACTCGCCACTGCAGTCGCTTTTTCTATCGCTTTTTTCACCCCTCACTTGCTCGTAGCTGAACTGCATGCGGATGGGGGAGTGAGAAAGAGGGGGACTGAGAGCAAGAGATAAAGAGGCTATATGGACTGTGCATTAAACGGACAGTCTATCCTGAGCCGGCGTCCATCTACCTCCTTCTCTTCCTTCATTTTCCAATCTAGCACTCCATTCATCCGGGCCTCCTTTCATGCCCTTTTTCCTTTACCCTGCCTATTTTTCTTCCTTTCACTCTCTCATACCTCTGGCAAATACCAGTTGTGCTCAAATAAATGCCCACTTAAAAGTTGAATTGTGACTGACATAGGCCATATACATAAATGCAAAACACTAGTTGAAACAGTAATATGTCTCATTTTTTACATAAATTCCGATCCAAGCATGTTACAACAACTTCACATTGCTCTGTCTCCCTCACTGTTAGTATTTTATTAGATCCTGTTAATGCAAAGCAGAGATTAAAAGCTGATGAAAGTCACGGTGTAAGTGTGAATTTCAGTCTGTGCTTTTATTTTTTAAATTATGTCTGGGGTGAGAGGTTTTCCATACATACATGTAAAAGCAGACACTCAAGCTCGTGTAATTGTGCTGTGTGGATGTGCTGATGATCTTAGACAGAGATTTAAGCTTAAGGGTAAGAGCATCCAGATTAGAAGGAAAATTCACTGATAATTGGTGTGTGATCTTCCCCTGAATCAACATTTTACTGTGGCTTAGCAGGAGCCTCTTCTAATACCTCTTGTGTGTGTGCTTGTGTGTGTGTGTGTGTGTGTGTGTGTGTGGGTGGGGGGTGGGGGGTTGATTGCCTGTTTGAAAACACACAAAAGTACTCAGGTGTCCAGTTTGCCTAAGGGATGAATGACGATAACAGACTGTCGTGTTTGTCCAAAGGCTGTGAATGCTGTCCACTACTGACAGTGCTGAGTCCACTACTGACACAAAAGAGAAAACAACCCTGTGTGTGTGTGGGTATGTTTGTGTGTGTTTTTGTGTTTGTGTGTGTGGTTATTGTGACAGATCTGTGTGAATGGTGTCACTTTAGAAGTAATCGTGATAGAGTGGCCAATCTACTCCGCATCATTGCATTTCCTCCCTTCCACAAACATACAGTTTCACTCACTAAAAGACATCCCAAGACTGACCCCCTCCTCACCCAAACATACCAGCACATCCGCTAGCTTTCCTCTCTCTCTCTCTCTCTCTCCCAATCCTCTCTCTCTCTCATTTATTTTTTGGATGCCTCCCTAATCTCTTCCCAGTGTACAGGTGAAATATAGGCCTATCTGTCTCCCAGTGGCAACATACCCTGTGACTCTGTAAACAAGTCTCAGTTTAAAATTCACCTCTTTTAATCTCCCCCCCTCTTTTAAAAAATTAATCCGTCCAGGCGTGGAGCGTGAAACAACCCCTCCCTCAAAATCCTGACATCAGCCCATCTCAATCCACAGCTGCTGGAGGGTGTTCAGACGAGTGTGCACGCAAGGATCATCAGAACACCAGCATTCACGTACAAACAGATTTAGTCACACACCTGCATGTATGCAAGCTTACACTTACACATACACACACACACACATGCATCCACACTAATCCCCTCCATGAGTCTTTCCAACAACCCCCAAAACCTTACTTTTCCCCCATTGAGGGTTATCATCCCCCCTTTCTGTCTCTCCACATTGGGCTTTTGTCCCCACGGGTGCAAGTGACTGGGTAGGGCTTAGACTGTGTGCTCCAGTGATAGTGCTGGCACTTCTCTGGTGTCATTAGACACTGGGGCTGTTGCTGTGTCTGTTCAGTCAACATACACAAAAACATGTTGACACTCCCAAAAACAACACACATCCTTGAGGTCCCCCAACGTTTTCACTGGATAAGCTGTACCTGCCAGTTTACTATCTTCAATAGGAATAAAACGGTGCCAAAAATTAATGATGCCAAAAATAACACAGTAAAAAGTTCATGGTACAGTATTTGATACAAATATTTACAAAGGAAAAATGATTCGAAAAAGTTTCTGTCTTAACTAAATCTGAAGTCAATAGAATTTTCCTTTTATTAATTAATTTGGTTTTCATTTTACAAAGAGCAACTTCTGCTCACCCACTTCAGGATGATAAAATAAAAATATCCAGCCATGTCCAAGCATGTGCAAAAACAAGGAACAAGGACAAAATGTTATATTTGCAAAGCACTATTTGGAGCACTTTTTTTCAGTACATTTACCCCCATCATTTGTCATCAATACATTGCATTAAATTATATAAAATATTAAATGTCATTTTTTATGGATGAGTGTTGCATGCCCTCCAATATGGATTAGAACATCCATAACCAAAGGTGTAATTTGTTTATCTATATCTATGTAGATCTGTCTTTTCTGAGGTTTTAAATTTTTTGTAAAACTAATATTGAATCTGGAATTTTAGTGAAAAGATATGAATTTCTTTTATGGCTGCTGCTTGTTTTTTTTAAAACATTTCCAGTCGACCAATTATTGTTCACTACATTAACAGCAGCTTTTTCTTGGTCTTGGACAGGTGCAAAATAAGAAAGGGGTGGAGGAGAGAAAAACATTCACTGACTTTCCACCATGACAATACTGCTAAATGTGTTCATTTATTTATCCTCTTCCAAGTGGGAGGTACAGTATCGACTTCTGCCTTGGTAGGACACCTCAGTCATCAGTGAGAAGTTTTATTTTACCTTTAAGCCATCTACTTCCTGTTTCCTTTTGCTGGTACCCAACTCTCTGTGTCCTGCATAATCTGAGGCACCCATGGGTTAAAACCCCTGTGGAGCTTTTTTTTTTTATCTTGGACTGAACACTGCATATCCCACAAGGCAGCTACAGACTTTCAAGTTACAGCCCATGTTTCCTCTGTTGAGTGTACCCACTGAGCCATTGACCTAAGGCTAAAGTCTAAGTCGCTAACATGTGACTAACTTCTTACCACATTTTCCCTGATAGGCAGGGAAAGTATTAGGTAACTCTCCCCCAAGAAGAAGCAAGACTTACTGTCTCTTTGTCCATGAATCCAGGGTTGGGTTTCTAACAAAATCGTTTTAACATTTATTTACAGCAGAATTCCCTTAAAGTGATCCCAGTTAGTGTGATTAACTGCTTTAATGGTTGTGGTATTTTGCCACAGACAAATTGGCCTGTATTCCACCTACCTGTACACTGCTGTCAACCCCTTATATGGATCCAAAAACTTGGGACGGAATCATTTTATACAAATTCTGTAGGCAAAACAACACAAGACCTGCTAGCTGATATTGCTAAGTAGTCCAACATCAAATGTCCACCACAGCCTTTGTCTCACAGCCTTTAACTAGAAATAGCTACAACTAAACTCTATCAACTGAAAGCTAGGTCCACATTACTCTTGTCAGGTCTCTTATCAAGTTCCCCACTCTTTTTTTCTCAGTCATCATCCCTGTCTCTTCACCTCTGTCATGATAGAGGTTGCTTGCACTGGTTGTCAAAAACCTTTCCCTTCCAGCATTCCAAAGCTCCCACGATTGCAAATACAACACCTACATTCAATGCTGCTCTGAGCAGAATCAGCTTGCATCACTGCTTACGGAGTTAATGGTCATTTCTCCCTTTTTTGTCCAGTAGTTTCAACCCACCCCCCCCCCGAAAAAAAATAAAAACATAACTGGCAGGGATAAAGTCTTACTCTCGGAATATTTGGCACGCCCAAGTGAAATATACAATAAAAAGGGAACAAAAATTTAGGTGAGATGAGGAAGAAACTCTAGTTGGAAACATTTATTATTTTCTTCTCTAATGTACATTGTCAGTAACTTGGTTCCAGATCTCTGAATTGCTGCCCACATTTGTGCTGATCGTCTGTATCCCCAGTTGGAAAAGTAGTCAATCAGAACTTTGTTGGCAGAACACAAAATGGGGACATTATCTTCTTGTGCCAAAACCAGAAAACAGCCACAAAAACGTTCAAGAAATAACTGTTTGAAATGTTGCTTATTTATTCATTTTAAATTTCAATTTTCTCAGCAACATATATAGAAATGGATTGGGCAAATATTTTAACACTACAGATTGGGTTAGATACCTTCTCATTGTTAACACTACACTTATAACTTATACTCTCTCTTCTTTAAAGAACAGAAAAGAAAACAATAGAGGGGCAGATCATTACATTATAGTGAACACTAGCAGATAGGATTAAGGAAACAAGATGCCTATGACATTACTTGAGTCATTTCCAGTACCAGACATTCAGATCAGGAGAAGCATGTCTGTGGATAAGTGTGAAATAATGAGATATGAAAATGACTAGGGGGCACTGGAGGAGTAGAGGACTAGGGATTGTAGAGGAGGTTTGTGCTTGATCCCATCTCTTTCCCTCCTCAGTCACTTCAATTATCTTGCTCTCCTATCACCCCATCTATTGGGAATATCAGGAATAATTAACTAAAAGGGCGAGTGCTGCTGTTATTGGTTTAAAAATGGTGATTACTGCGCAGTGAATGTGTGTGAAAGGGTGGGGAGAGAGATTTTGCTTTGTGTTTAGGGAATTCTGCACAAACTGTATATGTTTTGACTCGAAACCTGTAAGGAGATCATTCACACTGTTGACTTCCTCCTAGTCATTGAAACACCTTGTGAACACTTCTGACCCGGATGCAGAGTAGGTAACAGTGTGACCAATGATTTCTCCAGTACGTTTGCTGTGTATGACATTGCCCTCTAGACACAGCAAGCTCCATCTTAGTCTATTAATTGTTCCTCTTTGTTTTTCACATCAAAGAAAACATTATTGAATAGCAGCAGGTCATCAGCATTTAGATTTGTAAGCACTGTAAAATTCAAAGGTCACTAATTTAACAAATGTGACATTTCCGATAGTGCTTTATGCATTTTGCTTATCGTCACTGACTTATTAGAGCCTAAATTAAATCTAAAATAAGAACTGAAAAAGTGGTAATATTATTCAAATAATACAAGTTCTCTTGTTTTTTAAGTTTTGAAATAGTTTCATATAAAAAGTAGATAAAGTTAAAGCCATGAAACAAGTTCTCACAGTATTGAAAGCAACATATGCTGGAGAAGCCCATTGTATTCAAAATATTTATGATATAATGTGAAATGGACTTTCTGTAGAGCTGTAAAATGTTCCTAAATTGATTTTTGGGTTTTGATTTTGATTTTTTTTTTTTTACCTTTTTTCTCCCTGTCTCTTTGCTACAGAACCTTGACATCTACAAGCAGACAGCTGAAGAATACAACCAAGCAGCTACTAAAGCTGAGGCTCACATCCGGTAAGTGCTGTAAATTAACTGTGCAAAACAATTTTTGTTTAAAGAACCATTCAGTTTACTCATGTCATTGTTTCTACCTACTGTGACTGTAGTGTTGTGTTTTTATGAGCATAGCAGTTTACTAAATAATCGCCTGAATAATCTATTGGTTGAGGTTAGGATGTTTTATGCACAGTGAAAAACGGAAACCAGCTCTGATTAGCACAAAAGTTGTCAGAATGTTGTCTGCTATTAATACAAACAAAATATCTCCTGCAGCTGTCAAAATATTGTTCTCCACACAGGGGTTGATGAGACTGGGCGATAATTTAACATTATCACTTTTAATTAGTCTTGCATCTAATAATTTAGTGATAAAATCCCAATATTTCCATAAGAAAGGCTCTCCATTTTCCTGTTTGGATGAATGAAAAGGGATAACTCTTTGACAGAATGAGAGTTTAAAACACTTTAAAGTAAATTTTTTTTAAAATTATTTAGCATTTTGATAAACATAATGTTAAGTTTTTACTTTGTAATAATGTTATAACAAAAATGCAAAACAAAGAAATTCTGTGGCAGTGCTTCGTCTAAACCCCTGCTGATAGGTTTTCTCTCCAAGTATAATAATAATTGTCTACGAAGTGCAGAATCATTTGACTCATCTTAATATGTTCAATATGTTTTCTGCAAGAACAAATTTTGAGAAAATTACTATGTAATAATCCAAGAGTTAAGGACACAGGTTTTTAATGCCCGCCCCTTGTATTGTTTTGTTGTCTTAAATTTCTTGATTTTGTTAAATTCTACCACCTTCTTTCCCTTTTCTTGTTTTCTTGCTAATAAGAAATGGCAAAGAAAAAGGGAAAACTGTGAAATACATCATCCGTACCATAATCCTTGTTTATATTGCACCAGGTTCTCCCAAGTGCTGTGAGACACAATTTGAACTGTGTAGAGCCAATTAGCTGTTTTGGAATATGTATTCTCATCTGTAAATAAACTTTAATGTAAAGATTTGTACAAAAATTGGATATATTCTTGTGCTATATTGCCACTGTGTCCAATACATATTGTAATTTTAATATTAACATCCTTGCCCTATGTCCTTTTATGTATAGTGATTTACCTCAATATCATCATTCGTTTTGTAGCCGCAAATAGCTTTACAATAAATAATCAATGACTTGGCCTTTTAAATGGTCCCATTGTGCTGGTAGGAGAACAGAGACGGCAGGATTTTACAAGAACGGAGATACCCCTCTAGAATGGCAGAGTTCAAACTTCACCTACTGTCAAAAAGCATGTCAGTTTCATTCAACACTGAACCAATGCCACACTGGCACTGCAATAGTGTGTGGACCTCACCAATTTATGCCCCTCTGTATCACCCATTCTCGCCCCTTTTTGAACAGAGAGAGTGCCAAAGAGCTCTGCAAACCAATTTAGTCAGGAAGCCATTCATTTTCCCTTTTCCCGCGTGCATGACAATGATTATCGCAAAACTGATGAAAGATGGCTAATTAATTCAGATCTTTTATTTTCACCTGTTATTCTCACATATTCATTTCTCACCTTTTCGGTCTCTTTAACACTGAAAGCATTTGCATTTCTGCCCTCACTTTCAGTTCTTACTGTGCATCATTAAAATATGAACTTCAGTTAAAATTAAATGCCTCTGAGACAAAACCTGCAAAACAAAAATGTATGAGCAACTATTTTCCCTGTGCCGCCAACAGTGTTTGATCCAAACCTCTTGAGATCTAACTAAATCACAACAGTAATCATTCAATATTGGTTTAATTAGTGTGTTTTACTTTGATATTTAACTTACAATATCTGGAAAGATTATGGTTAATGGAAAAAACTTTTTTTTTCTTCTTCCACTTAACTTTCAGTGTCTACAGTATGTACACATATTACATGTGTAGTTAATCAATCTAAGATCTTCTAACTGGATAACAAAAGTAAAGTAAATTTGTTGCTGAAGTCTATAAAGGGTTTGTAGTTTTGGGAGCTGCAAAAAAGGTATAATTCTAAACAAAGTCTGTATAGCATCACTAACATCTGAATCTGAACCTGAATCTTAGTCAAGGTGCTGTATGTTGAAATGGCAACTTTAAAGTATTGGGGCTTAAGTCCCTCTTAATTTTTATTTAAACTTTTATACAGAATAAAAGTACAAAACCTAACTGTCCTACACACAAATGCGTGAATGTTATTAAGTCTGTGGTGTAGTGTATTCTAGTCACACAGTCCAATGCATTCATTGAAACAGCAAGAAGGAAGAGTATATCCTTGGTCCTTCTTGCTCGCTTTGCAATGCATGATGGGCAGTGACCTCATCCACAACACTGCCATCTTCATGCACCTGGTCCATTGAATATAACAGAACACAATTCAAGCCCAAAATTTTGTCCAAATGATTACATTAACAAGGATTTGCTATTGTCCATAGCTGCATCGAAGAGGTTAGAAGATCAATTCTGCACGAGTTGCCGAAAAAGGAGTATTTTGTCCTGCCACAATGTGGTGTTCATTATTTTTTAAGTGCATACACACATACACATACACACGCAGGCATATACACACTTAAATACACACACATTCACACAAACTTAGCCTCTTTTTCTATCTCCGCCACACATACAGGCACACTTTGTATTCAGGCAGTCATGTGCTCGTCATGTTCTGTCAGCATTTGGGCAGCTTTTCATTGTGCCGTGGTCACGCTGTCATTTCACACTACACTGACCACCCAGTAATTAATCTATTTACCCACTGCTGAAGGGAGGGGGAGCAGTGGGGGTTGGGGCTGCAGCACAGTCTACCACGTTATGTAGCTACAGTATGTCTTTTTCTTCCGACTTTGTATCTGTCTCTGTCTCCAGGTCTGCCTGTGAATTCTAAAATCATTTCATTTAGTTGTCTCATTCGCTTGTTATATCTCTGTCCATTGTTGTAACCATCTTCATTTATTCTCCTCAGCCTTTTTTTATGAACTTTGATCTTCTTCTCTCTTCATGTTTTTGTGGGTATTAGAAGGAAGAGGAGATTGGAAAAAAGATAATTGTTTCCTTTTGTAGTGGAACATACTGGAACTGCTACTTTCATCATTAAGATTGTTTCCTTGTCATCCTCATCATTTAGTGGCAGAGAAGGTGATTAGTTTTCAACACTGATGGAGTAATTTTCCTAATGAAAGACATTGCAGCTTGTGTCTGTTGTGAATGGCTTGACCATTTGGGTACAAAGGTGCAGATCTTTTTTTTTTTTTGCTATTTTTGAGCTCCAAGGTTTAAAATTTGATAATGGCAATCACGGCAGAGGAAGTGGAGGAGAATCATTTCGTCCTGTAGGAGATGCAAATCAGGTCCAGTGGTCTTGATTAGTTGTAAGGGACACTACCATTACCGATCCCTTTTAGTCATTACAGTAGTCCCACTTTAGCTGCTGTTTCTTAGCTGTGTTTGCAGGACTGGCCCCAAATAGTTTGAGTGCAAAAGTTTAAGCTTAAAGGTGCCCCTCACACCTGAGGAGGGTACTTAGTTGATAGCAGGGGAACAAGATTGAGGCCCACAGGGATACCACTGTTCTTTTCCTATACTGGACTGGTCACACTCTCTAAAATATTATCCCAAGTGGGGGCATAGTGAGTGGAAAAATGTTATCTAGTGCCATTTTCTACCTGCCTTGCCCAAATGCATGGGGCATTTTAAAGAAGTTCATCCATTAGGCTTGCCTTGGGGTACTGGAGTAGCCATATTTCCCAAAAACACCTCACCTGAGAGACCCACAACATTGCAGTTGAGCTTACTTTAAGATCTAAAAATCCGATAATCCTCTTTAAAAACCTTGTACCCTCAAAGTGTTAGCAAAGACAGAACCTAAGTGAACCTCAAGTGGATGTCTGTGTGAGGATTCACCATGAAGCAACAGCCGACAGTCTGTGGTAAAAACCTGCTTTCATGTGGGTTTGTTATATCTGCTTTATTCTGTATGTGTGTCCTAGTATTTGCTGGTATGAGGGTAACATGTCCAATTAGTGAAACAGACAGGTAGCTAACTGTAAAGGTCTCTGTGCGCAACAAAGTGGTAGACTTCTTGTCATTACTAGAGACAAGACCTGTCTGCACTCCGGTCTAACCAAGATTTACCATTAAAACAAGGCTGCAGTCACTTATCCACTCTGCCTCTGTTGCTGCCTCTATGAGGTTTATATAAAGAAACACCTTCCTACACAAACTCTCCTGCACAAGACAGGTCAGATTGGGTCTGTGCAGTTACAGTAGACAGATGAGAAGACAGCTTTTCACCCACAAGTGGGAGTTTGCAGTTAGTATGTAACAGCTAGTATTTTATATTTTTCTCTGCTGCATTAAACTGATTTTCATCTTTTAATCAAGGCATTTTCTTTCTTATGTTGATGTCAAGAGTGGTGTATGAGAATGAGGTTAATTTGCCTTTACAGTAAAAAAAATAACAGGACTTGGCTGAAACTGGTATAAGTGCTGGTTTGAATCTGTTTGGTTTGCTGCAGGTCTTTGGTCTGTATGTAAATATAATTGTCAGATGGAACAGATTTGACTCACTATTAACTCATTTTGTCATAATCACATATGATCACATTAGAAGAAAGTACTTTTTAAGCAAGTCAGAGAGTGTCAAGTGCAAGGAAATTTATTTCCTGATGCTCATTTTGATCTTAAATTCTAGCTAATTGGTGACCCATCATAAAGCTGCCAGTGTTTGTGTTCTCTGTTTTTAGTGTCCCTATAGTCCTACAGTGAATTTGGGTTGTGTCTGACTGTTCTTATTTTCCCTGGGAAATCAGGTAGATTTAGGAAGATTTCTTCTTTCACCATTAGGTAACGACACTGGCTAGGCTTGCTGTGGTATTTGGTGTGATGGGTGTTACATGGTGTACACGCATACAGCCATTACATTATAGCTTAAGCAAATAGGCTAACCTGACAGTGACTCCTGAACTCTTAAGTATGATGACACAGGACATCACAAATAACTTAAAACAGATAACAGTGTTGTCTCAAAAAAGCTCAGACACAGACTTTTCAAAGTGTTATCCCAAGATGTTAGGTTTTTCTCTGACATTAAAACTAAGTAATTTATGCTGACATTTTACTGTCACACATGCACACACATCTCCACCTTACCGTACTGAATTTACCACATATCTCTAGTAACCAGAATTAGTAGATGTGAATATAAAAATGATCTCCCAGACCTAGGTTTAACCATTAGCTACCAGAGCTCTCCACCTGGAAATACATTTATTAGAAACTGACATAATTAACAACTAATGCAAGTCACAGATATCTAACATACAGTGTATGGTGAAACAAAGAGGCAACACAGGATATGCAACATTATAAATATTTTACACTACTGCAATACTAATCTAGACAAACAATGTAACATGCAGGTTCTAGGTAATGCAGCCTCCTGCATGAGAGCCAAAGTAATCGATTAGTATGCATCAATAATGTTCTCATATATTTTATTACTCTTTGTGCAGTATGAATTTGAAAGTTTCACTTTGTTCCAAAAGAAGAGAAAAGTGAAGTTACAAAAGGATCTTTCAAATTAAACAACACAAAACTGAAATTGAAATTGTTGATGATAAAAAGGCTTGTGATGGAGGGTTGATAGCAGCGAAACGCCCCGAAAAATGCATCAGCCCGCATCACCCACAACTCGAGTGAGTCGTCCAACCGCAAGGTCTCCTGATTGAAAAGTTATCAGCGATGAGATGTCACACACAAACACACATGCACATGTGCCTCTTATCTTGTTCCCGCATGTCACCTGTTTTAATGAAACACTCTCCTTATCCCCTCCCATCTCTCTCTCCCTGTATTCCCACAGAGTGAGTTTGGTAGGGATCAATCAGCCAGGCTAACAGTGTGAATTGTTCTCCTACATTCCTATCTCCCTTCAGCACTGCAGCTGTCAGCATATGAAGATACGGGCAGAGTTCTGTCTGTCTACAGTCCATGGCTTGTAGTTGTTTTTGATTGCTATTCCCATTTGAGGTAGACACTTTGTAAGAGTTTTGGTGGAAAAAGGCCAGATTAAACTTAGCAAAGTTTCTAGGTGTTGACATATCATGATGTGAGCTTAGGATTTAAGTACACTGCATCACGTAGGAAAGGTAGGATAAGTGTTACGTCAGTTCTCAGACACACCCTCATGAACTAAATCTGTAGTTCTGGTTTAATGTGATTCAGAAAGTGAGATTTCTGCCAGTTGCAATGTAATGTTGTGAATGTTATCCTTATGGCAGTATCATAAAAGCTTTACAAAGCCTCTAACAATAAAAGATGCATGCTCTGTCGTTCCTTTTGATCTCACCCCAGCCATGACATCTTTGATCCTCTCTTCTCTTCCCCTCCATTCAGCGTAATATTAAAAACCAAAAGTGCAATGCCATGGCTGCTGCTTTAAAGGAGCCCAAATCCTTGTCATCATACATTAATAAACATTCTCACACACACACACACACACACATACACACACACACACACCAACACCAACAACACCAACTTAGACACAGAGAGAATAATAAAATGCTACGCCTTTACGATCTTTCCTTTTTCCTCTTATTGCTTTATTCCCCAATGTCACGCTTTGCAGTGCTGCATAACTTGAGCTCTCTTCATAAAAACCACACACTGCCAAGGTGAGACAAAGAAATAATGAGAAACTTTAACGATTTCAGCCTAATCTTTCCCCCAAACTCTACACGTCTTTATGCAAAACGTCACAGGCAGAAAGCAATTGGAGTGTTGTTTTTGCTTCTCCTCCCTGCAAAAGTTAGCTATCAAACTAGCTGGGGCGGCTAATGTTTTTCTAATAAGAGCTCACCTCTAATTTCAGTCAAACGAGGCAGTTGGTGCAGATTAGCAGAGGCAATTTTCTGCTTCAGATTCCATTATTAAAACACTCCTACTATCAGAAAGTTTCTCTTGTTGAATTGAAAAAAAGTTTTTCTTTTTTTTTTTTCTTGAGCTCGGATTAATACCTTGAGGCTATTGTTGCTGTTAACTCCCACTCTTAGGGAATAATTAAGTATGCCGGCCAGCTGTCAGGAGACTAAGTCAAACATCAGCATCAAGGGATTGAAACTCAACTGGTTTCAAACTGAGTAACACGTCAACACCTTTACTTCCCTTGCAACAATACTGATTCTCTTTTTTTATGGGTTGACTTTTGCAAATCTCTTCCCTTTAATTTAATGTCAAAGTAATGCCCCTTTATATTTGAATTAGGAGCCATTCAGCCCTAAACCCTGTATCCTGTATCATAAGGCTATTAAGGTTTTAATAAAAACTCAAGTCAATGCCTTAGATGGCTGTTTCCAGCCTGCTTTAACAATGAAACTCTGTTCTCGCTTATTAACATTAACAAGTGAATTTTATTGACCCTGATGCCAGTGTACCAATTGAATGACTGTTAGCCAAACATTAAGCAAAGTGCACAAATCAAATATCTTCCTGACCAATGACTGCAGTGACCGCCAAACAATATGGCAGAGGTAATATGCAGATTGTGAAGGTTGCCATGGGTTACTGTTTGTCCATGCAAGCTGCAAGGGTTATTTGTCATTTAGTACATCACTTTCACGTCTGCCTCTCTCTGTCTTTCTCTCTCAGGTTGCATTCACTTCTCTTTTTCATGAATATTCTCTTCGCCTGTGATTTATTTAATCCTGTCACTCTACCCTCCACTGCACATGCAAGCACACACAAGCATGCACGCTTAGCTTGGAAAATACACATATGAGTGCAGAGAAATTTCCCCCACAGTCCACTCTTTGCACAGTTTATCACATGCATGCACACACACATTTATTGTGTGTATTTGTGAGGGCAGGATCTACTGAGCTCATTCGTATGTGGAGGATGCATGGTTCTGTAATTGCTCTGAGGGATGGCACGAGGGCAGTACTGTGTGTGTGTGTGTGGTTTTGTGCGTATAATTGCATATGTGAACTTCAGATGGTCAACTTCCCAGAATGAATAGGCATGTTCCTTCATGTTGAATGAAGCCATGCGTCTCCTTATCAAATTGAACACTAATTCTATCTTCTCTCCTCTCTGTCTATTTTTTACATTATAGTGTTCTATATAGACTGATGTATACATAAGTAGTTAAGTAGAAAGTTAGAAAACCTTAGATAATTCATGAAATTGATAAAATTTAGATGATAAATGTATAAAAGAGGCCTGGTCAGTGTCACACAGAGAGCAATTACAGTGAAAGGATCCATCCTCTGTTCTGTTCTGTTCTATTTCTATCCGAGCCTGTTCCAGTTAAGATTCAACTTTCGTTCTTTAGCTTGGCAACGGTGAAAAAAATCCACCTCAATATGTAATTAAAATTGTCATGCAGGAATTGCTCTAGGTGCTCAGGAAAAATCCATTTGCCTTTGGTTGAAGATCAAGCTATACAATGGGAAGCACCAGAAAAACTGGATCTCCAAGTCACATTGTTTTGTCTTCAGATTCCTTTCTATTCCACTCTGTTTGGTTCTTTTTGTTTTGTTCTTTTTTGTTTGTTTGTTTTGTCTATTCTGTTTTGCTGTGTTCTGTTCTGTTTTATTCCGTTTTGTTTTTTCTATTCTATTGTATTCTACATCTACTTCATTCTAATCTATTGTCCTTCATTTCATCTCCTTTGTTCTTTGGGTTTTGTTTTGCTCTGTTCTGTTGCTAGTGGACTGCATGCACATATGAAAGCTTGTACAGAATGCAGTGCTGTGAATAATAAGTTGTGTCGTTGTGTGTATGTATGTGCGTGCGCGTGTACATATCCATATCCCAATCCTTCCAGTTACGAGTTCTGTCACAACAGCAGGTAAATTACTACAAGCAACAGAGCACTCAAGGATTACCCTCATGTAGGATTAGCATTCACTACCTGTGTATGTGTGTGTGTTTGTGCATGTGTGTATGTGTCTACGCAGTTTGTGGGTATGGATATGATTGTGCGCTTTTGTCTACACACATGTACTGTATGTGTGAGATAAAAAGAAAAGAGAAAGTTTGACTTTGACTCCTAAGCTGCTTTGTCAATGCATAATTCATCTCTCCCCACAAGCAGAACCCTGAAGTCTTTAAAACTATCTTAGCCACTCCAACTGCTACTAAAACAAACCATAAACAATCTCACGTGTTTTTTTTGTTCCTTTCTTTTTCACCAGAGTTAATGACGTGAAACAGACATTGGGACTGGGACAGTTGATACAATGGTTTCAACAAAGCCCATCTTTGAGGAGTTAATAACATTACATCACTTAAGCTAACTAAGTCTTAATGTAGTTGAAACTAAAGTTTGGCAACCACAGTGAAAATTTAACACCTGATTTGATAGTTAGACTTGTGATTCTTTTTCTTTTTTAAACAAACACTGCAATTGTGTTTCAATCATCAGTGTTAGATGCTGGCACTGTGGGTATAATCTGTGTGCTGTAAGCTGTGCTCAGCTAATGCTATCTTGAGTTAGCACAGCGTAGTCATATTTTACAAATTCACAGTAGTATGTCTAAAAATCAGTGGAAATTTCATTTTTTTTACACCCTAAATCTAAGTTTCACAGCTGTTTACAACCACTTACATTCATTGTCCTGTTGCAGGCCCTCTGCCAATGCTATTTCTGATCTCAGCTTCCAGTCGTGGATGATAGTTACGAAAATGATCTTTTGTTTCGAAAAGAATTTTGGAGAACAGGCTTTTTTATCGTGAGGAGGAATTTACTACTACAGTTTTCCGTGTTACTATCTATGAATAGCTTTAAAACCATCAAAATGCGGAACATTTATGTGTTATTGGAGTATTACTGTCAGTAACACTGGCTGCAAAAAAAAAACTCTTAAAAGTCTCTCAATATGAGAGGCTCTGTAAAATAGACCATCCAATAAACTGTCAAAAATGTACAACCTGATGTCTGTTACAGAGATTTGAGCATATAAAGTAACTGAAGACACTGTTAGTTGGCAGTGCTATGTTATAATCACACTGACCCCCCTTTTTTTCCTGTGTAGACCTCGGCAGACTGCGGCTCTGTGCGCTGAGCTGCAGACCAAGGTGCTCCAGTGCTACAAAGAAAATCCACAGCAGACCCTGCACTGCTCTGGCCTGGCCAAACAGTACATCGCCTGTGTCCAGCAAGCCAAGGTAGGTGAGGCCCACATACAGTCCATGGGTGCAAGATCACTCAGAAAAATAGTGTTTATTAGTTGGATAGGATATTTGTTTATGTGAGTGTGTTCATGTGATATGTTTGAATGTTTATATGTGACAGGTAGCGCCTCACTTCTCAACTTTCAATGAGTTTCCCACTGCCATTGTTATTTTGTTTTTTTTTTTGCTGTTATCACTCCTAGCTCATTCCCTTCGAGTAACACACTTAGCCGTGGTACTCGGAGAAGCTCCCTTTGCTTTAAAGATAAATGTTTTAATTTGCTTCCAGTTTTTTAAAGACGACAGAAGGATAGCAGTTAATTAGTCAGACCTGGAAGGAGCTTGACAGTGACACTGGCAGGGGAACAAAAAGGTGAAGAGACAAATAATCCTTTCATTCCTCATACCGAATCAGTTAACTTCTGAGAATTGTAATCTGCATGTTGGTTACTTTGACACTTCAAATAGGAAGCTAAATCAATGAGACATGCTTATTGAGCGGATTTATAAGTCACCAGGCGTGCACTGTGTTTTGGAACTTTCTGATAGGAAGATTACACCGTTATTAGTGTATTAAAATCAGTTTTGGCATTCAGCTCTTTGAAATGCATTCCGCTTTCTGCTGATGCTTTTGCAAATAGTGTTCAGACCCTACGCTTATCTACAAAGTGCTTATTTTACCCAATTTCTCCATCAAAAAACAATAATGAATGGGGCAATTTGCACATTATTATCATGACAAAACGCACTGATATGGCTCCAAAGTAGATAAAAGGCGCAAAACAACAATTGGTGAATCTGGCAGTTTAAACGGTCGATAAAAGCAAGGCAAAGGCTCACAATAAAAGCAATCAGTCTTTTTAAACTGGTTCAAAAGATCCATTTGCCAGTGGGAAGGGGCTCTTTGGGGAAAAACAGCATATATGTGTTTGCATATGAGTAAGTCTGTCGTTTTTTTGTAAGAATGTGTTGTATAAATTCAGATTATGAGTAAAAGAGCAAAGTGCAGAGTAAAAGCAAGTTGTTTTTTCACTTTTTGAGGCACACAGGCATTGCCTTGACAGAGTGAGGGTGAATGAGAGTCAGAGAAAGAAAGATAGAGAGAAAACACAGAAGAGACAGAGAGAGAGAGAGAGAGTAAAAGGGCAAATGATTAAAAAAGAGCTTCAGCCTTTATCAAAGCATCAGTTCTACTCCCATCCCTCTGTGGGCAAAAGTGCTACACTGGTTTCAGAAGGGGAATCAGAAGGTTTTTGCTTCAGCTCTGGTAAAAGGAGGTGAATTTGACTTGTTGTTAAATGAGGTCCAGTCCTATTCAGATATGAGCAAGTTAGTCATCAAAGCACAGCACACATTCTAAGCAAATTTTGAGAAAATCAGTAAATTAAAATACAAACCAATGCATGTTTCGCAATTATTCAGAGTTAGAGTTAGCAACAAGACAAATGGACAGATTGTGGCTATATTCAAACCTACCTACTACATGCAAATGTGCAGTATGTGCTACCAGTGCATACTGATTTTCATAGTTGCATGCACTATTAAACTAAATCAGTTTATTTTGCGTTGTGATAGGCTGGGCTCAAAGGTCCAGCCATGTGATGTGGATGTGAGGGACAGTCCAAAGGCATCATGTGTGTGAATGAGAAGGCTTTAGGTCCTTATTTGTGACACTGCAGACCAAACTGCTGCATGACTCTTTACTGTATTAACATATATTTGACCGCCTGAAATTCATATAATTCTGGCAGTTGTGGCCTCTTTAAAATTTCACATGGCTTCCTCCATACCTCAGAAAAAACAATCTTGATCCAAAACATTTTATTGCCAACATCTTCTATGTCTAACCTTTCTTTATTGGGATAATAGAGATAAAATCTTGCTTTTCAAGAGTGACCCGCGCTTCTCTTTTGAAGATGGTTTGAATCTCAGGTTGACCTTTAAGGCTTCTGAAGAATGCTCCATCCCAAGCGCAAACTTAAGAAAGGCCTATAAATGTTCCCAGATTTAAGATATAAATGTGTAAATGTGAAAGACCTCATATTTAAAAGTCCCATTAAACTACCAATATCCTATATTCTAACCTTTTTTTGTCCTCTACATCTTTATTTCTTTATTATCCTTCCATTTTGTGTATTACCAACTCATCCATGAATCTTCCATGCTGCTGTCACTGTTGATGCATCTATTTTCCTCCAGTTCCCATCCTCCATGCATCTCTCTTCTTTATTAAGCAGTCTTTCTCTGCTTATCACTACACACTGTCTCATTAGCTAGAGCATGAGGTCTCACCTGCACACTGTCTTCATTTGAGTTATCAGTTAGGTTTGGCTAAGATTTCAGGTGATACCCCTCCCTTTTTTATGCACAGTCATGCAGTCTGGTCTCAGACCTCCTGCTTTCTTTGTTAAACACACAAATACCGAGCGAGGCCTTTTTGAGTCCCTAGACATTTTAAAAATTTATACAGGCAAGAAAGTGTCAGTTTTTCTAATCCAGATCATAAACTTTAGCAAGTCACTCTATTCTGCTGTGGTTTGGGAGGTAAAACCTTTCTTTTAATGGTTCCTTCAGGCTTTACTTAAAAACATCTTGCTGCTATAACTATTTGCATCTGTCTGCTTCATTTAGAGCATCTTTAACACTAGCGTAATGGATTAAACAGTCAAATTGAATGCAAAAAGAGTTGGCAGATGGGGAAACATGCTTGATAAGGTGAAAGTGGCAGATGCATGCCAATGTACTGAAAACAGTAGGGAGATAACTGCAGTACTTTGGCTCACTTATCAACACAGTCAGCAGTTATAGAACTGTGACACCCATTTAATTTAAGCAATCAAGGTACTTTAAAACAATGTCGGACTTGGAAATCCCCTGATTTAGTCACTTGTCACAGTCTGAAATCCAAACTTAACACCTACACTCAAAATAATATTGAGTGACATACATGGAAAACGTGTCATTCGACTATAAAAATGGTTTTTCAAGACTTTTGTCCGTAACATTACATCATTATAGAGCTTTAATTTTTTTCATTTTAATATACTGGATGAGAAGGTGTATTCTTAAATAACACCTTGGATGAAACAAAAATGACTGAGACAGGATCAAAAGGAGAGGAAAGACTATTGCAGCTGCCACCAGAGGCTCCTGATCAGTCAGCCTTAATGAAAAGAAATGAGTGGGCAGTCCCAAGACCCCTCTGGACACACAAGCATCTGTCCAGTCTGCGTGTCTATTAATGGATCTGACAGAGCCAGAAGCTTGGCAGAGCAGAGCGCTTGGACAGGATTTTTACTAGGAAAAGTTTCAGTATTGCTGCAGGTGGTTAAGGGTCAACAGGGAGCAACATGCACTGCAGATTTAGTCACGAGAGAGAGAGAGAGAGAGCACTGGATTGTATTTCATCATGATGTGTAATATTCTCAGGACTGAGGGTAATATTTTGTTAGCCTCTCTCTGAACAAAGTTCTTGTGTGGTTGCTCCAAATGTGAAATAGCAACCTTATTTTTCATGTAAATAAATGCATTTACCTGACATGAGCTCATCTGTAACATGTACATTTTACAAAATGTTGATTTGTGGCATTTTGAAAATGTTTTACCAAAAATCAGAAATTTCTCAGTTTACCATCAAATTTCAGATAATGTCAGATTTAAAAATTGGATATCTCTTTTAGACCAAATGTTTTTGAGTTCTATTTTCTCAGCAGACAAGCCTTCCCTTTGTCAATTTAAAGAGCACGTGCTGCACTGAAGGACAGCAATAAAGCACCAAAGTGTTTTGGCGGCGCTGTGGAAAGGAGGACACAGTTTCATATTAACTAGCAAAATAAACTGGCTGTTCACATGCAGATAAAATAAGTAGGGAGATAGAAAAGACTCACGTTTGGATGCAGTAATTTTCAGCTTTGTGCAAAAATAACAAGACTGCTCAATAGACAGCAAAGCTTCTGGCTTGGTAAAAAAAAAACCTCCCGACAGCTTAAAAGCTCTGTTCTTTTGTTATCTGTATGTGCTTGTAAGGATTTTCTAAAGCAGATGCATTCTTCCCTGTGATTAAAAGAAGAATGCCGTATTTTCTCCCCCAAATTAATCTTTGTCTGAAGTTGATACCTTATGGCTTTTGCTTTTCTTGAAAGTAGTTATCTTTACCTGTTTTGTCTCTCTCTGTACATGAAGTGAGACGCTTATCGAATGCCACATGTCTGCATAAAACGCTTCTCATCATCTTCAGTTTCCTGTAGTTTCTGCTTTTCAAGTCCTGTGAGCAAAGTTACACATAGTGTTTATTTATAAAAGCAGCAGGGCCTCACTGTCGTAGCCAGAATCTGTTTTGTCACTTTCGCTCCACTACGGCTGACTTGTATGACTTCCATGAGTTTATTCACATATGCCCTTTTGTAAATATCTTACTCTTTGTCAGCCTGTCTGTCATTCAATCTGCCACTGAAACCAGCGGCCTGCTTATCTTTTCTCTGCCAGTGTCTTGATCTGAGCATCACTAGAGTATCTATCTCACTTTCTCTGTCTCTTGATTGAAGTCCACCCAACTCACTATCTACAGCGGCACAGCTTTCCTTATATGTCACTCAGAAAAGTTATTTTGTGTTTTATGATTCATACTGGCACACACATACACACATTCTGCTCTCTGCCATCCATTAAAGGCAGTTGCTTCAGGATATGGCCTTGCTCCTTCTCTCTGCTATCACTCCCCTGTCCCTCTCCTGTCAGTGTTTCTGGTCTGGCCATTGTCATGCATATGGGACCTTATGTGTGTGTGTGTGTGTGTGTGTGTGTGTGTGTGTGTGTGTGTGTGTGTGTGTGTGTGTGTGTGTGTGTGTGT
>JAQMCX010000029.1:8287056-8298717 GCA_029814765.1 Acanthurus leucopareius
CACTCCCCTGTCCCTCTCCTGTCAGTGTTTCTGGTCTGGCGATTGTCTTGCTTATGTGACCTTTTGTGTGTGTGTGTGTGTGTGTGTGTGTGTGTGTGTGTGTGTGTGTGTGTGTGTGTGTGTGTATGTGTGTGTGTTAGGAACACAGGGTAAATGTCAGCTCACCAAGGCCCTGCATTACCATGAAGCTTTGTAGGTTTTGTCTCTTTCTGGTCTGGTGTTTGACAGTATCTTATATATATGGTGGTTGTCATTGGCAGTTTTGTACTGTGTGTTTGTGTGCTTGCATGTGTGTGTGTGTGGGTGTGTTTGTATGTGTGTAAGCCCATGCCCATGTGAGCCAGACCACCCTTTACCTCTCTTCACATTTTCTCTCTTTCAACCCTCCTTCTCACTGTAACAAAACAAAACGGTTCTCAAAGTCACATTCAAGGACAAATGTTTCTCAAACCACCACTTACAATAAGTGCCCCCCCCCAACCTACAGTACTCAAAGGCTCCGGTACCAACCATCTGTGGAATGCTAATACTACTGCTGTGCCATTTGATACCATTAGCAGGGCCAACGGCATCAGAGCAACACTTGCCACTGTATCCCACATACTTAATCCACTTGAACCAGTCGGTCTCCTGAGCGCAGTGTTTGTCTACCCTGATGTCTGAGTGTGTGTGAGCATGTGCTGGCCTTTTGAGATGCTTGGTTAAGTGCCACTCTGGATCTGCCTTGATTACCAAGGCTTATGGAGTGCTGCTGAAACAAAAAAGTGTGTGGAACAGGTGCATTTGTACTTGAGCATATAGTGGTGTTTTTACAGAGGTGCTCCATTTATCACTCAGTCAGTCTCTTGCTTTTTTTCGGGGCAACCAGTGCATCATCTCCTTTTTTCCAGATTTGGACGTCAATTACCATGGCAACAGTAGAAACTTTGAAGCTTCGAGTCCTTGTCTTTAAAATCAAACATCTGGTTACTCACAGTCTAACATAGCAGCGAGCAGAGTTGGAGAGAAAACAGCTCTCCATGCACTGAAGCATGAGGGACACCACACAACCTCCCAAATAACAATTAGCCCAACAAAACACTTAATACAAATGAGATATCTGCAAATAGAATAGATGGAAGAGCGGAAACGTTAACAGATAATTTGAATATTATAGTAAAAACTGAAATATTTTTTCTTTCAAGTCAATAAAGGTATTACTCGAAAGAATTCTTGCAACTGCATTTATAATCTCTTATTTTAATCTGTCATGTGATCTGCTTCTTTTGGGCACTCCAAGAAAAAAATTGTTGGGACTCTGATAGAAAATTGCTGATGAACATTTTATATCCAAATGTGCACCTCTGTAATAAACTAGAGACATTTTTTCACATTGTCTACATACAACCAATAGAGTAGGTTTTGACCTAATCTTGTTCAAAGTACTCAGAAATGCGTTTATTCTCAATTCTCAATTCAACAGGTAAAATAACTAGGCTGGTGAGGGGCTAATAATATGCAGATGAGAAAGGAAAAACACCAGGTGATATGTGAAAAATAGCCATACAACATAGTAACGGAAATTATAGGCGACATTAAAACTTGGGGTCTAGAAATTGCTAATGACTGAAATACTTCAATGAAAATAAAGAAGTCGTATTTCACTTGTGAAATGGTCTGAATATTCTCACATACCTCATTTATTTATAATCTGCAGTCCTTCTTCTTTTTCTATTCGGACAACTGGTATCCTACAGTGGCAGTTGTTCTGTACACTTGGATTAAATGACCGATGCCAAAATATCAGCAACATCTGTCAGATTTTGTTGAATGCCATTAAGATCCTGGCTAAATGTAGAGATTGTAAAGTAAGATACATTGAGCAGAACAAGTAATCCCTGTGAAGAAGCAAGAAATTGTGCCAAAAAATAAATTCAATGAATACATTTGTAGTTTAAACAACCTATGATGTCTTGAAGTGAGAATCTGTGTTTGTGCAGAGTAATTTAAAGCCCTTGTGTTCGTCCACCGCAGCGCTTAGACACGTCCTGTCAGGATGTAAATACAGCTGGTGGGATAAGCAAGTGTTCCTGTGCTTGGCATCAGCAAATGAGATTAACAAAGAGAGAGTGGTTCTTCTTCCAACTGGATTTAATGTGAATTTAATGACTTAATAACACAGAAATCAGTGTCAATAGAAGATGCGACAGTAAGGGGACACTAGAAAGCATGTGTTTGCATTCTCACTTTTGTCCAATTTGCATTTTAGGCTGCCAGGACATTTTGCCAGTTTTTTCAACTTTTTTCATGGAACTGTTGTAGGTCTTAAGTGGGATTTAAGGCTATTAGCACTCTTCTGTGTTTTTATTTTGAAATGCATTGTTTTCTATGTGTTTACGCCTAGTGTCCATGCCGTGTCTGCTGACATTTTACACAATAGAGACTTTTGAAAATGTAAGACATGGTTTTAGTCTAAAAACTCAAGGGTTATGTGATAGTTTTCACAAGCTGAAATGGATCCTTTTTAAAAAAAAAATGACGGACACAATAATAATTTTTTTGTTGTTGTTGTTGTTGTTGTTGTGTGTGTGTGAGTGAAAATAGCCAGCTGTTTGGAACGCATTGGTTTGCAGATGGATCCTGCCGTGTTTAAGTGCTGTGGTTTTCTTCTCTTAATGTCACCTTCATCAGTTGTGCTGTGAGTGAGTGTTTGTGTGTGTTTCATCTCTGTGCACATGTACATTTATGTATGCATGTAAGTATCTTTGAATTGTCTGTATTGCCGTCATATTACTCCCCCTTCTGTAAAACATTTCAGATGTTTTTTCACTTTCGGCCACTTTTAACCACAGATTAATTAGCTGATGTTTTTGCAGGGAGCCATCTATTTCCAAACGTAGTGCCAGCAGCATCTTCAGCAACTCTCAGACAACATTCATTCAAAGCATAATGTTTATACCTCCTTTTCTCAGTATTAGTAGACTATTTCACTCTGCTATGTCATCCATCTTCTGGCTCACAGCAAATTCCAGCAAGGAAAAAAATCAAGATGTCCACATTCAAACCTGTTTATTTTGCTGAGGTGAAGAAGTTGATTGATAAGAAAAGAAGGAATTCTGCCATTTCCAACTGAAAAGAGGGGAAAAAACAAGGAATGAGTCTTTGTAGAAGGGATGAAAGAGGAATGGAAGGTGCCTGTCAGTGTGTGAATGGATGGAGTCTGATGAAAGAGAGGAAAAGTGGAGGAAAAGAAGGCTTAAGAGTGCCTGTCAGTGAAGAAGGGTTAATCGAAAACTGTAAGAGAGAGATACAGTAGAAATAAGTGGATGATGGAGGGAAAGCAGGGGATGCATAAAGGAAAAAAGAAGAGTTTCTGTCAGCACGAAGAGGAAACAGGATGAGGAAATGATAGAATGTACTAAAGGAAGAGAGAGAGGATGAGAAAAGGCTCTGTCAGTCATTACTGTGGGAGAAAGAAACAAGAGACAGACAGAAAAATATAAAAATTTTAAATTGTGAAAAATTGGAGACATACATATCTATACATATATATATATATATATAAAATAAAAATCTGTTATGTCATAGGAACATGAATCAATTACATTTTTGGATACTATGCTACTATTTTTCTTATCGACCTGATTCTTTATATCCTTTATTGACTCCTGATCAGTTTTCTATGTGGGAAAAATAAGCCAACATGGGATTTCTTCCACAGCTGTTTTAGTATCTGTGAATGTGTTCTCATGTTGAATTGGAGGATATTTCAGTATCTTGCTGGTGTTTCAACTCTTGCTTGATAATGAACAAAATAAAATAAATAACTCTTGACGATTTCCCCCTTTGTTGTGATGCTTTTCTTTTTCAAGTTTTCAGCTTCACAATATAGAGATATAAATGTCACATTATTGTTTTGCAAAACGCAGCTGTAAAACAAAAGCCATGCCGACTTCTATAAATAGAATTGATAAGCTGAGAGACTTTCTCTTTCAACACCACAAATGCACAGTATTTTTGTTGCTTGTGCTTTCTGAAGTGCATGAGGAGGACACTATTCGCAAATGCACAGTTACTCGGCTTACACAGTAACAAATTGGAGGTATGCAGATGTCCACACAGGGCCTCAGACACCCTCTGATGATAAAATTTACTTTATGTGGACCTTCATGCACAGGCAGACCTGGAACATATAATTACAACCAACGTCTTCAGAAAATGAATTCAAGACTGTGTAGTTTCCCCAAAAGCAAATTAAATGAGTGTGTGTGTATATGTGTGTGGGAGTGTGTGGGAGTGTGTGTATATTTATTTATGTATACTATCAGTAGGTGCAGGTGGTGAGCCCCCATGTGAGCCTTGGCCTGCCTGCTAACTCTAATCTGATAAGAGAACCACTCTATTCAGCAGCAGTCTGGTCCTTCAAACACACACACACAATCTCACACAGACACACAATCACACACAGACACACACACACACACACACACACTCAGATGGTACTGTGTATTGTAATATCCCTGTTATGAATATCTCTTTTATAGAATACTAGCATACCTCCCACACTGATTATAGTTATGTGTGATGTAAAATTGCACCAATACTAGCATGATGCATGTTGTTTTCTCTGCCATTTTCATTCTATAAATCACTATTATTATGGCTTATAGTTTTTTTTTTCATTGTATACCATTAAAGTGCTTTGGCAACACATGAGAAGAAATATTGACACATGCCTGTGCTGTGAATATCATATATTCATATATATTGCCCACACAAACACACTCAAACATGCTTGCTCACATATTTTTGTGGCTTTTATGTCTCTTTCTCTCTCCTTCCATCCCACCTTTCAATCGCATCCATCATCTCCAAGGAGACCACCCTGTGAATGCACAGACCACATAAAGCTTTGCTGTTCCCTCTCTTGTCCCTCCCCTCCTTCCTCCAACAAGGCTCTTTGTCTCTCTCTAACACTCCATCAGCATCCAGCTAAACATCTGATCCATGCTGCTACACTCCACTGACCGCCGTCTCTGTAGCGAGATCGATTCGTTCCTGCCAGGTTTGAGCCACCATGTGTCTTAGTTCATTTGGGTACAGATAGCGTGTCTTGCTAAATTGTGACAAAGGGACTCACTGGCTTGAAGACTGAGGTGTTACTCTGTGAATGGAATTGTCATTATTGTCTACATTATTACATTGTAAGCTGCTCGAGCTCACAGGCTCTCATTTGGTTCTCAGTTTATGTGTAGAGGCGTGTTTAGGTTTTTCTTATTGTGATATTATATTTTCTGCTTATCAAATGTGAGACAATCTTATTGTCTGTATGCAGTAGTGAAAAATATGTCGCTAAAATTTTTTTCAATTTTCAAGCAGACAGCAGCATAATGTTAATAGAAATGCAGACAACTGAAAAAGGGATATAAGAGCATCCACTTAAAATCAATCTGACAGCAATGAAGAAAAGAAAAAATATAATGTGAAGGGAATAAATTATTTTGCGTTAAAAAAAAACTTATATCCCACACAATTAAGCACATTTTTAAAAGCAGTACTCACCTGTAGAAACAAACAGATATGTGTGGAGAGAATGAGGGTAATGACATGCATCAAAGATCACTAGCTTCGGTCAGACTGCTTGGCCTGAAGAGGAAGGATGGTTCCTTTCCAACTGTGAACTGACACTTTACCCAAAACCTACCTGTTTAATATCACATACAGGCCTCCTGTAGTCTTGATAGTTTGGTTTTTGTATTGATAATGTTGGACATTAAACATATTCCGGGGAGAACATTTTATTTTAGTTAGCTTCAGAGTATTTTACATGTCTTGAAAGGGGTTGCAGGAGATTTTAAGGGTTTGTGTGTCCATGCAAACTAAAACAAACCTACAGGTCTAAAAATAGTCCAACAGCTTTTAAGAGTTACTGCCCTGCCGGTTGCACGAAGATATACTGACCAGATGTACTGCTTTTTGGCTTCATAGTTAGTAGTTTGGTTTGTCCAAGTCCTCTGGGGCCAGGCAGAACAATCATGTGGGCCAGTCGTGATTTATTTATTCCAGTCCAGTCCAAAGCTGTGGGCTGACCAAAACCAAAAGTTAAAATTTAATTGTCCTTTTATCCAGCTAACCAGCCAACCACATGAGCAACATACAGACTGAAAGAGGCTGAACAGTTGAGACAGTTCTTTAGATGTAACCAACTGGCTGACTGACTGAGAGGCTTCCGGAACTGACTGACTGATTAACTGCCTGGCTGTCTTACTGACTGTGTAATCAGTGAAAGGCTGTGTGTTTATAAAGCAGCCTTAGCCACGATCACTGTGTGAGTGTCTGATTGACAGTCCTGCCTGGCAACTGTGTCTGTTCCTCCAAAGAGAGCGAGAGAACTGAGTGCTGTTAGCGCTGAGCAGAGAAGACAGTTATTGATTTTCTACTTGTCTATTATTTTTGTTTCTCACAGAGAAAAGGCAAGTGAGTGAGGCAAGCGGTTGTTTGTGTGTGTGTGTGAGTGAGCTTCCCTTCATACTTGGTGCACATGTGTTTATATGTACGTTTGCTGTCTGTATGTTGCCCATTACAGTATGACTGGGGAAGCGAGAACACACCCAGTGTGTGTATACTGTTGCTTCCACATTGCTGCTGTTCAAAGTCGATTCCTGGCCAAAGAACACAACAATCCATCCACTCCCTCCACTGCTCACTAATTGGATGGAAACTGGCAGGTGGAAGAAAACATGTCTTTGTGTGTCTGTATGCTGTGTGTATTTTTGCTTGGAATCAGCGTTATTTTGTGTATTAAATCTAATCTCAACGGACACTTTTCCATCTCAACAAGAGGCGGTGACAATGACAGGAAGTTGTTTATTCAACTTTGCACTTTTTTTGCACCGACAGAGTGCAAAGAATTGTTCTGGTTTGTGATTAAGTTTTTAAAAAAATCTAAAAATGAAGACAAAACAAATTACACTTTGGTTATATTTGACATACACAAAAAAAATCATATAATTCAATGCTTAAATGATTCATTGTAATACTTAAATCATTCAAATAGTCAAAGATTTATAGTAATAGTGCAAGCTTTAGGCCAGTACAATATTTTTGCACCTGGTGATGATTAAGATTTAGCCTCATCCTTTTACTTTAGTGTCTGTCCAATTCTTTTTTTTAGTCCTTTCATATTTTACATACTACAAAAAACTGACAACATGAGGCCTGCATTTATGTCGTGCATTTTTTAAATTTTAATGTCTTGTGAGCATTTTGAGACTTAAACTGTCACAGCTGTTCTTTCTGCATTCCCTGTAAGTCTTTCATTTCTTCTGATAGCAACACAAGAGATAGTAGAGTGAAATGATATCATTACATCCATGACACTGAATAATGTCACATCAGCTCAGCTTGTTATTAATGTTGTGCTGGTCTGCATGTTTTTGTAGTTTGTTTCAACTGTTTTAATCCTGCTACTTGTCTAACTTTCAGTGCATTGCAGTCAAGAGGCAAGTTTGTTCCAAGAACCAGTAACATTAGATGGCGTTACTCACAGAAACAGAACGTCACTGAACGCCAGATGCTTTTTATTAATGAGTGCAACAGGTCAAGAAGCTAAATTAACTTACTAACAAGAGATTACACTGCCTGGCAGAGGATACTGTTGTACTAATCAGGTGCTTTAGGCTCCTGATAAGAGGATGTAAGAGATCTTTGTAGGCATTGTATGAGAACACTTATTAGTCTAATTTTCCATTCATCCGTAAGTTACACTTTGCTTCAAACATTACGATAAATTACCTTCTAAAGATTGACGGTTACAGTTAAATCAGCACCTTTTCAAAACAGTCTCAATTACAACCTCCATCAAGGCAGGACTGTTGGATGAGACTTGGTATCTTTAGCCTGATATACCTGGAAAAAAAGGGGGGGGAACTAAATATATGTCTTAAATTCAGTGACCCAGCACTTGAATATTTTGCTTCCCACCTCTGCCCAAGGTGTCATGCATAAAAAGCTTTTGCTGTCTTAAATTATCCAAGTGTGGATAGCAGGAGCCCAGATTTGGACCTGGGGCACCAAATTGAACCATGTGTACCGTGGGAGATGCTATGGTCAGTTTGAAATTCAGGAACTACTTCATGCACTATGCATGAGGCATAATGTCCCATCTCGCTCCCACATATGAGTGTGGCAGTTCTTACACACCCTGCTGCCACAAACTCTCACATACACACACCTACACAGGTGTTAATGCTTGCATAAACTCCTGAACACACAAGCAGAGCCACTGTCACACAAATACTACATTTTCATGCACATGTGCAGACACACACCGTCTCCCCTTTATATCTCAGGACGTGAGTGGAACAGTAAAGCTAAATCCCCTTGTCACATTTGCCGCTCATCTCCAATTCAATGGCACAGGCTGCAATGCCCTCGGATGCACTTGGCAAGTGAGCAGCTAACCTGCCCGCCAGCATATCTGTCTGCCAGCCGAGCACCGAGGTAGTTAGCATGCCAACTAGCCCACCCTGTAGCCACAAGCTAATGCATCGCTAACCCTGGGTCACCCTGTGCCTTTTCTTGCGATGGTGTGTTTGTGTGTGCATTGACACAAGGTGTTTAGTTGTACGCTGTAGTAGGCTGCTTTTATTGAACGTAAACAGCTGTGAGTGTTATTACACTGCAATGACAAACATAGACAATTCTAAATAACTTTATCTAATATGGAATGTCTCACTCACATGTTGTTTTCGTACAGATGTATCAGCTCTGTAAGGCTGCTCTACAAGAGAGATTTTTGACCCTCCTTCTTAGAATAAGTTTTTTCTTTTTTTTATGTAAATGTGATATAAATTTTAGGAGATTTAATTTATTTTGCAACTTACAAAAGTCAGTTGAGAAAACTTTTTATATGAGTTTTGGAATAAACTCCCATCTGGTACTTAAGTGAAAACCCAATTAGAAACCAATTCAAGTTGTCAGTTACACCATCAGAACAATATGTACTCACATTTCGTTGCCTGTGTTTTGATTTTAATATATTTCTAACAATCTGAGATCATAAGAAAATGTATTTATATCCACAGCCAAGTCTCGCTAAGAAACTCTAATTAGTTCAATGGCTAGTTAAGGGTGGTCATATTTTCAAGACCCCTAATTCTCAGACCGTTAGATGTAGCGCACCTTCACACGTCTACGCACACACCATAAGTGTTCTCATCAGGATAGGCGACTGTTATTACAGCACTTAGGGCACCTACCTCTTTCAACACCATTGATGTCATGAATGTAGCATTTTTGTTGCCATGTGCTTGATACAGAGTTAGCTACCTGGAGCTCTTAGGAAAAGACGGACTTTTTCTTCATAGTGACAACTAACCATTAGCTGACTTACAGGTTTTGTTGTCAAGAGCTGCATGCGTCATAGCCTTTTGTTTTTTCCTATGACTCTTATGCTAGCAACATTCTTCAAAATGACACATTGATTGATTGACATACAGACAAATCAGTGTTAAACATGTTGCATTTTTCATATTTTATGGGTTACAATGAGTTGGATATAAAAATGTTAATTCAAGCATTGAAAAAAAATTCAATTTCACAATTGTTGATTCAGTTGTGGTAAACACTGAAATTATTTGTAAGTGAATGTAAAGAAACCCAGACATTTAGTGTTAAATAGATATTTGTCAGGACTCTGGACATCCAACTTGAAAGTGGGGTAGTCCTGGATAAACTAGGGCATCTGGTCACTGTAGGCTATGGCATAAGAGCTTGATGGATGATCAATTTGACCTCGTTTTTGTCTATTGGTCTTCACAACATTCAGAGCAAGCTGAGCCAACAGTAGAGTAGGGTTAAAATGATGAAATATCAATATTACATCTGGGTAAAGTAAAATAGTAAGTGACAGTTAGGATGATAAAGAGACTTGTTACAGAAAGGAAGGATAATAGTCTGACCAGAGGTGAATCTTAGAGAAAGGTAATAAAAGAAAGTTTTGATACCTACCTTGATATTTTTTTTAGTTTTTCTGTAAGGAAAATTATCTAATCTACATGGACATACACTGAAGTGACATGTACAAAATGTTATATAAAAAAATTCTAAATGATTTGTTACCATCACCTGTTTCTCAGACCACTGCATCAGATACAGATTTACAACCAAAAAACACACCACCTCAGCCCATTTACTTCAGTCCGTTAACAGCGCTCAACATTTGTGCTATGGCAACAGAGCAGAGTCTCAATAAGTAAGCAAAAGGCAGAAACATGCTCCTGGGTTTTAAGGTGGAAGGAAAAAATAGAATAAATGCAAGAAGAGCTCAGATGTTGCTCACTGCTGCCTCTGCAGAGCAGACGTAGTTTAAGTGCCTCACTCAAAGGTTTAGGGGTTTGTTTGCATGGTTATTCAGTCGGTTGCAGTTGTTAATGTTGTTGCCGAAATTCCACAAAAAAATCCCTCTGGTCAGGTCATGAGTGTGGCCAAAATACCTCAAGTGTAGGTCTATTGTACCAATGAACTGCCTTTCCTGCTGTTACTGTGAGTCACTGGATTAGAACTTGAAGAGTGTGAGTGTGTGTGTGTGTGTGTGTGTGTGTGATTGTGTGTGTGTGTGTGTGTGTGTGTGTGTGTGTGTGTGTCCTGGCCCTTGGCATTTTTTTTTTCTGTGTGCCCCATGCATAAAAAACACCAGTTGTATTTACTACAGGCCAAACACTTCCAGCGCAGAGGTCAGATTTCTTTAACAAGGTCCATATTCAGCACAACTGTCAGGCTGCAGTTCATCTCTCCCTCAGTGTGTAAACAGAACATCATGCATTTCTCCATCAGTTGCACTCAAGGATGACACATAATATATGATTGAAACAGTGAGTTGATTACATATAAGTAGTACAAGTGATCATTTCAAATCAAGCTGTGTTGTGTTTTTTTTAAGAGTTTTGGACAAATCTGTGTTATCTCAAAGTGAGGAGGGACCCTCTTCCTTAGGCAAAGCCCCAAAAATTACCCTCAGGTCTTAAGGCTGTTAAACCTGGGGTCTCTCTCTGTTATACTTTCCCTTTTTTAAGACCAGACAACTGGTCACATACATAATTGTATTTTGATTGTTGGTTGTATTAAAAGATATTAAAATGACAATACAGACGCTGGAGTCTGCATTGTAAGTGTTGCCTCCAAACATGTACTCTGATTTTGCTACCAAGACAATTTAGCTAGACACATAGCTAGCTCTGCAGTCAATAACAGACAGAAATGAATGTACCCTGTCAGTGAATACTATGTTAATATTCTTTGAATTGTTTGTCAGCAGAGAAATATTTGTTGGATAGTACATGTGACATGAAATGCTCTTTGCTATCAAAAGTCCTCTCCAGGTTTCAGGAAAAAAGAGGAAATGCTCCTCCTTCCATTTGTGATACTTAGATTTTTGGAGGTGGTATTTTGGTAATGTGCAATGTATTGTTGTGAGGGACCAATTTTCCCATGATGCATTCTGATGTTTTTTGAGTTTCCCTTTGGTTATAGTAGAGTAAATTTCTAATATGATGGCTTGTTTTCTCCACCTCACCCCGGGGCCCCGGCCCGCGGGGCGGGGGGGGCGCCCGGGGGGGGGGGGGGGGGGGGGGGGGGGGGGGGGGGGGGGGGGGGGGGGGGGGGGGGGGGGGGGGGGGGGGG
>JAQMCX010000029.1:8298743-8321914 GCA_029814765.1 Acanthurus leucopareius
TTCCCATGTTGCATTCTGATGTTTTTTGTGTTTCCCTTTGGTTATAGTAGAGTAAATTTCTAATATGTTGGCTTGTTTTCTCCACCTCACCCCCCCCCCTCCCCCGACCCCCCCTTTTCTCCCTCCTTTTTTTTTTTTTTTTAGAGCTCACTGACGAATCATGGCTGAGAAGCCCAAAGAGGGAAGGAGCAGGAGAAGAAGACGAAGAGGATGGCAAATCCGTCCATCTCTCGCCTCCCTCTGTTCTTCACCTATTCATCCATCTATTTATTTATCTGCCATCACTGAATAACCCACCTCTTCTGTCCCACTCACCATCCTTCTTGGTTTTTGAGTGTATTACATATCTTGACATGTCACTCCAGAGTGTATGATGTGTTGATTTATTGTCAAGTTGCGCTGGCACACCCCTGCCATTGCTGAAATAAATCCCAGTGATCCGGTGGTGATGAAACTGCAGGTTCCGTGTCTTTGTTTGTGTGTGTGTGTGTGTGCGTGTGTGCGTGTGTGCGTGTGTGTGTGTGTGTGTCTCTGTCTGTATGTTTGTGTGAGGATGGCTGTCTCTTGTCACAGCACGCTAATAATGCTTCCACTACTGAAAATGGGGTCGTGTGCACCCTTCTGACAATGCAGAGCAGGCCTAGGGGCTTGATCGTGTGCCGTGCTCATGGTTTCATTAAGTGAGAGAAGGGAAACGAGAGTGAAGGAAATGAGGGATAAATGAAGTGGAGAACAGACGAAGAATGGAGTGAAGTGTGAATGTATTAATGTATGTGAGTGCATGTGTGTTTCTCATACATCTCATGTTTTTTTATCCATGGTGAACCTGCGTACGTACAGGTCATCACATGAGATTTTTTTTGCGTAAATGAACGACATGAACGACACGCCGGACAGGCCACATGTTGTTCCTGCTAGCTGTGTTTCCATGGTGACAGCAGGGGTTGGTGCCAGCAGCAAGGTGTGGAGGAACCTTCCAGATAACCCTGAAGGTCAACACAAAGAACCCAGGCTCACAGCACCACTCTGTAGTCACACACTTCACCCACTCCCTGAGTGTGTGTGTGTGTGTGTGTGTGTGTGTGTGTGCTTATGTGCATGTTTGTGTGTCTGAAAGAGAGGTACCAAGTAAAGATGCATTTCCACTTATATATGGACATGGTTGGCCACCCTCAGAATGACAGAGGCTTGTTATCACACACACACATTTTGCACACACACACACTGTCACACAGCAGACACACACATAGAATATTAATAGACTTGCAATGTGCCCACATACTTATTCCTGGATGTAAATACGCATGCACACACAAGTGGTTTTCAGTGTGAATGTAGCAGAGTGCATTTGTTTATGGCCATGATAAGTGATCTATTGATCACAGTTTGACTCCATTGATCTCACTGTAGCACAGCACCACTGCCCGGCCCATACGATTAAATCTATGTTATGGAATTGTGGCAATGTGAAAGTGGAATATGAAACCAGTGACAAGGATTTATAAGTGTTCACATGTGAGCGTCTGTCAGTCCGTTTTGTGCAAGTGAGTGAGCGCCGCCAACCTACAGACAGCGGGGATTAGGCAGCTCCAAGCCAACAGACATGATGCACATATTACCTATATTAAAGCCAGCCACCATATGAGAGGTTTCAGCCAGTGACTCTCATATCCCCTCTCCCTCCCTGACATTTCTTTACAAATACCAGCCTCTATTCACTCTGTTATTGCCTACTCCCATTCAGCAATTCTCTGATTAAACAAGCTCCTGAAAAGCCCAGGCACCGCTATCTGCCATTTGGCTTTTATTAGAAACCCATCCCCCTTTAATTAAATTGGCTGAATTACAGAAATATCAGGGATATTTCACCAATATATTGGATAAGAGAGCACAATGGGCGAAAAAAAAAATGGAAGACTGGGCTTTATGAGATGTTTTGAATGCGGTTTATGGTGGTGAAATAAGATAAACACAATCTTGATGGAACGGCAGTGTTGTTGAGGGTTTTTTGTTGTTGTTTTTTAAGGAAGCCAAGGTTTGTTGGATCTGAATGAGTCTCATCACCAAGCTTGTGTCACAGCTGAAACTGTTAGTGCCTGCAATTTTTTTTATTGTTTTTTGGGTTTTTTTAAGAAAATTATTTAAAAAATTGATTGATTTTACACTCCTTCCTTCTCCCCCAATCCTGCACCTCCAGTGCCGCGTCTTCATTTTCCCGCCTTATTACAGTGAAAGATCGGGGATTGAGGTTGCCGCGGTAACCAGCCTTGCTTTGATTGGGGGAGACGGCTGCAGGGTGCGAGGTTAGACGATGGCTGCTCACGCTTCACAATGCGCCACTATTGATTTCCAGTCTCTGACAATTACCAGATCCGGTTGACTGCAGCGGGTTGCAGAGCATGTGCATAAAACACAGGGGTGTGCGTTTGTAATGAGGGGGGGTGCTGCCATCATGCTCACTCTGCAGCCAATGTACAGAAGTTGTCTTGCCTTTTCTTTTTCCACACGCTTAAGTGCAGGTGTTTGTCTGAAAAGCCGTTCTCTGAGTTGCTGCCAGAGCTTTAACCTCTCAGACATCCTGTTGCTTGTGCTGGAGACAGGTTTGACAGTCAGCCACAGAGCCTAATGTATATGTTTGAGCAGCTCGGCACCGTCTCCTTTGTTCAGCCCTCTAAACGGCTGTTTGTCGGCTGTTCCTTCACATCCAGCTGAGGAGGTGTCAGCAAATGAGAGGTGGTGTCAGACTTTGACAAACTGCTGCCCTTTGTAAAGACATAATGGGGATCAATTCAAGTAAAGTTGGACACTTGTAGAATTCACATGCAGTCTGATAAAAATACACACACACACACACACATATTCCCACACATGTACCTACTTCTTGTTGGAGTTCACCCACTGCTGCAGTCTTTTGTCACACACTTTTCTCCCTCCCTCGCCGTTTCCCTTCCTGCCTTTCTTCTTTCTCCCCTCAGCCAGCTTGGCATTGCATATGTGAGAAGTCGACAGTGAGCCTAATTGGAGTGTGTGGCTTCGTCAATGACAGTCACCATTCTGTTTCTGCACGCAGCACACACACACACACACTTACACGGAGCTCTCCAGCTAATTGAATAGTCTTTTATTAAACTGTGTTAATGTGAACTGGAACCGGCTGCTGGTGAATTGAATTAGACCCCCCACCACAGTCACGAAACATACACATAAACACACACAGCTCAGCGAAGCAGTTGGATGGATAGAACCTTCGAATGGAGGAAGAGGAGGAAGAGGAGAACAGAGGAGGAGGGGGAGAGGTGAGTGTTTTGTCACATTTATTGTAATGTTTGTGATTTAGAGGATTTTGGTGAAAATTTTATAGGCCCCTGTATCATAATGACATTATGCTTAAGTGGAAAAAATGAAGAGTTACTCATTAGATTTTACTCATTAAGTTCAAGTAACTGCATCACTTTACTAATGACTCATCAGCAGAAATAATTGTAACATCATTCATTACATTATATTCACAGCTAGCCTAGCCCTGCTGGTGTATCTAACGGCACACAGCTCACCAGAGGTAAAGCCACAGGGTTTTCAACCTTTACAACCTTCATCTCTCGACAAAATACAGGTGAAGCTTAAATTTAAGGTAACTCTGGTCAATGATTTCTTTTAATTCTGGCTGGCATCCTTCAAGCTTCTCCAGACCCTGCACCAAGCTAACACCCTGTACCAGTCTGTGTGCTGCAGGTGCAGAGCATAGCAAATCAAATGTGTCGGCATGAATAAGACGATGAGTAAGTGAGGAAATACTTTTTTAAGGATTAGTAATTTATGTGAACTATCACAACTTATAACAAGATGCATTTTTATCTTAAAGACTTAATTGTCATTGGATCATGTACATTTTTACTTTTGCAAAGCTCTGATCCACTATTTTCCACATCTATGATAAAAAGGTTCACCTTCATTTTACAAATTTCACATTTGTCCAAGATTTCACTCTTTTAATGCTGTGCTGTTTAATGCCACATGCCAATCAGTGATGCCACCAAAGGGGTTTGTCTCCCATAGCAGCACTAATCTTCTAAAGTCACATGGAAGAATCCTGCTGCTTTGCTGCTGATTGATGGGCTGATGATTATGATGCACATCTTCTGATCTATTTATGAGAGAGTGATATTCACTGTGATATTCTTTGCTGCAAATATTTGGAAAAGACATCATGACCACTAAACCATTTCCTTTTGACTCCCAGAGAAAAGCACCTGGTTCGATTGAGCAGAGAAAGACAAAGACACAGAGACAAAGAACACAAAGGGTGCTTTGACTTTAGAGGCTGCAGATCAGCAGAGGAAGACCTGAAGCTGTAGGAGATCTGACCCAAGTGTCTGGAGTGAAACTCGGGCTGTCACAGCACGTGATTGAGAGTCAAGCAGTTCAAAAACCTTAGATTGTCACAGTTGACATTGAAAAAGGAGAGAAGCCTTGAAAGAAGGGGAACAAAAAAGAAAGCAGACGACTGTACAGATTCAATATGCCAGTGAAGTCAGAGTGTATGTAGAGGGAACAAGGGAAAGAGGTCAAGGTTGTTCCAGACTAAGTATTTCATCTGGGGGCAGAAAGAGAGAGAGAGGGAGAGAGAGAGAGAGAGAGGGTGAAGTTGGGAAGGTTGAGAAAAGAGAAGGAGTCGGAGCGACTGTCCACTGAGGCCTGTGGAAGCAGCTTGAAGAAGATAGCTCCCTCCTCTCTGCTTTATTATATTACACTGGTGGATAAAAAGAATCCGACATCCTCTAAAGTCATTACAGCCCAGTAAGACCGGCTCAGAGGGCAACGCAGCTCCTTAACCCCTCTCAGCACATGCCTGGGTGTGTGTGTGTGCGCCTCTCTCAGAGGTTGAGTGAGTGAGAGAAAGGCTGCACGATCGTCTGACAGACAGAGCCAGCCTGTTTGTGTGTGTGTGTGTGTGTGTGTGTGTGTGTGTTTGCGTGCACGCGTATTCACCAAACCAAAGTGGCACATCACTTAATCCTTCCCCAGTAACTAGGATAAGCCACCAGTCTTATCTTTCCCTCTCCCCCTCGTTCTTTTCCCTCACTCTGTTTTTCCTCAGGAAACTATTGTCCCTTTTCCCGTCATACCCTCCACACCTCCCCCTCCCCCTTTCATTCTTATTATTACCCTCCTCAGCCCCAGACTTTAATGCCTCATTATTCTGTATTTAGGGCCTGAAATCTTCTCTTGCGCCGGCAGTAGGGGCTAACATGGATTCTACATTTCTTTGCTTCTTTATTGCCAGGCTGTGCACAGGATTTGAGAGCAGCTTTCCCGGAGAAGAAGGATTTTGCCACCATTGACAATCATGCTGCCGGCTCCTGGCAAGGTGTGATATTGTGATATCGTGCCAGGAAGTGTCACTACAACTACCCATGGGAATGGAGCAACAGGTCTCAGAGTATCTGTGGTTATGTGGAGATGAAGTTGAAGAAAATGTGTGGATAGTTTTTTTTTTTTTTTTTTAATGTAAATGTAAAAGAGTGTAGTGTATCACTTACTCCTCTAACTCTCGTAGTTTATTCATTTGATGGTCAGTTTTAGGGATTTTAATAATGACCATGTTACAGAAGCCTAGATTGGACAAACCAAACACTGTTTCTTTAGAGGATCTTATTTGTTTTTTAAGAGTTTCACATCCACTGTAAGTTTTCTGTTGCTTGAGAGGAGAGGCTGAGCCGAGGCGTGTTAGGGATACACACTGCTTGATGTCATTTAGTCCTGCACACTGGACCTTTAATGCTGGTAAAACAGAATAGTGTAACCTTCCTACACTCATGTTTGGAGTAAAAAAAAGAGAGATAAAACACACAATAAACAGAGTTAAAAATAATTTGACTGACAGCAATATTTTGTTTTTTAACATTCTATAGGAATTGCAATAATATCCTCATCCTGAACTCGTAGGACCACAATAAATATGTGGTGAAAGCCTGATATGACTATCCTAGTTCACATGTGTTCAGATGTTAGAGGGCCTCGTCTCCTTTAGTCTTTGCAACACATAAAGCTGAAAATTTACAAGCTCAGAGTCACAAATATTAACCATTTTGAAGCATATGATAGAGAATTTGTTCTAAGGAATTCCTGGTAATATTTGCTATCTTCTGTCAGGACCAACATCAAGCATAAATTCAGACATGTATCCTCTGTATACCCAAAGTCTGATGTTTAAAGCTTTTTTCTGTGCCAACATGGATTAGGAATGTCTTCAAACTGAAGTTATTTTTAGAATGTATAAAACAAAGCAGCTCTTCAACAGCAAAATGTCTCATCAGTGAAAGAAAGTGGTTGAGATGATTTCCCTATTTTTAGGGTAAAACTGACAACTGATTCTAACAATTGATAGAATTAAGATTATTGACCAACACACACACACTCTTATATGCCCACTATGCATGACTACTACTGCGTACTTTATTTCAGAAAGTACCATTAAAATACTGTGTGTTTTAACTATTACATTTGTCTAAATGACAAGATACAGTGAAGTTGCTGCCAACTTCATTTTTCTCTTCATCCATTCATTTGCTCCTCTTTTTTGCTAATTTTTTTTCTCTTTTTTTCCAGACTTGCTCTGATCACTTGTTCATCATCACCTTTAGTGACATCAAAGTAATTTAGTAATAAAAAGATGAAGTGAAAATGATGAGGGCACTTATCACTTAGGGCACTCAGAGGTTATTAACATCTGCCACATTTCATGCAAATCAGCCTTTGCCAAACTTCGTTTAATTTTTTTAAATTTGAGCACTTTGTTCATTTTTTGGTTCAGATTGAAAGTAAAAGACTTGCCTGTATTTTACGCACACTTATAATAAAAAGACAGTTACATTAAGAGGGCTGGCTCAGTGTTGAGAGGGTGATTTAATGCACTTTAAAGAAGAAGTCTTACATTCTAAAACGTCACCACTAAACGACTTCTCAACAAACATTTCATTAACTCATCACTGCGATGAATGTTCATAGGAAGGACCTGTGCTCATAGAGTTATTTATTCCCCTAAACTGGACTCATAGCGACTGAATAAGCCAGGTTTTGTTACCAGGGAATATAAAAAAATACATATAAAGTATCATAGTGAAAGACAAAGTTGTTTGTGCCTATTCTAAACAACCTCACTTAAAGCTGGGTTGAGAAGTCTGCCATCATAAGAAGGATGGAAGTATGATGAATATTACAATAATAATGGCACATGCGCTCAGACAGTCTCTAGGTGCTCAAATGTATTCAAGCCGTTTCACTCATTTGCCTGTGCAAAAAGTGACAAAATTAGCCAGACATGCCTTAAGCATGCAGGACTGGCCTGGTCAGACAGTTACTATGTAACACACTTATAAGACACACTCCATTTTCCTCCTCCATACTCACTCTCTTCCTGTCACTCATGCACTCATGCACAAACGTAGTGTCAATAATGGCAGGGTGCTGTTTGTATAATGATCCTATCTTCCCAGATTGACGGGGTGTTATCGGCTTTGTCACACAAAGGGAAGAGAGGCAGTGTGAGTACAAGTGGATCACCCCTTCACACACACACACACACACACACACACACACACACACACACCCCCGCAATCACACGTCGAACCCCTCTATCATGGCGTCCTCCCATAGACTTCCTGTGTCAACAGAAGCTTTGATTAACCGGGGACAGGCACTGGCCTTTGTATCACTTGGACAAAAGCAGCGTTACATGGTGAATTTCTATTGAAGACGGCACACTGCAAGTTTCAGCAGTGAAATTATGTCGCGCAGACCGGCACAGCATGAAAGCTCTGAAGAAGAATATTTGATTTTAATACATCAAATCATTTTCAATTTTCCTTTCACTCCCGCTGCTTTGTTTTTCCGCTCCTTGTTTGTGATTAATACTCCAAAAGAAACATAAAAAAATGAAAAACTATGTGCCGACTCTCATCTTGTAACTTCAGCCAGAAACTATCTAGAGGACATAAATTTAACACAGCCAATTTCCTTCCCCACTGACAGTGTGATTTTACCTTAAACTTCCAATTAGCTGCCTTCACTTTAGCTATCCATCACTCTCCAGAAAGGCTTTTTCTATCCACCACATAATGTACATCAGCTGCACTGTGATCAATTTAACTCTGATGATGGCATGTGGGCTGGATCCATCAAAGGCAGCGAGTCATGAGAGCAAAAGGAAATTAATATTTAGCTGCTTTCACGGATGGAGCCGGATGTGACCTGTTGTCTGTGAGTGCACATGAGTTTTTAGATGCTTTGTGTACGCTCACTCCCCTCTGAAGGCAGTAAGTGTGTGTGTTTGTGTGTGTGTTTAGTAGCGGATAAGTGACAGGGTTAGGGACCTCTGAATGACGCCCTCTGCCTCTTTACCAGCTGGCAGGGAGTCTGCTAGGTGAGAAGCCGGCCAGTACCAACAGGGCAACCGATGCCAGTCAGCAGTGGCCCGCAGGTCATGTGTTTTCAACTTTAGTTAGAGGAGGGAGGTGAAAAGCTGCAGTGAGGACCGATGCACTGTAAAGGTTTAATGAGCTCCGTGTGGGTGTAACTGCATATCAGACTCGTGTGGGACAGAGCTGACAGGCCTGCGGTGGAGGCAGCAGACTGACTTGGACACATGCTCAGGTATGAGAGGAAAGAGGGTGCGTGTTTTCAACTGAGGCAATAATAGGTGCTTGGTCTTACCCATAGATGGCAGCAATACACTCAGAGTCCTCTGTCCCTGTGTCACACCCCTCTTACAACCCTTTCACTGCAGCACAGCAAAGACTCTGTGACACTGTTGATCCCTCAAGGGAAATTTGCTTTTACGCCTCAGTTGCAGTCTCCTGCTCAAAGACACTCAGGCAGGTTATGTTACCTTACGTGTCTGCTCAGGACACTGGGTCAGATTTGAATTTCCATGAAAATTATATATGTGCATACAAACATACATATATACATATATATAAGCCTTTGTTAAATATCCATTTAAATCAATTATTTTGAGCTAGTAAATTAGACTTTATTTACATTATCTATTGATGGTCCTTGTTCCACTTGACAGTGGTTACTATGACAGAAGTTAGTTCCCAATTTTTTAGAGGAAATCTGGTCTTTCTGTCCAGTTGACCCAAAAACTATGTGTGAAAAATCTTTAACATAATCTGGGCCACTAGAACGACAATGCAACGTCCCATTTATTCCACACCCAACCATAACTACTACTGCCAACTTGCAAATAGAGCAAGTCATTTTCAGTAATGTGGACACTATGGAGTATGGAAGTAGTAGAAACACTACCTCTGCTTGTAGAAAACCCACTGGATAAAGTTTCAATCAGTGTAGTGTGACTACGGCTATAACACACCCTCACCAAACACACTCACACAAATCTACCCGTTCATATAATCTACCTATTGTCATTCTCTTCTGCCTCTCGTGGCAGTGCTAAGCTAACATTAAGTTGGCAGTCAAATGACTCTGAAACCACACTGGAAACTTAACTGTTGAATTTGTGATGAGACTGCTAAGTTACTCTCGAAAAGCCTGCCAATATCATCAGGCAAGAACCGTATATTTTAACATTTTCTTTGCTTTACAAATTGATGATTTAGAATTTTTTAAATACTAGTTATTTTTAGTAATAAATATTTTTTATGTGTGGACAGAGCCGAGGTAGCTGCTTCCCTCTGATTCCAGTCTTTATGCTAAGCTAATTGGTTGTGTATCACACAGGAAGGTGTCGTCACATTATGAGATCTGTTTCTGTATAGTTTGTGTAGTTTTCATATCTTTAGTGGTGTGGAAGAGCTTTATGTTGTTAACTTTATGTACTTTCAAGCTTGGAGCTAAATTTTGATTTTCGCCACAAGGGACATTGCTTCCTTCACACGACAGACGGGCGTGTCTGGTTGGAGTGTTTTACCTCAAGGCTTGTGATTGTGTTTATTTTGTTAAGCTCTTGTTATATCCAAAAAGTTGGTGTATTAAGAACTAGTTAAAAAACTGTTTAGTGCACTCTTGTTTGGCTTAAGTTTGATAGTTAGAGTGTATGTTAACTTTAGCTAGTTATGCCGTTCTTTATGAGATTATCCAGTGTGTTGTTAGCATAATGCTAAACATGGATTAGTGTAGAATCAGTCAGCTTATACGACATCACTTTGCAACTGTTATTGCAATTATAAATCTGTAAGCAGCAGACCAAAGGAGTTCAGAGGAAAATTGTAGTTTCTTTTATTAATGTTGTTAACAGTCTGATTGTATAGGCCACATGTCCAGGGTCTGGTAGAGATGGCTGCTTTAGCTGCATATTTACTGTGCTGACATGAACTTCAGGGCTAAAAAATTAAGCCAACATTAAAGTGTAACATTAAACATAAAAATTAAACTGTAATACCTCCGATGGCCAAGTGGCTGGCTCCAAAAGCAAGTCAACTCCCGTAGGGTCCCAACATTTAAGTTTCCGCCTAGTAACAGAAATGAACATGATCACAACCTGCCACAAAACATGGTTTTGGTCTCCATAGCTTATTTCTCTTTTTATGACAACTGTATGGGGTGAATTTTTTATAACTCACTCACAATAATTACGTAAAAGCTTAAAGTTCTGCATAATTCAGATCATGGCTGCTTTGCTATACATCACACGGTCACTTGTAGCAATGTGTATCTTCCCAAGCTTCATTGTCTCATCCAAGTGTGATCATTTGCAGCTCCAAGAAACCAAGATGACATTTACAAACTATTAACTTTAAAACAGCATGGTGGGTCACATCACAGTGGGGCTGTCCACTATTACATTCACTGTCTATGCGTGAGAGTGGCATCAACCTTCTCATCTAACTTTCTGCTTCAAGTAAGAAACCAAATGTTTATCTTTTAGTGTTGAACTATTCCTTTAAACCAGAGGACTGATTGGTTGCAGCGCCACACATAAATTGGGTCACACAATCTGTTGTACAGATGCCTCTACATTCTGTTTACTATCACGACCCATGAAATTGATTCTCTTTATCTGTATGTTTGGGAGCGTTTGCACGGCGTGACACAGGTTGCTCTCCCTCTTTCCCACCATGGCCTCGCCATACAGTACCTGGTATGTCTGTGTTGTGTGCGAGATACTCATTTCATGCTTCATTTGTCGCCTCACGAGCTCCGTTAATAAACAAGACCCTTTGTTGCTGCTACCTCTCTGACACTTCATTGCAAGCGCGTGTGTGTCGGCTGTCAGACGACTTGTCTTCAGGGCGTGTGTGGGATTAGGTGAGGCATCATGCTCATCAGCATTATGCCGACGCGTCGACAGTGAGGGAAAATAATGTGGAGCTCATTACCAACTTCGCCATCACCCATTTAGGGATTATTATAACTCCTTCCATCAACAAATCAGTAAATCTGATTGTTCCCAGGTTGTGTGACAATGAAATTTTTGTATTTCAAATTGCTGCATTTTTTTATTGACGTAATCACAGGAAACTGTTTGAATTCCTTTTTTTTTGTCCCGCTTGTGTTATCAGCCTGCCCATGTCTGTCTGTCTGCTTGTGTGTCTCTCTGTGTAAGAAAAGAAAAAGCTTACATAAGAATTGCTCAAGGGCAGGGTTCATCTCCCATCTGCCCAGAATGCACCTGTAATGGGAGAGAGCAGTGCTAACACCTGAAGCGCGCACAAAAGGAAGGTCCATTTTTCCATTCGACCTCTCCTTTCCTCCCATTTTACGTCTTTCAGGGACCTGTGCGAGGCTGCCACAGTCGATTTTCTTTTTTCTTTTTTTTCAGACACTTTCTGTAAAAAAATTTTTTTTCCTGACACATTCATAGCGGGCTGGGGAATTGCTTTGAAGAAGATGTACAAAGGAACAGTTGACATAAATGTGACTGTGACAATAGCCTTGATGATTTTCAGAGTTTTTTTAAACATGTTTTTCAAATTTGTTTAGTAAAATAAACCAGACACATTCAGGACGATGAAGAGGATATCAAAATAATTCTTTTTTTCCCCTCTCTATTAAAAAGCAGTTTCCTTGGAGCCTAACATTGAATTTTATTTTTTCCACTCAGACAGCATGAAATAGTGTTTATATGTTGTGTTATTAAAAGGGAGAGCTGAGACAGTGACTAATCTATTTCCTTTCACACACAGCAGCCAGTAATCACTGTTCTATGAAGCCACTCACTCATCCATCCATAATGTTATCAAGACACATTATCTATGTGTGTGTGTGTGTGTTTCTGCGCGGTAATGTGTGTCCGTGCACTTGTGTGATTTTTAGGAGCTTTGAAAGCAGGTATTGAAAATGCTTGTGTAGGCATTCAGTGTGTGCATGAGTGCATATTTGTGTTCCTCAGGATTTGAAAACCGGGCGCCTTTGTGTCAGAGCCCCGCCCGCGTCTCACATCCAAATACAACACGTTCTCCCTGCAGCCTGTGGCTCAATCTCACATTATCAACCGGCGGAGGTCACACTCTAATGTGTGAACATCGCCCCCTCTGCTTGGCCCTGAAAGGCAGATGAAGCTTTCTGATTCGACAAGGCCACAAAGACACGTCTCCCAGCTGGTTTTTGGTGGGTTTGTCTCATTGTGCCTCAGTGTCTTCATACCATCTATCAGTATGAACGTTTGCGGCACTGTGGATACTTCAAATATGAAAAAAGCATCTGTTCATGACTTGCAAAAAAGCCTTTTTACACACGTGGCTAACATTGTGAAATGGTCACAGATGTGCAGCAATGGCAGCTGTGCAACAATTTCTGTTTGGTTAGGTTTATGAAAAGATTAAAGAATAATTAAGAATGTTGTGAAGGCACCAAAAGTACCTGGTCAGGAAGATGTTGGTTACACATTAGGTTTCACTTTTGGTTATTTTACAGGTTGAACCCCATTCTCCTGTGTGTGACCCAGCACTTAAACATAACCAGCTCCTCTGTAGGTCTTTCTACCACGTCAGCTGAAGCAGCTCCAGTGATTGTTTGTTGAAAACCCAGTGGGTCTCATACAGACACGAAGAGGTACTCCATGCATCTTTATGAGATATGAGGGGATGTGACAGAGTGTCTGTATTAAATGTGTTGGGAATGAGACCGGCTGATATGATGCACATGCAGGTGAACATACCAGCCTGGGATGGATCTGCCATGAGTTAATCAAAATAAAAATGCTGTACGTAACATTTTAACATCAATTAAACAATAATTTTTCCACTTTAACTTCCATTCCTTTCTTTAAGTTTACTTAAAAACATTATTTACTTCAAATCAATTGACCCAAATGTTATGTGGACAGATCTCATTTGGTCTGGTGGTTAGAATTTCTGGTTTTTACTCACAATAGGGGAACAATTTCATATATTTCAATTAACATTAATTCTGCTATCATACGCTCTTGTACTTCTATTGCATAATTAAAGTAGACATCAATCCTGCACAAACACGGCACTTATTTGAAGCCTGCATAGGAATTGTACTGTAATTGTTGCTAAAATGTTACAAACAGCACCAATATAAATAAATAGATTGCCTTCACCCTCTTTGTGAGTGAAAGGAGATGCCAGTTTTGACTTCAACATTGAAAGATGATGAATGTATCAATGTTTGTGATTACAGAAAAGTAGATCATATACATATCTATAATAATATGCATGCTATTTTACCAATGCTGAAGCATGAATTTACAGCTCACACACAAGAAAAAATATCGTTTAACTTTATAAAATATTTCACTGTAACTTCACTGGTGTGCTCTCTGTCTGCCATGTGTGTATGTGTGGATAGATGATGTGTAGTATACAAGCTAACAACCCTTGTGAGAGCGTCAGGACCCTGAGCTCAGTCTGCCCATGAACCCAGCTCTGTTTTACTGCCCTCAGCCTGCTACCACCTACACCTGTCGGCACCCATTAGATAGTGACACACACAACGCCACAAGAAGTACTCTACCCTTTGACCTTTCTCTCACAAACGTATACACATGATGTAGAACAGTCAGTAACCCTCTGCCCTTGAACTTCTCCTACCTTTGATCAGCAGCTGTTAGACAGTCCAACTGTTCTGACATGTTTGCAGGGAATTGGCCGTAAGCCAAGACAAGTCTGTCAGCTGTTGTGTATGTATATGTTTTATCATGTGTGGTGTATCGAGTGTAACTGCTGGGACTCACACATACTTGCTCATTTTCGTTAGATAATTGACCTGCACTGGGCTATTTTTTTGCCTTTATTGACTGTGTAGAGACGGCTAACACTGGGTTCCCAACTGGAACTGAACTGGGAACATTGCAGATACACAGCACACCATAATTAACTGAACTATGAGGACTCTCTAGGACCTAACATATATTTTCAAAATTGCATTAATTATTATAAATTTTAAGCATGTGTAATAAGGAGAATATGCATGCATTAGTCTTAGCCAAAAACTAAGGCGTTTTAGAAATAAAACACATTTCAAACAGAGGGTCACAGCAGCAGGCAGGTCTTAAGGTGCAGAAATATTTGGGTGAATGGTGAATCATGCGTCTGTGGTTCTCCTGCAGCTCCTCTCTATATATTGGAAAGCAGCCTGTGCGCCTTGACTCATTCCCTTCTCCCCGGGGAGTCCTCTCTGTCAGACTGCAGGGGAAATTGACCTGTGAGTAAAGCGGGCATTTTTGGGAATGGTTATTTATTGAACTAGGAGAGAGGAGACTTGATGATTCACTGACAGGTTCAGTCACTCTCTCTCACACACACACACCCAGATGCACACAAATACAAATGTTCTCCTTGCACTGCGAGGTAACTTTTCTGAAAAGAGTTGAAGTATCGAGGTACCTTTCACCACCAGATGTAGCAATCTTTATCAGCTCTGCAGTCCTGAGTGTTTTCTTTCCCTCACCCTTGTTTTCATCTCAACCCACTCTTTTTTTCTGACCCACAAAAAGAGCTTTCTGTAGGTACAAAATGATCCTGTCTTGTCAGTATAACTGTTTCTCAGATCTGTGTAATGCGATTTTATCAGCCCTTTGTTGATTTGACTATATTTTGTTGCTGCCTGATGAAAACACAATGGCCAAAATCCTTTTAGCACTTAGAGAACACACTATTTGAATTCATCTGGTGGGGTTTAAAAGCAGGGATGGAAATGTTTTACAGCTGTGAACTTCATAACATCAAGTATCTAGCTTTGTATTAGAATTCCGAATTTGTGCTAACTGCTCCAATTTTTTTAGCAGATAAAATAAAAGCCAGGTCTTAAGTAATGGCCAAAAAAAGGTAGAGGCTGGCTCAAGCCAAATAAAAAACTCGATTGCTGTCATACTATGTGCATCCTAACCAAGTATAATTTATTTTTTGGACACTGAAGTGACAGACGGTCTTGAAGTAATATCAGCTCTCTTGCAAAGTTACGTTTCTTGTATTGTTGTTCTTGCTCAACGCTGTGGTGTTTTTGCAAGCTGTTGACTTGCTTGTTTTTGATAATAAGTTCATTTCCATTAAGTTTTAGAATGAATATCTGCAGCATATTCACTCTGATTCAGGTTATACAAGCTTAGCATGCTGCTTTCCTGACTTGTGTGCAGCGCCTGTGCAAACTCTGAATGCCATTTCAAGACTAATGTTTTCAGGATGTCACTGAGTTTTGTTTGTTGTACCTGGATTTTGTGTTTACGACATAGGTCTTGTAATCAGGAACTGAGCCGGAGCCAAAATGTACAAAAAATCAATTTCTACATAATGTTGTTGTAACATCAAAACAAACATCTGTAAATGTTCAAACATAAGACCTGCATCCTCTGAAAACTGTTTCTTGATAGTTGCTCAATAGGATTCAACAACCAAAACTGAACTGAATAAACATGAAACACTGAGATGCCTCGAGAGAATTTCATGATACTGTTCTTTGAGAGACACACAAATGTACCCCACCCAGGCCAGCGGCCCAGCTGATCTGATGCTTAGCGACATGACCTTCACGTCTCGCCCAGCACCATGGAAAGCCCCTGGGTGTTCTCTCCCTCTCTCTCTCGCCTCCCCCCACCATGCCTCCTGTGAGGGCCCTCCCTGCTCTGGTCTGGTACCCACTGTCACCCGCTGTCCACAGATGACACATAGGCACGGCTACCTCACAACATACAGATGCAACCGAGCATAATGAAGCCACATGCAAAATCCTATATGCACACTCGACCATGCACATAAATAACAAATACAGACAACAAACACACACACACACACAGTCTGAGAGTAAATATCTAGGACAGACAGGTTGCAGGAGGGTTTAGACAAATGTGTTATTAGTTCATTGCTGCTTAATGTGTGAAGAGTCTGAGTTCTTTAAAGATCAGTGTCATCAGTGTCGACAGAGTGTTACAGAATATTTATGCAAAGGTTGTGGTTACTTTTCTGGTAACTGTTGCAGATGTGATGGAAATAAACAGGATATGAAGAGTTTGTGGTACTGAGGGAACTGCCACACCCTGGTTTTTGGTAGGTGGTCATGGTCACAGTGTGTGTGTGTGGGTGAGTGTGTGTGTGTGTGTACGGGCAGAGATGTAATCAAGCACCAGGCTGTCCCATACCAACATGAACTGGCCACTTACCATCCTGAAGACACGCTCACTCTGACAGCTCACATTATAATTCATGAGGTGAATGCTCGCCTCCTCCACACACACACCTCTCTCTCTCTCTCTCTCTTAAACACACACACACGCGCACACACACACACACACACACGTGCGCACACATGCACACACACACACAGTATTTAACCTTTGGTGCTCATTGACACAGCAGAGAGGTGCATACTACCTGCATCTCACAGTGCAAAGTCACAACTACAAAGACAGTCTTGCAACTTTCCTGCAATATTGCTGCAGATTGTTTTCCTCACTGAAGAAGCAACATCATTAGGTGACATGCCCTGTTCCTGATATGACAGACCCAATCATATTGGTTAATTATTCTGGCAATCTTTGACCATGTAAATTGCTTAACAGTTTGTGCTGTGGTACTGATTTCCCTAGCAAACACTGATGTGGTGTGTAAGATGGCTAGCACATGCTAATCTTGAAATTATGAAAAAAAGGGAAATAATCTGAAACTGCTTTAATCAGCAGGTAAACTTCAGCACAGTAGACTTTCAGTTGCCATGAATCTCCAAAGTCTCTAAATGTAGTTTGAAATGTAAATCTTGATGCATAAATGCAACACATACAAATGTGTTTTGCAAGTTAGCCTAGAGTGCTAATTTATGTTAGTATAGTTTTTAGTACTTTTGTAATCCATCTACACTAGAATATTGTGTATTGCATATTAAACATATTAAATAATTAAATGCTGAGAATGAGTTCAAAGTCATTTTTATACACAGCAAACAGCCTTTACACAAGGAGCCAGAATCTGATTTTTTTCCCCTCTGTGGCAAACCTGATCTGCTTGTGACTGTGAACAGGGAAGACACACACACCGTGATGCTGCTTGTCTATACAGTCAACTCTGAGAACACCAAATTTGTGCCACAAAGGGCATAAAAATAATCTGAAATTCTGTCAGTATAAATAGAGCCTCAGATATAGAAGCCAGCACTGGTGTGTGACGTTTTCAACAGGACAGGAACATACACACACACACTCACAAACACATACACACGCAGCACCTCACCAGTGACAAGAAATACCCCACATTCAGAAACAGCATCAGAACATTTCTGCTTGTTTGGTCGTCCTCTGCTTCCCCTCCTGTGTTCTTCTTACTGACTCTGTATGAGAGACAGGAAAGTTTCACTATCTGAAAGGGGAAGCCTGTTGTTCAGATGGAAGTATTTGTGTGTATATTGGCCTCTCAGCACAACTAAAATGGAAAAATTTACTTCAGTCCACAAGCTTAACAATGCATGTGTCTCTTTGGGACACATCCGTCTGTGGAGAGTCCAGCTTACATTCATACAGATTTGAGGGTTATAAAAACTTCCTGCATTAGTTTTCCCTCTTGGTTTATGGATCTCTGAGGTCTTAATTTGCAGAATTCAATGTCCAAAAAAGTTTAATTGTTCCACAGCTGTACTGAAATGTATTTTGATTCTCCGTCTCTGCTGTGAGAATGAGGCCAATGACGGCAAATTCCTTGGATTTGTGCCTTGCTGGACTAGATACTTGGATAGCTGGATAACGTCTGTGCTATGAATAGTCATCTGCAATCTGACCTCAAATGACCTAGCACATTATGGTGTGTTGTTCACACACACACACACACACACACACACTTACACAGAGTTGAACATGGTTCAGAAAACTCGATCCAGCTCTTCCGGATATAGAGTCCACAGAAGTGCCAGACATTGCCAGCGGCCCAGGGAGGACAGCTTTGTATGTGTGTATGTGTGTCTCTGTTGCTATTTGCGTGTCAATCAATCTCGCTTTCTAGGTGTCTGTGCATCTAAGGTAAGCATGTGGGTGTTTGAGGGAGCCATGCATAACCATGTTCTGTGGGTATGCGTGCACTTGAATGTGTGTTTACAGAAAAAAAAATCTGTTTTTTCCTCCCAACACAGCTCTAATTTTCTTCAATATGTTTCAAATTGCTGAGATGGAGTCCAACAGGGATATAACACACCAGAGGTCAGATGATCATAACAGCTGTAAATAACCCTCCAGCTCTACCAAACTTTATTTCAAAGAGAAAACAACAAAACACAACAAAATTACCACATTATTTTACTCCCTTTCGCGAGGTTTAACTATAACCATATTTTTCCATAAACTTTACTACCTCTTCAGCATACTGAAATTTCTATGAGCTGATATTGTTAGGAATAAATAATGTACGTAAAATGTTCTCACAAATTCTAAATTGTTGTGAGGGATGCCTGCTGGCGTAGTTGTTAAAATGCATATCATATAACTGCAGAGTCCCCAGTTCAGTTCCAGCCTGAGACCTTTATGGCTTGTCATATCCCTCTGTCATGTTTGTACCTCCACTGTCACATTAAAGTAAAATGCCCTGCCCCCCTTTTAAAAAAGTTTTTTTTAAGGCATTATGTATTGTAATGGTGTCTTTGCACCCCCAAAGTCACACACTAAATATTGTATGAGCTAATAGGAATGATGAACAAAACCTATAATTTTCCCTTATAGGGAATTAAACACAGATATTAAAGCATATATTTACCTGTACATCTAAACATATGGATCCCTGCTTATGTAAAGACATGTCATAAAGTAGGAATAAACCTTTTGGTGCAGTATAGACTGTATTGCTAGTTGTGAAGAAATCTGTGTGTTTCTTTGTGCCATACACACTAACAAGAGGTAGAGTGAACAAGAGCAGCAGCTTGTGCTTGGGGACAGGTGCACTCATCTTCAAGACACTTCCCTCTCTCTAATAGCTACATCTGCATCTCTTCCTTCCCCTCCCTCCACTCTCTCCGCAGTGTTCAGGTGGGACGGTGACGCATCGGCTCAAGCAGCCATCTTATTAGCTGAGCGCTAACAGGCAGCCTGTGTTCCCGTGGGGGCTGATGCTGCTGAGTCATCCTGTACAAGCTGAACAGTACAAGTCTTCAGTCCTCTTCCCTGATACACACGCACACGCGCACACACACACACACACACACACACACACACACACACACACACACACAAAAACGAGCACCTGAATGGCAAATACACTCACCTGCAAACACACACACACACACACACACACACACACACACACACACACAGACAGAGTCGGTGCTGATTTGCTCGGTTCCGATGGGAGTTCTTTAGTGTAGGTGTATGAGCTACATTGAGTGTGTGTGTGTGTGAGAGTGTGTGCTAGAGAGGATAAGGAAAAGGAGGATTTTACATGCAGGCTTTAACTTCTGCATCCAATCTCCAACTCTTTTTCTCTTCTTTTTCCGTCACCGGAGAAGTTCATTGAAACAGCACTGTGAGATCAGAGTTGTTGACAGATCTTCTCTCCACCTGTCAGTCTCTCTCTACCGTACATTACCTGATTACACCAATACTGAGTTTGAAACTTGCCAAACGGTAATGGATCACTATGATGACAGACTGTGCTGTGGTTTTCTCATCAATCACATCCTCCTCATCCTGAGTAATTTAAAGAACTGTTTGTTTTTCATGGCAGCTGCCCATGTATTTCTGCATGTTTGATTCTTGGATGTTGGCCATTTTTTCTCGGGAAAATTTGCTAATGTTGAAGTTAAGATTTCCCACTGCTGAAAAGATGTAGCAAAGTCTGTCAAGCTGATGAGAGACTGAAGGGCAAAAATCAGTCAGTGGCTTCTTGCACTTAAAAGTGAGATTCTTAAGACTTTTTGTTGGAATGAGTCAAAAATCTATTAAACAGAAGAAAAACAAAAAGACTGCAGGTCATTTTTTTAATATTTCAAACCACGAAACAGAATTGACCCAACAAAGCTAACCACCCTTTGTTTCTGTCACAACCTTTGTTGCACATGTTCAGTCTTAGCTGATAACTGTCCGATTTACAATTCAAAATTTACAGTGATTTTTTAGACAACTGATCACTGACTTCAGATAGCAGAAGACACATGCAGGCCTGTCAACTTGCCCTGCAAATTGCAAACAGTTGCAGCTTGCTAGCAAGTTAAAGCTCAGTCATCAACACTAAATACTGCTGTTAGCTAATGCTCCTTGGCTTTTGAACTAACATACGGTTACAACTGTCAGTAATACAAACTCTACTCAGTAATTGTATGTGACAAATAAAGAATTGTTCCCCTTCTTATCTTAATATTTGTACAATAAATGTGCTATATTGAGTTATGCTAACATTCGTAGCATAACTTAGAGGACACACTCATCGATAATTTCTTACCTTTTTTTTTTTTTTTGCTGTTGTGCTTTGGGTTTTCGACAACTTGAAGAAAAAACTAAAACTGAGCCATTAAAAGTCTTTAAATACCCCGTGCACACCACTTTGGCATGCGGAGAAATCCAAAACTTGGCAGGTCTACTGTGCTGAGTTATGGTTGGCTGTGTGGGGAATGGGGTTAGCCTACAGTTGATTGCAATAACAGATTAATATGTCGATCTTGGGAAAAAAAGAGACGAGATTAGGCAGCAACTTAACATGCCAGAGACCTTCTCAGTGTTAGCAAGCTTGGCTGCTCTACCAAGTTTACTTTGCTTTTGCATATTTTAGAGGGAGTTTATTTTTGGTATTCTTACCCTTTTCACACACAAATACTGCCAATTTCCCCCAAAATAGCCTACTTGAAAAAAAAATGTCTCCCTCAGCTGACAGAGCACTTACTTTACAGTGTAAGTCTTGGGTTGAGCACAATGGGTCCAGTCCATAAACTTGTCTGAAGAACATCCATCAGTATTCCTTTCCACAGTTTGAATGTTTATGTCTATTACCAAAAATTAATGAAAAAAAATATGTGGGGTCAAACAACATTACTGAGTTTGTGTGAGTGAGAGACAGGGGTGAAGTGAGGAATGGCCGGACAGAGAAAGTGAAAGAAAAAGCAAGTGAGAGTAACAGTAAACAGTCAAATGATCGATGAACGCCTGACGTGACTCAGCTCTCTGTTGCCGGCCAGCGTTTCCATGACTGGCGAGCCGCCTGCACGACGAAGACAAACGACCCGGCAATGAAGGAAAATGAGGATTTTATCACCCATTTCCCTCTCACACCGTTGCTGGCCCATGCTCCTCAGATTGCTTGTGTGTGTGAGTGCATGTGTGGGTGTGTGGGTGTGTGTGTGTGTGTGTGTGTGTGTGAGTGTTTCTGCGCTGGGAAGTTAACCAAATGTGTGTCTCGCTTTCCTGACAGGCTGGCTTATGGTCGTATGCCTGCCCAAGGGTGCAGTTTAGAGAAATCACTCACTCAGTTGGAGACTTGTGGAGAAATGCCCAAGGTCTGGAACATCTATATGTTACCTGTGTGTGTGTGTGTGAGTGTGTGTGTATGCAAGGGAGTATGTTTAAAAGGACATTTATCTCATCCTCAGATATAATTACACTGCCCCAGGGTAGACAGGAATTATCCAGCTCTCCCTCCTTTTCCTAAAACCCCCCATTCCTCTCCTTTGCCCTCCCTCTTTCTCTCTTACCCTCTCTTTTTTATCAGAGCTAAGAAAGCCAATCCAACTCTACCATCTTCGGAAGTCATTATGGGATTAACTTATTCCCAGAGTATGGATCTCTTCCTTGGAGGCCGTGAAAAGGGCTCTCCAGTTCCATGCTTCCCCACACACTCCTCACTTCAGCTGAGGTAATCAACCAGCAGCACTCCTTCCTCCAGCCTGGAGCTCCACCCTGAGGGAAATCACTTCTCGCTACTTCTCACTTCATCCAAAATATTAATCTTCCCAAAATCTACTCAAAAACCAGAATGAAATGCATAACGTTCTTCTGGATTCAAGAGGAGGGTTATTACAGCGGATGGAAGGTTATGAGAAGTGTCGGTGGTTCTTTCTTTTAATCTTCACCGTGTAAAAAACAAAAGCTGCGGCTGCTGGAGCTGATGAACAAGCGGGCACTTTTGTAGTGGTAATAACAGCGTTCCCGCAGACCTGTCAGGAATCCACAGCCTGGGGAAAGAAGTGTAAAATCATCACTTCCTGTTTGCGAATTTTTGGTCCCCATGGGCTGTTGGGTAATGACACCTGCCAACATGCCAACAACTCTCATTTACTCTGAGGGCAAGATTAACAGTTGAAAGCTCACCAGTTTGTTCTGAGGGGAGAAGTCGATTGAACAGGCTTTGGAGGGTTTGTAATGCTCCTCACTTAACTTTGTTGTGGTTTATCACACACATGCAAGAACTTCAAGACGCAACACATCAGTTTAAACGCTGCTGCGATGTGCTGTGTATACAACTGTCACAACTTAGACAAGCTTAAGCTCTTGAAATTAGCTTCAAAAAAGAAGAAGCAAAGGGCACAAGCAGCCATTAATTGTTGTGCTACACAATGTGTCTGTTGAAGGAATAGTTCAAGGATTTCTCAGGCTCTGTTTCTTAGTTTGCAGTTGAGAGAAGTCATGTTCAGTTGGCCCTTTCTTCTCTCTACTGTCTTCACAACTGTGCAGCTGTCTTCAGCCTTGCTCGGGGGCATTATTGGCATGTGTTGGTGCCACACACACACACACACACACACACACACACACACACACACACACACACACACACACACACACACACACACAC
>JAQMCX010000029.1:8322014-8386830 GCA_029814765.1 Acanthurus leucopareius
ACACACACACACACACACACACACACACACACACACACACACACACACACACACACACACACAAACACACACACACATACACGCTCATGCACCCCCATGCACATAGTATTATCTCCAGAGTCACAAGTTAGTGTTTTTTTTCCAAATTGAGCCATGTGGCAGCCTTCTGTTATAAAAGAGGTTGCACATATTTGGCGCAGGCTGGGCATTTATCTGGCATAATGTGATTGTGCTAACGTGACCTCGCTCTCGGTGGCGGCAGGTCAGTGTGGGCCACATGGTCTGGGGGTCGGCCCCTCCCCTGGGCCCTGTTTTTACTCACAGCAGTGCTGGCCCTTGTTTGTTCAGATGTCGTCTGTCAGGGGAGCCAGGCTGATCACAAGTGACAACTCCCAGCGCTGCTACACCTCCTTTCTTCTCTTCTGTTTGTTTTTAACTTTGTGTTACCACTTGCACTATAAGTGCCACCATCTTAAAGTCAGAGGGTGTAGAATTTTTGGATGATTAGGTTTTGTTTTTTTTTTTAAATAAAGAAAAGCTGTTTTAGGAAAATGATACAAATGATGGTGAAAATGGGTGCAGTCTATGTGCTGTGTTCACATTTGTGTGCATGAAATGTTTCATCTCTACAGCTGATGACTAATTGACCTTTTCTTCCTACTCTGATCTCCTTTAACCCCTCAAATCTGCAATTTTGTTAACTACACAATTTCTGAACGTTAAGTTCAACCAGCATTAGTAGACTTTTTGACCATTTTGGGGTACTAGAAACAAGTTGTAATGAAAGCATTGACATTAAATTTTAAGTTAACTTGAAGAATGTGTTAGTCATATAGTTGTTTACTTACAGATCTAGGAGACAAAAATGACGTTCACATTCATTACACCTACTTTTAGAAAAATATTTGTTTTCTTAGCTTCTAAATGCTCCACTGGCTAGTAGACCTAATGTTGTCTAACTCCTGCTGAGGGACAGTCAGGCAAGTTTTGTGTTTGTTTGATCCTTTTGACGGTCGCAAGGCGTTTCAGATTCAAGGCTTGTTGGAACAGATTATCCGCCTGTAAAATTTGATCCTTTAGTGTTATAGGAACAGCATTGAATACTGAGCTGAAACCTTGAGCGAACTACGTAAGAGGTGTCAAAAACTAGGTGCAGCACTCTTTATAGCTTTGTAGCATTAGCTTGCACCACCTCTATATAAAACCAAATAAAAAGTTCATTTCCCATTCCCCTCCAGCTCAAGCTGATTCCACCATGGCTTCCTCCACATTATTCTTCTCCTCATTTATCTATGCAAAACATAGCACACACTTGGTCAATCCTCTGACCATGATAGACAGTGCAATTTTTTTTTCTTTGCTAACTCACATTTTGGGACTTTTTACATTGCACAAAGTCACTTGGTCTTTTGTTGATCTGAAAATATTGATTAAATCTGCACAAGCAAATCAGCAAATTAGCTCTTTAAAAAAGGCTTGTCAGTGCAGGTAGAAAATCATAGAAAAGATTACAGAAAAGATCAGATCAGATCAGATTACATCAATGGTGTGTAATTTCTTAACTGCAGTCAACAAAATAACTGACCTTTTTTAAACTAAACTAAACAAAATGTCTTCTGCCTCCTGCTGCTCTCACTAGCACAACATAGCTTTTATCTCCCCTCCATCAACTGCTCTCTTTGCACATATGCTCGCTGCACACAGGCTCATGTGGGCATCCTCAGGGCCTTTGAGATTTAGCCCATTTAAAACCTCTCTGTGTGTGTATAGTCCAGCTTTAATTTTCATTTTCCCCCCAGGCTTAATTTTTCATCTCTTCCCTCCATATATGAGAGCCAGTGTGCTTCCCCAACTTATTTCTTTATCACTCACCCTCTTCACCTTCCTCTGTCTGACCCTTATACCTTTCCCTGCATCCCTTTTCTCTCATTCATCTTCCTCTTTCCATCTCTCCACTTTCTTTCCTCTCCGTTATCCCCTCTCCAACAGGGAGCCTGCGAGCTCATCTTCACAGTAATGGCTCATTTTGACCGAATGTTGCGACTCTTTCAACCACAAATGTCTCTTGAGTGACAGCCTGGGAGTGGAAGAAAATGCCAGTCAGATTGCTGTTTAAGATTAGCCAGGGGAGACAGGGGAGTCAATCTCAGCTAGCTGAGAGTTTAAATATTCCACCTAGATTCAGCTTTGGTGACACCGCTGTGAGACGAGAGGCTACCCTCAACTTCAATAGTTATTTCCCGCTGCAGAGATAGCTCTGGTGAGGGGCAGAGAGGGGTTGGTGGTTCTGCTCCCTGTTTGCGAGAAAAGCGAGGATGTGTTGCTCTTCAGGGAGTGGGTGTGTATAGTCTCCACCAAATAACATATGGGGCTCATCCAATGCCTGTTCTTTGCTGTAATGTCAGTTGTTTACTGGCTCACCAGCTGAAGCATCTCTCCTTCTCTCCCTCCCTTTGTCACTTTTTCTTTCTCTTTTCCTCCCTCCTCCCATCCCCCCCTCAGTTGCCCCCTGCTTTCCTCCTCTCGCTGCTGTGGTAGGTTCAGTTCTTGACAAGGCCCCACATCCTGCTAGTTGCTAAATGAATAATACATGCATGTTCTAGCAGCGCTGTTAGACAGAGGGAGAGAGAGAGAGAGAGAGAGAAAGGAGAGACAAAGAGAGAGAAGCTGTGTGTGTGTGTGTGAGTGTGTGTGTGTGTGTGTGTGTGTGTGTTTGAGGGACTGTTTGAAACCCCTTATGGAAAGGCCAAAGCTGTCGCAGAACTTTAGATCCAGTCTATATACAGCGTGTACAGGAGGAGATGTCTACACTTAACAAACCCATGTCAGATATTCCACTCTTCTTTCTTCTGGTGCTTCAAACAGAGATAGGAACCAGAGGTTGCTGGTGCAATTTCCACCGGGGTGAAAGAGAGGCCAACGCAGCCCTTAGGCGAATGATTGAGAGCATAATTTCAGTCGGCTTTGGAGAGCTTTGATTTTCAAGATTCTTGGTGTAAGTTTGTGTGTCAGTAATATAGCAGTTAGGTCTCACCATTTATTCCAAGCACCACTAGTTCCCTTTAACCCGGCAGAACGATGCTCGCCCTACATTTTATCAGCCCCTCTCGTTCAGTTTTGACGGAGATCAAAGCAATGTGCCAGCAGCCAGCAGAGCATGCATGCATTATCAATCATGTCTGTGGCTTTTTTTTTTGTTGTACAGGAAAAAAAATATTGCAGAACGCAGATCAAAAGGAAAAAGGTCATCAAAGGAAAAATGGTACTCAAGATGTAGGGGGTAGATTTACACACACACACACACACACACAAGCAGGGGACACAAACAAATCTAAAATATTTTGGCTGCATGCATGTGTGTTATTGTGCAAGTCTGGTGTGTGTGTGTGTGTGTGTGCGTGCGTAACAAAGGAATAAATGTGACCAAAAACATTTTGTGCAATTTGTCCTTTGACCCTGAAATTAGACATGCGCAACTGTACGCTGTATACTTCAGAGAGCTTGTTATTTCTTTCCACTCCCTCTCTCTCTTCTTAAGACAAGAAATTTCTGGTATAACCATGGCACGTTATCTCAAAGGACACATGCAGAGTCTAATGATTCACCTCTCTGTTTCCACTATTCCCAGCCTTATTTGAAAAAAACAGAGCAAAAGAATGGGAGCAGCAGGGGTTTCTTGGCTAACTTAAGTTATTGGAAGCGAGTAAGTATGGTTTTGTTTTTCGATGAAATCTGTCAAGTGACTTTTTTGGGGTTTAGAGAAGATGTTTAACCAGGTATGAAGTGCAGTCTCAGCATTTTCCAGCGCTCCAGGTACAATAGAAGTCCTGGCACCTGTGACGGCAGGTTGCTGATTGATGCACCATGACTTCATGTTTCTCACACAGACAGAGAGCTCAGGAATCTGTCTTAGCGACTCTGCACCACTCTCACACAAACATGCACAGACACTTTGTTTCTAGGCAGAGTACCTAGGAAGGCTGCCTTGCCATTGGCAGCACCTTTAACCTTGACACACACACCGCACATGACCCAGATGTATGACTGATGTTTGTCTCTCTAACCTTCTCCCAGCTACCACACAAACACAACAACTTTCACATGCTCAGTGAGGTGGTTTGGATGCTATCAGGAGCTAAAGTAGGAACAAACACATGGTCCTTTTCTATTTGCTCCAGCAGCAAATAATTGTTATTGAGGCTACTAACTGCTAACAGCTAAATGCATTTGTAAAAATGAAAGAAAGCTACACATAGAGCCATAATAATGTGAATTTTGGCCACTAACCCATTATTTCAGTGCAGCCTGAAATTCAGTAATTACAGTTCAGGTATGGGGTGGGGGTAACTATGTCCTTTTGTTAGAGGTGCAAACAAACAGTCATCTAGTATTGCACCAGTACTCAGGTTATCACTCAAATATACTCCTATTTTTGACAGTGCCAGTGTATAACCATGCTGAATTGGTGTAGTGATGGGACCTGCAAGAACCATAATGCAATTAAAAAAAGGAAGACAGAAGCTACAGGTATGTGTTTTTTAAAACCCCATAGAGTTTAAGAAAAAAAACTGTTTGGTGAAGGTTTGTTCTCCAAAAATATGCCAGATAATATTTTGGTGGAATCGTGAGCATTTTTGATGTGTACTAAATGAATGCTAATCCCTGGAACACTCCATAACACAGATATTTTGAGAGGCTGGCTTGTTTGCTGTCTTACAAGAGGTTGTTGGATAGTCGGGCTGATATGAATTTGTCTCTGTGCGATTAGCAAACATACTGAACCAGGATGAGGTAGCTTAGGTGGTTAAGATGACTAGCTCGTATGTGTTAGCCCTTTTGCTAATGTGAGCCACTGGTATGCCTGACACAACTGGTTTTGTTAAGAGATGAGATGATGTTTAAACCACATGGTTTCACTGTAAGGACTTTTGGAGTACTTCATGCGGTCATCGCAGGGCTAATCTACTCTTTGGAGATCAGTAAATACCTCCTGTAGTTGTCACTGTGACTGCTAATGGCTAACGGTATTAGCAACACAAAGACGCTGCAATTTTGACCTAGTTTTTTTACATGGATTTTCACAGATATATGCAAAGGATATGAATGGACAGATGAAACAGGGATGACGCTGTGGGAGTGATTTGAAAAGTTTCCGCGGATATTTTAATACTCCTTGTAGTTAAGATAAGTCGGCATTGTGATTTTCATCATTCCAATGTGAACTTGTCAGAACCACCTTTATGGCTTTCATCAGGTAAGTACTTGATTTAGATGTATTTCCATAAATGTGTTGCCACAGATCTATTTGGGGGAAAAAAGTAATATTTCCAGATAAAGAACACAAAGTGCTCCAATGTTCTTACACAGTATGCTACAAAGACATATCTGACCTCTGTCTATCTCTGTGCCAGAGAATCATCTGCAAAAATCCGCCATTTGATATGAAACATTGTGTCTCTCTTTGAAGTTATCTATGTGACGTTTAGCTGTCAGCCAGGGGGATAAACAGTCATTCAACTCCAAGATCCAAGTTTCAGGATACAACATGTAGATAGTCAGAGTGAAAAATCAGAAACCTCTTTTTCTGCCATGTAGTTATTTTTCAAGTTGTGGCTCTTCTCCCGCGGTGAGGAGAAATAATCTGTCTGATCTATCTGGAATGGTCATGTGATGAAAGAAGAGACTGTGTTTGCAACTCTACTGTGAGCTCTGAAAACCACAAATTTACCCAGATGACTGAGCCCAGCAATGTTGGGATTTGACTGAGTAAATATCAAAGTTATTATCTTGCAGAATCAAGTGCTTAAAAAATCAAAATCAATCTGGGCATCTTGCAGAGAATTAAAAGAAGTCTTTCTTTTTCCAAACATAATACTATTGTGAAGACAGCCTTCATGTCTGTACTTGACTATGGTTTTTTCTTTACTGCCATGCTGGCCAATGAATACTTCAGCAGATTAACCCTGTATATCAAAGTTATTATCAGAAACACTATCAGAAGTAATACAGCTCTGTATCACATGGTTTGTTGGATTTCCTGAAGGTCAAAATAAATAGCCATCACATGTTGTTCATTATTTTTGAGTTCTGCCGAATCTCCCAAACTCCCTCACGTCTCTTCTCAGACTAAAATCAAGTAACTACATAGAAGGATCCAGTCATTATTTAGTGTTATGTATCTTTTGTGTACTGATGTTGTATTAATTTGTTGTAATAATTTTCAGATTTTTTTTAATGATTATTGTATCTGTTTTACTTAAAGATGCTATTTGTAATATTTTAGCACCAATTACAGGAATTAAACCACATTTTTAGTCTCACTTGAACATAGTCATATTTGAAGAATCACACAAATAGTGCTAAAATGTTACAAATAGCACACTGAGCCCCTTGTTAATTCTGTCCAGTTGTTATGTTTTTTTGTTTCGCTGATTGTGTTTTTATAAATAACTTTTTTCTCAGCTCTTTCTTGTTAGTGAGATCTTAATCGCAAGAGACTGCCTAAGTAAATAAAGGTTAAATATAATAAAGCAATATCACACATGAAAGCATGAGAAGGATAGATAAGATTCAATAATTAAAAATAAAAAAACTATAGACACTGATGAATGTGTATGTAAATGTCATTATGTGTTGATATTGATATGTCGAAGTTTAGTTCTGTGGTAGGTTAAAAGGTGTCTGAATAAGCAGTGCATGAGGCCTGATAATGTTGTGTTTGTGCAAGAAGTGAAAGAAAAAAATAACCATCACCTCAAATGCTGCTGCATTCTCAGTGTTGGCATACCTGGACACGATGAGGCAAAACAAACCTTTTTATGTGTTTTCAACTGAAGGATCAACTAACCACAGACCATGATGCAGCGGGGGCTGGAGTACGAAGACTGAGTTCAGCCAGGAGGCCAAGGTCGCAAAAAATGTAAGGCTTTATTTGTATATGAACCGGACAAACTTTGTTTCCATAGCAACTGTACTGGCAGCTTAAAGAGACTGTGTGTACGTGTGTGAGTGTGTGTATTTGTCATAGTGGATGCCATGGTAAGTTGTCTGTCTGTACAATCTATGCAGGCAAGAAAAACTTAAAGGGGCAGGTCACCTTAATTTGATTTTTCCTGCCTCAATCTGACTGTCATGTCTGTCAGGTGGTTTTTTTTACATCTAACAAGGCAAACTGCGGTTGAATTTAGCAATCATTGCCATGGCTGTAAAATTTCCCCTTAGTGCTTCAGTGTACTGGTAAAAGTCTCAAAAGGGCAGGTTCAGAAAGAGAGTTTCCGTAGTCACAAACGTAAAACTGAAAATGAAACCCAAGGAGCCAATTTCATCAACACTGGAGCTGGTGGGGGAGGCTGCTGTCAGCGCATGTAACAGGTCGCTACAGCAAACTGCAGTCAGTCGCAGGAAAAGCTAATGCTACATTGATCTTATCATTAGCTGACAGCTTACGTAGTCAAGCCAAAAGGCCAAGATATCTTGAACTGTTGCATTCTAAGTTGTAAAGAGCGATGCATGGGACACATTATCACTCTGATACGTTTGAGGCATCTGTGTATAAGTTAGTTCTCTTTTTCTTTAGAAACTGTGTCTGATTTAAACATTTTGCCGTTGTTTATGTTATCTTGCTAGCAAAACGATGTGAAGAGATGAGGGTGAGAGAACGGTGGAGGGGAGTGGTTGCTGACTGTGGGTGTGGCCATGCCAGAGATCTCATGAATATTAATTGAACAGTGCATACTAACTGAATGAATAAAGCCAAAGGTGTAGTGTGACACATAAGCAATGTTAAGACATTCATTAATTCTCTTAAAAAAAGCTTAAAGATATCATTTTGACTATCAGAGATGATGCTTTTAGATATTTAAGATATTTTAATTAATGCTAGGAGAGGGTCCTTAAGATTTGTGGTTTAACATTTTTGATACTTACGGCTTTATTGAAAAGGTAAACAGTGGGTAGTTGGATCATTCAAAGACAGTTCAGGTGACATAAAAAAGTATATGGATTAATATTTTGCTTTTATGGGAGGACACGCACCCACCACCCCATCCCTGGGCTTTGACTCAACTATTGGCCTGTCCAGCCTGCACAGACATTAGACACGTGTACTTTGCATACAATAATGCATCAACAACAATCACACATGACTGCAGTTTGATTAAAATTGCATTACTAAAATGCACCCATATGCTCACTCACACACAATAGATGAAAGCAAGGCCTTTGCCTGATAAGTTCAAGAGTCATAAAATCCAAATGGCCACAATAAAAGGGAGCGGCACTGTTCGAAACAAAACTGACACACCTTTGTCACACCAATGACAAGGGAGGCCTGCATCTGCATGCATCTGTCTCTCCACTGGCAAGCGGTCAAGCAGCAGCATATTAGCATGAGATTCAATCAATAACAGCAATTACTAAAAATTTTTCACATCTTTAAAACGTCTTCTCACTGGTTTCACATGTGTCAAAGTCCTTTATCAGGAAGGTAAAGTTCAGGGCTCAGACAATGTCACTCTCCATTGACATGTTAAATCAAGCATGATTCCATTTTAATTTAACTTGTTTTGATTGTTATTTGGGATTCTGACCTCCATTTAGCAGCATTCAGCTTGCCTGTCCGGTGTCACACACTGACAAACAAATAACGGGTGATCAGAAACTCTGAATGACAGCAAACTAAAACTCAGATGGCTCAACAAGCTTCTTACAAACAGAAAGAGACGAGAAAAGGGGTAAATAAGTATAAAGGTGACAACTGGAAGGACAGCAAAACACATCCATGAAAACAACAAAAGCTGCGGTTATGTTGCTGTTTTGGAGCAAAGATACTAAGCATGAGGAGTGGGGACGGATGTCTCACTTCAGTCTAAATTCAGACACCATAAACAGACAAGAAAAGCACAAATGAGTCATGAGGTTTTTTTTATCTCCCTCTGAATTTTATTTCCTCTCAAAGTTTTTTCTCGTCCGCTTAGACTGTAGAGAGAGACAACGCATGACAAACACACACATGCATGCTGCGCTTTTCACATGCCTCTCTAATACATGTGTGTCTGGTATGACCATAAAAGTGGATTTAAAAGTATCATAAGATTCAGCACGGAGACAGAAAAGACAGAGAAAGTCTCCTGATTAACCAGGGGGCAGACAAGCTTAAAGCTGAGAGCAGATGCCACAGCACAACCTCGCACGCTTCAGCTGGCACAGCGGCTCAGCACCAACACAAGTAGCATGACACAGTGGCATGTGAAGGCATACTGCCGCATGACAACCTCCTGCCGTTAAATATGCTCCAGCACAAAGGAGGAGCACGGCTGCCTTCTCCATTCTGCCCCCCCCCCTCCCCTGCACCCCGACCTCTCTGATTGCATCTCTGCTGTTGTTTGATTCCCGTTCTCACATGCACGAACCCATAGTCTCTAATTCACCTTTGCCATCCCAAGTGCCTCTTAATCGCTTGTTCTCTCCTCTCTCTTTCGATCTCCTTCTCTCCCTCTTTCTTCCTCGCCTCCTCCTCTGCCCGAGAATCCATTGAGGATTCGCAACAATGGAGTTGTAGACTGGATTAAGCAATACAATGTCTGATGGAGGGGGTGTAGTGGAGAGAAATCAATGGGCAGATGTGATTTCCTAAGCCGCTAAACATCCTCTGACACGTCGACCAATTAGCTATGTCAAATGGGGATATCTTTACTACGTGTACAAGGTCATTAGATAAGTACATCTGAAACACTGGAGCTGTCTGTATTCGAATGCATCTGTGCACATGCCTGTGCGCATGTGTGTGTGTGTGTGTGTGTGTGTGCTAAGACAAAGGCAAAGTATGAGATAGAAGCTTTTTCACAATACAGCTCAGTGTAGTTCCTTCGTCATGATTACCTGTCTGCATTGCTTAATAACATTTGGGACAGCACAATTTGCAGCTTGTCACACTCATTGCAGTTGCATTCAGTTTAGAGAAATGAATCGAGAGGCAATTTTGTCATCATTCCTGTTTCATGCGGTGTATAAATGCATTGAGAGAGAGCTCTATTGGTTTGGACGAACACGTTTCAATACACCCACTGCTTTTCATTCCTCTTCTTTCTGCTGTCACAGGACACCTACTGAAGAAAATGAATGACAGAATGACGTATTTTATTTTCCTCTCTGCATTGAAAAACATAATATAAGATAACAAACAAAGGCTCACATACATAACTGTACTCTGGTGTTCTTGGAAGGAAAGGTTGCTGCTTGGCTGGAAAATGTTTCACTTGTGCTTGTTGCTGATATGTTTCTCTTCGTAAAATCCACACATTTGATTCTTAATGTGAATTTAAAAAACACCTTTCTAAATAATTAACCAATCTCCATTACATCAATGTGTATTATTTAAATAATACACGTTGTTTTTATGATCATTTTTTCCTTTCCACTACAAAACTTATATATTTCTCAACCTACACTATAAATTTCATTGCCGCTGGTTAAGGTCAGTTGACCAGATTGGAAGTCTTAAAGTGAAACTGCTCATACAAAGTTATTGCTGTTATTGCCAACTGTTGCCTCGAGCTAAGACATGTCCCCAGAATTATGGAACAGTGCCCTTGATGAAATAGCCACGGTGACACTTACAAAACTTTTTTAGACCACCTGAAAGTTGAAGTTGAAGGAATTGTGACAGTAATTTTATCACACAGCTGCAATTTAAAGGTAATACAAAGGTAACGCATGAGAATTGGGTGCAAGTGTCAAATCTTTACAGTCAGCACAGTTCATCCTCCAGCATAGATAGAGCTTAGTTGTTGTGTTAGCTTGTGTTATTTTGTCTGTAACACTATATAATTCCCATTGTAACCTCATATAAAGCAGCATTTGTTGTTTTTTCACCACTTGGGGACAGCAGAAAAACAACAAATGCTGCTTTAAAAATTTACTACCTTATAAAGTGAACATGGTAAAAGCTAACAAGACTAGTTAACAAAGGAAAGGACTCAAACGCACGACTCAGACACAGTTCACTTGTGGTGAGAAAATAATCCATCCAGGATCAGTTTGGAACTCAAAAAGGCGAATAAACGAAACAATGGTCAGGCAAAGGTGAGATTAAAAAAAACACAAGCAGAGATCAAGGAAACAAAGAACATAGGGAAAATAGCTGGAATGCTTGACACAAGGACAAAGACGTACTGGCACAGGGAAGTGGGAGCACATGGACTAAATACACAGGAGAGGCTGGAATAATTGAACACAGGTGGAGCACATCCGGTCAGGACAAACAATCACAGACAAGAGCATAAAAATGAAACAGAAAACATTACCTGAGACACTGACTGGGACATGACATGCTTGTTAAAAAACTATCTGCCCTTTTATTGATTTGCAGACACAAAGCAGAACTATATACTTAAACTCCTTATTTGACTGCTGTACGAATGTGCATCATATATTCACTATCTTTCTTGCTGTGTTTTACTTTCTTCTATTTCCTTCGGGAAATATCTGGCTCTTTAGCGCTTAAGGCCCCACTATGTTCATTAGCTAGTCAGTAACTTTGTCTGCATTTTGGTGCTTGGGGATAAAATATTGCTTGCTGCTGGAAAAAACACTTATCATATTAAAAATAAATGATTTAAAAATATGAATATTTTGTATAAATGTTATAAATTTTTTACATAAAACACACAGTGAGGTCCTGGCAGACTGGGAGGGCAGGTGACGATTGGAAAGGACAGAGTTATCTGTTTGACTTACAAAACTGTTTTATGTTCTGTGAACAACATGGACCATTTGTCTGTGAATAACATGGAACAGGAGCAGGTATGCATATCAGTGTCACTTGAAATCAAAGTACATGACTGGAAAAGAAGTGGTAATACTGCTTAAGTGTATCCCACATCAGGGGCAATACTTGGATCTGACCCATTTGAGAAATTAATATGCATGCAGGGCATTGCAAAAGTGTAATTACCAACGTCATAAAACAACCAAAACATTAGTATCTTATACATGTAATGTTTTAATTACAACTTTACTTTTAATAAATAAATAGGAATTAATGTGACACACAATATTTTTTAGAAAATGTAAAACATGTGTTTTTGCACAAGAATTTAACTCTCCCTAACTGAGGTAAACCTCATTTAAATTAGTGTACACAGTCACCTTTAGAAGCAACCTTATGCGATGGATGGCTGCTGTTGTGTGTAACCACAATGTTTCAGAATGAGCCTTTACAGATTTCAAAATAGTACCCCTGTTTTAGAGAGGACTGTGTGTCCATTAATGGAGACTGAGGCAAAGAGTCAATCATAACGACTAGAATGCTCCAAAGAAAATGCTGCTTTCTCACTTGATATAGCACACACTGAGGAACTTATCCCCTTCAGGTAACAACCACACTGAGTAAACATCCATGTGTGATGTGAATTTTCCCTTTAACCTGAAAATAGAGCTTATCAACAGCTCAAATAAAAAACTGATACTTCAGGAAATCTAAATGGCAAATTAAATGCCATATACTTTTAAAAAATATACAGAATATGTTGTGTAATCATGATGATGATTAATTTTCAAATTATGTGATTAATTATTGCAGTTGAAGGGGTGTTTGGAAGCTTTAATGTTGAGCCCACAGTTATCAAGCTCCACATTTTTCTCCTTTTATTACCTGTGACATCAGTCAATAACCCTGTCTGTTGTTAATAAATATGAACATTAATTAAGCCTCCTAATTTTGCAATGTGTATCTTTTTCTCTCCTCCATATGGCACCACGCTGTATGTCATGTTTGATGAAGGTGAGAACAGACAGCATTAATTGTACTCTGTGTGGTATTGCAGGAAGCCTGTTATAATGAACAGCTTTATTCATGCAGGTCACATTATAGATGGTGTAGGTTGGCTGCTACCGCATTTGTTAAGATTAAATCAAGAAATAAGATTAAAAATCAAACACTCCTCATTACATTATAACTGCTCTTTAGAGAGCTTTTATTTGTATTTTTCAGTTAGATCTTGTTGTTTATTAAGTTCTTGTGCATATAATCAAAATACAGGCAGCTGTATTTTGTTGAGTTTTTTCATTAGAGCTTGTAGAGGCCCGTTGACAGTATTAAAAATATATAAAATCAGACTACCTTTTTGCGCTAAGCAGCTAATTCTCAGTATATGAATGATCCATCATTTGGAATTTTCACACATTTTCAATTTTTTTAGACAGATTTATACCCCATTGTAAAGCTACATTCACCAAGTCAATAAAATTACCCAGTGCAGTCAACATCGGCTCTATAACATTAAAGAATTTTCCCACTCTCCCCATGTGGCCTCATGCATGGCATCCTGCATGACCGATCCAACCAGGAAGTCATCAGGAAGCGGCCTGGAGTTTCGGCAACAGGTCGCATTGTTTTGCATTTAAATAACTCCCTGTCCCTCTATCTCCTCCAGGAGGAAAATTGCACTGCCACATGCATCTTAGTATCCCAGCATATCGTGCTGTTCTCAAGGCTTGAGCTGTGCTTGGCTGACTGAGTCCAGGACAGCTGTGAGTGAGGGCCATTCACTGCTCTGTCAGCAGTGAAGATGGAAGCACTGAACTGAGGCCAGCCATCCTGTGCTACTCCTACATGTCACCTTTTCTCTCTGTAATAGGTTCCTGTGTGGAAGACAGCTTGTGAAAAAGAGAAAAATTTTATGTTTTTTCAGTGTGTGCATGCATGTGTGTGTGTGTGTGTGTGTGTGTGTGTGTGTGTGTGTGTGTGTGTCCACTGCAATACTGAAAATACTCAGGTAAACAAACAACATGAAGTCCTCAAGCCCAAGCATATAGAAACCTTGAAGTCTTATCATAGAATAGCTTATGCAAACGCTCTTGTGTGGATTACATAAAAACAGTGAGTGGTGCATCATGTGACTACCGCAAAAGAAGGAAAACAAGTTCTCTAAACCATAAAAGGTTGTCATAAAATGTTTCCCTTAGAGCTTGAGTATCCCGGGGTGTTAAAAAATGTGGGAAGATCAGAGATGATTGAGTCTGCAGTTCAAATGTAAAGAGGATGACACAAAGTGCTCATTTTGTCTCACATTCATTTGATTAAATGTCACTTCTCTTGAACTGCTTTGACGATCTTGTCAAACATTAGCTCATCTCATGAGTCTCTGAATGTGTTGATTTGTCCAGAAAATCTTTTAATGATTCAATTCCACCTTCAATCTGTATTCATTTAAAACATGAACTCAAATCATAACCCACGCACAGAGAGGAGGCAGAAAGAAGGAGAAGTCATGTGTGATCTATAACCCCCATGGTGCCATGGTAACTAAGATGTGAGGAGGTGAGCTTTGAACAGGAACAAGGTGAAAGGATTTTTTTTTTCTGCAGTTGCAATTGTACAACTTGTCTCAGACCACATTTATTAATAAAACCATTTTCTATGCAGAAAATACTCATTAATACTATGATTATTTTTCTTTTAATTTCTTTTCACAGGTTTAAATTTCAAGCCTCTTCACACTAATTGTAAAATCCATTCTGTAGAGAGCATATTCCACATTATTTCAATGACCTTGAGCTGTTCAATATAGAGGAGAAAAAGGGTCATTTATGCAACCAAAACTGCAGGAACACAATCTGCAAACAAGCATACTGACTTTTCATACAATAGAAAAAGTCCTGTTTAGATTGTGAGCCAAATCTTCTCTGACAAGTGAAACAGAGTGTGCAGACACTCAAGCTTAGGTTGGTTACTGTGCATTTCATGAAATGTATATCTACTATAGATGCCAAGAGCTGCAGACTCTGCAGAAGCGTGGCAGGATTTCCTGTGTAATGAAGACACTTGTCAGAGATGGGGTCTGACTGCTGACGCCTGCTATACTGACGTTTGTATTATCAGTCCTAAAAGGACTGAAATGCTCATCTCTTTTCACCATGGCTCATATTTATTGTGTTATGGCTGTTGTTGAGCTGTTTTCAAGGGGCCCAGTATTTTTTCTCGCACCAGAGATTACAAATCACATATGCTTCTGCACTTCCACGTTGCCAAAGGGGTGTAAAACACATCCTGCATAAGCTGGCACTCTATCCTGGAAGTCCTGCGTACATACAAAGAAGCTTGTGTGCATAATTGAAACTCCCCCCTCTGCATTTCTCAGTATGTTACTCAATTTTTTTGGCCTCCATCAGGCAAGAAATAATTCAAATATGTCAGATTGCATCATTAGAATGCTTTTCAGTGTGACCTAAGATGACTGTAAGACAACAAAGATTGGACAGTATCATCTGTGGGTGGGCTTTTTCTGTGCAACAGCCTCCATTTTGGATTTTTTACCCCGAGGCCACTGGGATGTGAACAGTGCTGTCTGTCACTACACAGGATCTTGTGTCCTCTCCACCTTCTCAATAATTCAATGGAAAGAGGAGACGTCAGCTCTGGTATAATTACTGTGTGAGGGTGACAAGCTCCTCTGTCAAGGGCAAGATGGGTCCAAGCTTTACAGTACTGGTGGGAGCTAAAAAGACCCAGCAACAACGTGTACTCTGATACTGCTGGTGACAAAAGCTTCAGCTACCAGAAGATAAAATTGCAGGTAATGTGGAGGAAAAGGAAGTATGACAATATCAAAGGGTTTTTGATTTTTAGTAGAGAATCAACTAAGTGCCTAATTATTGCAAAAGCAGCTTGGCATCAACATCACCTGAATGCAAACACTCTCCATTTTATACCTGAAAAAAAAAATCATTTAACACAGGTGCAGCATTTTAGTTATGAGCCTTTTAATGTGTGTCTTGGGTTTTAGTGTTGTTCTTCAAGCTCTCAGTGGTCAAGAGGCAACATGATCCATCACTGTTAAGCAGAGAGGTGTGTGGGATCTGATTTCAGCTCTGGGTCCAGCTGAGATGACAGATCTTGTTAATGTAACACCAGCCAAACCCAAACTTCCTGCTCAGAGAAGCCCTCGACATAAGCATACCTGCCAAGACATGACTAAAACTGTTACTGTCACCCAGACCTAAAACCTGGCATAGGCAAAGGTTTGGCATTAGACTCCATGTTTAAAATGAGCTAGTAGACAGTCATTAGAAGTAGATGTTTTGACACACTGTCTCCCATGGGTACCCAGGAAAAGGTCTGGACCAAATTGTATCAAGTCTCCCACAGAAAGGGTGTCTGATTCATCCTGATGCAAAAGGTTCAGCTGATCCGAGATCAGCACTGATGATGATGAAACTGTACAGAATATAATTTTTTCAGAGCAAACCATGGATTTTACTAAAACCTGCAATACAGTTTTTCAAAACATATGAAAAATATTTTATTACTTAAACATCTTTAATGGCAAGCCTCTACCTTATAAAAAAATTATGAATATTTTAAAGAAATATAAGTTCTACCCTAATTTCATAATTAATTAACACTAGAGGAATCTGCAGCCATGCAAGCAACGCTGTGGGGCTGCAGACACAATAGTGCTTTCAGCTAATTGCTATGACCCTTACTTGCTTTCGGTAACAAAGCTACCTTGCTAATGTTTAGTACGTATATTGTTGAGATTTTCGACATTTCCCAAAAAAGTCTTACAATTGCGGCAGAAGCACTGTATAAGGTTCTTAATAGGAACACATGTAACTTCAAACCACAAATAAATAAGTTTCTAACATGGTGGAGGAGGTAAGCCTTGTGATCATTTTAAGCCATATGCCAAATTTTGTTTGAAACCCACACACCTAGCAAATGGATTGCCATTTAAAGTGAGCTAAACTCTTAAATGATACCTAAGTGAGCAGCTCTGAGTTGTTTTTCTTCTTCAATTATTATGCCAGCGAAGTAAAAACATGTCAATATAAGTATAAGTCATGATACAAGCTATAATTTTGGTCGTAATGAATCTTTCACGTATAACCGTAAGGCAGGTGTTTGCCGCTCTCCCTACTAAGCACACCCCAAAGCACACACATCAGAGGTGGCAAAGAAAGGCTTCATTAAGTGTGTGATGGCAGCAGAGACGACACATAGAAGCTTTTTGTGACTAATCAGGTTCTGTTCGCCTCACCTAGATTTTAATTATGATTTGCCACTTCAAAAATTTCTGCCCCAAATGTCTACGTGCCTTCTTTTAAACTTCTGACAGTAAAACAGATGGATGGGTGGGGGGAAAGTAGAGGTGCTACCTAGCTTAGCATAAAGCACCCTGCTCAGCACCCAGAATATTTTTAAGTTTTATGTTTGAAGTACAACACCTTATGGGGTGCGCTTTCTAGTCCAACATGCTTCTTATCATATTGCTCCATTCATGTTATATCAAAGGCATTATTGCTTTTGATAGCAATTTTATACATCATAAAACATCTGCCACTAATTGACTCACAAAGCCTCATGGTATGAAAAACTTCTGCTCCCACTGCAATTAGGCAACCTAGTTTTTTATTATAAAGATCTTAAATGTTCTCAAATTTACACGAGACCTCTTGCATAGGTTTTTAACGCTTAATAAGATCACAAATCAGCTGTATTTTCACGGTGGCCCTGGTACCCTGCTGCATTCATAATTATAGGAATCAGTCTCCGGGCATAACACTCGTTCACTGTGATCCAAACTGTTCATTTTTGAGATTTGTGAGCACCTTAAAATGATTCACAAGCAATTGCAAATTATTGCCTGTCTTCTTTTCCTCACAATGACAGATTGCAGCCCAGAGGAAAACATTCAGCTGCTGAGGAGCTCCAGCGAAGACAGGTGATTCACTTCTAATGGATGTTAATGTGGTGGACACGACTGAGGATTTTCCCAGCGGTGTACACTTACAGTTAATTGATAATTGAGGTCTATGAAAAGATGCACATTAAATCATGGCCAATGAGCCTGCCTATAAGGTTGCAGCAATTTAAAGAATAAGTCTCCAGAGTCTCTTAAGGTTTCCCACAGCTAAAATGCACTCTGAATAAATAATTAAGGTGGAATATGCTTAACTCATATTACCTTACTTGAGACATTACTATTTCAATCATGTAGCATATGCATCACGTTGATATTCCTAAACACTCTCACCTCCGCCAACTCCAGGTTGTGCAGTCCTCTAATGACTTCCTTGATGTTTCATTATGTTACTGTTTGATCAGTGCCTTTACTAATGAGTCCATGTGTGGAGATGTGATTCTGTAATTTGCTTAAATGTAATGTTTTTGCCGTATTTCACATAATTAAACTAAATGTCTGTTTTGATGTATTTTGCCACCAGCTGATGCCATAACCTAGATATTTATCTTTCAATAGAGGCAATTTATGTGAAACTCAGGTTGCTGAAAGTAATTATTAATTTGACAAGCAGAAAAGAGGCAGTGCAAGGTAGTGCACAGGCTTCATAATTTAGATATTCAAAAAATGCTTTTGGTCCTCAAAGTAGGAAGACATATCCTCAAAAACTACATAACACGTGTTGTTTCAGAGAATTTGGCAGTACATCATACTGGCCTCACATGACCTCCACATCCTGCTTCTTCACCTGCAAGATCGACTGAGATACAACAGTTGGTTAGAACAAAATTTCTGCACAATCTGGTTGAAATCGTTTCAGGGCAGCGCATCCTCCTGCCTGTCTTTCTCATCAAGACTGTGACCTGTTTATTGTCATAACAGACTTGAACGTGCACATGCTGCCCTTCAATGGCATCTGGTATGTCGGAGAAGTTTTTGCCTTATGGATGAATCACAGATATCACTGTCCCAGTCAAATGGCAGACGAGGTGTATGTCATCCTGAGGGTGAGCAGTTTGCTAATATCACCATTGTAAACAGAGTGTCCCATGTTGGTGGTGAAGTCATAGCGTGGGTGGGCTCAAGTTATGAACAATAAACACAGGTGCATTTGTTTTGATGTCAATAGGAATCAACTTAGATACTGTGGCAAGATCCTGAGGCCCTTTGCTGTACCATTGATCCTCTCCCTTAGCCTCATATTGCAGCATGTTCCAGTTTATGGCCTGTAGATATGTCACCCATTGAGCATGTTGGAGTTTCTGCTACTACCCAGCAACTGAAAACAGCCATTGAAGGGAAGTTAATCAACATTCCACAGGCCACTATCAGCAACCTTATCTACTCTATGTGAAGGAGATGCGTCACAGTGACTCATGTGGTGGTCACACCAGATACTGACTTGACATCATGTGAAGCCCATAGTTGAGTGAACAATAAATGTCTTTTCATGGAGATTGATGGATTATTTTTGCAAAAGCAAAGTGCTGCAGAGAAAATTCCTTAAATCCTGTGGTGGGGGAAAACCTTTAAAATAGAAACACTGCAAAAGCTGACATTTCCATACTGCTCTTTGCTATCAGACTGGAATGACTGACCTAACATGGGACTTCATTATTACTGATGATCTGTGTTTCCTTCTTAAAACAGGATGTTAAGTTGGTGTCCAAGCAACTGAAAGTAAACACCAAACAAATGCTCACAGAAATTAAGAAAAAAAAACAAGAACCTTGAAGGTATTTCAGCAGGTATTTACCCAAACAATTCAAACATCTCATCATTGTCTTAAATCTCGACAGAGTGACAGGATGCAATTTTTAGTATTTCACTCGAGCTCCAAACAAGAATTTCAAGAAGTTTCTATCTGTCCTATCTGGCGGCGGCGGCGGCGGCGGCAGCGGCGTGCACAGATGGCATGGTTCCATAACAGACAAGGATCCTGAGAGCCGAGATGGGATTGGAGCGACTGTGCAAACAGATCAAACAGGTTTAGCCAGATGATATCCTGTAACCATGTTCCCTGACAGTCAGCCATCCTGTTGTTAGCCAATTAATGGCTCATTACCTGTTTAGCCTGAGCTGTACCACCTCAGGTTACAAGGCCACCAAACCTGCACTTCACTCACTGACTCAATCTGATTAGTGCCATCTAATTGGCAGAGATCAGATACATTTTTTGCTTTTAAGTACTAAGGAAAGAGTTTCATGGGCAGTCAGAGGGATGGCATTGACTTCTATCTCGTAGGTTTTGAGATTTAAAGCATTGGGTTTGTTGTTTGCTTTTAGGGTTCAGTATTATCCGCTGACATGTTATCTTTTCATCAGGAATGTCTGAAAAAACAAGGAAGTGTCAGTTCATGAGATACAATCAGTTTAATGACTCTCTATGAATGCATCTATTGTTTTTGTGTTTTTCTTTACTATTCACAAGGTGTGGATGGAAATTCTGCAGAATGTGTGAATGGATCAGTGTTTCTTTGTTTTGTGTATGTGGCTTCACGCTACTACAGCACACATCCTTGCACAGTTGTTTGCACAGAATTATATGAATGTGTGTCTGCGCTAAGGCAGGTTAGTGTATCCTGTGTGTGTTTTCAAGGACAATTGGGACTCCTCTCTCTCGGATCAGTCAGTTCTTGTATCTCTCTGCTCACTTAAAATGTTTGTTCTTCTTGCCAAACACAGGTCCATTAATAGTGCATGAATAAAATAAAAAGGCAAATAGAGAGCAAAACAGAGGCAAAGCACCAAACAGCCATGTGTAAATTTATTTAATATTCTCTGTGCTTTCAACCCAAGCTACCCACACTGTGCACTGTCTGGTCAAATCATGACAGCCATGATTAATCTGGCTCTTTAAAAAATACATCACTGAGCATTGTATGTAAAACAACTTTTGGCTGTGCCTCTAGGTAAATCTGTATACATAGGGAGAGATGTTTTATTTAAGCATCTGTCAGGTGCTGTGCGTTTATTTTGACAATATTATAATACAGGAATGAAAAATAAATAATGATCCACAGAGAGGAAGTGTCTGCCCATTTGGCACTCTGCCGTTTGATCCTGGTTTGCACAAGGCTAACTTCATGCTCAAATGGATGTGATTCATACCAATAAAATAAAAATAAAAATTCCCATGAGAACTTGCAGCAGGCCTTAAGTGGAAGTGGACGGACGTGAACCACACTAACTCAGAGCTAATCAATGTGTTAGTGTTTAAGTGTGAGATAGGGAATGGCTTTGTCCAGAGGCCTTTCACATGGTAAGTGAGGCTAATCTCATAGTATTACTACAGCCAAACCAACCATTTCTAATGGCAGACAGTGGGCTTTTGAAACCCATTGAAAGCTGGGTGGTGTGACTCAGGGGAAATTTCCTGGCGAGTTCTGAAATTCAGCTGCTCTTTTATTCATGTTACACACACAAATGTCTTTATCTTTCTCAATCAAAAATACACATTCACTTACCTCTCTGAAACACACACACACACTACTCACTGACACTCAGTGTATGGGGCCAGGTGGTGTGGTTAGTGCCAGATCTTGCTCTCTGCTCTCCTGAGTGCTATTGGTAACCTGAGCTGCCTGTTTGAATAACTCAGTTATCCCTAAAGCTTCCTCGCTGCAGAGACATCATGGAACACTGCCCAAAACACACTTTGTCTAAGCACTTGATATTCACTGACTGCTTGATGAATATTGAAAATAAGCTTCCAAAGTCACTTTCACTGTCTTGAAGCTGCACGTCATCAACAGAAAGTAAGAATGAAGAGGAGGCTTGATACCCTTACGGGTGCAGCTTTGTGTCCAAAATCTGTCATCGGTGTCACTCAGTGTAAGTTAGTCAGTGTGAATGTGTCGGCTGATATGATGCGACAGGCAGGCCCGGGGCCTCCTCATTTAATTAGGAGCCTGCCTTGTTTTTTGGAGCTCACAACCAAACCTGTCTCTCATCATCTCCAAGGATGTTTTCTATTTTAAACACCAATCACAGTAAATTTAGCTCAGATGCTTTCTGCTACAGATGTAATCTGCAAGTATCCAATATTTTGCACTGCAGAGCTTCTCAGGCTTTACTACCTTTTTTGTCATTCAGTTGTTCTGCGTGTATTTGTTGTTAACCTCTGCCCCCTCCCACCACCAAGTAAACACGAGTCAGCACTTCTCCTTTGTTGTTGCTCTTATGTAAACTTGTCTTTTGTCTAAATTTTGAATCAGAAAGACACTTTATGTTGATGTTGATGACAATTACAATAAAAGTGATAAGTTTTTAATTAGTTGTTGGAGTGATAGAAATGAACAATGTTTATAAATCTGTCTTGAGTAATAACTGAATTCTGTTTGCTACACTGTACTTATGTCATCAAGTGTGGACATTATGGTAACAGACTTTTGTGTAAATTTAAATGATCACTTCTGGGAGTATTTTTACAGCGAAAGTGAGACTCCCACAAGGGCCTTGAAATGTTTGTCAGGTGTTCTGTGTCAAAATGGGGCAGTGAGTAAATTTTGATTTGCGCAGTAAGAAAAAAAGATCCATTTCCTGATTTAGTATTTTACTATTTTTTCTTTACTGTCAAGAACTGTTACAGCTAAAATATGACAAAGATAATGTAAAGTAATCAGTGCAGTACATATAGTATAATGCATGGTTCTAGTACTCCCTTTACTCCATGCTTTTGACAGTGTAAATGGGTATTGCTTAGACAGTGCATTGCTTCTTTTTAATCTTTTTTGTAAACATTATTTACACTATACAAAACTTCAAACTCTAAACCATGACCTGACTTTTATTCATCTCAATACACTTAGAAACATGAAAAATTATGATAAATGTTTCTCAGTGTTTGCTGTATTTCTCCCCTTTCACTGACAGTGTTTCTTGCTATACATAAGATAATAAAGGCAAATCTCTTAAATACAAAACCCTTCTTTGCAATGAACCTGATTTTGATCGTTGCCAGAAGTATTACAAATCTAATATACATCTATATTAAATCATGTTAAATATAAAATATAGCCATGTTTAAATAATGATTAAGCAATTTAAATCATTAAATCAATTAGGCTAAGTGTGTGTTTAAGTGTAAAACAAGCGACTACTTAAAATATTCATGTCATATATGAGACTCCCACACGTGTCCCAGTCACGCCAAGAATCGGCCCGGGAGCGCACTCTATGGGCACGGTGAGGTACTGCAGTGGCAGAGCGCCTCCCCCCTCCCTCCCTCCCTCCCTCTCTCCCGGAGCCGGAGTTGCATTCCTGTCCTCTCCTCTCCATTCACACGCAGGGAGCCGCCGGAGAGAGAGCACCGCCGCTCCGTGACCAGAGAGGAATGTCCCCAAGTTTTGGAATTTAAAACCATGGCGAGGATATCTACCCGAAGGATCACTTAAACCTGTAAGTACCGAGAAAACTCCGGCGCGAGGCTTTTTTCTCGCGTGGAAGGAGCAGGGTATTTTTTTTTCTTTTGGTGGAGCCGGTTGAAATATTTAGGTTACATTTTTTTCCCTCTCCATTGCTCCGTGTGGTGAGTTTGTGGTTGTGTTTTCTCCTCATGTCTTCTCCGCTCTCGGGAGTCTGCTTTCTCCACGAGTTTGAAGAGCTTGAGGCTCCGACCAAACCCAGTCAGTCCGGGGCATGTGGAGGATACGGAGAGCAGCGCTAATATCCAGTTATTAAAAGCTCTGTACTGTTGGTGTTGTGGCGGCTTGTGTTTGTGTTAGCGCTGTGTTGAATGTGCGCCCCGTTGTGACCACCAGTCGGATTGGTTCACACCAAACTGTTAAAACTGCGGATATTTCGGGTGCCGAATGAGCCTTTAGTTAGCCAACTTTACTAATTTGGACACTTCTTGACATAATTATTCCGCGCTGAGAACCTGGAGCTCGAAACAAAAAAAAGGGGTTGTAAGTAAGCTCAGATTTGGTGCAGTGTGAGGTGAGTTTCTGGCTGGTTGGCGAACGTCGGCTGCAGTGAGAGAGAAAAAAAAACGTGGAAAAGCTTCGTCTTGCAGCAATTTCAGGAGTCTTGAAGAAAGAAAAAAGAAGTGTTTTGGTGGTACGTTCAAGCTAGCAGGCTTATCTGGTGGACTATGGCTGTTGCATTGCCTCAGAGAAGGAATGCCACCACCTCCTTATAATTACAGGTATTCACGGAGCTGACACTCACTGTCGCCTGGATAAATAGTCCGGGAAAGCCAGGAGCAGGCTGCATGGCTTCACATTAAACACTTGCTTTCATGCTTGTTTGCCGCTTGTTTATTTAAATTTTCTTTCATATTTGACTGTAACCAGCCCTCTGGCTTTCTTAAATGGACCTCAGGGAGGAGTTGTGGTGTATTTCTCTTGGGGAACGTGGTGCTTTGCTTTTAAAAAAAAAATCGATTCACCTATTAGCTTTGAAATAATTAGAAATTGTGTTGGTGGGGTGTGAAAAGAGCGTTAATCTGCAAACGAATGAAAGGCAATTTGTAAGCTTTGTTATTCGACAGCAATTGAATTCCCCTTTTGAGCAGGGATGGAGTGGTGAGGGCTGTCTGTGGGTGTGTAGAGTGCGCATTGGTTGTCAGCTATTGAAAATGCTCTCATTGCTCTATCTATCGGATTCTCCTCAGTTCTATTTTTTTTTTAATCAAATCATGGTTAACCAAATTAGACTGCCCACCCCGACCCCGCACGCTACATGAATTCATTTTAGAGCCAATTTTAAATATGTATTCATGAATCATATTACACGAGCAAGAGCTTAGACATAATTTTAACCTTTTTTTTTTTAGGAAAGGAGGGGGAGCAGGGGCAAGACTGGTGCCCATCACAAAGAAATCACTGCAATGTCCAGTTTATATTTAAGCAGGAAACTCACAGTGTATCTATTAAGCATTTTAGACAGTTATTATTAACGTGGTAGTATTGATCAATGTGTTTTATCTTCTGTGGCACCGCATGAACATCCTTACAAGACACTGGCGTTATGTGTTGACTCCTTATCTTAAGTGACGTGACCCAGTTTTGCCTCCGTTCAGTCAAGCAGTGGCTTCTTATTGACAGTTCAGTGCAGAGACAGACCATGTAAATGCTGTGGGATTTGAACAGTGCCATGAGTGTTTGTTTAACAGGTGGGGCCCCGTCACAGCATTAAATCATTCAACCATAAACAGACCGACATCACCACCAACCACACAACAGAGTTACATAAACAAATGTTACTCTTTCTGAGTGTGTGACTGACAGCGAGGAGTGGCAGCAGTGTGGTCAGGTACATCCGTGACTCTTTGTACCAGGACTTTAGAGGTGTAGTCTTGATTTATTTATTTAAGGTGATGCAAGTCTGAGAATGACAAAGTGCTCTTGTGATAGAAAACTGATAAACAACAGGAGATGTATCAGTCAGAATGATTATTCATGTCTAAACAAGCACACCCTTTCATTTGACTCAATAGAATTTTGTAGAATCCGCGGGAGACAATGTCTCCTAGATGATTATCTAAAAAGTTCCTACCTTATGCAGCTGAGGTCTTTAGAAAATAATAATTTTTTTTTTTTTTTCGCTAAACTGTGACCTTGCGTGGCATTTCACATGAAAGCTGGCAACCCAGCCAGAAAATTACAAGCAATTTGCCTCAATCTTGCCTAATTATGATACAGATCTGCCCCACAATAGACCAGCGGTGTCATGAATTTTGAAAGTCTGCCCTGTCCGGTCTGGCTGCTGCTCTGAAGGGTAAATCTGTGATGTCCAAACTTTGGAATTCAAGCTGACATGTGCACTTTGCACCCCTCTGCTCCTGCCTTTGTGTGGTTCGCCTCCCTCACTGCATTCCTCTGGACCTTTCAGTGAGCGGCATATTTAAAGTCTAATTAGATTGGAGATGGATGACAAAGCAGAGGAGCTGCGCTCGAGTGAGAACTAAATCGCGACCTGGCGCAGTTCAAACTGGCCCGAAATATATGTTGTTTTAGTGCACATATTGATGATGGATTTTTAGAAAAAGAGGATTTTAATTTCCGTTATGCTCACATGAGTCTTTCTCTGTTTGAATTGAGGAACTTGCTTCACTGGGTCATTGAAATTGTTTATGTCTGTGAAAGGATTTTCAGTGCATAACTGTATTCTTCAGGGTATACTGTGCTGTGATTCATTGCTTTCATGTGGTGAGCCGATATATGGACTGTGTTCACGCTCGCAGTGTGCACTGTCTGGGTGTGTGTTGCTAGACTGCAAATATCCAGCCCCTTTTCCAGTTTCCCTTGCTGTTTGACTTTTTAAACCAGTGTGACAACCTCATCTTTAGGCATTTCCTCTTTCTCACCTTCTCTCTCCTTGCCTACTCCTCTGCCATTCCTCCTGCTTCCAGACTTATGCTGCCACTTAGGCTTTCCTTGCCAGTTTTTCTCCCTTATTTTTCCCCCTCTTCCTGTCAGAAGCCCATCATTTTCTGCTTCTACTTTCATCCTGCCATCCCCCATTTCTCCTGTTCTGTTCATTTTTCTAATCTCACTTCCACATTCTTGCTTTCCCTTTCCTACAGTCGGACTCTTTCCTAGTTGCTTTCTTAGGAGAATGCCAGACATCTGCACTCTTCCTTCAGTATCAGTGCTTGACTCATTGGCATAATTTCTTTTTAAAATAAAGTGCCAGTGTGTACCCGTTGCTGCTCCTTGGCTCAGTTGCACAGAGAAGCATTTGCTACTCTTGAACCGGTACAGGGGTTATGTCAGAGTGCCGGGTACGTCATGGTCTAAACGTATTCGACACTCTCTGACATGTGCGATCGAGGGCTTTCTTAGCACAGAGGCGCTGTAATGCAATATCTGCTTTCATATCATAGCCGGTGGAGATGGCGTGTTTTTATTACATAAGTTTTCATTTGTGTCAGTCTTGCTAAAGAGGTTAGCTGTGTTGCTGGCGTTCTGCTCTTGAGTGTGTTTCATTCAATCTGTGCTTGTCTGTCTTTTTCTCCTTTGCAACAGTTTATGTTTCCTCTGATTTGATCCTTAGCTTCTGTCAGAGTCTCTTCTTCCTCTCCGTGCTCTCGCCCCTCCATCTCTTTTGGAGCCTTGTCCTATCCTCTCTCTCTCTCTCTCCCTCACTCTATGAGTGTTTTTACTTGGTCTCTCTGGGGTTTGTGCAGCGCCCTGAGGCTAGGAGCCACAGAGTAGCAGCAATATTAAAACGCACTAAAGAGGGACCAGCAGCAGGGCTGTACCCGAGGGCCCTGTCGTATGCGTACATCCACAGACGCACACAAACACACACAGCTCTCATGGTGCTAAAAACCTCTCCAGCCGACAAGCCTTAATATGAAATAAACTCACTCGCCAATACCTGGCGGGCCTGTCTTGACTGACTGCTCAAATAGGAATGACCTCTATTTGGCCTGAATAAGATGCTGGGATTCAGAGTCAGTGGGTGGTGTTGAACCGCACAGTGCCGCCACATTACGTCTTATATCAAGAGTTCAGTTTGCAGGTGGACCAGCAGTGTAAACCCCTATCAGCGCCAATCAGATATAAATTTAAAGGCAGACTGAAATTTCTGCAAGCTTCATCTCATTTTTAAGAGGCGGGTGTGTGCTCAGGGCTTGCAGGTTTTCTTTTTTTTTTTTTGGTCTTAGGGAACTGCTTGAATCAGAGAGGATGCACAAAATGAGCACCAGCGTAGAGAATTTGAAATTAAAGCTTGGTCTGTATTGTAAGATGCCTTGACTTTCTTAAAAAAGACTTCTTGTTGCATTCCTCACTTCAGATGTAGCCAAATAACTATGACCACAGTGGTGGCAGAACAGAAATTTCCTCAGCCAGAAAATGTCTTTTTTTTTCTTTGAGGGAAGCAGCCTTAGTTTCTCTGTCTCTGTCGTGCTCATCCAAGTGAACTGTCTGTTATGTATAATTAATTTTCTCCTCTCTCCCAGTTTATTTTTATCGCCCACTTTTAACCATTCCTTCAAAGGACCCCTCCCCCGCTTCCGTCCTCCACAGTGCCGGCTGAAAGTGACAGCTGCTCGAGTACAGGGGATGCTTTTTGAAGCAGGCACTAAAAAGGCCACTCACTCAAGACGACTTGGAATAGAAAAATCTCTGCCGTTCTGACAGTATCAAAAACATGCCTGCTAATCTGGCTGCAAATTGAAAATAAGCTCAGTCTCCACTGTAGTCTGTGCCGCCTGTTGGGGAGCAGAATTTACACGCTCTCCTTTTGTTCAAAAGGTTGTTGATTAGTTTGGTTGAAATGCAAAGCAGAATGATGAGATTGACTTGAGTAGGGCATGAAAAAATTCTCTAGTTCATCAGTTTGCAGCAACTTTGCTTTATTGATAGGAACACTGCACTGAATTTAGTTTCTTGTAAAATGAAACTGACAGTCTCTCCTAATTTGTGGAATTGGCTCTCAACCAAACCACAGAAACGCTGTTGTTGGTTGGATTAGATTTCTAGCACATGGCACATCACTGCTGAGATTGAGTTATTGTCACCCTGAATATACAAAGATACAGTATTGACCCTGGTTCCACTTCTGACCCAGTGGCCTTGTGCAGAAATCCCATCGCCCCTGCAGCTAGTGGCCACACCCTCGGCATATGGGGTTTCCCTTGGCAAGCCGATGCTCTTGTCAGCATTCTGTCCATCTACCCCTCAGACACTGACTCAGACAGGCAGCTCGGGTCCACGATTTGTGTGGACATAAGAATATTGCATATCTAGTTGTATTTCCTCCTGTGTTAAAGAGCTGTAGCCTTTCATCAATCACAAAACCATGGTTCCCTCTTGTCACATAAGAAAATAACTTAACCGCCACTAATAAGTTGCACATATTCAAATTATCTCTTATTAATTTCCCTTTTTTATGTGCTTGCTTTTTTTAGAGTGGCCCAAAATCTGTTCTGTTTTTTTTTTGCACTGTCTGCAAGAGCTGCAATTTTTTAATTTCGTTGTGCCTTTTGGTACAATGACAATAAAAGAATTCTGATTCTGAAATCTCTGTACAAGATGTGCTTTGTTAGTGCAAGTGGATCTCAGGTCAATCTCCAAACTTCTTCATCAAGCATTAAGTCAGGATTGCTTGGTAGGAAAACAGAATGACAGATTGCTTCCACATTTAATTTATGTTAAAGCCACTGACAGCTGTTTAATGGTTTGATAAAGTTAGGACTCACAGCTTTCTTTCTAATTGAAATCTCTGCAAATTTATCTGGGTTTATTGGGAAAAAAATAACAGTTTACATTTATGGGAGAAAATTTGAATTCAAACTAATGCAATGAAACTACTCTGCTATTTGTTTGTTTCCCTATGTCTCTGTTAGTGTTTTAAAAACTTATACTCCGGTACAGTTTCTGAGCTGTGCTCATCTTCAAAGGATGTTGTCATTTACAGTAAACTGTGGTGAGGAACACTGCATGTGTGGAGACATCTTGGTGAAAACTGTTTTAGTTTGATCTACTCCTTTCAAAGATTTTTATCTGGAAAAAAAATGAAAACGATGAGCATCACAGTATGGAATTCTTGCATTTACTGTATAGCAGGTCTATAGTGCTTTATCAATTACACAGAAATGTTGAAGCACATGGTGGGGTGTCAATCTGCAGAGTTATTTTTCCTGTTGTTTTGGAGTATGGGAGTACTGTAATTGTCGGGATGTTACTGGGACAATCACAAATACCCAAAGTTTGCCTTTTTCCCTCAGCAAAGTTTCCCCTCAGCAAAGAACAGCACATCTCACTGGTTCAGTGGAAAAAAAGCGGATCCTCCAGTGGATTGCATTTGGCCCAGCCTGTCAGTATCATCTGCAGAAAGTGTGTGTTGCTGATGCGGAGATAGTCTCAGTTTAGATGATGGAGCCTACTGGTTGTTTACCATGCTCACTAGAGTCTGTCTGCCTCTTCAGGCATGTTTGGCTTGTTAATGAGAACCACTGTGTGAGAGAGGAGCCAGTGCACTGTGGGTGTGTGCCTCTGCATGTATTTGCATTGAGATAAGCAGTGCATCGTCAGTGTGCGTTTGTCGATGTGCACAGGGTATACAGGAGGATGGTATACAGGATGCTAACTGAATGCGTATGTGTGTGCGTGAGCATGGGCACCCCTCATGTTTAATGTAAGGTAACACTCTCCACTGTGTAGGAGATGAAACAGGGAAGAGTTTACACAGGCACATAGCCATTTATTGTTGTGATTAATGTTAATGGTGCAGGAACTCATAATTGCTCACTTGTTTTTTTTCCCCCCTTCTCAGTCTCTGCATCTCCCACTTCTTCATTCCTGTCTTCCATCCTTCAACCCCCTCTCCCTCCCGCCCACCCTCTCCCACACACAAACACACCCTCTTGGTTTCTGTTGTGTTTACCAGGGGAAATCTTAAATAATTCAGGTCTGCTCTCCCCAGCCCTGTAAATAAGACTAATAGAAGGCGGGCCTTTGAAGAAAGCCACTTGCCCAGGGAAAGCATGGCCATGGGCAAGCCTATAAATCAGCGAGCCGCCTGTCTGGCCCCTTTATTGTAGCAGTGTTGTGAACTTGCCATCAAAAAGACCCATGTTAGCGGAAGGAAGGACGGCTTATTTCAGAGAGGTCAGCAGTATGGCGGTGTCACCCCTGAGGCAGTGGCAGTGACACTGAGAAGTGGGTGCATATGCATGTAGGTTCAGTCTCCCTCCCTCCTGTTTTAGTTGCATTCTGGCTTGTGCAGACTCACACATGGACACCGTGGCTCATAAACAGCAGGTCATATGATGTCAGCACCTGTACGTGTGTTTGCCAGATGGAGATTAGTGCTCATTTATTCATTTTGTTTACCACTCATTTTTCCCCTTGAGTGCCTGGCACTCTTATGATGTGGGCTGATGCTCTGGCTCGTTTGGTGTGTGTGTTTTTTGTAAGGTCTTATGTAGGTGGACACTTCACATAAACCAGTCAATAAAGCTTAAAAAACCCCACCAAACAAACGTACAAAAACTTTCATTATTTTAGCATAACAGAATAGGCAGTTAGCCCTCTTAAATCCATGCCATCCCACTTCAGCTGCAAAAAGAAGGGTAGATTTTGAGTAGCTTTAGTTCTAAATCACTCTTGAGTAGTTTCCAGCCTCTCACCTCCCCATGTTTAACTCTCAGTAACCACTTTTCCACAGCAGGGCTAAGTGGCACCTGTCAGGTTTGGGGCCAGCTCAAAACTTTTTAAGCTCTGACTGAAAGCAGTATTAGTTTACTCTCAACCATAGCCCAGATGACAAATGATCTCTGTTACTCACAGGCGCCCAAAAAAACCACAAAAATGTTATTTTGAAGAAAACTGGAACTCATATTATTGCCAGCCTGTTTGGATTTGTAAGAAGAAGTGAGTAACCTATTCTACACCTACAGTTTTCTACCCAAAAAAACTGTTTAGATTCTTAGTGAACCAAATTTAAGTTGTCAAACAACAAATGCAGTGAAACTCCTCTTGAAACGCTGATGAAGCCTCACAGAATATCCTACACCTCCTCCCTCTACCTCCTCCTTTTCTTTCCACAGCTTCTTTGTCAGCTCCCCTCTTTGTGCTCCTCTCAAAGGGTTAAAGAGGGAGAAGTGATGAGTGGCCCGCCGAGTCTGGCCTCCATTGTGTGTTGGCATTGTGCCACTGCATAGCATGTCGACCATAGACACATGTACAAGGGACTTTTCTTTATTCACAGACGCTACTGTTACCTGGTAATTCTACCCTCACCTTGTGCAAATCAATGCAAATACTTTTCAAAGGTTGGTGACATTAGCAGTATAATGATAACACTGACATTTCCTAGGCATTTTAGTGCAGAAAGGCCTTAAATAAGGTTTAAAAGCCTTACTTTTACATCTTATTTAATCTCTATTGACCTACAACCTCCTTTTAGGCATTGCTTAACAGCTTGGAGAAACTTCCTAAAACATCCAACAACTTTTGACAAAAGTTTTTGGGATGCTCCTGAAAGACTGGTTGTTTTTTTCTCTTCTTTTTCTCTGGAAACATGTGCTCAAAAACCATAAAAACCCTGTTTCCCTCCCTTTTCCTCCCTCGCGTAGCTTGTTAAGGGGAAAACCACTCGATGGCATGTTGTGTAGAACATTAGTGGCTGCTCAGCTTAATTCTTTTAGCAGACCTGGGTTACCTCCATGCTGCAACAAGGCGAGTCCCGGGGGTGCTTTTAAGTCTCTTCTCTCTCCTCGACTCCCTGTGGAGGAGAGGCAAGCAAAGCAGGGGGACTGTGGAAATAAGTACTCCAGGCCAGACAATGGTAGGGAAGGGGGTGGGGTGTTGATTGTAAGCAGGAATAAATGAAGAGTAGGAGGAGGAGGATGTCTCCAAACTCGAAGGAGGGGTGTGATGGGGGAGGTCAGAGGTTAGACTGATCCCTACTTTAAAGGTGGAGTGGGGCCATGCAGGTTTTATTGCCTGGGCCCTCGTGTTGCTTTTTGCCCAGCCTGGGGTGGGCTTCTAAGCTGCTACTGCATCATGGGGGAGGGGTATTTAGGTGGGTGTGAGTCCGAGCTGCATATTGCTATCCCTTGATGGCTCCAGTTGTGCTCAGTGACCTCTGACCCTGGCCTCCATTCCCCCTACCAGGAGCTGTCATGCAGGTCAGCGGTGTGCCAGCTCCCACGTGAACAGAAGTAGGGTTGTGCAGAGCATCTGTAAGCGTTGCTCACCAGTTGCTTTTACTCGTCTTGCCCCAGCGAGTCTGTTCTCTCAGCTGGTAGATTTTCTGGGGCGGATAAGGAGGCAGAGCATGTGATGAAGCAGCCAGCAAACATGAAGGAATGCGTCAGTGATACCATTCAGCTCCTGTCGGGCCGCTGCATTCCAAATGAAATGGGGTGTGTAACTTGTGACTGGTGTGATGTTGCAGCTGGGAGGAGCTGCCTCCTTTCTCTCTAGGTCTTTCTCATGTCCACCCACCCACATGCCTCATCAAGATCCATGATTTCCTTAGTTTCCATTGCATGTGCAGGAATGTGGCTGTTCTGGTCGATAGGCTTGGCTCTCCATACCCGAGTGTGACCTCATTTGGCTCTTGAGATCAGTGTGACACGGCCTCGGTGCACCAGCAGACCTGCTCTGCCTGCCCTCTGACACATGACAGATAGTATTTGTCTGACTGTTACTTGAGGCAGCTCTGTGTGTTGAGTGTAGCATAGAAACAAAGCCTAATTTTAGAACAGACAATCAGGGCAGAAAAGGTTACATTTTCAACCAAAGACATCATGAAGTTGAAACAGCAGTTATACATGACTTTTCTTTTCCAACTTCTACTAAATAAGACACATTTCAGAGGCATCGCCACATGTGCTGTTCTCGAAACATGGCACAAGCTGTTTTTAGCTCATTCAAGAGGCACACCTCATCCTGCCCTCGGCAATCAGTGCTGCAGTCAAACTTGGCCACAGCACAGACACATTTTCAAAAGTAGCCCGTCTCCCAGTCTGCTTGTAGCTGCATCAACATAAAAGCCTTGAGCGTTTAGATTTGTGAAAGGGCGGGATAGGAGAAATCTGAACAAAATGATGCCAGAGCCTGCACCTCGGCCAGAAACAGCTGAGGGAAAGAGGGAAAGAAGAAGACAACAGAGGAGTAAGGGAGGGTACTTGGCAGCACCACCTAACTCAGAGCAGCAACAAGGCAGCTTGCACCAAAAATAATAAATAACGTTGTAGAGAGAAGCTCTTGGTGAAAGGCAGGGGGTGAAAAAGAGAAAGTGCACGGAAAGAAAGGAGACAAAAACTCTGAGAAGCTGAGTCAAACTTTAATTAAGGACTGAACACAGCTTTGGAACAGCAGCTGTTGCCTATGCCACCGCGCCACCCGGCTTTACAGCTTTTTATTTTGAAGCCAAACAGATGTTATGAGGGGGTGGCGATTTTATCTGATGAGAAGTTTGGTTTCGGGGAAGAGGAGGAAATTAAACTCACCCACTCTTCAGAGTGGTGATTTCAGGGAATTGGTGCCGAGGTCTGCTGACCACAGCAGTGGTGGCTTTGACCCTGTGATATCTTCTGAAAAACCTCACATTGCAGTGTAATGAAGTAAAGTGTGATAAAACTGTAAAGGCGTCTTCATCTCTGTAAAAGTGCTCTTTGGAAAGATACTGATCACCTGCATTATTCGGTGTCATTAAACAATGTGAGCCATAAATTGTACCTTATGCCTCCTGCTCATTCCCTGAAAGCTGCTCAGGATAATAACATTGTCACCAGACCCTAAACTGTAATTTGCATCCAGATCTCTAAATAATGCAGCTTGTCATAGGGGCTGTACTTTATCATTATGGATGTCTTACTGACCTAAATTTACCAAAATTGCAAATTATTTATAAATAAGCTGAATCCCATGTAATTACATTGAAAACAGATACTTCAACCAGACATCAAACCAGATGTTTGACCAACAAATCAACCCACTGTGTGGCACAGAAGTCAAGAATTGGGTAAAACTGTAATTATCCAGCACAAACTTTCAGAACAAAATAGGATATAACACACTAATTTATTAGATTGTCATTCTGTTTATCCATGCATTGTGATATTTTGTATCATCCAGCCCCTTCCTGTGCTGTGTGGTCAGGGTTGTGGAGCTTTCCATGCATGTGTCATAAGGCCTCTTTAAAACTTGCCTGTTCAAGGACGAAATATTTTCCCATTATTGCACAATAGAGGTCTGTATAAAAGTTTTTGGATTGCAGGACGTGGAGGTCATTGTTGTTCCTCCTCTGAGCTGGCATGAAAGGTAGAAACACTGCAGCATTAACATCTTTGTAAAAAGCCAACCAGCAGGGACAGACACAGGTTGGTAACATTTTTACAACATAATTGTGCAACCCATCAACTGGAGATTCAAAAACAGCTAGTAGCAGTTAGCAGCTAACTCAAAGAATATTAACAGGAACCAAAAATGCCTGCAAATTAATGAGGTCCCAGAGCTCACTACCCTCAGAGTTGAGCACAAGATTAACTGTCATATAAACGGCACGGAAAAGGATTATTATTGCCAGATTATATCATTGTTATTGTTTAGAAAGCAAACCGTATTACGTATGTTATATGTAACACTAAATGTGGAGGCTGTTGTTTTACACATCAAGCCTATCATGTCTCTTTATGTCCAGAAAGCCTGCATGTTATCTTGAATTACACAGTGGATTGATGTTGTTTGGTTGACTGAAAAAAAAAAATGGTGGTGTAAATGAGTGACTGCACTGTGGTGGCTAAGCGTAATCTCGGTGTCAAAAGGGTTATACTTCTAGGTGATATTCACACCAGCTCCATCACTTTGCTTCACCTAAATGTCTCTCATCATCAGAGAGATGCCATTTTGTATGGCTCGCTCACCTCCTTTATCAGTGAGTCAGTCCCTCCCTGTCTCCCTCTTTCTCATTCTGTCACTCTCCTATGGAGGATGTGATGAAAATGGCTGTTTAATCATGCAGAGAGGTCAGCCAATCAAAGGGCCTGGGCCGAGTGATTTAAGGGCCTATTCAGAGCACAGCTGGAGGGAGGGTGGGAAGGAAAGAGTGGAGGGGAGAAAGAGAGAAAGAGAGAGAGAGAGAGAGAGACGGTTGGCATTTGATTGCTGTTTGGTGCAGGTCACCTCTCATCCACTTAGCACTGGTCTTGTTTCACCAATAATTGTTTCTGATAGATTGAGGTATAGGCAGAGAGATGAATGGATGGAGCTGGTGAGGGCCGATTGGCAGAGAGTGTGCTGCCCTGCTGGTGATGAGATACATACACACACACACTCTAAACTCACATGACCTCATCAACAAATGAGGACCCACATCTTTTATAGACCCATGTCTTCCTCTCATTAACGCGGCAGACAGCTTCTACTGTAACTACCCAACCCCCCCTCCCAAGTTCACACACACAGAAATGGTGTGTGCGAAGGAGGCAATTCTCACCTGAATGTCAATAGGAGAGGATGACAGATGGTTGGGAGGAGCAGGGGAAGTAAAGACAAAGACAGCGACTGTCTCCTGTCACGAACCCCCCTCAATATCCAATTTATAATGTTCTTACTGTACATGGGGTCACCTGTATCTTTCTGTCGTCATTCTGTTGTGAGACCCAGGTCCTCTGTTGTGGCTTTTCACACACTACAGAGACAGCAAAATTTTACAGGAGCTTGTATAATTCTGTGCTCTTAACAGGATTATCACATTCCCATGTCATCAGAGTGGTTAAAATAATGTTTTTACACTGGATATTTAACAAGGCATGCAGTGCAGACTGTCCTAGTATTCCTGTGTCTGTGTGGTCACCTAATGAAAAGTTAATACAGCAGCTCCTGCCCTGCAGGAGTTGTGAAAACTGATGAAAGTGTCAAGAAGAGAGGAAATAATGCCCCAGAGGTTAGGAAGTTGGTTCCAGTATCTTCAAAAGTAAGGATGTAGAAATTAAAGTTTTACTGAAGTACAGCTGCTGTACCAAAAATGACTATTTCCAGACCTGCAGGCAGCCCTGGTTATAAACAGGGTTCTCCTCCAGAGTTGAAAACCCATGTTGGCCCATTTACACTGACAACAATTACATTGTTTGGTTCATTGAGTTATTTTGTTACTCTTTTTTTTTTTTGTCTGAATCTCCCTTTTAATATTATTTTACCTACATACTTAAAAAAAGCAATGGCAGTTCAGAACAATACTTTCAACATCAGCAACAGAAATTCGCATCCCACATGTTTGCATCATGCAACTTGCAGAGTACAATTAGTCATTTTTTGTATTTCCTGTTACTACTTAGCCCTGTCTACTGGAAGTGTAAAGTAGCTCTTAGCCTGTATAGCCTGAAAACTATGTGTATTTTTTACACCAGTATCACAAAGAAAGATTGATGGGACTTTCTCCAGGTTCTGGCAGAGGTATTGCCTGATTAACTTGGGTCCACAGTATTGACTTTATTTCCTTTAAACTCGTCACCCTGTCATGGTGGACATGGTGTCCACAAGGTTTCTTGGGCAAGTTAAATGTTTAAAATGGACGCCTGTCATTTCTACCCTGTATTTTTCTGCATTACTCAGTTTGTTTTCCTTTCTTTCTTTTTTTATATCTTTCTCTGTGTCCATCTTCAGGCTGAGTGTTGGTCAGTAGCCTCACATAAGCTATACTCTGTGACTAATTACACAGAGTTGATATGTGACTGCTGCCAGCTCAGTTAAATAATTAAAGTAATTTTTTTTTGTTTTGGTATTCGTTTTGTGTAGCTTGATGCTCTCTGCAGGTTCTTTCTGCTGAGGAGATTTCCAACAAATTGTATTTAATCCTACAAAGCACCAGAAAGAACTACAGTACTGCAGTTGACTGCCATTAAACAGGTGTGAACAACCTGATACACAGAGGGTTTAAAGGGGAAAGACTTTGCTGACTTTGCTTTCAATAACCATTCTACCTTGTTGTTGGTCTAAGCAAAAGAATCTCTGCTCTTCCTCCCAAGTCTTTCTTTTGACTAAGCAATCAACCCTCGGCTTCCTCTTTACATGTGAATGCATTAAGTGAAGTGTAATTACACCTTCTCAGGCGCTATTGTGGAGAAAGCGCCCAAGATGTTTGACTGTTTTAAAGCCAATGTGATAAAGCAGCCAAACTTTGTAATTACACATCACACAATGCACACAAGTCCGAAATGTATTTTTGCCATCAGATCCTGTTGTGAAAGCAATGGCCGTAAAACTGTGGATACATTCTTTAAAGCATTGCAACCCACAAGAAATGACTCACTCTGTTATCAGAATTTGATCCATTTTGTCTGCTGATATTTTAGAAGTCTGGAAGAACTACAAGATTAAATAATTTTAGCTCCCATTTACGTTAGTAAAGGGCTTTCATAAGAAAAACAGAGCTCTTCCGCTGACTCTGTAGCCAGTTCTCCACAATATGGAGATTTTTCTAAAACTATGTTCAAAACATTTTGTCTCAAGAATTTTCATAAAAGATATGTGATTTACAATGATATAAAACATAGGAGCAGCAGATCCTTGTGTCTGAAAAGCTGGAACTAATAAACATTTGGCTTTTTTGCTTAAAAAGTGAATCAGTCAGTCGCTTAATCATCAACATTGTTTATCAAATTCTGCTGGTTGACTGTCTCACCATTCAGCCCCAATACATATCCCACTTTTTCACAGTCTTTTCTGTTAAATCTACTGGGGGGAAAAAGATAAAAAAAACAGTATCTGTGCCAGTTTCACTGCAGCAGTTTTCAACAGTGGAGTTTTTTTTACTTTGTGTGCACTGCAGCTCTGCTTGTGTTTTTACAGTCAGTGAGTTAGTATTTGTAGAGTGCCACTCTAGTAGATAGCTGGCCTCTACCTCTTTCTATCTCTTCCTCCCTTCCCATCTCTCTGACCTTGCGTTGGCGTGTGCTGATGAGCAGTGAGTGGATACACTCATGAGAGGTGTGTGCGTGCGCACGCCGCTAAAGAAACCGTGGGAGCTCCATTTGTTGTGTAAATGTGAGCCACTAATTGACTGCCGGGCATGCAGCCTCTCCTTCACGGACTGAACCTTGCCCTCCGCCGGGTCCCGGGGATCCTGCCAGGGGAATGATGCCCCCCCTCAACACACGCACAAACACACACACATCCACGCGCTCACAACACCCTCTCTTTTTCTCTTTTCCTCTGTCGGAGCAGGCCTGGCACCGGGCCAAAGTGAGGATGGGCACAGCGCGGGCCTCTCTGTTCTCTCTGTCTGTGTCTGTCTCTGTGCTGAGCCCTCATAATGAAAAGCTACACAGTGTTCACTCATGATAGCATGCTGTGCTTTTTGACACTCTTTTGATTCGACTCCTCATCCTGAAAAAAAGAGGACTTTAAAAAAAAAAAAAAAAAGATTTTGCAATGGTTACATAAATTAAATTTTTTCCAAAACAAATATACCATGAAAAATCTCTGAGAACGGGCGCCGTTGCTTTCGGTAGTTTTACTTGCTACTTATAGACCTTTGTTTACACAGAGATCAGGCAACGCTGGCGTAACGTAGACCCTTCTAACCATAGTTGGTTTTTTTGACAGTAAACCAGCCATAATGCTGTCCTAGTGCGTGATTTCAGATAGCATGCTGGCACTGCAGGGCTTAAAGAGGCATGACGGGTGACTTGTGTAAAACAGCATACTCTAGCGTTACTTGAAACACGCTTTCCAAACAATAACAATAACATAATGTGGCAATAACAATCTCTTTTTTTGTTATTCTTTCTTTAGTTAGCTGCTAACAGCTGCTAACAGCTGCTGTCCCTGTCTCGTTGACTCTTTGACTCATTGGCTCAGAGGGAGAACAACAGTTCTGCCTTCCTCTTTGCCTTCATATCTTTAATGCAAAACAGTCAGGTGGATTAATGGCTTAATATTCCTGACTTGAACGGGCTGTGTTAAAATGACAATTTCTCATAATGATGAAGTAGCCTGCACTGCACTAATGCCCAGATTGAAGCCATTGTTAAGTTAGGGCCCAGTCCACTAGCCACAGTAGTCATATCAGTGTTAGCCTCAGCGGTAAGCCCACATGAGACACTTAGCCCAGCTGTTTGCTGGCTTGAGGCCCAGATATCACACATGCAAAAACAGAGGGGTTTTATGTAAGGCTGTTTGAATTGAAAGGCCATAGCTACAGATGATGCTTCCTTGACCTCTGCTGAGTGTTTTGGTCTCTGTCTAATTCATATGCAAGTGCCTGTATTTAGATATCAGGGTTAAGTTGGTGTTTAAATGACTGACTTGTTGATACTAACTGCAAAAACTCTATTTTGCATGACAACAAACAGTACAAACAGTGAAATTTTTTTTTTACAAGAATGTTGTTGCTTTTGATGCCACAAAGGCAGCATGTTTCCTAGAAGTCTCAATCTCAATTTCTTCAGTGGTTCCAGTTTCTAAGAGATGACACAGGATTAAGATGCATGGCAGAGGAGGTCTTCTGGGGGTGTCCTCATTCAGCCAAGTGGATGGCCTCGAGCGTTTGTGGCTCATATATGTAAAGAAGTGTGTGCTGAAATGAAATGACACAAATGAATATTTTTCATATGACTAAGAGACTAGAGATGACGCGCTGACGATAACGCCGTACAAAATAACTGTTTAGTACATCTTGAAGACAGTAATAAAGGAAATACAATCAGAGTTACAATACTTAGGAAAAAACACTTGAACGCTCACACGCAGGATCAGACCTCCTGTGCTCAGGTTTTCCCAGGCCAGTCTATTGTTCTGCAGAGGTAAACATGAGGGAGCACAGAGAGAGGAACAGACAAACAATAAACTGACACACTCTCCCATAACACTCTGTTTAAACTGTAAACACAAAAGAGCAAGTATGGGTCTGTGTTTGTGTGTTGTGTTTGCGTGTGTTTGTGTGTGTAGCCGGCACGAAAGCAAACTGAAGTCCTGAGAATGAGAATGAGAACGAGGGTTGCGGTTCAGGACATGATGCATACAAATGGCAACTTGCCAATTTCATACCATTTACCTTCCCACGGCTCAAGGAATCCAACTGTCCCTTCTCCATTCTTGGCGGTTCAGAAATTCTGAGAATGCCGGGATTGGCAGTGATTCAGTCCAATAGGTAGCCACAGTCAACCGCTCTGTCATGTAGAGCTTGTTTGATGTGATATTCGCAGTGTACTTCATAGTGTATGTTCATGGTATACACAAGAATGGTGCTTGACTTTCAAAACTGGTCTACACTTAACTGTGAAGGACTGTTATTTTAGGCGTTCAGTGGCAGCAAATGAGACACAAAGAGACAAAGCAAGGATTTAACGTCGAGCTTGCCACTTATGCTCCAGAGACAACAACAATGGGATTAGCTGGCACGCTAAATAACTAAGGCCTAGGCCAAGCCTCTTATGCTGTCACAAGGCCTTTTTTAATGTATGTTAATATGGTCACCAGTTATTTTTTAATACAATAAACTTCCTTAAAGGTGCACATTAACTGCAATTTAAGATCACAAGAGAAATATGTGCACATTTCCAAGGAGAAATTTTGACTCTTTGTACATTTCTTGAGAGAAATTTTAACTGCGTTCTCGCTCAGGATGGCAAATTTACACTTATGCCAAGCAATGCATTTTACCAACCCCCGTAAAAATGACATTGAGAATGTCTCCATCCATGTCATCTTTCTTGTTTGTGTTGACAGTTCACAGTGTGATGCACTCAGCCCAGTGGAGCTGTTAATTCCCAAAGTTGCCCAACAAGTCTGATTCACTGCAGCTGCAGCAAAACAGGAACATCCAGTATCCACAAGTGAAAACAAAAACAGAGTTAGAATGAAAGAGAGACAGAGAAGAGTTGATTCGGGCTACGACTGTCGAGGACCATTAAAGGCAAATGCATTTCCTGTTTTGATCCCCACTGTAATCTGCACCTCAGCTCTGTGCACATTCACTGCCAATAAAGCTTATTGAATCATATTGACTGTGTGCGGAAGCAGTGAGGAAAGAGGGAGAGTCAGAAAATGACAAGAGGGCTGGAAAGTGGAGCGAGGGAATGAAAAGCAAAAAAGAGGAAGTGAATTTGAAAGACGAGCAAAAACAGCACAAAACACAGGGTAGGGGAAGAGGAGGAGGAGAGAGGGGGCAAAGAGGAAAGGGAGAAAGTAACAGAGACAGGGAAAGAGCAAATTGCTCTTCCCCCCCGCTAGCTGCACCAGCAGTATTGCAGCCAGCCAGACAGGCAGTGTTGAATCTGAGTCAGCAAGACTTGAACTGGGGCCCTAGTCTATAGCCCGGGGCCTCTAGTAACACACACACAAAGACTCACACAGACACAGTGTCAGACCTGTCGCCCTTTTCTCCTCAGCCCTCCAGCTCTAGCCCTAACTATAGCTTTTCATCCAACCACTCTTAATTAGTAGCTGCTGCTGCTGCCTGCCCTGCCCCGGCGCCACAGTGGTAAAGCCCCATCCCCACATCTGTGTTTGTGTGTATGAGTGTGTGTGTGTGAGAGAGAGAGAGAGAGAGGTTTCGGTTCGTGCAACACAGATTCCTGATACGTTGGGATGCTATGAGAAACATACAATAACATACATGCAGTGAAAACAGACTACAATTACTTGCAACCCACTGTGTTTACTGGCAAAGTATTTCCAAACCCATGCAGTATTATCCTTTATACTGATATTGTGATCCTCACTCGATCTTTGCTTGTGTCCAGCTGGGCCTTCCCAAGATGCACTTTTTTATGCCTGATTATGACATTATCACCTGTAACCAACGAACCTGTTTACCTGTGGAATGTTCCTAACAGGTGTTTTCTGAGCATTCCATAAACTTTCATAGTCTTTTGTTGCTCCTGTCCCAACTTGTTTGAAATGTGTTGATGGCATCAAAATTCAGAATGAACATGTTTTTACAACATTACTGAAGTTAGTGAGGTACAACAATAAATATGTAGTCTTTGTACAGTTTTTTTGGAGATTGTCAAAAAAAAGTAAATCATCACACTATGTTCACTACAGTAAGGTTCTTATAGGTAACGTGTCATGTGTCATGTGTCATGTGTCATGAAATGGGTATGTAGGGCTGCCAGTTGGACTGGGTCACTGATGTTTGCTTGATGATACTGCTCTTAGCAATAACAAATGTTGATCTGGTTAGGGCTATAATATGTTCTCTGATTCAGTCAAATGCTGCAACAGTGAAAGGGTTGTGCTTCACAATGCAGATAGATAGTGACCCAAAACATACTGCAAAAGCACCCCAAGAGCTTCCCAAGGCAAAGAAATTGAAAATTCTTCAATGGCCGAGTCAGTCACTTGATTTCAATCCAATTAAGCATGATTTTACTTACTTAAGACAAAACTGTGGGCAGAAAGATCAACAGACAAGCAGCAACTGAAAGAGACTGCAGTAAATGCATGGCAGAACATCTCAAGGGAGGAAACTCAGCCTCTGGTGAAGTCCATGGGCGACAGACTTCAGTCATTTACTGCAAGGATTTTCCTCATAGTGTAAAAAAAATCCTTATATTTACAATTATAAGAGCATTTACTTGTAGCCTCTGTAAATGGGACTATGCGCAAAAATGGCTGCAATGCCTAAACCGCTAACACAATATTTTTGGTCAATTCACCAGGAGGTCCTCAATTACATCCTGACTGCTTTGTTTCACATCCACTTGGGTGGTATAAAAAGGCAAAATTACAAAAGTCTGTCACTGTCTAAATATTTATGGACCTGTGGATGATTTACACAGTATGCATCAGGTGTAACATTTGCCAGTGTGCCAATTCTGTGTTGTAAGGGCATTGTAATCTGTATGTGTGCAGGGTTGCAAGTGGAACAGACTGCAGCCTGCATGTTGCTGTGTTTGCTCAGCAGACACTGTGGTCTTGTGCATCCTAATACTACACCACACACATCATCTAAGTTACCTATTAAACTCTCCATCTTTCTCCTGTTGCTGCTCAAGAGAGCTGCTACCTTTAAGCTGCGATCACAGAGGAAAACTAAAAATGCTTCTCAGTGCCGCTTCTGGAAGATCACATTGAGTTAGTGCATGAGAATAGACGTGCTCAGAGAGGCTAAAGAGACTCAAATACTGTCAGGGAAATCGATATCCCCCTATTTCCGATGTTCTGGGAGCAGTTTGGTAACAGACTGTTGACTTCACAGTTTCAGGAGATGGCTTCAGGATCCTGTTTCACTGTTGTTCTTGTTGAGGTTTATGCCTGTCAAGAGAGCCAAGTGTATGTACATTTTTGTGCACGTTTGTGTGTATTTATCGCTTAAATCTTTGGCCGTACTTCAACGACCACAAGAGACAAAGCCAGTTTCTCAAACAGCACTCTTTCTAGCTCCCTGCCCATGTTCAAACTCTATTAATTTCCCCCCCTCTCTGCTTTTCATCTTACCCTGTCATGTTCATAGTATGAGGCAGTGGTGAGGGCCTCGTCCAAGCTGTGAATCAGACTGACACATTTCTCCCCAAGGACCCCCCAGTAGAAATACATAGTGAGAGCAACTCTGCCAGCCAACTAATACAGCCTCTGGCCTGCTAATGAAGACCATATTACAACGAGATAGAGGCAGAGAAAAAAAAGAGAGAGGGAGAGAAAACTAGCTGAGCTCAGCACAGGATACACACACACACAGCCTGGAAACAGACAGTGGATGAAGTGTAACTAGCCACACATGCACGTCCTTCACACACACACACACACACACACACACACACACACACACATTTAAATCTGTTCCTGGGGGAGTGCAGGACCACAACCCGGCAACAGGGTGACCCAGCACAGCAGCACCCTTTTCACTTTTGGCTGGATACAGGCCTCATGTAGTCAGGCTTACTGGACGAAGCGCTTCAAGCATCATCTATTCACACACAACCACAGCAGTACATACATTGATGGATGACTCAGAAATCTATTGTGAAGTGAGAGATTTAGTTTTGTGCTCAGCCGGTAGCCTGTAAAATAAATGTTTTAGAGCGTGCCACTGCAGCTGAGGGTTTCCAGGATTTCTCTTATTTGACATGATAACAGCTTTAAGAGGTTTTCGGCGGTGGTCAAAGCGGTTGTGGTCAGCCTACATAATCTGTCGATCTCTTTTACTCCGAGTCTCTTATTTTCATCCCTCCTCCTCCTTCCCCAGTGAATCAGCTTAAAGAGAGGCTTCATGTTCTAGTGTGCTTGTTAAGCCCCACATGTAGCTGCGCAATATCCCTTCTTTAGTGACAGACTGATTATGTGACTACCCAAAAAATGAGATCGAAATAAAGGCTGCTGAAACTGAGCCTTAAACTGCCTGCATCTACTCCACGCATGCAACAATTTACTGACCTGACTGTCCTCATAACCATAAAACTCCCCGAGTTTTATTTAAATATTGCTTGTGTTTGCACTGCACACTGTTTGGGCTACAGGTTAGAGAGAAGGAATAACGTTTTTATCTTTTTATCCCGCCAAGAGCAAGTTTTCTGCATTTCAAGTAAGACTTTCAATTGCATTTAAGATGCTAATGTAGCCTTTGGGGTGAGCAGAAATGTCTCCAGTGTGCTGGCGCTTTGTTTTGTCCCAGTTATTCATTAGGCTTTAATAATTGCTGCATCTCGCTTCATACAAACACTGCCAGGAGAAATGGATTCACTTGGTTCTCTCCTTGGAAAGGTCAGGGCGTAACGCAAGACACCTCACCGACAAACAGATTCACGATTCATGCGTCAGTTCGCTCGGAAAATGTGCTTTCTCTTGGACGATTGAGCCGCGAACCCCCTGATTTTGTGTGGGTTCTTGTGTGTGCGCGTGTGTGTCTGTGCCCGTGCAGCTACTTAGTTTTAGGCAGCTGTTGAAATTCAAATGAGGCATGCAGGTCAAGACTTGAGTATTCCTAGAGAGTAAGAAAGAGAGGCAGGGATCTTCTGTAGAAGTCTCTCTCTTTCTGCTTTGGCATTGTGGGTAGAGGTCACAAGCGCGACTCTGGCGACAGGTCCTTGTCATCGCGCGAGCCTTAACCTTTCTCCCTTGTGAAATCACGAGTTTTAACAAGCCAGAACAGATCATACAAGCTATTCTTCAGCACACCAAGGGAAGGGTCAGCCGACCTGCAGAGGAAAGTGGATTGCAGTGCTGCGATGGCGACCGGCTTAGTGCTGAATCCCATTATCAAACAGCGTTTGTCAAATAATAGGTCAAGGCCCACTTGTACCAAAGACATATTAGGTTGTGGTTTAATTCCAGAGCTCTGTGAAACTGATTTTGCTCTGTGCAAAGTGATTTTGGTAGAGAACAAAAGGTTTCTAGTATTAAGTCTGTTCAGACAAAGGACTGAGGGCAAAGCTTAATCTCGTATGCTGTGCTAAAGAGAATACATTGATTTACTTTGCTTTATATTGAGACCACAGTTGTTAATATTGATATTGATTATTTTTCTGCACTGTTTGTAGTGACATTAACATGCTGAATTTTTTTCCCCCTAACACTAACAGAATGGCTGTGGTACCCATACTTTATGACTATAAGCTGCAAAACTAGAGAAACTAAAAGCTCCCATGTCTGTGCTCTGTCTCCATTTGCACCTATACTCTCAACCAAAGCATGCATCCCAACTGTTCATTACCAACACCATTTACTTCATTGTGAAGCCGAGAAACCCAGCCTGCATAAATACCCAAACAATGTACGCTAATGGCACTCAAATAACGCCTTAGCCATATTTTCAATCTGCCTTGAAAGTGGCGGTGAGTGGCTGAAATAAGCGAGGGATCGGGGAGTTATGAGTGGCAGTCGGTCCCTGGGGAACCATGCAGCATGGCAGGTCATTTGCCTGGCCAGTGTTGGTGTGATATATTTGGACACTACGGCGAGGTGGCTGGCTGAGAATGCGGCGGAGGCGGTGGAGAGGTGGAGGCAGCAGGCGCTTATTCAGCAGGCTGGAATGCAATAGAAACAGAGGGGAGACTTAATCAGACTTTTGCAAATAGCATTTAAACACATTTAAATTCACAGGGAGCAGAGCATTTATTATCTTGTAACGATCACATCCCTCAGTGAGGCTGTGTCTGTCATGCGCAGCAATATTTAGACCCCGAGTCTAAAATTTACAGTTTCATTCATCTCCTCCGTAGGATACGTTCTGTGTGGGGTGTTGTAGATGAAAGTTTGTCCTCTTTCAGAATTCTCTTGTCGAAAACATTGGCAAAGTGTACAGTGTGCAGCTTCAGGCCCTTAGCATCCAGTGCAGCAGTCATCCTATAAGCAATACTCTTGTTGTTATATCTAGTTCAATGTTATGTTGAACAAGGCGCTGATATATTTAGCCCCTCTTCTCTCCCGTCTTCTTCACCTCTTTGTCTCTGGCATTCCTCTCACTCACCACCCTTCCTCTCATCTTCCCCCGCTCCCACCAGTCTCTCCTTATCTCTCCTCCTTTGCGCTCACATTTCTGTCTTTCCAACACGCCTCCCTCTGTGTTTTTCTTTCTCTCCATGTCTGTTCTTATCCTCTCCCACACTCTCCTCCTCCCAAAAGCTCCGCCGCGTCCTGGGCTCTGTTGCTGTAACGACTCTGACAAGCTCTTTGGACACTGTTTTGGCTTTGTCTCCCGTCCTCCTTTTTCTCTTTTCTTTTCATACGCAGTCCTTTCCCTCCCCTCTGTCACTTGCTACATTTAGACATGGGAGCAACTTATGTAAACTCAGACAGACACAAAGACTGTAGGACACCCACAGAATACACACACATGCCAGCTTTATTAATTGTGCTGTCTGCCAAGGTGAAAGACAGTTCTGGTAATATGACCTAATGAACGTGTGCTTGAGGTCGCTGTGTGTTTTGTCTCCTGTTGAATCTCCCTGCTCCCTCCCTTACTCCCTCCCTCGTCTGCCCTGTGAGTGACTCACAATAGATGATGTTACTCGTCCTTCTGGACGGACCAGTAGGGCCGCCCTTCCTTTTGGGAGGGCTCCAAGAGCAGCCAGGCGCCTCGCAAAAAGCCCTGATCATGAAATGGATGTGTTGGACTTAACTCTCAAATCCCACTTTGACTTAAGTCCCAAACATTTATTGCCTTGGATGGATATTTTGGTAGAAAAGTTGGTAGACTGTTGCTTCCAGGTGGTATTTCATCAAGTGCTGGAGACAAAAAATCTCTTATACTTTGATGAACGCAATATTTATTCTTCTTCCCACCTTTTTCATGAAAGAAATTCTACTTAAAACAAGCACATGCAATGAAATATATCTGCTTCTAAAAATAGTTTTGCTTCTTGCTTAAAAGGTAGGTAGATTTCAAACAGTTCAATTGGCCTTTGTTTTGCTTGTTACAATACAATATTAAGCTATAAGAATTGTTTGATAGGTACAGATTTCAAGCAGTTTTGAATAATGCTTAATGTCTTTTATGGGCAAGAGAAAAGTGTTCTCCGACAAAAAAGAGCGCTTTTTTTTATTAGATGTTAACTTGATTAGCATAAACAAAACAGCTAAAGAAAAAGAATGTGGGAGTTGTGTGAAAATTCACACCTAAGAATCACAGTTAAGGTTAAATTTTCACAATAACAGCACTTGTTTATTAAGGAGCTGCTGCTCACAGCCTTGAAAATAAAAAAGTCTTGAGAGCTGGATGTTTGGTGAGGTATTGATGAAGTCTCTGACGCCTAACTGCATGACCTGAATTTGTCCCTATGGAAATAATGACAAATATGAATTCAGGTTAATGTTGAATCAGCTGAGAGACGTTTTTCTCTCTCTGTGTCTGAATAGAGAGTGTATTAAAAATCCATGTAGTGATAAATGCTCGACTATGGAGGCACTCGATTAAAACTCATAAAATCCATGTGAAAGCGGTGGAGCAGCACAATATTGTTTTGAAGTGTGCAGTCTAAGTTGAAGAGGTGTTGGGTGTAGTTATGTGACAGGCTCTTAGTTGCCCACTAGTGAAAGAAAAAAGTTTCCCTTTTAGCTTAACATGCACAGACTGCTCTCCTTTTATCTCTCTCCATTCCTCCTCGTTCCGCCTCACCGGCTATCTGAAAAGGTATCGTCAACTCCTCATCTCACCCCTCTACCTCTCCCTCCTCTCTCTCCATTTCCATCACCTCGCCTTTTCACCTGCACCATTTTCTCTCCAGTCTCCTCATCTCCTGCCTGATTATTGCCCCTTTTTTTCATTCGATCCCTCTCTTCTCTCAGCGGTATTTTTTTCATTCTCTCCTGCAGCCTGCCATCTAATTCCGATTTTTTTGTCTTTTTCCTAAGAAGATTTGATAACATTAAATTCACATTTAGTCTTAAAGTAGTTAAAGAGAGGAGAAAGTGACGTTACTGTACAGTTTGTAGTTACTACTCACTGTCTGCTAATAAGCTTTTAGTCACACACACATCCACATTTACGCCCCAGCCTGCCTGTCCGTCTGTGTGGCCGCCTGTATAGTGAAGCGCTGATGCGTGCAGCGCTCTGCGCTTCACCAGGAATACAGTATGTGCTGACGATCAGGGACAGGACAGGAAGTTGACTGAGCTCACGGGCCCCTATTCTCCTTCTACTGAAAACCATGCATGGATGTGCACACATTCTAACACACGCTCACACCCACACACACTCACAAGGTTTTTGTTAGCTTGAATATTCACAGGCCAGACACTGGACTCTTGAGTTAAAAGAATCCAAGGTAGACAAACTTCCTTTGTTTTAGCTTCACACAGGCGAGACTGCAGATAATTGGCATTGGCCTCACATGACTTAAATGTAACTGTGCCATTTAAACAAGATGAATGGACCTGTCCTACTGAGTTCCTGTACATGCCAGCGTCTTTGTTCACTGCAAATGTTGTTGCAGATCTTTCTCTATATTGTAATTAGATTGACAATGTGGGTCGGTGTGTTAATGGGTGGCAGATTGGCTTATTGGTTGGTCAGTGTCCAAGTAGTCAAATGATGTGTATTACATTTTGAAACATACGATACGTTTCTAGAAGTATACAATTCAACTTCTGCCCATGGTCTTTTGTTAAAAATGCAAACAAAAATAGCAATTCATCACAATATCAAATAGCAATTCTTATAGAATTGCAAAGATATAGCAACACCTGTTATCATTGAATCATTTAATTTGGGAATAAGCATATTGTTCCACCCTGATGGCTTTGCTGTGAAGGAGTTGAACCCACATTCCCACGAGCAGAGACATCTGCATCAACTCTGATGTCTTGTGACCCATCTGAGAGTATAAATGGGCTAAACACCATGTGACACAAGCCACACGCCTGTCTTAAAGCATTTAGAGCATAGGATAAAGCCATGCGGTCACAGACAATGATATGGTTACTAATACTCCTCAACAGCACGCATCCGGAAGCAGTATGGGCCTTAATGGACAAAGATGGATAAGGATGCTGTCCAAATCAATAGTGAAGCAGCCCAGATAAGCTGTCGTGTGCGTGAGTTTGTCAGTGTGCATATGAGTGCTTTTGTTCTTGTGCTGTCATTACAACATTACAGCAAAGCAGGACATTTATTCTAATAAACTTGCACTGGATGACGTAATGATTCAGACTTGGGGGCAACCAGATGGTCAGTTTTCTATCTGTTTCAATTTGCTTAAGAAGTGGAGACCGTATCTAGTGTGATGGGGCACCAGCAGAAGTCACAGCCAAGATATGAGCTAGATTAAGTCTTGGACTTGTGTCAAGTCTTTGAAGTGTTCAGGTTAGATTGGTCTCTTTTGTGATGAAATCTCAAAAGTGAAATCAAAAAAGGATTCTGGCTTAGATAGGCTTTATCTGGAGACGCATATTTTATCACATTCTTGCTATCAACACAAAAACTTTTGATGCCACAGAAATGAAAAGGCCAAGAGAGCAGATTTTAGTCTGGACTTAGTTTTATTCTCAAATTGTGGGCTGTGAGGAGTGAAACTGCTGCAGATTTATGTCAGTTTGAAGTTGACATAAGCAGTTTTAAAATTTTTTTACTAGCTGGATTTCTTGCTTTTGGCTCATAGCGAATACATCACAGAGATAGTGTTCAAACACTTGTGCAATCGCAAACTGACTATTTATCTAGCACTGACAGTGTTGGCGGTCCACATAGGCTTACTCTGGAAACATGAAGTCAGAGAAGAGCGAGGCTACCTTTTATGGCGCCATTAAAACAAAAGGAGACAGTGATTCTTTTTAATATGTTTCTCCTTGAAGCGACTCCTCTTCTACCCACTTCCACCATCAACAGCTCTGTCCGCAAACCCATAGAGATGGGATTTATAATGGCATGCCTGTTTTTACAACAATCAACAGTCTGGCAAGTTTTTACAAAGCGGTGAAGCACAAGCCCACTCCAGCAGACTGGATGTCAAGGGTCAATCAAGCTCATAAATGGAGGGCGGGAGGAAGAGAAAGCAGAGAAAGGGAGTTGCAGTTGAGGGCAGCAGTGTTTGGTAATAAGCTGTTTCAGGCAGAGCAGGCTGCATTCCATTACAGTGAACTCAGCAGGGAGAATATAAGCAGCGCTAAGAAGGAATGCACCAGTTTTGTTATAACAGAGCTCAGCACTGTCTATTCATGGATGGAAAAAGTGAATGAATATATCTTATACAGGCCATAGTTTATCATTACAGAGCACTTCAAACCTTTTTTATTCAAATTCATTTTCATGAACACAACATATTTAGAGTTAGCTTTAAACGATCATTTTACTGTCATTGATTACAATTTTTGTGTCTTTATACTGCATAACTACATTATGGGCAGCTGATACTCCATCATTATGTCTTCAGTTTACCACTTCACACAGTTCATTGGCTGAACCTGTCCTCACTCATGGTTTCATGTTTTCATGACATCAACACCTGTACAGCCAGCTTGGACAACTCAAACCACAGCTTGATTGGTGGTTTGAACAACTTTTGGAAAACCACAAGCATGTTTGTGGTTGACCCTCACTGTGACTGACATTACTCAGTGTTGATTCAAGCCATGGGCTGGCATGTAGATGCATGCTGGGTTTGTGATTAGCTATGACAATGCCTGACCACATTCACACTTCATGGGGTCATTTCCTAAAATACCATGTGTATGCAGGTACAGCGTTGTAATTTTGAACTTTCCAATGATCACAGAACTGGTAGAAAATGATTCGATAAAGGACTGTTTTTTTAAATCGTACTCGTCTGTTTCTGGTCTAATTATATTTTATAAATTATATGACCAAAACACTTTAGTTGCTGGTAACATTGTACTACTGGTGTATCAGTATTGTCATATGAATCTAGATATTGTCCAAGATTTTATATAAATAGTTATATTGTTCTCATTCTCTGGTTTAAAGGCTGCTTTACAGTAAAGTGATGTAATTTCTGAATCCATCAAACTGCTCTAGCTGACTTAATATTATCCATATCACTATTGTGTCAGTATTTTTTGAAAGCACCAAAAGTCATCCCCACAATCAATCAACCCCCCCCATCAGTAATATCCATCAAAAGTTTGCTAATATTAACCAGCATTTCCAGGACCAAGTTAAGCTTTAGTGGCTGAATGTATTGAATTTAGCAGCAACGTACTTTTTGGGCTGTAAATATTGCTTTTTAATTGTAAGAGAAGGGATGTTTTATATTTAATTGTTTGAAAAATTTAAGCAGTAACAGTTTAAAAAAGGCATAAAAGCTTATGAGTGCAGTGAATAGGCTAAAACATGCAAACACTTGGGTGTAGTTAAGTGGGCAATATTGTAAAGTGCAAGTTTGTGTTGTTAATTTAATCCCGAAATATAAAATTTAATCTTGCTTTAAAAAACGTGGGGATATTATGAAACTGTCGAGAGAGCTCAAGTAGAGTTAACAACCTGCTGTTGTGTGTCATCACCTGCTCTGATCATTCAACCCCTCTATTGTTCTCTTAAAGCCATGTCAAACAGAAACGGCATTAACTTTGTGCTACAAACAGCAGTGTGGGCTCAGTGTGATATTGCCTTGGTGAGCCGGTGGTGAAATATTGAACTAGCTGCACGGTTACTGCGTTAATTGTGACTCATATCAGGCACATTGTGGCCTTGACCTACATATCGCCTACCTCTCCCACCTTCATACTGACACACACACACACACACACGCACAGACACACTCACAGAGACAGGATTTTTCATGGAAAGAAAGACCCAGTCGCACAAACACAGTGGAGAGATTAAGAGTGAACCACTAATCTGACGGTGCCTGCATTAGTGTGTTTGTGTGTCTCTGTGTTCTTTTTTCATAATGTGGGCAGGTTTTATGTGATGGCTGGTTCAACTGTTTCTCATTCTGTCGTAGCAGCTGGAATATGTGTAGGCCTTTGTTTTTCCAGGAATTTCACCCCTGAGAGAGGAAAATAGGGAGGATAAAATGTGTTCCCGTGCTTATGTTTAGTTTGTTGTGATCATTATGAAGTGGATGTTTGAGCTGTTAGTGTTTTATTTGGGTTTCTATACTGTGAGTCATGAAAGGTGGAGAGCATGACAGAGAAGATGCAGAAAGAAAAAGATGAGTGCAGGCAGATAAAAAATAAAATGTGGTGAGAGGATTTGACAAAGAAGACTGGGGTAAGCATGGAGACAAATACAGTCTGTCTGCTCTTCATGTGTTATTGTAGTGACAAGGGCTACATGCCTGGGAGACACCCCGGGGCGCTCAGCCCTGTGTTCACCAGCCAAATTAGACACAATGTTCATAAACTGGTCAGAGCACCAAGATGGTGCCATTTATTATCCAATCACCTCAAGCTGCTCAGCAAGTGCAAGGAAAGAATTTTACCACAGCTAAATGGCAAGAGCTGTGGATGACCTGGAGTATGGCTGAAATGCCCCGTTTACCACTCGGCCAGTTTTTCATTCATTGTTTTGACTATTAAGCCCTTTGCAGCTTTCTTCATTTTTTAAACTAGACATGACAAAGCAAATAAGCAAACCAGGTTTCTCAGAGTCTTTGTCTTCACGCTGGATGTCATCAGTAGTCTCAGACTGCTCCTACTGTGGAAGTGTTCATGGTTAACCTGCCGGCTAAAGTTATCTGATAAACATAAGCAGCTATATATGTGGATTATTTTGTTGCCAAATTGACAAGAAAATTGTTAATGTATGAATTCTTTCATCCAGAGTTTCCAGAGCAATGTGTTATTTTTGACACGTAAGGAATTGTTAAATAAAGGGAGACGTAATATTTTCCTGGAGAGAAAAGTGAGCTTTATTAACATTGTGGGGCTTTGAGCTCCTGCCTGTTTGCAAACTTCAGGCTAATGTTCTGTAGTCTGGCTGTTTGGGGCAAATAAACACAAATGATTTAGCAGTCAAACTTGTGTGAGTAAAACAAGGGGAAAAATGTTTCCTTTGGGGGGAAAGCACCGTTTCTAATGTCCCCTTTGTCCATCTGTCTCATGTTGGAGAAAAACGGGAAGACAAGGGACAAATGTGCACTGTAGCCTCAGAGTGGATATGCATACACACACACATACACATACACACAACCACAGAGTACCAGTGTGTGTCTGAAGTAACGTCTGTTGGCGTATAATCCTATTTACCTCTGAAAACACAAGACTGTGTGTGTGTGTGTGTGTGTGTGTGTGTGTGTGTGTGTGTGTGTGTGTGTGTGTGTGTGTATTGTCACAGGGAACAAGGACAGGAAAAAACTGTATGATGTTGTGCCCACAGCCTGTCTTCTGTTTTGGAGTGGCAGCTGTCTCATACACACATTTACACACACAGACACAAACACACACGCAGACGCAGACACACATGTCGGTTACGGTGTCAGTGAAGCAGTTGTCCTTGCTCTTACTGCTGCTCCAGCTCTTGAGCATGTGTGAGTAGATTGTTTGGCCGTTTCTGCACTTGTCCTTGTGCAGGCTACCAATTCAAGTCTGGAAAACAAACGAGGAGGAGAGAGGAAATGAATGACATCAGTCAAATTATTGCAGATTTACAGGCTAACAAAAAAAAGACTGTTGTGCAATGTTTTGAAGTCTTTTTTTATGCTTTAATGATTGTTAATGCATTTTATGACCCCGTAGCTCATGATACTTTTCTTCCGAAAACATTTTGCAGCCTCTCAAATTCCTTTATTCCATGAAATGGAGCTGAGCAGCTTGTAAAGTGACTGCTGTAAAGAATTTATATTTGACTTACGTACTTAAGCAAAGCTAATAACGAGCTAAAGAATGAACAAAGGGTAAAGCCAGTGTTTCTACGCTGTAGCTTTTTCTCAACTCCTTCACCTCAAGGGTAGCTGCTAGACAGGTCTGGATCAGGTTTTATCACTCCAGCTGCGTTGATGGCTTGAAAGTCAGCCCAGCAAGGTGCTGTAAAGACAGGGGGCTCAATTTGTTTCAGTACCTGACTTCCTAACGGACACACACACACACACACACAGTCACACACACACACACACACAGTCACACTACTTTTGTACTTAGGAACAAGGCATTTGTTTTGGCAGGCCACCTGCCACAGAGTGAGAAAGGGCACCAGCGCTTGTCCTCCACTAAACTGATTTACGTTGGCACTAAAACAGAACTCATAAGGGCTTTTTATACACTCCAAGACTTGCCAGTCAGCTTGTTCCCCCGGCCAAGGCAGGAAGGAAATGATACAAGATACCACAATATACAATACTGCTTTGTTGTCTGACCTCTTGAAAATTGGTTTTACCTTCTAGAAATTTTTCTTGGCTCACTGGATGACTTGTATATGATGTGAGGATGGTTGTTTTTGACAATTTACAAGTGCTAGCTCATATTTTGGATATCCTCTCCTAATCACAAAGTGCCTTTTTGTCACCTTTTTCTTGCTAATAAAGTAATGATATGATAATAAAGTCATGATATAATGACACAAGGATGAATAGCTCCACAGTTTTGGATTATGTTGCCCCCAAGGGCACATTAGAAACACCATCCATATTCAGTTATTAACACATATTCTGCCGTCATTCAGCTGTTATTGCAAAAGGAGGACCTTTATGAACAAATTTCCATGGACAGTGACAGATGGGCTCAGATATATTTTTTTAAAAACTCCAGCAAGTTATTGCAGTAATGTTGACATTCTCTGATAATCCTCAGCAGTTAGAGTGATTGCTTTGTTGCAGTGTTGAGAATTGAGTTTTTGGTGTGTTAAAAGGGTGGTTTTAGCTGTAGTGTGGGTTTGATCAGTGGTCTGAAATCCCCCGAGACAGATGCTGATTGGGACATATGTCAAACCAGTGGGATACCCAACCATTATTGTTTGTGTGTGCCTGTGTGTGCACACACACTTGAATTTATATTGGCTCAAAACACTGAAATAGTTTGGAGAGCAACCCACGTCTTCTACTCTGTAATAACTTAAGACAGACTTTTTTTTGGTTTGTGTCTGTCTGTGAGTGTGTTTTCTGTCCAGTTATTACCACCCATCCATCCGTCAATCCATCCATGGGTCTGTGTGTCGGGGGATGGTAATCCATTCTTCCCATATGCAGATAGTGGCGGTGAGATTAGGCAGACCCTGGAAGAGGATTAAGGCTCCAGGGCTTGGCTTGCCTTCTATCTTACCCATCTCTCTAACCATCCTGTCCCATTCACCACCAGCCCACCACCCGCTTCCTGCAGGCCCCCGTAGCTGCTCAGTCTTTTACCGACCCCTCACCCATCCCCCTTTCCTCCTCTGGGCAAATCTCCAATCCCTGGAGTGTGTTAGCTGCAGACTGAAGAGGTGGAGGGCAGATTAAGATAGAGACCCATTAAATTTTTGTATATATGCATTTATTTGCACAAGCAAGCTGTATTATTACTCATGTCTTTGTTTTTTATGAGTTTGCCTGGATTTTCAGAGCCTTTCTCTTATTGTCACACATATTTATCTCCCTCAGTATGTTTTCTCTCTTTCTTAAACCCCCAATTCCACTTTCTCACCGCCTCCTCTTATCCCAGATGTGACCCACATGTTGTGATGCAGTGCAGAGGGTAGAGAATTTGCCCGCGTGCCGCTCTTATTCCTTTCTCATCATCATCCCTCTCTCGCCACCTTCTCCCACTCTTTCTCCCCTCCAGTGGCGAGTGCTGTAATTGATATGCCACCGGCAATAAATCAGCCCAGCTCTAGGACTGAGCAACAACCATTATCTGACTGGACAGGTTTAGCTGCTTTGGAAAAGAAGGTGAGAGAGGGAGAGTTTGATCCAGCTCAGCCCACATGAGTCAACAGCAGCACACCACTTCACCAGTCTCTAGATCAACATTCATGAGATCACACTGCCCCCCACCCCACCCCCATCTCTTCTCAGGATTCCCGCCACTGTTAAGCCAAATAAACAAAATGAAGAAAAGCTGTGGAAGGACCCCTCCTTTCTAAGCTTTTCCCTCTCTGTTATGTCTTCTACTTCTCCTCCAATCCCTCACTCTAATTCACAGTGTCCATAGGGATGCAGTACAGTCCTGTCAATTGATAGGGCGTCCAGATATCAAATCCAATCAACTTGGCCCCTTACAGCCCGTCCTCTCTAATGCTTTTCCCTGATGTGATAACAGCCTCAGCTCCCCAGATATAGTGGCTGCCCATTCCCAAAGCCACAGACACGCTCTGGCACAAAATGATTGACATGTTTTTCCTTGATGGTGCCAGATATGGCTCACAACCTTGTTCCAGAGCTCTTCCCACCATTTCAGTTTAGCTTTGGAGGAAATTGAAATTGAAGAGGGTTTGGAAGGATAAGGAGAGAGATGGAGAACGGAGAACTTTAAAAAAAAAAAAAAAAAAAGGAGGAATCTGTGTAAGAAGCTGAGTGATTGAGTATATCCTCAGCAACTGGGCATGTCCGCCATGACAGGATGTAAATCAAGGGATTGTAAAGAGAGAGTTGGTTATTTTATTATTTCTCCCTTTTTGGAAATTTGATCATTGGAGTTGGATAACTCCACGCCGCTTTTTTCCTAACACATGTTTGTTTAATTGTGTGTCACTCGTGATGTCATTGTGTTATTACCAGGATAGATAACAAGCAGCTGGAGACCCCTAGATGCAATTTGTTGTGCGATTCACACTCTCTTACATCAAGCAGCGGCTGGCCTAAATGAAAAGGAATTACTGTAGGGACGAATTCTTTCACGTTCTGTCTCGTTCTTTATCAGGCTCTCTCATTTGCTTCTTGCTCACCCTGCATCATTGTTTCTCTCCCTCCCTTGGAAATGACAAAGTAAAATGAGGCAGCCGGGCTCCCTACATGCCGCCACGCTTTAAATTGACATCTGCTCTCATTGTGCCGTGCAACTGTTCTGTTGAGCAAGAAATGTTATTTATTTTTTTTTTTATGGGCTGACTCGTCACTTTATTGTGGCTGCTTAAGTCTAAGAGGCTGCGATCTGTGTTGAGTAGTTCTAATCTTAGAGAGCAGAGAGCGGAGGTGGATCTGATGACTGCAGCTCAGGCCCTTCTGTCTGCAGTTACCTCGCTGAGGTTCTTCGATCCACTGGGCTCCCCTGGTGTTTAATTCAAGCGCAGGTAGAGCTCTGATTAAAATGCAGCAGAAGTGGTGCCTTTTGTTTGGATCCCACTGCTCCTCGCTCCCCACTTCTGCTTTTCTCTCTCTCTCTCTCTCTCTGTCTTTCTGTCTGAGCAGTTTCTCCTCTCTGTCTCCTGCTTTCTCTCTCTCTTTTCTTGCTCTGCTCCTCTTTTTCACCATGTTTTTTTTTTCTCTCTCCTACACATTAGTCTTCTCCCGGCTTTTCATTTGTGGAAATTGGATGACACCACCTCTCCCTGAACCTGGCTAGCTCTGTCTCAGCTGAGCTATGGTTTGCTATTCCATGAACATTGCCAGTACTATTTCTCTTTTCTTCTGTTCTCTCTCTCTTTTCTCTCTCACACACTGTTTGCTGCCGCAGGGACTAAAATTGATGTGCAATTCAATGACTCCTCTTACTGAGGTGTTTAATTCTTTCAATAGTTGCAAAAGTGCATTTTTCACCCACACTTTCTCTCACACAAACCTGCCTTTCTCACGGATAGCTGTTTAAAACAAAAAAGGAACAGGTTTTGAGACACTTACATTCATCCATCTGAACTCAGTAAACTGAACGCTCTACCTGACCAGTATATCTGATGACTGATAGACCGACTTGCTCCTGAGTGACTGACCAAATGAGAAGCAGGAGAAGAATCCAATATGAGGAGAAAAAGAAAGGAAAAAATCCACATTGCTCTTTTGTTTCAACTCTCTGTCTGTTTGATTTTTCTCCATTTCATGTTTTTGCCTCCTTCATCTCCCTTCCCCCTGTTCCTACCCTCCGCATTTCTCTAGTATCTCTCATCTTTTGATTCGCTGTGGTCATAAAACACCCTTTGCACAGACACTTTGATAGTCAAGGTGAAATTGAAGTGTGGGGTCCGTGGAAGAACTGCATCCTGTTTTGCATAATCAGCATTTACAGGAGAACTAATGTCCCAGCATTGCAGGAACATGATTGGCCTGTCAAGCAGCAGTGCACATCTGGCAGTCACTGCTCCTCATCATCCTCCTCCTCACCCTCATTCTCTTCATTGTATTGTCGTTGGAGGATTCCCAAAAGAGCAAATACTCCATCTTTTGACTCCTCCTCTTTCTACTCCTCGTCCTTTACCTGTTAAACCCCCATCATAAATCTCAGTTTTGCGCTTTAATATACCCCCTTCACTGTCTGCACTCCGTAGTAGCAAGGGATACCAATACATTGCCAGATGAAGTTAAGGTTCACACATTCAACTCGACTGCCGAAGAATACAGAAACTCTCACCAGAAGCTATCTGAACATGGCTTTATCACATGTAATAGGTAACTGAATAGCAATAGATAGACAGGCAGGTTTCAGTGTGCTGACTGTGCTGGGAAGGGGGAGGGACTGGCTGTGGGAGACGGTTGTGTGAGATAGAGACCCTTGAAAAAACATCAGTGATTGGTTAACGATAAATTTGCTCTCTATATAAAATACATTTCCGTCAAGTGTTTTTATATTTATGTCTGCACAAGTTATATTTGTCCTGATATACACTGTATAATGTAATCTTTGCCCCCTGAGGGAAGGCACTGTGTGTTGGTGTGTGTATGTTGCCACAAGAGACTGATGCTTGGATATAATTGCCAGAACTGCAGGCGCAATTACAATGAGGGGTTACTGGATAGTGTGTTGATACCGTTGAAATCATGACAGGAAAGCTTTCGAGCAGCCTCTGCTATAAATTGCTTGCTGTTGTCAATGTAACGGTGCCCATAGGCATATTTTCACACAAACACACACGCGCCTCCTCCTGAGCCACCATGGTAAAGTTGAAAGTTATGAAATATTAAAGAGTTCAGTGTTGTGAGTCTATAATTCATTCGAGCAACACTGGCATTATGTGTACAGAGCCTTTAATAATCGGCCCCCTTCCCTGCTATCTTCACTCATAATTAAATGCAGACACACATTTGCCTTCCAGACTGGGTTTGATATCATTTATTTATCACTGGGGCAAATGTCAGCTTGAATTCCTTCTAATTTTGGCTGTGTAATGTGTGAGCCTTTTAGGCCTCTCTGCCTTGATGCATAATCAATAGGAAATGTTTCTTGGACACTCACTGTTTTTTTCTCTCTGCCTTCCAGGGCTCCCACCTCATGCCTCTGTGGATGATGTTCCTGATGACGGCTTGCAACGCTGAGAACAGGACAGCAGATCAATAGGAGTTTGCCTCCCCTTCCCTTAATCCTTCTCTCTCTCTCTCCCTCAAACTGTCCACCCATATTCTGTAGCAGAGGAGTAGAAACAAAAGAAAATCCTGACTTGGGACTTGGTGCCAGAGCTTGTACTCCTTGTCCTCCTCCTCCTCCTCTTTTTTTCTCCTTTCCCACCCCCTAAGCCTTGCCTCCAGACAGCCCAGATATGTGTCCCCTACCTTGGTCAGTGGCTTCCCCTGGCCAGGGGAACTTCTTTCTCCTCTTAGGACTTTTGCTTATCATGAGCTCATCCTTTTCCGGAGGCCAACCCCCTCCCTTCAAAAGATTTGCCCCTCATGAGTGGGGGCTTACACATTTGGCCATCCACAACAAAACTGGAGAAGTCTATGTTGGAGCTGTCAACTGGATTTTCAAGCTGTCTAGCAACCTGACCAAACTGCGCAGCCACATGACTGGCCCAGTGGTGGATAATGAGAAGTGCTACCCACCACCAAGTGTCCAGTCCTGCCCTCACGATCTGTCCCAGACCCCCAACGTGAACAAGCTGCTTCTCATAGACTATGCACAGAACCGCCTCATAGCCTGTGGCAGCACTTCACAGGGGATCTGCCAGTTCCTACGTCTGGATGACCTCTTTAAGCTTGGCGAACCCCACCACCGCAAGGAGCACTACCTCTCCAGTGTGGCAGAGTCGGGCACCATGTCCGGCGTCATCATAAGCTCCCCACACAGCCTGATTAGCAAGCTATTCATCGGCACCCCCATTGATGGCAAGTCTGAGTACTTCCCAACACTGTCCAGCCGCAAGCTGATGGAAAATGAAGAAAATGCAGACATGTTCAGCTTCGTCTATCAGGATGAGTTTGTGTCCTCTCAGTTGAAGATCCCCTCAGACACTTTATCCAAGTTCCCTGCTTTTGACATCTATTATGTTTACAGTTTCAGCAGTGAGCAGTTTGTCTATTATCTAACAATGCAGCTGGATACCCAACTGACCTCACCTGATGCTAGCGGCGAGCAGTTCTTCACCTCCAAAATTGTTCGCCTCTGTGTTGACGACCCCAAGTTTTACTCTTACGTTGAGTTCCCCATAGGTTGCACTAAAGATGGGGTAGAGTACCGCCTGGTGCAGGACGCATTTTTGGCTCGGCCAGGCCGACAGCTGGCCAACTCACTGGGGATCTCTGAAAATGAAGACATCCTCTTCACAGTCTTCTCTCAGGGTCAGAAGAATCGGGCCAAACCACCCAAAGAGTCAGCATTGTGCCTGTTCACCCTGAGGAAGATCAAAGAGAAAATCAAAGAAAGAATCCAGTCGTGCTACAAGGGAGATGGAAAACTCTCCCTACCCTGGCTGCTTAACAAGGAGCTTGCCTGCATCAACTCGGTAAGCTCAAATCTGCTCTTTTCTAGCCTTTTGAGTTTTATTGAGTACTTTCTTTACGGTCTTTTTCATTAAAATGATTCCATTCACTTATTAGTCAAACTATCCATATTACTATATGTTTTGATGGTTCTGACATAAATAGAGACTGCATCAGCATAGGTGTTATTTAGCCCTCTTAGGAACTAGTTCAGTGGAAAAGCATGACATTTTCTTTTGGCAGAAATGCACCACTGTAGTGAATGGTGCATTTTCCCAGAAACTTCATTGAAAATAGTAACATTGGCTTACACAAATATAGACATGAAGAGCAGCCATGCAGATTTAACACTAGTGTTGATGTCCATGAGTTTGTGTCTCTAAAACTGTGTACTATTCATAATTCTTCACTTTACTCTTTTTATTTCTGTGGCTGCTAATTGGCCCATCCATGCAGGATTTATTCATAAGAACTGCTGCTGTAGCCTGGCAGTGATTAAACAATATTAAGCGTGAAAAGTCTTGTTTTGTTCGTTTTTTTGCAGTCCTCTTTTTCATGTTTATTTTGCCCATTTTCCCTTTTTCACAACCTCTTGGTGCTTTGATTTAGTCAGACAGGGGACATCATTAGCCCAGTCCCCCGGATTTGTGAAATGTCACTCAGGAGGAGTACTTTTGCACGCACACATGCATACACATAGTATGGTTCAGTGCACTGCAGCGTGAGAAACCCGGGGGATATCATGGTTTTTACTAACTGATCCACAGTGCATGGTCCTGCATGCGTTACTGAGGACACCAGTCACACAGAGACACATTCATGCACTTACAATGGAGACCTTAAGGCCCTGAACAACAGCACAAGGTGTATATTTTCTCTTTAGTAAACATACCTGCTCACATCCCTCAATTCCTCTGACCTTCATTCCTTATTCTCTTTTGTCTCCTCTTGCTTACCCACTCTCTTAAGACTGCATCTGCCGGAACCCTCCTAAATCTCTCTACCATGTATTATAGTTTAGTGTGCCTCACTTTTAGTTGACCACCTGTCTCTGCAACTCCATCTTCCACCCTGCTCTTTAAATCCACCCATCCATTCCCACCATCTTGCTCTCTCTTAAAATACCTTAATTAAAAGACCTGTTTTAAAGCTTTTTCTTTAAATGTCAGTGCACACAAGTTTTACCAGGTGTCTTTGCCGCACACACTCACACACACACACACACTCACACACCGTTCACCCTATGTTGCATCTAATGGAGTGGGATAAGAACAGCCCTCCTTCTGTGTGTAGATTCATTAGCTTGAGTGCACAGGTGTGTTTTGTGGTTGTAGTGTAAGTGATGGGAATTACCCAAGCCAAGTCCCTCTTTACCTCTCTTTCTTCTCTTTCTTCCTCTCTCTTGCCACCAATTGTAGAATTAGTCTTTTTCCTGCTCTGTGGTTGTCTCTTTTTCTTGTGCTTTTCTTTCTTGTGGCCAATCACGCTGACAGTAGCTCGGAGGCAAAAACGCAGGCTATCTTGTTTATTTCAATTAGACCTTTGCACTTGTGCAGCAGGAGCTTTTGGTGCAGAGTGCTGTGGTACAAAATCGCAGGTTAGTAGAGCAAGGAATTTGACTCTGCCTTCTATGGGGGTGCACTGCAACATCATCCAGTAACTCACTGTGCTGGCAGGTCAAATACTGTATGTGCAAGAACACATGCCAGGTACATAACTGCATTTTGCTGATATGCTGTGTGCCTTATCAGTAGTTGGCTTGGGAAGCAAACTACTGCTGACATGATAACTCTCAACTGATAGACTGCCCAACCTCAAACATGTGTAAACTGCCTTAAAGTGCCTTTAATTTTGCCAACCACTGCTTTAAAATGCAACATGTAGGCATCCATTTCTGCTGGTCAGGCATGTTACCATGGTTATAATGAGGATTGCACTTACTTGCAATTTATCACCACTTACAAATTCTTTCAAAAACTGTCACCAATGATGATGTAATAGCTGCAGAGATAAGCTGATTGGCTGACCCCATGACAGCAGAGAGGCAGAAGGGGTCAGCCTCAGGTTAATGACGTCTGCCACGTTGCCCCTAAGCACTGACCTGATGTCAGTTGACCTTAACCTCAGTCAGTGATCCGAAGGACCTCAAATCTGACCTCAGATGAGTGCCCGAGATCTTTTTTCAGTGTTGGAGCTGGTGCTGTGCTACATAACTAAACACAACAAGCACAGAGAAACAGAGGAGAGGCTTAACCATAACAGCAGAACTGAGCAAACAAGAGGACATGTGAGATTTAAACATGCATATTTTAACTTTAATGACTAGCCTGGATTTACTCCAGTGAAGCCTCATTAACTGTACAAGTTAGAAAATATCACTTGGTCAAAATTGACCCAATTCTGAGCTAACTTTACCCTGAGTTTGTGTTATTTTATGTTAATGTTAACTTATTCACTCAAAGTAAAATATAGTATGGTTGTGAAATATTGTAATGTGCTCTAGCTATTTTAAAAACTTATGTGTCCCAATTTGATACTTAATAATATGTGGGGTTTTTTTTTTGCAATTTCAGCACTGGGTAAAACAACCCATTGATACCGAGAACACTTAACCCAGTATTGCAACAGTGCTCTAAAGCTCCCAATCAAGGTCCAAGTCTAATCTAACCAAGTGATGTTTGGTGTGTTGAGAACAGTATTTCATAAGAATTAAATATCATGGCTATGCGCTGTTTTTACATGAAGCTTGCAGCTTATAACACTGGTGCAGAACATACACTGAAACATACACTTCTGACATTCTCACAAATCTTTACATAGCAGATTGATTTGATTCAATTTCCCCTCTCAGTTGCCTTGATCAGTCCGTATCTGAAAATAATTATGGATTCAGTGAATAAGTAGGGGTCATCATATTGTGTTAATTACTTCTAATAAATGTACCCAGTGGAATAGATGGATTGTTCAGTTCATTCTGTGGTTATACTAGTCAGCTAACACACACAGGGATAAACTTACAAACTTGATTGAGTCATTTATCCAACCGGTCCGGGTGTATAAATTGATGATCTCTTACTTCAAACATCTTTGTCATTTATGCTTTGGCACTGAACCCCACCCACAATTTCCCAGCCACTCCTGCCTACCGTGTGACTGAGCAGTGTGGGAAAGGTTGTGTGATGTGGGGTGGAGGGTGAATATGTTTAGGTTGACCCTGCCACAGAGTGGAAAGGGTAAGGCTGGTGGGGAGGGAGGGGGAGGGAGGGAGGCTTAGACAGCTGTGAGCCACACAACCATGATGGATGGCCAGGCGCTCTGTCAGCTCCCTGTGTGGAGTTCATATTAGTGCTGGGTCATAATTTCTCGCCTCTGGCCATCATTAGGATGATATGTTTATGGGCACAGTGAGGTGGTGGCTTTTTTTCTGTAAACACAAATGCTAAGGAATATTAGAAGCATCCCTCTGTGCATTGGACGAAGCAGACACACATACACCCCTACACACACACACACACACACACACACACACACACACACACACACACACACACACACACACACACACACACAC
>JAQMCX010000029.1:8386930-8413811 GCA_029814765.1 Acanthurus leucopareius
CACACACACACACACACACACACACACACACACACACACACACACACACACACACACACACACACACACCATCCATCACTTCAGTCCTTTTACCTGGCTATATTTGTCTGCTGTGTGTGTGTGTGTCCTCCTATGTGTTTGTTTGTGTGTCTCTGTTTTGTCCCTGAGCTTTATTAGTGAACCTCTGACCTTCTCCCCGGTTTGAGAGTGGATCAATACAAACCATTTCCACAGAGAGAGAGAGAGAGGGAGTGAGAGAAAGAGAGAGAGAAAGAGAGAAAGAGAGATTAATTCTAAATGCATGTGAGATAAAGAGAGTGTATTGTGAAAGTTGGGAGAAAAAAGAGGTGAGAATAAGAAGGGATGAAGAGAGAGTAAATGAGAGAGACGGCAGCCTGAACCAGGGAGAGGGATGAGAGAGAGAAAGAAAGAGGTGCAGGACGTGGGCGGGAGTAAAAATGAGAGCGCATGAGGGAGTCATAAAGGGAGAGGAAGGGAATTTAAAGGATGGTGGCGAGGATGTGAGAAAGACTAGATTAAAAAAAAGATATTGAATTTGAAGTGAAAAGGAAAAGAATTGATAAAGAAAGCATCAAGATACAAGAATAAACAGCAGTGTTGTTAGCTTTGTCCAGACTGCAACACATTTGAAAGTTTATCAGACCTGATATTTACCACTGATGGTATATATTCCTATCTAAAGATGATTTATCCTTAATTTGTTTGATCAGGCATTTTTAGCCTGTCTGCAGTGGTCACTGTAGAAATGACCGTGCTGTAAATGGTTTATGTAGACTGAGTGATGCTATATTTTTAAACAGGAAACCAGAACAACAAGCTACAGGCTAGATGAAGAATGCAGATATGCTCTTTTACTGTTTGTGCCATGAAAATGTCTCACGGCATCAGTTTGATGTGGAGGCATGTATTGTGCTGCAGTCACAGCTGGCTAGCTGTGACATCAAGAGGCGTTTTTCAGACCAAACATGGATAGGCCTACTCCCTGAGAGGAGCTGCCTACCGAGGAGCAGCAAAACTACACACCCAACTTGCACAACTATACAGGAACACTGAACCGATGTAAACTGGCCAACAGTTGGTAAAGCAATGTCACTTCTGTGTGAAATACAAAGGCTTTGTTGTTGGATCATTTGTCTGTGTTTTGTTCCAAGATTTTCTCTATTAGTTGTTAATACATCTAATATTTTACACAGATTTTTGAAAAAGGCAGTTGCCGCTGCTGCATTGGCTCACGTGTTCCACAAATCAACTAAACTGATGTTGGAATCAATCACCATACACTTACATCACTCAAAGTTTCTTTTCTGCTGGAAGGGAACCTTCTTTGATGGATAACATATAAAATTCCCTTACAACAGGGTTGTGCTCCTCAAACTAAGAAAAAGTCCTCTGGACTGAAAATACCTTGTGCTATGTTGCATTTTGACTGATGACATTTTGAGTTTTAAATCTGACGGCAAAGATTGATCTCTACAAAGTTGTTTTGAGTCAAATGTGAAACCACCTTCAAAGTATTTTTTAATCTAATTTGCAGCACTTTATCTTTTCAGTTTTCTTTTTGAGATTTGACTAAAGCGGTCCTATTCCTGTCAATATAGATGAAAAATAAAGTATTTAACTTTTAAACTTACAAGCTTAAAAGCTATTGTGCCAGACTGTGATATAACAGGGGGTGACACAAGACTCGTGATTTCAATAAAAGAGGAATAAACAAAGTGAGAGAATGTGGCTTGTAGGAAGAGAACAAAAAGAAAGCCAAGGATAGGGAGCTGTGAGCCTTTTACAGCCAGGGCGTGCTCGAAGGAGAGACAGTGATTCACCGACCGAGAGAAGAGGAGGGCGAGAGGAAGAGTGATTGCCCCAGAAATCTTTTCACCGCCACTGCCAAGAACAGCGGGAGAAAAGGGTGTGTGACAGAAAGAGGGGAGTGAAATAGAGGGAGCAGAGAAGAGGGTGATTGAACGCTGGCTGCCGCACAAATAATATCATGTCCGTCACCTGGCCACCACACTGTCCTCTTCAGCAGCACGTCTCTCTGTCATGTCAACTCTGCAGTGTGTGGGTATGTGCTGTGACAGGGAGGTGTGTATGTCCAGAAGTAGGTGCTCTAACACTGAGGACTCAGGAACACAACTTAGCTAATCCCTGGTGTGTGTGTGTGTGTGTGTGTGTGTTTCTGAAATATCACTGATTTTAAAGAGGTTAGGAGAACGTCATGTTATCTTTTTTTTGCTCAGGGGGTCACTTTCAGAGAGCTATTTTCCTTCTCCCTAAATTCATCACTTTAAATGGCGATTTCCAGCTGTTTTTCTCCATGGCAAGCAAACATTAAACTAGCCAGCAGTAACCTTTTATGTTATTAGAATGCACTTATTTTGTTACAAAAAGACACGGATAAGACGTGTTTTTTTTTTATTAACACTAGGGCAATGGACAGAAACATGACTACATTAGGTTCTGAAAGCTCTCTGCCACCCCTTCAGCACATCAACCTACATTTCTTTTCAGAGCTATACATAGATTCTAATTCATGCAAAATAAACCATTTTGCGACAGGCTCTCAAGCTGTTAAATACAACCCTTCATGCTCTGCAAAAATACTCTTTCAAGTTCCCTTTTGCATTCTGATCTTGGTCAATTTGAATCCTGCTCAAACCTTCCTGCATCCTTGGCGTCACTAATTGTATATTAGCATACTTAAACTCACCTTCTAAAAATAAAGAAATATTGTAATAAAGTAATTAGATGCTAAGTTACTTAAATAAGACTGAAGGAAAAAGAAAGAACAAATCCCTTTGTTTTGACGTTCCTTCTCTTTGGAAGCACCATAGTCTCTATAAGACTCATAACTGACCTAAAGGCTATTCAACATGTCAAGCTGCTTTCTCTCGATCGCCAGATGGATGGTGATGTTTTGAACTTTGTCACGAGCCAATGCATCAATCAATTATAGCAAAAACACAACCGATCTTAATAAATTCCTTTTTTTTTTTGATGTTGCGTAGGCCAGCTGTTGCATCACTGTCAGTGTCAGAGGTGAAATTTGCTGCTGAACCTGAAATCAATATTCTAGTGATCAGTTGTGTATCATGGTTACAGTTGTTCTTTAGTTTTTTTGTGCCATGTTGAATGGCATGTTGTTGTAGTTGATTATGTTTTTTTATTTTTTCCTTAGCATGAGACAGTTTGTGCCTATATTAACAATTTAATTCTGTTTATTTCAAACAAACACATTTCTGTTGTTCCTCTTGTCGGAGTAACTGCTGAAGGAGCACAGTTATCAGAGTGAGTAACTTCCTGTGGTGAGCTGTGCTCTGGAGACTGATTACAGCTGTATTTCAGGTGCAAATGTTAAAACCCATCATTTTCCCTATGGCTGATAACAGCAAGTGCTATAAGGGACTATTATTCTGACTCCGTGTTTGGCAGTAGTAAAGCACACAATGAGTATCTAAGATCCTGTACTTGCTCTTAGGCTGTATTCAGACCAAATCAGATGTTGTGGTGAAAATGTACGTCAGTAAAGGAGTGTGGGCCCATTTGCAAATGCAAATTATCGTCTTTGTATTTGCCCGCATGGCAGAGCTGTTAAACTGCTGGTGCTGAACAACTCATCAGCTGATTGGCCACAGCGGCAGTTATGATGTGTTGTGTTTCTCAAAAACTTGACTCTGCTTTTGTTACATTGTTGCTGTTTTTCTTTCTTTTTCTTTTTTATGGCATCCCATGCGGTTACGCCGCCTCAGCTTAAATGGACTGCCCACATAGAAATGAACAGGAGAATCTAGTTTTCCTTTTTCAAGGTTCTTTAAATCTGTAATATACAATGGGCAAGAAAAAAAGGATAATGTTATGGCAGGTTTTCTCTCTGCAGACTTTCATGTTGTTGTTACAGAGAAGATAAAGTGGAACTGGCCAGCTCCTAACCTTATTAAATTCATCATTATGAATGTCATCTAATGAAAGGAACTCACTTGTGGTCTTTATAAAACACAGTCCTATTTCTGCAGACCTAATCTGAAAGGATGTGCTGGCAAATGCCTTTAAGTAATTAGACCTGATTAATTGAGCCAGAGTTGATGAGCAAAGTTAATTGACAGTCTAAATGAGTTGAGCTAAGAGACACCGATTGGGGCAGTTTGTCTTAAGTGTTGCTTGTACTCACGGGTCATGTTTCGGCTGATATTTGCTGATTTGATTCGAAATAAGGAATTTGTTAATTTGTTTACAGGATTGACTCTTGATTGCATTGCTGTGGTGCGTGTCTGTGTGTGTGAAAGAGAAAAAGAGAGTGAGCTAACAATGACACACCCACTCTGTGCTCAAATGTGGCTCTCATCCCATTATTAAAGGACAATAGAAAACCTTTTGGAAAAGACCCCATGCAGACTCTGTGTGAGCTGCTTAATTCTCTCTCTCTTTTTCTGACCTTTCTCTCGCTCTCTCTGAGGAGTGTTTAGCTCAACAAATCCCCATCTCTAGCACCACTCTAATGATACTAATTGTCAGTGTAATTATGTATTGATCTGTACTGTGTGTGGGTGGTGTGTTGCATACATCATTATCAGGAGTAATCAGAAAATGTGGGGCAGGGGTTTTGCCAGTATTGTGCATGTTAATAGTCTCTGTGTGTTTGTTTACTTGCATAATGTTTTTTTTGTTTGTTTTATTTTGTGAGTTTAGCTCAATGCATGCAGTCAGCACAGATTTAATTTTGAAAACCATGCACCAATCTTTTATGTGGTTTCTCTGTTTTTTGGGGTTTTTTTTTGTGTGTTAGAGGTGAATATATGCTGTATGCAAGAAACTCTCTGGTTGTGATGTGTATTTTTAAGAATCATAATGTATATTGTCACCGTGATTCTACTAAGAACCTCTATTGCAGAAAACAGTAGATATATGCACTCCTTTTAATTAAAGAATCTAAGTATATTAGTGTAATAGCAATAACGATTATAAAAGCAATAACATGTAGAAATCAGTAAAATTTCTTAAAAACAACAAATGAAAAAACCTGAAATGAATTATTAAACTTAAAAAAGAACAATTAAAGGTGCATCTGCAATAATTTATTATATATTTGGATACATAAGTTATCTATGGATGCCTTTCAGTACAACCACCAGGGCAGTTGGGGAGTATGTGAAGTTTGACAATTTGTAAAGATCCCAATATTATTTGATATTTACTGATAAAAAAACATTTTTTGAATCTTTTTTCCTTGTTATGCACTAATGCATTCAAAAGTTTCTGTGTTTCCTGCTGGGAGAAGACACTGTCCAACACAGTTTACAGTAAACACAGCTCATTTGTAATTAGTGCGCAGATAATGTTTATCAAATAGAAATTTAAAAAAAGAATACAGAAAATGCAAATAAGCTTCTGTTTCCCAGTCCTTCAAAGTAACAAAAAAGAGTTTTTAATGTTTTTTGAAAGAAGATCTCAAGCCTCTTTGTAAACATAGACCAATTCCTGAATATTCATTTGAAGACAAACAGAAAAACGATGACCCCATAACACTTAATATCTCTAAAGTGTAATTTGCTTTGCATTTTTCTGGATATATATGCAAATTAAAAACAATAAGAAAAAGTAAAATGTTTCACTGTAAGACGAACTGAGTGGCTAAAATGTAGGATTACAGTTTCATTTGCTGAAAACTGTTTGAACGTAGCGTTGTTCCCGGTAATCACATACTTCTTTACTGCCACTTCATATGTTAGATTCAGCTAAAGGTAGCACTCTAGTTTCGTATAAAATCTTTTCAAACCTTTAAATCTGGACCACTCTTTCACTGCTGGTCACTGAGCAGCTCCATCAGAGCAGCCGGAGGTTGAGCAGTTTGCTGAAGGACACCTGTGGTGGTTGATGATGGAGGTAGGAAGTGTGTTACTCATTCATTTTCCCCACCCTCATTTCCTAGCCGGTGTGAGGATTTGAACTGATGATCATCGGATCAAAAGCACTCTTCTTGTTTGCCTGTGAGCTTACACTGACATTTGTTTATTTTTAAGACACTTTATGCCTCTTTGAGTGCATTTAAAGGTGCGTTTTGAACGCATGCTCTATACAGTATATATTCCTTCTCCTCTGTCTCTCCCATTCAACTGGATTGCAGTTGAAACATGTGGTGACAGCTTTTGGAAGCAGCTCTCTGAATAGGTGCCAACTCCTTGAGGTTTCACTGTCTGCCTGGAGTGCACTCAACATAGAAATTACTACCCTGCAACCCATGAATACAGAATTGGTGCAGTCGTCTCTCTTTCTAAATTATTGATCAGTGAGGATCCAGTAACATTTCCCTACAAACAGCTACAGCAATTTGGATGGAAGCAATTCATAGATTATATGATCTATGAGAGAAATGGAAAGATTGTTTTCCTTTTAACTTTTGAGGCAGGATAATAAAAACACTTTTCTCTAAATATCTTGTTTGTTAATGCAACATGTGTTTTGTTTTGCGCCTCTGAGACGCAACATGCTAGAAACACTTAGTATCCATGGAGTAAGTGACATCACAGCTGACGTCAATGAGGAACCTTACAAGATGTTTGTTTTGTTGTCCTAAACACAGCGGTTTCACTGTGTGCTCTCTATTACGGTACCTTGCATTAAGGCATGGTTCAGAGCCGCTGACGTGGGGGAACACTGGGTCAGTTGTCCTGGGCCCCTTAGTCAAGGGGGAGCCCAAAAAGGCCCTCCAACCTTAAAAATAGTCTTTTGGAAATAATATATCAAAAGCACATATTCCTGAATTAGATGCTAAATAACAGTAATTATGAATCAGTTTTTTTGTCTTCCTAATTTGCAACTTCAAAGTGGTCATTCAGATTTTATATTTTCCTCCCTGTATTGCAAAAAATGGTTATGAGAGATCACATGCTTGAGCAGGACACACAGGGGCTTGTGTAGGTTGTTTGGTGTTTTGGTGCAGACCCAGAGATTCAAGCAGAACAGGTACGAAGCACAAGAGGTGCAGAACAGTGAAAGCTGTTCTGGGTTTATAAAAAGATAAAGCTAAAAACAAAAACATTCCCCAAATCACAAATATCAAAAATTATTACGATCCATATATTAAGCAAAATAAGTGTGTGTGTGTGTTTGTTTTTGTGTGTGTGTGTGTGTATCTTGTGTGCATGCCTGCCTTTGTACATTGTGAAAACCCCTTTAATGTGTTAAGAAAACAGGGTGGACTGCAACTCCTTTTCCTTTTGTACTTTCCTTTTCTCTTTCACTTCCCTGTTCACACACACACATACACACACACAGCGGGTCATTATATGACACTTGTAATATTTTGGCCTGTAGAAATGGGGTGTTCTGTGGCTTGATGAGAAGACAGCTGAAGTCTATCTGAACTCTTCTGAGGAGAGAGATGCATCTTTTTCTCTGAAACCACACTGTTGAAATTAACACCATAGACTCATGCCCCTTTCTCTATTGTCGTTTTCAGCTTTCAATGATACAGAAAACATATTTTGGTGCAGTTTTTTTCAGAGATAAACAGTGCCTCTTCAAACACTGTGCTGCCTAGTTAATTCACGTGCTGCTGAATGAATGAGTGTTTTTGTGTTTGTGGTGTATGTTTTCCTTCCACCTTAATGGCTATAATTTAGAGCAGTGTATTTAATCAACAACATCATGTATGTTCCTGTACATAAGCCCATATTGTATTCTGCTGTTTCCATATGTTTCACTGAATGGGGCCACTATCGATGAATTCCACTTGAGGTCAGCGTAATGTGTGCCCTTACATATTTTCTTGACATGATGCTTTAAAGAAATAGAAATCATAGGGGAATGATTATTCAACCATTTCCTTTAGCCAGCCAGCACACAGCTGTAATCAGTCAGTGTTATTGTGGGCTGAGTTGTGTGTACACACGTGTTTGGTGCTATATGAATGGCTATATTTTATCATATGGCAGCGTGAAGTCAGTGAAGCAGCTGCACTCAAGGGAAACCACCACATTTGCGGCTGTTAGCTAGCAGCACACATGACCTCTAGCTGTTCCTAGAGACCACACTGGGTATTTATATACGTGTATGTGTGTCCTCTTATATTGTAGCAGCAACGTCTTGGTCACATGCGTCTGTGACCTTGAATATCAGTTGACAGCTCACATGTACTGTACGTACACTCAAGACGTAAATGCTTCACTCTTAGCCTGTGTATTGACCCTTTTTTCGAATACCCTTTAAAGATCACAGCTTAGGGAGATTTATATGTTTTCAGTCTGGTTTTATAGCAGAGCTTAAATGATTTGACTATTAATTGTTTAGTTAGTCGGCAGAATATTAATTGACAACTTTTTTACTATCAATCATCATTATTTTAGGCAGAAATAATTATTAGTCAGACATTAGACATTTTTAAGATTTTACAGCCACTTTGGAAACATGATGAGCATTTTTTACCATTTAATAGCCAAAGCAATTGATTGGTAGATCAACTGTTTATATACATAGTTATTTTTTAGCAACCCTCATATGCAACATACAAATATGCAAACGTTCTTTGAACAAATAATTACTTCTTTGTTGAATACTTGATAAGGAATGATTACAATAGTGCTAGGAAAAAAAAACATCATTATCTTCTGTTTTCAGATTTGACTCCTCATTGAACTGCAAATCCACAAATTCATTCAGCGCCACATGCATCCTGAAAACCTAAACAAGAAACCTCCTCTTCTGCATTTGTAAGGCCCCGCAGCCAAAGTCAGTGGAAGGTTGTTGGCTTAACTCTTTCATCCCCGAAGGAGCTCTGCGTCTTTGAAAACACTGCAGAACGTTAAATGCGGTCTCCTGCCAATAACCCTGCAGAGACCACAGAGAAAATTATTATTTCCATACTGAGTATCAGCTCAAATTCATGTGGGAATCTTTTAGTGCCTTAAATTGCTGAACCCACATCAAAATGCAGCCTCCATTAAAATGCTTTCCAACCTCAAGGGAAACACCTTTTATTCCACGCTGATCTGTGCTGTTTGAACCTTTCAGACCTGCAGGAATGCTATAGCACCTTTACCCCTGAGTGCCCCATGGGGACCTATATAGGCTATTGTGAGCGTGTGCATGTGTGCTTGCATGGGCACTGTGTGTGTAGTTGTGTGTGTTAACCCTTATGGACTCTAGGGGCTACTGTGTACAGTATTTTTCGACAGTTGGTCTCCTCCATGGAAGATGGATTAACCCTTTTAACTTCTTTCTCTTCGGTCTGACGGTGAAACGGCTTGTATTTGTGTGTGTGTGCGCGTGTGTGTGCATGTGTGCATGTGGGGTCTGAGTCTACTTCAGATTGATAGATTTCCTTCCCGTGACTGTATAGTTTGAAATAGTTGCCCGTAGTTGTAGGTCATATGAAGACTTGTGTTGCTTGTAGCCAAATCGGTGTATTCACACATAAAATATACTGGATGCTTTGGATGAATGTGTGTCTTTGTATGTGTGTCTGCGTGTGAACAGGTTTGCAATTTTGCTTTTGTGTGGTTTTCTGCCAGATCTTCTTGTTCTAAGAAAAGATATTGCCCTCAAGCCATTAGTGGTCACAAGAGAAAGTTGTTTCAGGTCATGGTTGTCTGTGTTCCTTCTTTATGCCTATTACTTTCCTAAACACACAAACACACACAGACAAACAAACACACATATATGGAACCTTCAAATAAATTGTCTTTTGTTTACATCTGTTGCTTTTAGCATATGACGTCACCGTGTTCAGGAGGTAATCAAGTGTTCGCATAGTTAATTCCAGTTGATAGCTTCACAGAAACATCCTATACACACACTTTAAATCTTTTTACAAAACTTTATGTTGGTCCAAAATGTGAGGGACAGGGGAAAGAATAGTGCCTGAGTGAGCGATGGAGGCAAAGAGAGACTGGCTGAGAAAAGGATGGATGAAGAGGGGGATGCAAAGCGATTGGGCGAGAAGGGATGAATGGATGGAGGTAGAAAAGAACAGGGAGGGGATATTGATGTTTGCTCAGTTACTGTAGCAGCTGGAAGGAGACAGAGGAAAAGAGCGAGAAAGTAGAAAAAGGTAGAATAACTGGTTATTGACATGTGCCGGGCTGCGGGCAATTTAGGCAGATCGGGAGGGAGAGAGAGAGGAAGAGAGAGAGGGAGAGAGGGAGAGGAAGGAGGTGTTATCTTTTCTGCTGTGTGGATCAATCAGATGATGTAGTGATAAGACTGTGGATTACACCGCCATTTACACACTCACTAAGATAGTGTGTGTGTGTGTGTGTGTGTATGGACTTATTCACACATGTTTGTTGGCTCTGCACAGCAACCCATTCAGTTCAACACTTTAGCAGTCAGTCAGCAACCTCTTGTCTGACACACACACATGCCTGCGCTCTCACACTCCCACACATCTGGTCTCTGTCAAAAAACGAACTACAAAAACAGCAAAAAGTACTTTATTTAAATTAACATTTTTATGTTGGTGGTTTTTATGATGGTTTCTTATCAAATCTTCATTTAAAGCTATTACTTTTATTATCTGTAATGGTGACAATTGTCTTGAGGTAATTGTAGAGTATTTGAATTCCCAGAGCCCACATTGATGTTCTCAGTTTGCTTGTTTTGTCTGATTAACAGTCAAACACTGAGAGCTATTTAACTATATTCATACAAAACAAAAAATTGGGAAAACACGATAAAGAAGCTGGATAATATTAATATTTGGTGCTCGTATGAGTAGAAAAATCAGTGACTATTTCCCTAACTATCAGTTACCAATTTCCTGTCAGCCAGTGATTTGAATAAGCAGCTAATCATTTCAGTGATAATTGATTTACTCTGGAAATGTTTATAGAGGTAGAAAATGAGTTAGTTTACAAACCATTCTTTGTCTGCAGCACTTAAATCCTTTGGTGCGTGCATGTGTGTGTGCGTGCGCGCGTGCATGCGTGCGTGCCTGCGTGTGTGCGTGTGTGTGCGTGCACGCGTGTGTGGTTAAGGCATCATATGGGTCAGTGAACTGCTCGGGGCAATTGGCCCCTCATGACGCGGGAATGCTCCACATATTGTCACATGGTCACCAGCACAACCACCATGTCACCACCGTGACTGAACCCTCTGCAATGTGCCGAAGGGTTTTTGGTGGAAAGAAGTCTGTCTTCATGAACAGCTCATGTCTGAATGGACTGCTCAACATGTTGCTTCATCAAGTAAAGGCACTGAAGTCAGATAAAGCACCTAGAGTTCTGTCTGTGCTCCTGCTGTGATGTGGAAACAAGTCACAAGTGGACTTTTGGACGGCTCGGCTGCTTTTAAGATTTATTTGGAGGGATGTCCTTGAAAGTTGCTAAAGCGCTTGATGTATTGGGCTTGATCCAGCCCCGGACTTTTGTTAAATTTTATTTCCTGCTCTTTCCTTCTGCTTCTTCTCCCTTTACTTTGAACTCTTCAACAAAAAAGTGAGATTATTCAAATTGTACTGTAAGAAGCTGTGAGAGTACTGATTCAGAAAAACCCCACTAAATAAAACATGTAATAGTGTAAGCATCTCGATTGCACAATAAACACGACCAAATCTCATGTAACACTCAAAATAAATGCAATAAAATGAACGCTAAGAAGCAGAATTGAATTCTGAACATTTTTATTTCCTCTTGTGTGATTGTTGTTTTTTCTTCTGCCTTCCAGCCGCTGCAGATAGACGATAATTTCTGTGGTCAGGACTTCAACCAGCCTCTGGGGGGAACCAGCACCATCGAGGGCACCCCCCTCTTCATCGACAAAGATGATGGCATGACCTCAGTGGCGGCGTACGACTACCGCGGCAACACCGTGGCTTTTGTTGGCACGCGAAATGGCAAACTGAAAAAGGTAGGATTTTTTCTTTTTCATTTTGGCTTTTGAGAGTTTTTCCTTTTGAACATATATTATCAGTTCTGTTTTGTTTTGATTGATATCGAGAGCTGCCGTTGAAGGGAAGCTCTTTTTTGGTGCTCATCATTTTCAAGGACATTTAGAGAAAGGGCTGTAACTGATTTACTGTCATTTTTCTCTGTTTTTGATCGTGAGCAGCTTTTCAGCCTGCAGCGCTGCTGTTCACTTTGTGAACTGTAGGCTTCCAGCTTCATCCTTGTGCATTTACGTGAAGCACTTTGCAAGCACTTTTACACTTAAATTAAATGCAGGCAACTCCATTTTTCTCTCGATAGTGGTCGTTCAAGTGCCTCCTGAAAACCAGTTTAACAAGCAATCTAAAGCGAGTCAGTGGGCACTCCCTCATTGATTGTCATGGGAGTCACGTCAGACATAAAATGTTACTGCTGTGTCCCATCGCCGCGTACCGCCTCACCTCTAATTTTAAGAGCTTGCCTTCAATCAATCCAATAACTATGACTGGGGAATGGCTTTTCTGTCCTGGTCAGCTGTGTAGTGGGGATTAATTCAGGTGGGTAGATAAGAGGAAAGGACTGAGGGAAAGAGAGAAGATGGATGGATGGAGTTATTAACTTTTTATGGTCTTTTAGAGTCTGTCTTTCAATTTTACTCTGCTTTATATAACTTTTCTTTCTGAGAGCAGTTTGGGAGTGAATTTCTTATCGTTTTTTTGTTTTTAGAAGTTTGGAATTTGCGTTGCATACAGATTTTGAACACAGTGATGCATCGGTTCCTTTCTTTTGAATGAGAAAGCTCTTGGATGAATGATAATTGTGCATTGATATAACACAGTGACAGTTTGGTTGAACATATTCTTGGTTGACGTGGCTGCTTGTACGTAACTGTCTTTGTGATTGCATGTAAGATGTACAATCCAATATGCCATGATTATGATTCTATTTGTGTAATATGGTTGTGTGCTGCCTGGGTGTTCGTTCCTATGTGTCACATCTTTGTGTGTGTGTGTTTGTGTGTGTGTGTGCGCGCGTGTGTGCGTGTGTATCCAGTCGATGGAGGACAGGGCTCTCGGGGTAAATGGTAGCTCATTAGAATTCACCCCGTTTCCCGCCGCACTGCTCAAGACCTGTCATCCATTCAATATTATGAATGTATAATCAGCCTGTGTATTTGTGTGCTTTTAATGTGTGTTTGTGTATGCAGGCAGTGTTTGCGTGTTTGTCACTCACAGTACGCATAATAATCTGCGCGCTTGTGATGGCATGGATTTGTGTGTGTGTATGTGTGTGTTTTTGTGTTTATGAGGGAACGAGAGACAACAAACAATACAATGTTGACTAAGATTCAGCGCTGTGCATTTGTCAAAGTGACAACCATTCACTTAGCTTGGCAGTGGTCCCTTTATTTATTTAGCTATAGTCACATGTATTTTCTCCGTGCTGCTATGCACTCCTGTTGAGGTATGTGTGTGTCTGTGTGTGTACAGAACATCGCCTGGGAAAGGGATGCTACAGTAGCTTGTTGAGGTATGTTGCTTTTATGTGCGTGTGTGTGTGTAACAACAGAGCCAAAGAGCCTGCAGTTCTTTTGGCTGCCTTCTCTTTCAGACAGAAAATCCCCCAAACAACAAGAAATCTGGTCTTGGAAAATATTCAATTTGCATAGAAGAAACAATATCTAAAACCTGATCTAGCACATGCACACATTACAGAACAGACTCACAGCAGTGTACGCGTGATTTCGACTATGAACGAACACCAAAAAAAGAGAGTAAGGGAGTGAGAGAAGAAAGGCAAAGTCATTGTAAAATAAATTCAAATTTGAATGAAAAACTGGACTGGACTGGAAAGTGACAACAGATTCTTCCCCTCATTCATTGTCTTCTATTCTTATTTTCAATGGTTCAGTATTTCCTTTTGGTGATTTTATTTGTGTTATTATTGTCTTGTGAATAAAACAAGATGTTTGTGTGATCAGTAGCTATTTTATGTTAGCTGGAGTGCATGCAAATGGTGCTGACATGATGGAGCGCATTTCTATAGGAGAGCGCTGCTGTTGAATGCTGTTTATATAGCCATGCATGAGGAAAGGGGTTGAAACAGGGAGAATATTGGTAGGATGGATGATACCAGATGATTTCAGTGAAAGATGGCAGTTTTTGGGTGTTTTTTGTCATATTTTGATAGTAATACAGTGGAAAGCTTAGCAATATATGAAAAGCAAAAGACCCCATCATGGGTACAAAGAGATGGCAAAACTTTTACTGTCTGAAGAGATAAAAAATAAATAAAAATAAAACCATGTTCCACCTGAATCTTTATCAGGGTTCTAAGACGTTTCTGTTTTAGGAAGCGTTATTTACCTTGAAGCATCTTCAGGTAAAAGGGGCTTTGATATCTTGTTTTATCTGCTCCCAGAGTCTATTTTTAATCAGCTCTCTTGCTCAAGGTTGTGCAGAGCAACAAGATGGTGGCACAAACAACATGTTTAATGCACTAATGAAGTCCCTCTGTGCTGTGTTGGCCACACACAGGGGAAGCTTTTACTAATGAGACCAGGTTTGATGGGAAAAAGATAGGAGAGGATACAGGGAGAGGAAGAAAGACGGATAGAAAGATAAAGCTGATAGAGAAAGAGGAAAAGCAAAGGAGAGAAGGAGGTGATGAAGAGAGGCACTGGTGTGATTAACTCATTCCAGCGGTCATCTGGATACCGCTGTGGTCAAGGACACAGTGGCAGACTGGCCATCCGCTGCACTTAATATTTCGGATTAAAAGCCTTCATTTCCTTTGACTGTTTCATTATCACTGCCTGCCGGCCTGTCATTGGTCACCGTCTGTCTCTGTTCATCTCTCAGCATTCCAGCTTTACATACACTACATCATATCTGCGTCTCTCCTCTTTGTGTCTTCCTGGCTGAAGAAACTAAGCCAATTCTGTCTGTGTAGTAAAGCAGTCAGCAGATGGACATTTAAGTGAAACTCTGGCAATTTGGAGCAATTCTCTCGGCCACTTCTGCACTTTAAGGCACTGTTGAGCATTGACAATGAAAGGGCATTCACCATGACCCACACACACTCAAACACATTACACAATCTCAATAGGTGGCCAGAGGACCTCAGACAAAAGAGAGGATCCCAGTCGATAATCCAATACCTATTGTAAGTGCCTGTTTTTGATACAGCACACACATTTACACACACACATACACACGTGTTAGGATTCCTCAGCTGGGCCCTCCACTGGGGGTCGATTTGAGCCATCTGCTGTGTGTATGCGGCCAGTGTGCCAGGTGGTAGGAGCCCCCCGGTGCTCGGTGTGCGCCCATTGTGGCCATGCCAGCCTCAGGTGGAGGCAGAGGGGAGGCGCTGTCTAAAGTCCATTCATCTGATCGGATCATCAATGAAGCGAACCTTCTAACAGCAGCAGGACACCGTCAAAATTAAGACAAACTATAATGGCCAGTGTGACAGAAACAGAACATACTGGAAAAGTAAGATCACCATTTTAATTGGAATTAAGATGAAGTTCATCAGATGCAGAATAAAAGTCATTTCAAGTCGGATTCTCAAAGTTGAGAGCAGCAGAGTTGGTTACTGTGGATGTCTCGTAACTATAAGATAACACAGTTGACCTCTGCACCAACCACAATGTTTCCATTAACTGATTAGCATCGGTTCTGTTGAGGTGTCCTTGAGCAAGAACATGGACACCAATCAGTTCTGCCATCATAAAGTTGAAGAGGATGACAGCATCAGCACAGCAGCTACAATCTAAACATTGAGTGCCAGATGGAAAGTTGATTTGTAATAGCTGCTACACACGGTCGGACTCTTGAACACATAGTTGATTTTTACGAACGATTAGTGAGTTTGATTGCTAGTTTTACACGATCAAAAGCTGCTGACAACTATTATTGAAGATGGGCCAGAAGAAAAAGATCAAAAGGGAAAAAAATGTGGAGAAGGCAGGAGGAGATTTTTAGCTTTACCCAAACTGAAACAAGCCCAAAAAGCTTTGGTTATAAAGTTACTCTAAAATAAATTAGCTGACAGTAAAATGTTTAAAATGTCAAAAAGCATTGCACCTTCATAAAATGTAACTAACTTTACAATTGTATTGGTATGTGTTCTGAATCTTGTTGACATCAAATTTGTGATCAGTTCTCTTTTCTATGGAACAAACTCAAAATGTGGGAAGTTGACACACTGACCTTGCACACATCTGCAAAATGTCTTCATTTTCTCAGAAAAAAATAACAACAGTATTTCCCAAAGTAAATGGTCAGTCACTTTAAATCTTGCGTTCTTTTGGTTGACATAAAACATTTACAATAGTTTGATTCAGCACAAGAGAGTAATTGCATTAATTGTAATTGCATGCATTTAATGTAAATTAACTGTCAGTACACATCATTAAAAAAAGCTTGCCTTTGGTGTATGTTTGATAAAGTCTGTCACGTTTGCCGTGTTTTTATAGTAACTGCACTGATCACATAGCATTGCACGAGTTAATATTAAGTGACAGTTTGTCGTTTGTATGTGTATATTGCTGCGTGAAGTCATTGATGTATTCCTCTGGGACTGTCTGTGTCACCACCAAGAGACCATGTCACTGCCTAATTGACTGATGATTGTTATTCTACTCGTGCATAATGCTGCCCTGTCAAACTATCTTGTGCGTGTGTGTCTGTGTGTATGGGCATGTCTGTCCCTGGTTTGCATTTAAATGTCCATGATCACCTCCCAGCCTTTGCGAAGTGGATCTCCACCCCAGAAGGAATATACTAACACACTGTGGAGACACACCAGTAACATTTTACAAATAGATGATGGAAATAGTGTGTGTGTGTACGTGTGTGTGTGTGTGTGTGTGTGTGTGTCTTTGTGAGTATGTTTTCTCTTTTTGTTTATACGTGCTTTTCATGTCTGCTAAATAAGCCTCTCAACTTAAGGTGCTAATCAGAAAATATGTCATTGTGACTTTGTTCCTGTTGCATGTGTATGTGTGTGTGTTTGGTTTGTGTCATCGTTTGGCTCAGCCAGCAGAGCCACGAGTTGTTTGGCCCGGCCAGTGGCACAAAGGCTGGCTTTGTGCAGTCGTTTTCGGTCATTAGTTCACACAACTGCATGCGGTCACACACACAAACGCAGAACGGATGAGAGAGAGAGACGGAGGAAATGAAGATGCAAAGACTGAATGGGATCAGATACGGCGGGAGGCAAGAGAAGTTAAGACTGAACATCCAAGACAATACAGATAATTTACACTTTGCATTAAACACTGAGTTTTTCCACTTAATTTGGTGCTTTCCCAAAGCGTCATCAGTCATCCAATCTTATCAGGATGTTCCAATATTAACAGCGCGATGTTTCATTTTCTGCAGCAATTTCTTCTCTCTCCTGACAGCACAGCTCTTAAATGGCATTTTCCAATTACGCACAGCCCGTTAAGCCATAATGTGAGTGTGACAAGCCAAGCATATACAGTATATCTTTTCCACCACAAGACTCCTCTTGTAGCAAGCCTCGCCTGTGTTATCCTAGCCAGGGTGATTGCAGCACACAGGGCTGGTGGACACCGAGTAACTGAACGTCCATGTGTGTACCTGTGTGTGAGAGACGCTGTATATTTGTCAGAAAAAATTAGGACACAGAAAAAATTTTGGAAATTAGTGTCTGCAGGTCCTGTTGAAGTATGCAGAGATTAATTATCTGTCATCATTGCCAGCCTGTGTCTGTCTCCCATCTGTCATCATGTCCACTTGCGTGGTCACACTCAACCTAATGCAGCACATAAAACATCTCCCTGTGGACACACTCCCACATAGACTTACATATAACACACAAAGACAACCCCGAGCCTCGAGGGGTCATTCGCAGAATTTGACACAGTAAATATAAGCTGCAAGAGTTGATGCTTTGGGCGCCACAACTCTGAGAAACAGCCATATAGATTGTTTGATATTATAAGCTTAAACAATGTCTAAATGCATCATAACACTCATTCTAACTGGAATAGCCACCATTAAACTACAGTTATGAATTAATAAAAGGAATCATTGCTTCTTCTCGTCGCCTCTCTGCGTCTGTTCCCTCTCTCATTTTCTGTTTCATCTGCTGCTCACATATTCTCTTTCCGCTCCCTCTTTCTGTCTCTGTCTGTGATCAAAGATTCCTCTCCCTGATAATAGTTGAGACTTGTGTGTGCGCGCGCGTTGAGTTGAGATGTAGTAATTGCTATTTTTCTCTAATCATTTTCTCTCATTAAAGAGAAGGGCAGAGCGCACACACACTCTTAGATGGAGAATATAGACATTAATATGAACATACATGTTTCGAAGTTTGCATGTACAACTTTATACACGCACACTCACACGTACATAGACACAGTTTAATTTCTTGAAAAATAGGCTGTAGCTGTAACGCTGTAAGTGTAGACAGTAATGAGGGGTCTTCTTAAAAGATTCAATGCCACTCGATCTCCTCCACACACACACACACACGCACACACGCACACACGCACACACGCACACACACGCGCGCATACACACATACACTCAACATACTAACACGCACACACACACGCACACACACACACACACACTTGTGAATACACCCACACAGTCTCATTAAACTGGTGTTTCTGAATCTACACCTTTATCCTACAAGAGTCTGATCTGCCATAATGATCCATATTTCCTTTCTTAATACCAAGAACTGGTGACATTAGAGGAGACTGTAAATTACTTCAAGTTGATTTTACTCTTCACAAATCTTAACAGATATCTCTACTTACATTAGGTGCTGACTATTACCCAGTCATTGCACCAGTGCAGTGTGAAATGTTCAAAGCTAATCACTTGTAAAGCGCTGGATAAGTTACAGTGAGCTTCCATGTTAGCTAATGCCATTGATGAGAACAGTTCAGTCCTTGATAATCTCAGCGCTAATGCACTTTAGCACTGGTCCAACGGTGTGTGACCGCACTGCGTGGCACTCATTCACTACTTCTGCGTTCTCAGCCTAATTCACTGCTACCACGGGTTAATGAGGCAAAGTGAGGAGTCGATAAGAGAGAGGGAGAGAAAAGGAGACAGAAGAAAAAAAAGGAAGAAAAGAGCGAAAGAGATGAATAATAAATGCACCATGCTAGAATCCATTTTTAAGAGAAGATTAGAAGAGTTGGGATGCAAACTGGGATGCTCACATGATCCAAGTGAGAGGACTAGGCCTGCCCGGTTTCTAGGTCATCTCCATTAGACATCTCAGGATAGAACATCAAAGAACCCCTGCTTTTCATATTATATGTATGTGCGAAGGTACATGGCTTTTGCTTTTTTGGATTTCTGTAATATCATATTGAGAAATATAAGTTTTAAATAATTTTTTTCTCAGATTTTGTTGCAAAAGCTATTACCGTTACCATAGAGCAATATTTGTGCTTGGAGGGACAAAAGTTGTGGGTAGAAGAGAGGATTTAGTGTCCTGGCACAGTTCTGTCCACGCCAGCTAATACAGCCAACAGCACACCTGGTAGATGGTGCAGTGCCAAAGCTCTATGGGCACCCTCACTTCTGGCAAGACACACAACCCCACACACACACATGCACACACACACATATGACACCAGAAGGGATGTCATATCTCAAGCTAACAAGCCAAAATGAGCACACTCATGCAGGTATATACAAACCTGGATGCACACTGGGGCACGTTGGACGGCGGCACTGTGTCCAGAGGGTTCAGCATGAGTGGCACAGCGGGCATCGATCACCTTTGGCTCACAGTTGCTGGCTCACAAACAGGTACACAGACACGCTCACACAACGTCTCGCACACTCATTTCCTTGCAATTAAGCCCAGCAGCCACACAGTATATGCCTTGGCTTGGAAGAGACTGTCTTCAGATGGTTGTGCATCTCTCCACAAGCCCTTAACAACAAACATATGGAAACCCTATAACCCCTTTAGCCATAAAATAGCAGGAATGATCAAGTGTTCTCAGAGAGATACACTCGCATAGATTTGAAATATGGAACAGACACTTGGATGGTTCCCTCAAACCTTCTGTACAAAACAGGAAGCAAGGAACCTCTTCATCTCAATTATAACAAATAACGAATGGAAATGAGTGCAAACATGTAAGTTTCTTTCAAATTAGCTAATCTACTGTGAAGAATGCAGACGGCATGTGCACACATACACACTCTCCTATGGGAAGCAACTGTGGCATGCTTATCAGATTACCCATTGCCAAGCTAATAGATTTTTAATAGATTGTTTTTGATTAGTTCCTCTGGTTTAGTGACGTTAAGATGATTAACATTTGTTTATGCAGAAACAAATACACATTTGTGTTCGCGCCGACTGGCACACATTTACATACAGTGTTTTAGTAGAAAATATGAATACTGGAATCATTTTTGTGTGTTTTTTACAAATTTGTTGTCGCATGGCTATCATATGCTTGAGGGGCATTTCAGTACCATGATGTTCTAGCCGGGCAAATTTGCCCTCTCTCTCTGTCTCTCACAGACACACACGCACACACACAGACATACACACACGCACAAAAACACACAAATACCCTTGAGATACGTGCACACACAAGCAACTCCAAATTCAACAGCTCCCTGTGTTCATGCTTCTTACACAGCATGGTGGCGTCTCCCGTCGTCTAACTAATTACCCCACCGCCCTGCATTCCCCTGAGGGGAAAAAGCTTCAGCCTGGAGCCTCGTCACGATGTTAGCTGACTTGGTAACTTGCTTCCAGCCTGCCTGTTTTTAGCCTGCTTGCTTCCTGACCACTGCTAGCCATATTGCACTGACCCCATGGCTAATCCTGTTAGTGCAAGAGTTGGTGATAGCCAAGCGGAAAGCCAATCCCCCATGCTGGTCTAATGCCCTCTGGCTAATCAGTTAGCGTAACAGTTGGCTAAAGTGAACTTACTTGAGTTTTTTTGGCTCATTTGTTATTAGTTCTTGTGAGCAGGGCAGCAAGTCCACTCTAATTACTGTGCTGAGATTTCATTTAGTGCTAATTAAGAGGAGTGACTGTTGTTCCAGCAGTGGCTTAGGTTCTTGTTTTTAGCATTAGCAGAGCTAGCAAAGAAACAGCTAATAGCTCTATTATGGGTGCAGCTGACCTTGTGGCTTTACCATTTCCATCTGCTAAGCCCTTAAAAATGAAGAATTAGGCATTTAAGTGGAGGCTCACTGGGCACAGAGTGTTATTCACTTTCTCGCAGAGGGTTATTTCTTTTCACCGCCTTCCTTTTTTCAGTTTCCTTGCATTCCTTCTTCTCTCACCATCTAGAGTCTGTTAAGTCTGAAAGACAGAGAGCTCATCGTCTCCTCTTCATGGTAAAATATTTATCCATCCCTTCCTTTGGTTCAAATGTTTCAAACTGATGGAGTCTTTAATTAGTCATGTAGGCATCCATCTCTCTTCTCTCTGTCTGTCTCTTGTTCCCCCTTCAGTTCTCTTTCACCCAGCCCCTCTGTTTTTCTCTCTTTGATTTACTCACACCATTCCTACTCTCTTTCTGCTCCTCTCTTTTCTCCATGGAATTAGTCATTAGCTGACTGACTGAGCTGATTGCATCTATTCCCAAGGCTAGCATTTGTTTGTGCATCTTCCTTCTTTCCCTCCCATCCCCAGTCCTCTCTTTCACTCCCTCCCTCGCTCCCCACCCACCTGCTCTCCCAACACAGTCTTTCTCTTTCTCCTCCTATCTTATTCTCACTTTGCATACCTTCTTTCCATCCCCCGCTTAGTTTCTCCACGCTATTTTTCCCACCAAATGGTCTTGGCCACAAATACTGGTGTGGGTTTGCTGAATTAGCACAGGATAGTACACAGACACTCCCAACAGTCTCCTCCATACCTTCTCTATAACATTAATTGCACAGTGTCATTTTAAATGGGCTAACACCAATCAAGCCCTCACAATTATATTTAATTGGTCATTTAGCTTGGCTACTGTTTGAATGCAGCGTCTCTCTGGATATGGTTTAGTTGGCCTCAGACAGCACATGTGGCCATTTCGGAGACAGTTTCCTCCTCTCTGTGGGTTTTACAATGGTCTGGCCAGCTACTGATACTGCCAAGAGCCAAGATGGAGGGAGGGGGAATCTATGGTGTGTGTGTGTGTGTGTGTGTGTGTGCGTGTGTGCGTGTTGGAGGAGGAGGAGTAACAAATGACAGGAGAAGATATTCTCCTCTGTCTCCCCTTCCCTCTCTTCCACCTTTTCACCCCTCTCCTTCTCTGCTCCTCCGTCCATGTGTTGCTGGTGGATTAAGCTAATTAAAGCACCGCAAAGAGGGTCCCCAGAGAGAGGTTGCATACACACGCACACTCATTAATGGTTGCAAGTACACAGGAACACACAATAGGAAAAACAGGAAAGAAACATAAGAACATGTACTCATACATACATACAAAGACGGTCATCACACTGCGCATGAACTGTAGTAGCAGTTAGTGTTTCGCATATGTGGTAACCAAGGACACCATACATTATGGTGGTAGTCATTATAATGCCTGTCAAAGCATCAGGTAAATACGTTTTGGTCCACCCTTTTGCACTATAAACAAGCGAAGTCCCCGCCTCAGTGGATTTCAATGGATTTTTGTGATGATTGAATTATTTGTCATTTGAGAAGAACTGAGCTTAAATCGATGTAACATCAACCAGTATGCATCTTATCTCACTGTTAAAAACTGACCCTGAGTTTTCAGTCTGAGCTTGCTGTGAGTTTCAGGCGAAGGACTGTCGGCTATGTGTTATCATCCATAAGAGCCTTGTGGTGTCTATTTATGGGTCACTGGCAGGGAACCAGTAGCCCAGAAATAACACAAGCCCCTCTCTCTTATGGGTGTGTGTACATGATCAGACATGGTTGATAGTTTCTTAAATGTGACTGTTAGGGTTTTTTTAAGTCAGCCAGCGTGGAAGTGCTTAAGTCTTCATGTTTATTCATGTCAAATATGTCCTCACTGTACATGGTGTGTGACTATACACTAAAATGTTAATATGAAACACTGAGAGGTCCCAGAGCCAAAAAAGAAACGACTTTAGCAGATGAAAGAAATAGCTGAAGACGGAAGCAACCTCTTTATCCTGTCATAGAGAAAGACAGGAAGAGAAGGAACGCTGTGTCATTTGGGCGGAATTCCTTCCGGATGTTTCTGCTTTCAGGATATTGGCTGTGTCCCTGGAAAACTGCCGGCTTCAAGGGAAACCTATTGGATTACTGATAACCTTGGAATGGATATGACCAGCACAGAGGGTGTGTGTAAGAGATGGGAGGGGGAGAAAGCAATGGGTCCCTCTTCCTCAGTACGTTTCTCTCTTGTTTTCTCTTCTGTCTCTCACTCATCATATCCTCCCATACTTAAATCAGTGATGGGTCTGACATTAATAAGAGAACGTGTTTGACTTTCGCCGTTCCCTCTAAATTGTATTTGTCTTCCAGTGCCATGGTGATTGTATGGCTTTTCGACAGCACCTATGCCCTCGTGAGGGACCCGTTTTATTATTGTGCAGAACTTATCAGAGGGTTTTGAGCACACAACAATAAACACGGTCACACTCGAGCACGCACAAGCACACACCCAATAATAAGGCTCCAATAGCATAGGGGTCTTTACTCCAAGTTGTCTCCAAATCCCCCAGTGGCGGGCCTGCTCCTCGGTTGCTATGGTAACAGTAGTCAGGGCAGCCACGGCTGGCGATAGTGAGGAAGAGGAGGGATGCGAGAGAGGGAGAGAGAGTCACAGTAAGCATTGATGTTTGTGGTGCAGGCAGGGGATTTGAACACAGTCACAACACTGAAACTGGGTTGCTGATCACTGGAGTTGCATACAGCAGCGGCACAGTGCTGGGAATGCAGTTTCTACTGGGGTTGTAAATAAGTGGGCTTGTAGGTCATGTTTACCCCTCTGTGTGTGTGGGTGTCTGTGGGGGTGTGTGTGTATGTGAATGTGTGTTTGTAGGGAGAGATAGAGAGACGGACGGACAGACAGAGAGAGAGAGAGAGAGAGAGAGAGATGAAACTGCAGAGACAGCACAGTCGCTCATTAACTCCCTCGGCATGTTCATTCTGTCTTTGTGTTTGTGTGCGTGCAGATGAGCTCTGTGTTTGTGAGGACATGCTCAGCCATGCACAACACGGCCGCGAACAGGATTCACTCTCACTCTCTGTCGCTTTGATATTACATCTGCTTACAACCACACTAGAATTCCAACTCAACTAAAAAATCTACAGACATGATTTACACGTTTCTGCTCTTTTTATAAGAAAATAAAAAAGTGGATGTTTTGCAGTATTTGATAATGTAAGAAATGTATAATCTAACCTTAAATGTGGTACTTTTTTCTTTTTTTCGGTTTCCTTTAACATCTGTCAAAGGCTTCCCTCACATTTGTTGACTCTAAGTCAATATATAGTCCTTGGTTAATGCTATTCATTGAAAAACCATTACCGTTCCCTAAAAGATGTGAAAAGAATTGCAGAGATGGCATTGCAGAGGGAATCTTTTCTCTCCCTCCTCTCCTCTTCATATATACAGCACAGAATTGTGCAGCAGACACCGGATGCACGGCAAACAGGCAGTTAGTGTCAAGGCTCCGATAGAAAATCCATAGTTTCATTACTGGCCCAGTGGTACGAATGTGGCTGGGAGGCGACCAAAGCTCTATCATGGGTCCTACGGGAGCCAAAATGGCTGCATTTAGTGATGCAGTGGAGTGAAGAGGAGGCAAGAGGGTCAAGGCTGCCGCTGGGAATGAAGTGTGTTAGAGAGAAAGCGGCCAGATAAAGTTCATGAGCAGTAACTGGCACAGCTGCAATTGTACCCTACTCACCTTCTTTGTGAGACTTCTGCCACACTGTCTCAGTGTGAGTGTGTCAAGGACCTCACAACAGGAAATGACATCAATGTTGTGGGTCACAATATAATGCCATTTATTACACAGACCCTGGACAGGATTTTCTGGTGAGATTACGTAACAAGTACAGTGCTTTCTATACTAGTTAGTATGGCAACAATACGTTTTTTTTTCGCCACAGTCCTCTGAAATACGTTGTAATCTAATGAGAGAATACTGAATATGCACTGCTTTTAGGGAACTTTAGCCAGTTACAGTTATAATGATTATTATCATGACAGAATATATTTCTTACTAAATTGTTAACAGCGAAATTAATTTAAACTCAGCATACTGAGATTTATGTTTTTTACAAGATCACAAATGGCCTTTTCAGGTGCACATTCATATCTTTCACTTTGCAATCACTGAAAAATCAAGGCAGTCAGAAAGCCACTCACAGTTATTGGAAAGGGTCTGAGGTGAGTTAATCTGGGGGAAGGTAGTGCTCAGGACTCCCGGCCATTGTATGTCCCCCTAGGTGATTAAAGTTAAGAAGCAGGCTCTAAGGGAAATTAGCTTTCGATTGGAACTTCTAATAAAGAGGTAGGATTATAATTGTTAGTGACCTCCAGGACCAGAAAGTAAAGAGCAGGTGAGACATGTTATCCAAAGTAATGTGGATTGATCTGAAAATGTTTATTTGCTGAAAGTTTGGTTTCAGCACAATGCTTTACAAAGAGAAGAACGCTTAAATCTTTTCTTCCTCCTTCTCTGTATGGGCAAGCAAAAAAAGGGGTATTGCAACCATTATAGAGTAATCTCTTTTTATAGTCATAACTTAAAAGGTTTTATTGAAAGCAGACTTAGGTGCAAAACCGTGCAACCAAACCTAACTTTTATAGCGAATGCATTTCATACTGTACCTCTCATAGTTGCGCAAGGTCTCTTACATGGCTCAGTAACCCTATTGGACACTGTCTTGTCATCTATTCCTCCATCAGCCTACACACACCCCCTCTCTCAGGGCCCCCTGGAGAATTGACAGCTGTATTTTTTGTCACACTTGTGCTTCGACGTGCATCTAACCAGATGATATAATGTCAAATCTTGGAAAAACAACTGGATATCTCCGAGGAAGAGGCAAGTGAGGGATTATGGGGGAGATGTAGCCGAGGAGAAGGAGAGGAGAAAACACACACACTCACACACACTGGCACGCTTAATCAGACTGATTGCTTGCGGCTCTGACTCCTCTCATTGCATCATCTCTCTAATGCATTGGTCCTGCATCACTCTCTCCCACTGTGTGTGTGTGTGTACACATGTGTGTGGCAGTTTTGAAATGCATGGTCCTTGGTAGACTGGTAAAAGCCACAAGGTGCATGTCCTGTTGTTATGAAACCTTGGATGTTCATCAGAATGTACGCTGATCTGCTTGTTTATGGCCTTTTGATTCACATTCTGTTATGTCTGCAAGTCTTAATATATGTTTAGAATTTATGGTGGAAGGACTTAATTCAGAGCACATTTTGACAGAGCCATTTTCTAAGCAGTCAAACCTGACTGGCATCTTCAGTGAGACAATTTGGGAATAACTAAATGGAATACTGAATGACTGGATGCCTGGGTAGATTGATAAAATAATGAGTAATACTGAGCATGCAGCGTTTAAAATGCAAAACCAAGCTTGTTTTTGTTCTCAAGCATTAAACGATGAATATTTCTCAGCGCCGACTTTACTGACGAACATGTTTTCTCCTACTCCTTAGTTATGACACTCTTCAGAGACACACACAGACACACACACACACACGCCCTGGTACTTGTTCCTCATTCCCATATCCTCTCCTCAGAGAGAGCGATGAAGCCAGAAGCAATGCAAATTGGGTAAAATGTTCCGGAAAGTGGCTTTTCCCACTGGGACTTCTCAACACCAGCTCTGAGTTAGCACTCTGTGTGTGTGTGTGTGCACCGCAGTTCTTGCTCTTGCATTTGTGGGTGTGAGAACGCCAATTGTTCTGCATGTGTTTGAAAGTGTGTATGCCTGAATGTGTGTGTGTGTGTGTGTGTGTGTGTGTGTGTGTGTGTGTGTGTGTGTGTGTGTGTGTGTGTGTGTGTGTG
>JAQMCX010000029.1:8429999-8489792 GCA_029814765.1 Acanthurus leucopareius
TATTAACATCCATTTTTCCTCTCATCTCCAGTGTTTTATCATAGCCTTTTGAGCTCTCTCTCTCTCTCTCTTTCTCTCTCTCTCTCTCTCTCTCTCTCTCTCTCTCTCTCTCTCTCTCTCTTTCTCTCTCACATGCACAGACAGACAAACACACACACACACACACAGAAGCAGTGAGAGATAATGGGATTGTTGCCTCTGGTTTCTTTTGGTGAGATTGTAAATAAATTCTTTCATCAAAAAGTGCGTGTGCTCTGCATCCACCACTACAAACCCCTTTTCTGTGTGTGTGTGTGTGTGTGTGTGTGTGCATGAACATATATATCAAAGCCCATATTAGCGTATGCATATCTGTCATCGTCTGTTTGTGTGTGTCTGTTTTCATCTTATCATTTTTCATCTATTGGGGTGTGAACCTATTTGTCTGTGTGTGTGTGTGTGTGTGTGTGTGTGTGTAAGTGTGTGTGTGTACATGTGTGTTCAGTATCATTTTCCAGCTAGTCATTGCCTGCTGTCCCTTCCTTGTCACTGTGGGCTGATAGCAGTGCGAGTCGACAAAGCTCAGTAATGGAGAGCTGATACGTGCCCTCCCCCCTGTCGCTCCGTGCTTTTCATTTGCTGCTGAGATGACTTTGGCTCACAGCCATCCCAGCCAGACAATCTCCTATCTTGTATCTGCACCATTACTTTCCATATCTGGGCAAATTATTCGCCAAAAGCGCACAAAGAAAATTTGAGAGTGCACGCAGGTGTGGGTGTGTGCACGAGTCTGCTCCCTCGCACTGTAAGATGAATACTTAAGTTCGTCTGCAGTTGTATTGGATGATTAAGCTTTCATTGAAATCCAAATATAGCGCCTCACTGTTATTCTCTCTGGGTTTATGCAGGACCACAGTGTTTTCATACTTAACCACTTTTCAGTCATTATTTCAGTTTGAAAATTGTTTTCATTAGTTCCTCTGAGATGCTGAATAGGGGTGTATTTTCTACAATTGTAATAACACAATTATCCACTCAATTATGTTCCCCTTGCATGTATCTCCCTCTCTAATCATGCCTCCTTTCAGTTTCATGGCTCTGCAAAGTAGGCGCTTTAACCTTTTCCCAAAATTTCGATGATTTCACGCTGCCTACCACCTTAACAATAACCACCTGTTACTGCTAAAGTAAATGCAGTCTGTTTCTCCAGCTGGAGAAACCTACACAGAGGCTGCATTGTGCTGTAGCTTTTGTTCCGGGGAAAATATGAAGTATAAGAGAAATTTGTTGGATTTTTCATTTGGGAAATGAACTGTTAGAAACCAAAAGATTCATGTTTCTGAGCATTTCATTGTGGTGCTTGTTAATATGTGCTGTATATATAAAATAAGGGAATGAATACAGTGCATTTGGTTATAAAAAAGGAGAATAATTTCAACTTTGTTTAACATTGTATCCTTGCTTTCATCAAGCGATAAGTTTGCATACATCTATTTCAGGCTCTGAAAAGACAATCCTGCTTCAAAGTGAAAGCCCTCTCAGCGTTTTTGTCCTGCGATGCGACGTTCTTTTTTCTGAAAGCCTTTTTTCTGAAGGGTTTTACTGTGAAGCAGTTGGTGACAGGTGTATATGGAAGTTCTTGAAATAAATGTGAATCTTTGTGGAAGTTGCCACAGTTATAATTCAAAGACAAAACCGTTTACTGCTTTGCTCTACATTGTATGAAAACTTACTAAAACAGTTTCTGTTTAGATTACCAAAGGAACCCTATCAGGATATGCAGTTGGTGCAGAATCAGAGGTTTTAACTGTATTTCATACTTAGAGAACTTCAAGTACTTTTACACACACTTTTTTTTTAAAACATTGACATGTACACATTTTTCAAAAGATTTGACAGATGACAGAGCAAATGTCAAATTAAAACAATGCATTGAAAATAAAACATTCAGTGTCCCCATGCCAGACTGCAAGGCCTTGATGTTAGTGTTCTTAAACGATCAGGTCCTGTGGAAGTTGTGAAAGGATTTAAACAATCATTGTTATGCATATTAGAGTCTTTTTTGACTGTTTTCTGATGTTTCCCTGCAGATCTTGGTGAACTCTGTGAGTCCCAACCGTCCAGCTGTGCTCTATGAAAAGGTGACTGTAAGCGAGGGAGGAAGCCCCTTACTGAGGGACATGCTGTTCAGCCCGGACCAGCAGTACATCTACACGCTGACTGACAGACAGGTGAGTTCAGTGTTGTCAATAAACACATAAATATGAACAAATTTAAGGCACACACACACACTCAAAAAAACAACACAGGGAACAAACAGAATACATGTTTCTACTGAGCTGTGATTTGGGGAGCAAATGACGTGAAATCATATTTATGAAATTTCTTCATATAAACAAAGTATGTGTTCGGTAATGAAGGGCGGTGTGTGTGTGTAGACATCATTAGTCTCCATATTCAACATGCCTCAAAATGGCAGTAACCACAGATGATGGTACGAGGCTAACAATGCCTTGTTAACACACATGGTCCCAATTACTCAATTCATTTGAATGTACCCACAAACCTGTAGTGTCTCTTTCTCATTCACACATACACACGCAATTCTGTTGTATTGCATGTTGCAACAGTCATTTCAGCCACAGCAATCTAGTTCCAACTGTCCAGAGCAGACCTCACCTCCATTAGCCATTAGCTGCTGTATATCTTAACCCTTCTTGCCTCCGTGCAATCACAACACAACTGATCCCCACTGGATGTAATTACACAGCAACACACTGACACACACACCAGCTTCACACATTACCACCACGATTCACTAATAATCAAGACATTACACCCACACAGACATTCAGAGTTTTATAGGTCACATGTGGTGTGTGTGTGTGTGTGTGTGTGTGTGTGTGTGTGTGTGTGTGTGTGTGTGTGTTTGTGTGTGTGTATGTGTGCATGTATGCCTGTGGTCATTACCAGCCTTACCGCTGGTGAGTGCCGTGTCTACTTTGATGGTGAGTTGAGGGGGGAGGGGAGGAGGAGGTGGAGGAGAGCATGTCACATCTCTGTCGCTCCCCAGGCCCAGCTGCTCCCCTCGTTTTTCTGTCTCATTAGTGTGGTGAGTGAGAGAAGCAGAGATGGAGGGAGGGGGGAGAAAGGAAAGTGGGGCTGTACATGATGTGAATATGTCCGTATTTAATTGATCTAAAACGGGCTTTGGGAAAAGATTGTCTGATTAAAATGGGTGAGATATGTGTCTGAGGTCTGTTTTGTTGAAGGGTGTTTGAGGCGAAGCGAGTCAGTTCTGTAGCCTGCTGAACTAAAGCCTCGCTATAAAATGACATTTTCTTTTTTCTTTTCTTTTTTTTTGTTTTTTGCCAAAGGCCAGTGGTTCATGACGGCAATAATTAATTGGTTATCTGTGATCATTTCTATGTATGCCAAATAGGCTACTGTTGCAAATAGGGCTGGATATTGTTTGAATTGATTCCATGGCTGCCAAGGCCTTACCTCAGTCCATCTCTGTTTAATGTTGACTCACTTACAAGGAGTGTGCCAAAATTTAATGATCAATAATCAGAATAGCAAGTTAGGAATGAAATGATCTAGGATTATATAATAAAGAATGTGAGCAAGTATTTGATACTTGGGTTAGTACCATATTTCACACTGTCCAAATATATATATATAAATAGTGAACATCTGCAGCGCTACACTGGATAATTTTTAGGCTAGAGTATGAAGAGGATAATGTTTTGACTAAAGTGCAGCTTCTTGAGAATTGTTTACCTCAGTTTCCAGGACATTGTGATCCTGCTGACTTTTCAGGGACATTGAATGGGTCCCTGTAATTCAATCAACCCCTGACTTCAAAAATTGTAGTTAAGGGGCCGAGTGAAAGTAGCTTTATCCGCTACACTAGCATCAGCCACCTTTTGTTGGCAGTACACGTCACATTTGAAATGAGTAGTGTGGTTCGAAGAAGAATATAGAGGTTGACTCAGATTGTGTTATTTTTTTGATAGTGTGCCTTTGTGACTTGATGTCCTGCTCCACTTTATTTTTGCAGCTAGAGCAGCTGATGGCATGAGGTTCTCACACACACACACACACACACACACACCCTCCATGTTTAACTTCTAGACACAAGCACAGTACAAGAACATAATCTCAGGGTTACAGCACGTGTACGCGTACACACACCCATACAACCATTTACACTCAAGGACATTCTGTCTCAATCTAACTCCCATCATTCTCTGTTTTTTCACAACCCCCCATGTTCGCACACATTCTCTCTCTCTCTCTCACACATACTCAGACACACACACCTTCATTTCACTGCGTGTTTGATCCCCATTAATGGTTAGCAGACTCGGGTTAAGCAGAACAGGGGGCTGCGGTTGCCAGACCTCCGAGTTAAACCCCCTTTCTAGCACTAATGACTAGAGGGGGCAATTCCCTTCTCTCGGCCTCCGTCATACCCTCATCTTTATCCTCTGCCCTCCATCTATCCAGCTATGCCCCCCCATCACTGCTTTTAGAAATCCATGCCTCGACTGCCACACTTACACCCACACACACACTCACACACACACAAATACACACACACTCTCCCATGTTTCCATCTAAGCCCAAATTGAGTCCTCCCCTCTCACTGCCTTCTACTGATCCCATTCCCATGTTTTTAATGATCCCTCACTATCGCTATTGCGCCCACCACACATGAACACACACACGCGCATACACACATACACACACATACACACATACACACATACACACATACACATACTCTTCTTAAAAAAAGGCAGGCAGAGGTGGAAAATTGTGGAATTGTGAGAAGGATGGGGAAATGAACGGTAGGAGGAGGAATTGAGGGATGGTGGGAGGCTGGTGTTGAGGATGCTGCTGTGCCACACACACACACACACACACACACACAGACACCAATAAGCTTCGTTAGAGAATGCAACGAACCTCTCTTTTACCTATTTCCTCATCAAATAGATACAAACTGCTTTCATCTTGTGAGAAGACATCTTGGTGTGAGTGTGTGTGTGTCCGTGTGTGAGTCTGTGTGTGAGAGACTGGTTGCCTGCGGGAGTTCCTCAGACACGCCAAGCACATTAAGGTGTCACTGGACATATCCACTGATGCGTAGCCCATGACATGTTCTCCCCTCTCTCATTCCCTTCCCTTATCCACATACACACACGCACACACGCACACACGCATACACACACACACACACATGCACAAACACACAAATGAAGGCCCAGGCGGTGAGTTAGAGTTAGGGGCGAGGCCTAGTGATTTATGACTTGCTCTGTTCCAGCTATATTCATCACTGTCATTATTATCAATGGAGGATATGACAGTAGGAGGGGACAGCCTGCTGTGTGTGTGTGTGTGTTTGTTTAAGTGCATGTGTTAATGTGTGTGTTGATGTGACAGGAAATTTAAATCGGTTAATTTTTGATGTGTTTATGTCTGTAACTGTGTGCTTGTTGTTTGAGTCTCATATTTACACATAAACAAATGTGTGAGTGTGTGTGTGTAATCTTGCCATTATCAATAAGGATTCAACTGTGTTATTGTTGGTCTAAAAAAAAGGGACTCAATTAGCAACTTTGTTTAGTGTTCTTTGTTAGCTAAAGTTTTGTTCTTTTAAAAAATGTGAGAAGCTTCACAACAAACAATGTCACTCCTAAAGTGAACGCTAACTTTTTGAAGCATCTCTCTTGTGTGGGCAAACACTGTCACTGCGGGAAATCATCTAACAGTGTCTTGGCTCAGTCAAGACTCTCCATCATCAAATCATTCCCGCTTCTGTTTTATAGCCAAAAAGGTAAAAAGCTGCAACTGAATTTGATGCCACAGCTGCCATTCTTGCAGTCTTTGTACACGTACTCAGCCACAGTGTCATCCACACACAGACGAGCACATCCTTGTGTCTTTGATGGCAGCTATGCATATGAGAGTGGCATGGTGTGCGGTGCTAGCTAATTGCTGAAAGCATGAATATTCATCTCCTCCAGTGTGTGTTTGGACCGAGTGTGAGCATCCTGGAAACAGACGAAAAGGACTTGGAGGGCTTGATGTAGTATGTGTATGCATGAGACCACCTTTGTTCAGCTGTCAAGCCTGCTACACTTAGTGCTATTGGTGTGTGTGTCAGTAAGTGTGTGTACGTGCATAAAAGCATCAGCGTCCCAGTCATATTTTGCCCCAGTCGTATTTTCTACCAGTGATGGTTCATGTTGTCATGCGTTGATTCAGCCACATCCACAAGTCATTGGAGAAATCTGCTTTTGCACACACACTCAGCATTCAAACATACATCTGTGTGTGTGATTGTGTGTGGGCTAACACCATTGTCTGTTTTCCATTCAGCATCTGAAAGAGATTTCCCCCTCCACATTTCACCAAGCTTCTCATCCCTCTCAGGAATTCATGTTCATGCACATGCATGTGCACACACACACACACACACACACACACACACACACACACACACCAAGTTCTTGTGCCACTCTAGAGATAGTTTGAGTCCCCACAATGCAAACAATGATCTGTATTGTGTCGTTGGCTCTCTCAACAAGGCCTCATCAAGTAATATGCTACCCGTAGGGTTTCATTAGACATCAATCCTCTGTGTGTGTGTGTGTGTGTGTGAGTGTGTGTGTGCGCGCGTCTGGTGTGTGTGTCTGTGTGTGTAAGTTCTGAGTGTTTTTCTGTGTTACTATCTGTGTGTGTTTGTGTAAGGTCTGAGAGTGTTTTTATTGTGCGTTTCTGTGTGTGTAAGAGTGTGTGTGTATGTGTGCCTGTGTGTCGATCTGTTTACATTCACATATTACTGGTTCGCTGCCAATCTCGTTAGCAAACACATTAACACAGACTGACATCAACACACATAATAAGCGGCTGGTTGTATCAATCAAGACTGACATTTTAGTGAACTAGATACAGCTAATCAGTCAGTTCTAAGTAGCTCAAAGATTAATTTCCCACAATTCATCAAACTCTGACCAACTGAGGAACTCTTGAAGCTAACAAGTGAATAATGCAGCATTTAAACATCAGCCACTCAGAGTGTGTGCACAGCGTGCAGGAAATGTGATTTGCTTAAATGTTTGTAAAGATTTAAAAGAGGAAGAGAGGAGGAACAACTCATCCCCATCCCCCTACCCTTTTTCAAAAAAATTTTATTTCTTCTGCTTGGTTCATGAACTGTGCCCACTGAGCATCCGACCTGTTTTGGTTTAATGAACACGACTCCAGCCTAATCTTTTCCACTTCCTGGTTTGACAGTGTAAAGCTTGAATGAGTACTTGGGTGTTCTGTTTTCTCAAGCACACACAGTGACCAGTGACACATCAGGAATGCCCACACGCACATACACACACAGACACAGACTTTGAGCAAGGAGGCGGCCATTGTTATGTAAATGTTAATAGACCCAGTGCAGCGAGGCAAAGACAGGAGTGTAGTGACTAGAAGAGAAGTAAGAGGTACTGGTGTGGGTGTTGGTGTTGGTGTAGCGTTGCCATGCAGGCATATGCAACTCAATAAGAAGAATTCAAATCATTAAAGTGCCCTCCTGAGCATGGGAAGACACATACACACACTATGCAAATAATTATACATCAGTGCACACACATGTATGTAAATGTTCATTTTGTGGGCCTCTCGTTCTTCTTGTAGAATCAGTGTTTGTACCAACAACTAGATATCGTCACATTTGCTGTGTGTATTAAAACAGAGTAGTGAGAAAATTTGCTCCATGTTCTATCTAATGATAGACTTATCAAGTGAAGTGTTTTTATTGTATTTTCTTCTCAAATGGTAGTGATGTATCAACAGAATATAGAAAATAGAAATACAAAAATGAACAACACAAAGAAATTGTGTCCTTTCTGCAATGCAGTTTTCATTTCATGTCATTATGCTTTTGACTAAAAATGCAAAGAACTCCCTGTTGTCCCGTTTCATCTGACTCCCTCTTTAGCAGTTAATTAGGACCTCTCAAGGCCCAAATAATGAGTTGATTAAAAAATAAATAGAAATTGGCATATCTTTAATAATCACTATTGTTTGAGTCATTCTTCAAGTGAAACACAAAACATTTGCTGGTTCCTTCCTATCAAATATGAGAATTTTTTGTTTTTGTTGATCTTAAACTGAATATTATTGATACAACAAGCAACTTGGTGCCATTACATTGGTCGACATTTTTCACGATTATCAAACACTTTTTAAATAAAACCATGGCATTGCTTATCAAGATTAATCAGTATATTAATCAATTATAAGACCATTTGTTAACTGCAGCCCCCCCAGTTATGTAATGAAAGAAGACAAAAAAGCAAAGAAATTTTGCAATTCACTCTACTGTCTGTCTTTCTCTTAATTGTGTTTCCTGCACTCACTTCCGTCTTTCCTGTCGTATCACTCTCTCTTGAGGTTGTTCCCTTTAAAAAAAATGTGTGCACTTGATTGAGTGTGTGCGTGCCCCATCAGAAAAGTGTGCTCAGACACTTGTCTTAGGCGTGATGCTATCAGTCCTAATGGAAGTCTAGCTGTCACTAGATAGCTCTGTCTTTCTCTCATCTCTCTCTGTTTTACTCTGCCGTCTTTTCCCAAAGGATGGCGTGATAGAGCAGACTGATAGGGTTAGAAAAGAGGATGAGATGGATAGGGAGGTTAATGGTTTCTCTCTCTCTCCATTTTCCCCTCTACCACTTTTTTCTCAATCACTATAAACCGGCTGTACACTCGCTCCTCCTGTTGCTTGACAGTGATTAGGACGATAGATGTGACTCTGAATGATTGTCATTGGATGAGGCCAATCAAAAGCTGGCAAGGCTGATCCGAGAGGCACATCACCGCATTAAGTCTCTTGCCGTAACCACTAGCCACACTTGAAAGAACAATGAAGTGTCGCTCACGCATGACAGCACAGGGAATTGTTTTGAATTTGAGTCAAATTTCTTTTCAAATTCATGCAGAGTAGGTCTCTTCAGAACTGGTTATGAGGTATCAACTGGGGCAACAAGTGGGGTTGAAAAGCAAAATTACAAATTTCCTCCCTGTTTTTTCTGTCAGAAACCACAGAAACATGAAAATACTATAGAAAAAGTAGTTGAAAAATGGTGGAAAATATGTGTATAAAAACTTGTATTGTGAAGTCAAGAATATTTTCGTTGGTGATTACTTCGTTAACATTTCTTTAATTAGTCTCATTTTCATCCAAAAGTGAAAAAAAAAGGGAAAAACATCCAACACAAATTTCCAGAACCCAAGGTGACCTCTTTAAGTTGCTCGTTTTCCTCAGTCTACAATCTTAAACCTTTAATCAATTGGTTTACAAAAGAAAAGCAGCAATTGCTCAGATTGGAGCAGCTGATATAGGCCAAAGGAGGCCTGCTGTTTTTGCTTAACAAATAAAAAGGGCACTACAAACTGGAAGCATTAAGGATTTGGATCTTTACCAGGCAAGGAGAGTCAAATGATGCTATTAAGTTGCGTAATGGGAAATGTAGTATTCAGTATCTATTGATCTTGATCTGAACTAAAGACCAAAGGTCAGAGCTCCTCTCTCTCATCTCTGCTACATCAGTTTTGACCGCTCAGTAATATAAAATTGCTGGACTACCCCTTTAATTTTCTGCCCTATGAATTATGACCTAATAACAATCAGAGGGACCAAGTCAAGTATCTCTCTATCACATGAATCATAGCTGTAAGGTCCATAAGTGTTTTCTTTCTTTTGTGCAATCAAGAAATACGGCATCATAGAAAAAAAACTTCACTGTAATTTGCAATTTAGTAACTGTTATATCTTAAAGCTCCTGTAAAACATACTGGCAGTAATTCTGAATGACAGGAAATGTATAAGCACAAAGTCAATTGAACAGATTTTGTTTATTCTTCCTGGTTTTTTGCCAGCTCAGCCCAACGATCACTATCTATTCACACCTCTACCAGGCATGACTTCCAGCAACTCCTCTGAGAACAAATAAAGAAAAGCTACATTTGTCCCTTTTTTTGCCTCTTTTCCTCCTCTGCTTTCTCTCTGTGTGTATACGGTGGTGGGTCGCCTGGCAGTGCTAATGGAAATGCCAGCTGTGTGGCTCCTCACTCCTCACCAAGTCCATTTACTAAAGTGACAGAGTCATTTACCAGGCCACCGGCCTCTCCCATTCTCACTTAATTAGAGGACCCCTAGGCCTGTCTACCTTAGCCGGTCACATTTACCTCTTTCTCCCCTCTTCTCTTTCTCCGGTCTCTCTTCCCAATTCTTTGTTTTCTGTGGTTTTTCAATCTCTGTCTCATCCTTTGTCTCTGTCTTTGTTTTATTTTGCTCTCTCATCCCACTTTGCTGTTTGCTCTCTCTTCTTTCTATCAGTCTTTCTCACACAGAAGTGACAGAACATTATGGACAAATGGCCACACAAAGAGTGAGAGAGTGTTTTGACCTGGAGTTTGAGATTAACTTTTTGGAAGAGTTAATGGGAATGTCCTTGTGAAGAGGGAGGTGATGAGGAAGAGATGGGTCTCATATCTTTATTTACTCACTCAGTCTTTCTTTTTGTTTGTGTGTAAAGTCCTTACTGATATACTCTTGCTCTTATTTCAGATATCTCCCTCTTCAAAAACAAAACCTTTAATTTAAACCTTTATTTTTTCTATTTTTTGTTGGAAAAAGAGGTACATTTTCCTCTTATAGTAATTTTGGCAGCTTGCATTGGTTCAGCACTTTTTTTATTATCCAACATTATAAAGAACAATGGAATTTGTCCCATTACTTTGCTTCAGGAGACATTTTTACCGTCAAAAGTTTTTTCCTCTTTCAAAGCTTTTCAAAAGTTTCCTACTATTTTATTTGAAGGTATTTTATATTAGTTTGAAGGTGCATACACATACTTTTTGAAGCTGCAGTGCTGTCTTATTGTGTGAACTGTATAAATGTCATCTCAAAATGTTTTCGTAGTAGAAGGTAATTTTAGTTGTCGTCTTTACTGGCCTTGAACTCTGGAGATTTTCACACATAAATGACAAATAAATAGGTTGTTTGATCTACCTCTTGTTTTCAACGGGATGGACTATAGAGGAAGAGATCAAAACATTTTCTCAGAAGTGGAAAAGCAATAGAGCAGATGAATAATTGAGACCAGTGCAGGAGAAAGAGTATAAAACGATAAATTAAAAGGGTGATAGAGTAAGAGAGCAGATCTGAAGGAAGAAACAGCAGGCAAAACAAAACATGAGAGACAAAGATAGAGAGGGAGGTGGGAAGGGCAGCAGTTGGTGTGAAAAAATACTGAAGGGAGTGAGTTTTGAGGAGAAAACAAGAGATTACAGCCATCATAGTGGTCACTGTCTCCTTCCAGTGTGACACAAAAAGACCTAATTCACTAAGACGGGTCAGCGGCAAACAATTTGAGGTGACCACCATGGCCGGATACATCAGCAACATGTCTGCAGAGTAACAGAAATGTAGTCAACAAACCAAACCTGATCGAGCACAATCATGCGACTGCTGTTTTGCGCTTCAAATTTATTTCACCCACCACACAACCTTTATCCATCGTCCCTGTCTTTACCCATCCTCCCTGTCTTTACCCACCCTCCCTGTCCCTCAGCAACCCCCCCTTCTCCTTTTCAGTGCAAAACTCTCCTAGTCTTGTTTGCTTTACTGCTTATCTCCAATCAGTCAACACATCAAGCTCCGAGCCAGCCATTGATCTCGTAAGCCCCTCACAATCCAGTCAATGCACTCATGCTAACCTAGCCCCCCATAGCTAGCTTACTTACATGGATACCCTGTTGAGAGGCATGTTTCGGCACTATGCCTGAGGGAGAGCTGAAAAAAAGCTACCAGAGACAGGAAGAACTCCCATTTGTATTTGATCTGTGCAGGCATGACACACCGATACTAAAGGAAAAGGTGACACCATGAGTTACAGCCTCAGACCATTTTGGGGCTAAATTTGCACCCCAACAAACAAATCCAGTTGCATCTTTCTGTTTCTATATCTATTTAACTGTGCTCTTTAGTGGCTCTGTTGTTCGATATAGATATTTTTTTTCATACAAATGGCAGTTCATGTCCAGGGCAGAACAAATCATAAGAGATGGAAGATGATTGTTGATACAATGCAGTTCTTGTTAGTGTGAGTGGAGGACAGAGACAGAGAGGAGGCAGTGGCAGAGGCATGAGGACAGGTGATAACCTCTCAACATCTCCCTTATCTTTCTCATCCTCGCTGTCTGCTCCTTCTGTCAGCTGCTGGTTAAATAAGAAAACCCCAAGCGAGCAATATGATTTTTTTTTTCTTTTTTGTTTAAATTGGACTTTTAACCACGGCTAGTTAAGATTACAGAGCAAGGTTTGGATGAAAGGAGAGGAGCAATAAAAGAGCCGCAAGTTTATGAGATTTCTGAGAATTTTTTTCCCTGGAAACTGAACATGTGACTTTTTTCCCCCCAATACATGCGGCTTTCTTCAAGGTATTCGTGGAAAGCTGACTGTGTATGTTTGCGCTCTCTCACCCCAAATTGACGTCCTAGACTTTGACCTTAGAGAGCTTCCTTGTGAAACCAAATATCTTTATTATTGTGGGATTAGAGCCGTTTGACGTTAAGTGTTAAGTATAAAAGGGTTCAGTGGTGGTTGTTCGAGGAGACTCGGTGTTACTAATTTATGATGCAGAGTCTCATGCAGATATCTAAAAATAACTGAGAATAAACTGGGATTTCTTCCTCTTAGCTCCCAGACAGTATAACCCAGAGAAGAGGCTCTCTTCTGGTAGATGTCTCGGCTGCCCCCCCTCCCCTTCTCCTCTACTATAGACTCCCCTTGTGTTTGAATGTTAAAAAAAGAAGCCGCAACAAGGTCGATCCTTTTATGTCTGCAGATTTAACAACCAATGAAAAGCAGCGCTGAAAGCTTTACAGGTCCTTAGGGTTTTGGGGGTGACCGTCACAAAGCCTGTTAGCTGGAATTTTAAAGTCAGGTGATAGCGCTCTGTAAAAACAGATTGGAGAGGAAAGGTGGAAAGTTTATAGCAGAAAGGAGATGTCATGGCATTGCGATATGGTCAGGGTAGAGGGCTGACAAGAGAGGAAGAGAGAGCGAGGAAGGAGAATTGAGTTACAGCGGTGGATGCTATTGTAAATAAGGAGATGGCAAGAGAGAGGAGATGGCTGACTTGGTTTATAAGGTCATTTAAAGGAGTAATGTGGCACGCTGTCGGGAATAGGCTTTTATTAAAGGAGCCATCGAGAGAGACCAAAAGAGGGAGACAGTGAGAGAGAGTGTGTGCGTGTGTGTATGTGTGTCTGTGGGTAAGCAGTATTCCCAAAACACGAGCAGGCACGCATTTTTTTGGTTCTACATGCAGTTATACAAATACATTCTCAGCTCCAGTAAAGCATTTTATATCCCCACTGGGAAAAACAGCCATCATAACCCCCCTGCCACATCAACCGCTCTGTGCCACTCCCACTGGATACAGGCTGTAGTACCTCCATTACTACTAGCACAGGAACAGTTGTGAACAATAGGCCATATCTGTCATTACATGGGGCAGCGATAAGGTTGTCCTTGCTCACTAAGTACCTCTAGTGTTAGTGTGATTTATGTGGAAAATTGTCCCTAATCGCAGTGAATGATTTCTTAAGAAAAGAGGGGGAATAGGTTCAAACCCTGATGATATGAGAAACAGGACATTTTTGCTCCTTTTCACCTTTTTTTTCACTAAATCATAAACTATTTGAAAGACATCCTGTGATGATTTCTTACTCGAAGGTGCCCAATCACATATCCTCAACTATGTCTGCTTTTGCCTCTTCCATCCATCCATTATCTGCTCATTCATTCACACTCCCTTTCCCCCTCTGTCATCCTTTTTATTATCTAAGACACACACATCCATTGTTCCATCCTTCTTTCAGCTTTCCTTTCAGATGAAAACTAGACTCACTCGGTCTGACAATGACACATAGCAGCCGTCTGCCACCATATCCCATCTACTCAGCACAATGTCCTCACTGATTCGCCCTGTGTGTGTCTTCCATTACCCCTTTTTTCCTTTATTCATCCATCCAGCCAGCACTTCCAGTAGATGACCACCTCTCTCTCTCTCTGCCCCCTTCAGTCCCAACAGAAGTTGGATGAGAGGCTCGTTTGCATTATTTTATTGCTCGTTTGCATCATTTCATCCGTCTTTTTCCCTGGGCTGCAAGTTAGCTAGGAAGCTACTCTACTGAGGTCTGTATTGACTTTCTATTGGCGAAGGAACAGCATGCTTCAGTGTTTATAACAAATAAATGAGATGTTCAGAGAAGAATGAATCTTGGAGAGAAGACCGTGGGTCCATGAAACAAGTAGATGAAACATAAAGAGTGTTACATACAACTAAAATGTATAGTTGGGAAAAGAAGGAAATGGAGAAAAGAAAGATTAGTGGTGCACAGTGTCAAGTTTTTTATCAGTATGCCCTCTGCTTGAGCTGTATTGTTCCATCAAAAAGCCCCACGGCCAGTCTGATACAAGACATTTCAGTTCATAAATGAGTTTCATCATGTCATATCTGTCTCATATCTGTGTTGCACTTAAAGCTTACAGAGAAATCCTGGCCCCACTGTAATATTTCAGAGCTGCTTTCCTTTGTGCGCCTGGTTCCCATCCTGCAACTAACTAGCTTTATCTCTTACCTAAGGCCTCTGCATTCTTTCTGCCATGTGGTTTTCTTTTCTCTTATCCCTCCATACATCTCTCTGTCTCCCCCCTCCCATCCCTACTTCATCAAAAAGTCAACCCCCACTGGGTCAGACGCTACTTAAATCTCCATACATCCCTTTGGACAGAGTTTTCATAGTAAAATCTGTGTGTGTATCAGTGCTTTAGGGAAGGGTTGTTAAATGCTGTTACTTACTGATCAACAGGCTCCCTCACTGCTGCATGATTTAAAACTGGTAATTCAAAACATGTACACACACTCACACACACATGTCATGAATAGGGTATCAAGTGGCCCATCGACATGGGGCCCGCTTGTGAAGAAAAGGTGAATGTGGCGCTGACACTTTCAGCGCATGTGCGCACACAGACATGCAAACCGCACACGTGCCTAGGTTGTTGCACACTAGCATTCTGCGCACATGCTAGCAATCTGTCTGTCACACACTTAAACACACTCAAGCTCTTGCGAAGATCTTGAAATACACACGCTCACTTTCAGACCCATTGGGGCCATGTTGTGAACCATCTGTCGTCACCTCTAACAAGAGTGGAGGGCTAAGTTGAACACTTGATCTTGTTTCTTAGGCAACATCTGTAGCCTGTCACCAAGCTCGTACATCCAGTATGGCTGTGAAAGAATAAGAGAAAGACACACAAGCACGCACACACACCACTAGTTTTGTCACACAGATACGCTAAGGTGTTGTTGCACAGGCTCTGTGCAAACACTTTAATTTACTCTTTGCCTCTCACACGTGCACACAAACACACGCTGGAGGTCTGTCCTTCTGCTCCTCCGCGTCCCATTGGTTTTTGAGGTCATCTGTCAATCACAGCACTGTTGCCACAGCCACCTGTCAAGTGTCCCAGCATGTATTGCGAGGCCTCTCCTGTACACGCTCCACCGGAGGCTGTCACACACCACTAGACCGGAATCGCTCACCAGAACACACACATGCACATCGCAAACACATACACACAAATACATCTTAGACACACACCCCTCTCACAGACTGGCTCTCCTTCAATGTCAGGAACGAACACAAACACACATTTTGACCGTTTGCTGCATTGAATCAGTCTGATAAGCTGTCAAATGCTAATCTCCATCCAGCCGAATGTGCCGCTCCTCTCATTGTAACAAGTGTGATTACAACGAGGATACTAATTATTTCTTCACCTCCCTGCTCTCTGTCTTTCTCTCTCCCTGTCTCTCTCTCTCTTTCTCTCTCACTCATTCCCTCTATCTCTCTAGGTGGTTAGAGTTCCAGTGGAAAGCTGCAAGCAGTACACCACTTGTGGGGAGTGTTTGGGCTCCAGAGACCCTCACTGTGGATGGTGTGTTCTCCACAATGTGTAAGTACCACACACACACTCATGCTCACATCAACAAACTTCACCCTGGTACCCTTCACATATCGTCCCTTTGTTTTGTATAATGGATAGCTGTGAAAGAAGTGTGTGGCGGCTGATCATGTATGAGAGGAAGCACCATAAGACCCTTTTGCAACCCTGGAGTTCTTTTTTTAAAGAAAAGTTCACCCTCATATAGAAGTCAGATAGTTTTCTTCCAGTGGGGAAAATCAGATTGTCAAAAGATGATGACATAATCAGTGAACACATCTACTGTATTGCAACTGTATTTGACACCAGCTCAGCTAGTGCTTTTTCAATATATTCTTTTTTTAACAGTGTTTTGGATATAGGAGTTACTGAACAGCTGGGAAGAAGCATCACGTTATAACTAGCATAGTCTCCACTCAAAAGGGAACGGTTGTCCAACTGCACAATTAATTCTAGATGCATTTAAGGAGCAAATTTTAGCACCTAAATGCAGCTTGCAGGAGTGAAATAGCATGCCAGGCAGTCAGTTGCCTGTGTTAACATCAGAAAATGTTTTTGTAACCCTTTAATAACTTCAATAAAATGCCTCCAACATAGATTAATTACTTACATATTTATAAATCATAGAGGAAGTCTTAGTTCTGCAACTTGAAAGCCTCCTGCCAGTAGAGATACATTTATCCTGTGTTAAGTCTGTAAATGGGCTAAATCTGTTAATAGCGAAAAATAACAACACAGCTTGGCATCCTGCATCTCCAACATTCCAATTTGTCTTAGTTGTATTTAGCTTTGTTTTGTGTGTGTGTGTTGTCAACATGGTTTATGCGTGTACTTTTTTAAATTGTGAGAGAGTTTTGGCTGCAGTTTTTGGACTAAAAGCTGTCCACACCAAGAACGATAACTATATTGATAACAATTGAACTTCAACAGTGATAAACTATAGCATTCTGTATACAGTGGCGCCAAGCACACATTGCATGCAGCATGCTCCAGCCGTGGCGACAGCTTCCAGAAATGGATATTGATGACCTGTTGCTGCTGTGTGTGTGCAGAGAAAGAAAAGGAAAACCAGAGGGATATGGATTCAGGAAATCATTTAAAGATGAGAATAGGAGAGTCCAACACTCATTTGCAAGAGAAGTTGTTTTTGGAGACAAATTTTATTCATACTTTTACATGAGTCAGCATCAATTTGATGATATTTTGGGAATTGTCACAGAGGAGAGACTCAGGAAAGACTGAGTTCAAAATACAGTTTGGTAGTATTTTTCAGGTAACATGGAGTTTCTTATTAGTAATTCGTAGCCTATATTAAGTTTTAAAAGCGTTTAACAGGTTGTTGAAGTGACACTCCACAAATTCTGATGGAATTTGATTGACTGTCAGCTTTATATATCTGTTAAGTTGCAAGCTAGGCTGGACAAAGTTTATTTTAACTGGTAGTGTAAATGAATTAACCACAACACAACAAAGCCCCTTTGTCTGTTGTTAGAAGGTCTTCATTTCTCTTAGCTTGACAATCCTATTCCTACAAGACACCAATCATAACAATATCGTTCATCAAATCGCTATAATTTTTTCCCAATTTGTAGTTCATCACGGTCAGACTCATCAACCACTTTAATTAGGAAGATTAAAAGATGAATTTGCAGTTAATGTTGCTATCATTCTGGGTGTGAACGGCCCTTCAGTCACTTCTAGTCTTAGTGTTCGGTTTATGGACTCTGTCACATGATTAATTTAACAGTATTGTTTAACATTAGAAATGTTAACAGTGAGAGTGGAGATTAAGAGATTTGAAGTTTAGTGATATACAGTAACAGAGTGTATGTGTGATTTATTCCCATTTCCACACTTTGTCCCAAGGGGGTGTGTGTGTGTGCGTGCACAGTAGAGTGTGAGAACAGTAAAATGTTATTGAAAGGTGATGGACGTTGAAACCAAATTTGGAACACCTCAAGCATTTGGCACAATGCCATCTCTTGGTGCGTTAATTAAAATTACAAAACATATCACCATCCAATCCCTCCTCAAGGCACACACACACACACACACACACACACCACCTGTGTTTTGTCACACAAACACCTTTTAAATTAAACACACAATAATAATGGACTGAAACCCCTGATAGTCCTCTGTTTGGGCACATTTTTTTTGACCTTGCATCTTGAATGCAGCTCACTCATTTCTTACCTGATAGTGCTGCCAAATCTGGCTGAGGCCTTTGCAGACAAAATGGGAAAGCATTAATAGGCAAATTATTTATAAGCCTTGTTTCAGCCCTCTGGTACCTTTAGCCAAATCTTATTAAGAGCCATGGTAGTTTCAATCATCTGTGGAATTGAATGTGAAATACACACACACACACACATGCAGGTGTTTCTAGGTGTTTCTAGACAAATGAGCATATTTCATTCACACAAATTCACACAGTCATACACCAGAGGAGCAGTAAAAGGAAAAGATTGTCCATAATGAGAAAATGTGTGCACACCTTTGTGCATCTTCTCTCATGTCTGTACAGTACGTGTGTGTGAATGTGTGTGTGTTAGTAGCTCTCGAGGGAGTGGTTGGCGACAGCTTTTTCTTGCTGAGTGCGAGTGAAGGCTAACTAAACCAGGGGATGAGGATGGAGGGGGGCTACAGCGCACAGGAGGCAGTTAGCATTTTTTCCTGACTCCCTCTTATTGTTAAGAACTCGCAGAGCGCCGCATCAGCACTTTCCTCTCACCACCGGGACCAGTTGTTGTTAGCACGAAGGTGAAGTGATATCTAATGCATTATGAATAGCTAATAGTAAAACGGCTACAATCAGTTGGCTGGTAATAAGCGGGGGAAATTGCTGACCCCATTGATATGCAGCTGGTAGGAATTGTATCATTTTAACAGTTCAGAGAAACTTTAATGGTTGCCTGTATATCTTCCGAGAAGTTTGAATTGGGCGGGGTTGTAAACCGAAAAGATAAGCGATACTGGGTGTTCATACAGCTTAGCGGTTCTTGCACAAAATGTCAGGGCCAATAAGGTAATGATATAAAGGCCTACAGTAATGGCAAAGGGAAGCTATTAGCCTATTTGTCTTTTATTATTGCTCCCATTTCTTTGTGACGCTGATGGCTGTGCATGTTTGTCATCTTAATATGATTGTCATATTAGCTTAACAGTTGCTCATATCCTCTCTCTCCTCCTCTCACCTCTTGTTTTCTATCTGCTCTTTCCCTCCTTTTATCCACATCTCTCTTCTTCTCATTCCCATAATTTCCCCCTCGGCCTCTCTGTCTTCCCCTCTCTTCTCTCCTTCTCCGCCTCTTGCTCTGCAGCTGTTCACGCAAGGACCGCTGTGAACGAGCAGCAGAGCCCCAGAGGTTTGCCTCCGACCAGAGGCAGTGTGTGGAGCTCACCGTTCAGCCAAAAAATATCTCTGTCACCATGTCTGAAGTCCAGGTATGTCTTCTTCTCTCTATGGTACCAACTGTGGTGGAAATTACAGTTTGACTCTTTGAACAATAATACATAAACCGTCCAGAAGGGGATAAACATAATGTTAAGAAATCCCTGTGACGTAAGGTCAGTGGCTTGGTGACTTTCCATGAAGAAAACACAGTTTATATAACAGTGGTGCCATGATTCATTTCCACCAACTCCTTAAAGTCTGCCTCCTTGCTATATCATTATCTTTATGCTTGTAGATTCATATATGTATCTATCTATTTTTGTCTAACATGGTACATGCGAAAGTGGAGCATGACATAACTTTTTCTGGGAAAAATGCTTCACAAAGTACAGTATGTATACTCTGCTGTGTTCAGTACAGGAGAAACATGGCTTTTGTTTTTTTTTTTTAGCTCTAATTGGACAGCTACAAATCAGTCACATTAGTGCTTAAAACAATGAATGGAAAGTGGTGTCATCGCAATTAAAATCCAAAGCACAGTCACTACAGAGTGGAGCACATTGGTTATTTTTCATGCTTCAAACATCCACATTAACAAAGAGGTTCAACAGCAGGTAAAGTTGTTACAGAAAAAAGAGTAAAAACAGCAGACAGATCACACCATGTAGCTGTAGAAGGTGGACATTGTTTCTTCCCCAGTCTCTGTGTCATTATCGTTAATGATGTGCACATTGACCTTTAGTCGTAAGAAGCCCTGTAAGAGTCACTGCAATTGATACCAAGGATGCATCTGCTCACTGTGAACATGTAGATGTAATTAGGAATTTGCTCTTGTCTGTCTTGTCATCTGTATCATTGGAATCTGTAAGCATGTGTGTGTGTGTCATTCCGTCAGCAGATCCTCAGAGTAACCACAAAGGTTTGACTGATTACAGTTTGCTCTCTGTGCATTAAGACGCACACACACATTAACCTTGCTGTAATAGCTGCTCTGACTGACGCACACACGCATACACACGAGTACCCACCCTCCTTTACTCCTGCTGCTTTTGTACACACCCACACTTCACACCGCCCCCCCAACACCCATTAACCCTCATGTCATATCTTATAACAATCCATGTACACCATGTCCTTCCATTGATCTTGCACCGACTGTCCCTCTCCTTCTCTCTCTAGCTGGTCCTTCAGGCCCGTAATGTGCCCGATCTGTCAGCTGGGGTCAACTGCTCCTTCGAGGACTATGTGGAGACGGAGGGGCGGATCCAGGGTGGACACATCTTCTGCATGTCTCCCTCCGTCCGGGATGTCATCCCGATCACACGGAACAAAGGTCGGGACAGGAAGGGCGAAGGGTGGTGAAGTCATATGGGTAGTGATGTCACTGGGTGGTGGTGTGGTCACGGGGAGTTTTGGTAACACATGTACAGAATTTAGTCATGAATTTTTTTTTTAAATTGCTGCTTCTTCTTCCCATGATGTGTTTTCATGTTATATTTGTCCATGTTACGTTCTCTCCTCATATTTTTCAGTCTTCAGCCTTGGACCTATCTATAGCACTTTAAACTGAATTTTCATTGGCTGATGTTTCTCCTCTTAAGGGGTCTTTTTGTACATCAAAAAAGCTGTGCATCGACTAGAGCAGAATTTTAATCTCACCAGATGATTTGCTTAGCAGCTATATTCAGAATACCTTGTCACCACCAATAATGCTCGCCCATTCCTTTTCAAAGCCACAAACACGAGTCTACATTTATGTACTGAAAATAGAACTGTTTTTGAATTCCCATTATCATGCATTATGCACTATTGTCAGTTTCATTTTATTCATTTTTGTCTTATCTAACCCACACTGGTTATGCTCCTAACTTCTTTTCAAAGCAATAACTTCAAGGTGGTTTAAAGTTATATCTAGAAACATCTGCATCTATTTTTTTTTCATTCTGCACCTGTTTCATGTCCAATTCTGTCAAGCCACAAAGATGATAACAACTTGTTTGGTATCCACATTCAAAGCACTGAAAGCGTGTCAAATAGTGTGCTCCAAGTTTCCTCAAAGCGACATCTCAGTAGTTCTTCAACTGAGCCCATTATGTCCCATTATGAGTTCTCATCAGCTCTGGCATCCAAACACTGATTGGTGCTGCTATTTTTAATGCCACCCCACTGTGGGTGTGACATGAGCGGTGTGTTGCTAAGCTACAGTGTTTCTTTCTGTGTGCATAGTGTCTTTTAAGGTCACACAAGTGGAAGTTAAAGTTAAAGTGTGATGTTGTGTTGATTAATACATCCTCTTTTAATATAGAACCCATTTGTCACCATTGTTCCTTGCCAGTTATTATCTGTGATTTTGAGCTGTTTGATAATCAATTTCTGTGATAATTTTGATCTGATGTGAAAGCTTCTCATCAGATAGTGGATTGTGTTCTAATCTGAGTCAGTTTTATGGTTCCTTGACATAAAAAAGTGTGAGAACCACTGATGTACAGAATTTGATTGTTCTAAATATCTTTCAATGCATCTCTTTGGTGCAGGTGACAAGCGGGTGGTGAAACTGTATTTAAAATCGAAGGAGACAGGCAAGAAGTTTGCCAGCGTCGACTTTGTCTTCTACAACTGCAGCGTCCACCAATCGTAAGTTGCATTGATTGAATATTTCTGTGTGCATTTGATAGTAAATTGCTGATTTTTTTTTTTTGTCTTGGTTTAGTCTTTTTCTCTTGTTCTCTAAAGCAGTGGTCTCTCTTTCCAGTCTCTTCAGGGGCTGTCTCATGTTACTGCCCATGATAGATACAGTTGGACGCACACACACTCACAGTATTCCTCCCCACTCTGACCTCCACAGGAGGCTTGTGTTACCATCATAGTAAAAAATCGAACGTGCCGTATATGAGAAACGATGGGGATATGAGATGGTAATTCTAGTCTTATTATCATAACCCACGACACACACTAATGATACATCAATGATTAATTCATTATGCGATGGTTTGCTGTAATGCCTCCCAATCACAGACCCTAACCTCATTTATGCCTCATCCCCAGTTGATAAAACAAACACTTCCAGCTTTTTCGAGCACTTGGATACTCAGTCTGGCACTTATTTACACAAGAGAGACCAAGGCAAATATTGCCTTACAGTATTGCTGTAATGTGGGGAAGGAAGTCTTATGCCTTTTCCAGTGACTTAGTGTCCTTTACACTCCAGATGCCCCCAGTTATCTGCCCAATTGCAGTTCACTGCTCCCCCTAATCCACCTTCTGCCGAAAATCTCAACCACCCATTGAGCCACACCCCTAGGTCAGTCCTACCATGAGCCTAATGCCCCCTGCTAGGGTAAAAGAATCCTCCGACTCCTCCACCCCCGCCCCTCAAGATACCCTCCCTCCTGTCCATCCACGGCTGATCCTGGAGGCTGAAACGTCTGCTGGGGTATTAGCCTCCGGGCAGCAGATGGCTCGGCAGCCCCTGGGGTACGGCAGGGCTCCATCCTGGCTTCCCTCTGGATGTCAGATGAGCCTCCTTCGAGGATTGACCACAAAGCACACATGCACATGGACGTAGACATGCACAGCCACGCTCCGTCACCTACAGCTCATTGAAGCCCTGAATGTCTCAGACACCTAATCCGTTACTGTGACCTTTACCCCCATCTCCCTGCCCTCAAACTGAAAATCCCCTGACACAAAAACGATGATTAGCTCAGCTGGTTAAGGGTGTGGTGGTTTACAGTGTCAGCTCACAGTTAATTTAGCTCCCTGAAGGTTCCTGTGATGTTTGCTCTAATTCCTGGCGCCATTTACCGACTGGGGTACATCTGTAAGTCCTGCGAGCACAAATTGCCTCATGTTAAAATTGAAAACATCCAATTAAAGAGAAGATGTAACATAGCCTCCTAATTGATGTTTTTAAAACACATTAAAGATCCAAGTTTAAAAATAATCTCACAAGCCAAGATGAAATGCATCAGAAGTGACGCAGAGAAGAAAGTCGAGAGTTTGAAGATATCACCCAAATGAACTTTGATTAAATCTACTTCCTGATCTAATCCAAACTCCGAGTGATGTAATGGACACGTTTAATGTAGTTATAGATATGGGACGTTGCATCTTCTGCCGTGACTCAGATAGTGACGAGAGATGCTGAGATATGAATCCCATTTGGATCTGGTAGTCTCCCTCCCTCCACCTCCCACGACCCACCCCAGGACATCAGTATGTGGTGTCTGATGAGATCAAACTGGTAATGTCATTGGCGTAATAACATCAGGCCCACACAGCCCACATGCACGGCCCAGTGTCCAGAATCTTTGGTCATTCTCTACAAGGCTAAGCTTTCCTCTAATGGGCTTAAACTCAAAATACTACAGGCTTGTACACAACGAAGGATGCAGACATTCTCAAATAGAGCAGGAACTTGTATTTCATGCATTATAGGTGTGTATACTGTGTACTGCTTACATTAAAACTAGCTTTTAGAGGACAAGGACTGAGCCTGCCATTTGAATTGCTCCATCATGTTTCTTAAAAGCCTACGCACTTATACTGATATCCAACACCCCCCCCCCCCCAAAAAAAAGAAAAAAAAAACACACACCCTTCCTGCTTATTTACTCAACTGATTACATCGTGGCCCTTGCCTTTTCAAAAATGCCATAAATTTGCATAGTGGTATTAATCTAATTAGAATTCCAACTGTTTCAGTTAAAGGGTTGCCGAGATTGAAATAGAAAATCACCCACGGCCATGATTGCTCCTTAATTAAATATTTCCATACACTTTTTCTCATTCCACAGCCCCCAATTTATTAAAGATAGGGAGGATAGTCTGGCAATGAATTGGGGTTTAACTGTCTGGATAAGGCCGTATGAAGCACCTTTTCTTGCGTGTGGTTAATGTGGCAGGGGCCATAACTGGGTCATTTGTTGTGTGATTGAGGGTGCACTTTGAGTAATTGGGTGAAAAAGTGCATCGGATCTCACGGAAAGACAAAAAAGGATAAAACAAGTGCATTTGGAAGACTTATGTGATGAATTTTAATTTTTTTTAATTTCTAAATGTAGCCCACATTTCTGGGATCATGACTGGCACATTCAGATTGCACATTTTTTCTGTACACTAAGCACTCAGATATGCATTAATAAAATTATGTGCATAAATACTCGTCCCTCTGTGTTTTACCAGCCCCCCTTAAATTTGAAAGGGATCCAGTAATGATAGCATAGACTATTCTAGAGGACCATTAAATTATTCACCTCTTCTCCTTTGAAATGAATAGTAGCCAATAAATAACTCATTTTGCCAAGTGCGGGAGTGTCAAATGCACCTCACCAGGAAAGCGGATTGTACTTAGCACTCCAGTCTAACCAAGAGAGGAGATGGGGAGGAAATCACAACCTTTTGTGTAGGGCCCTGAAAAACACCGCTGCTTTAAAGCTAGCATAGCTCAATTAGCATCTGAATATGATCGTATTAAATTAGCATTATGAGCGTGGCCATACGGGGAGCGTGTCTGCAGCCGCTCAAAGCCTCTGAGAGGCTAAGGGCGATGGCGAGTGACAGGAAGGAGGAGTAAGGAGATACTGGGGGGTCTGAAAAAGGGAGCCCACCCCAGGATAAGAGAAGAAGAATTATCGAACATCCACCAATGGCCCTGGGTGGGCTTTATCTTAAAAGGGTTTGCACCCAGGCAAAAAGGGAGGTTTTGAGATCCTAAGGCAACTCATAACGGGGGGGCTCTGGTAACTTGGAGGAACCAAAGAGCGAGCAGTAGGGGGTTGTCGGACAGGGCCTACTGCTGGCCTTGGGTGGTACACATAACAGCACCGTCATTTATTTCAAAGGGCGTGCTCATAAAAGTCACAGAAAGTTGGCAGTGGTTACCTGCTGATATTTTGCTCGTTATTTCAAAGTCACTGATACATTAACTAGGTTGATTTGACATGAATAAAAGATAGAAGTCAAGATGAAAACCATCATGAGGGCTTAGTGACAGATGTGTTGACGGGTGTTTGGTTGTGGACTATTAACTATACATTGTACTGTTTGCTGCTTGGTTCTGGTTACCTGCTGTGCTAAGCTGGTGCTGTACTGTATTTTGATGAGCACTGGTTCATTGGTGGGCCCCCAGCAAAATAGAAAGACTCTTTTGACATTCAAAAGAGTGATTGTTGCTGAGCTTACCAACACCAGCGAGCCTCACAATGAGCTCTGCTAACTTGCCACGTGTTCATTTGTCTTGCATCAGTAATGTCATCTGCTGTTTTGTGCGGCATTGACAGCATTTCTTACCAACTCACTTGGGACAAAACGTTGAGCTAAAACCCCCCAGTTCTGCGTTTTGAGTCTCTGCACTGTGCGCTAACCCAACCTTGCGTAGCCTAATTGCTTTACCTCTATTTGTTGGCAGCACTGACAAATCTCCTATTTGCTCTTGTGCGGTATTAAGAGGCCTGTTATTTCCTTAGCTGCACATCCCTCATTCTAAATGGACAGCTTCTCTCAGCACAATGCTAAATTGGTCAATTAAAGCGGCAGTGGGATTGAATTAAGCTCCAGCCTCTGATCTCGCTCAAAAGGAGAGGTCCGGGCTGGAAACGATCGCTTAAAGTGCGCACCTAACAAACGAGCGGCCCTAATTGATCCAAATGAATCCACGTCAGGGTTTGATGGAATCGTGCACGGGCTCCATCTCAGAGCTCAAGAGTTAAAGCTCTCATTTTTCATGCGGATGAGGGGAGAGGCAGCTGGCATTTTACACAGGGTTAAAACACGCTTGAGAGCTTACTGGGGAGTGTGTTCACAACAGTTCAGACAGACGTGAAAATTCACACCTGGCAGAAGCTGTTGAATACAAATTCAACCTTTATATTAAGCACATCTACCTGCACTTTTATTGTTATGGATCCAGACTTGCTTACCTTGACTGTATTAAATGTATTATTTTATTACACTCACAATAAACCATATGCTCACACAAACCGTAATTGCTCAGTAAGTTGCAAGGAAGAATTTCTGGCTCTGAACTAAGCTTTGTAATAAAATGAAACAATTTCATTTGAAAGCTCATAATGGTTTACCTTAGATAATGCTGCACACACAAATGAGATACCAGGCAGCGTAGTATTTCTCGAGGGCTAAGAGAGGACCAATAACATGAAGTTGTGTTGATAAACTGTGCACTTGAACTTGTCTGGCTGTCTGCCACAGGTCCCCTTAGATGCGAACACACAAACACACACACACACACACACACATACACGTACACACACATACACATACACACACTTTTATCCACTTCCCAACTTTCAACCTAATGTGTCCTTCCCATGAGACTCCCACACAGAACCCCGCGGGCTACACCTCCTCTTCTCCCCTCTCTGTCTCCCACGATACTTGGCGTCTCCACCTCTCTGAGGGAAATCCACCTGCTTTTGATCTCCCCCTTTCTCTCCGTCCCTCCCTTCTTTCTCCCATCTTTCTCTTTCAGCCCGTCTATCTGCACCTCGCCTCAGCTAAAGCAGGTGAATTTAAAATGGTGGAGCGCTCTTAGCCCCACGGATGAAAGAGAGCTTTAGACAAAGAACAGGAGGAGAGCTTTTTAAAATGAGACGGCAGCGAATGAAAAGGATGGATTGAGCGAGGGAGGCAGAGATGTGGAGGGATAGAAAGAAAGGCTCAGGGATGAATGGATGGAGAGAACAACACAGTGGAGGTATAGAAAGTGGGAAAAGAGAGAAAGAAATGTCGAGAGTGGGCCAATTGTGTGGAAGATCATTCAACATATAGAGGCACCAAGCAATGGACAGTTTTAAGTGAGTGAGGACAAATGAATGAGGGATGTGAGGGAAAGAAAGAAGTAAAGACAGCTGATAGTATTTAAAATGGTGGATTTGAAAGCAGAGAGGAAGAAAGAAGGATTCCAGACAGGATAGGAAAAGTATATATTTTTAAATCATAATTAGATGTGAGACAGCAAGAGGAAGGACACGGTTACAACGAAAGACTTCTAAAACAAAGAAGACAGTGTGTGTGTGTGTATGTGTTTGTGTTGGGTGGGGGGCGGCAGATATTTACATTTTAATCTAGTGTTATGTCTGATGTTACATCACTACTTTGCAAATCAAATGTTTACATCTTATCATCCTATTTGAATGCCTCTTTCACTCTTTTTTTTAGTTTCTTTCTTTTTAAGCCTCCCCGTCCTGTATGATACACACTGTAAACAACTGGTTGTATATTAAAAAGCTGATGACAATGTAGGTAAAGAGAGAAAGGAAAAAGGAAGATTTCATCAATGTGATGTAACATTCATTCAAACATCCTTAACAAAGTCCAGTGTGTATTTCAGTTTGCAAACACAGCTAGAGATGACACGATGACAAAACAAAATGACCTTTTCTGACCAGTTTATTAGTTTAACTATATAAAAGAGAGATATTAATAGTTGAAAGTAACATGTGCTTTTTACAATAAGCCACAACCTGATTCTGTCCAGTTTTTTGCCGTCTACTTTGTCAAACAAAGGGATGATGTGCAAATATACATTATTTTAGACTCAAATCCATTAATCAGTATCCCTATCAGCTCCTTGACCGTTTCCTTTTTCTATCTTTTAGCTGCCTGTCTTGTGTAAATGGCTCGTTCCCGTGCCACTGGTGCAAGTACCGTCACATATGCACCCAGAACGCCAACGACTGCTCTTTTCAGGAGGGACGTGTCAACATCTCTGAGGTAAGATTTAAACTGCAGTACATACTGCTGTCATTTTAACAGCAGTTATGTTTATGGTCCTTTTGCAGTCTTACACGTATTTCCTCTTGGTATAGATATGGGAGAAGTTAAAAACGCAGAGATTCCATTGTTTTATAGTTTTACTGAGTATGATTTTTCTTGGCAAAACATAGTTCCTCATGATATAACTGCTAAATTTCACATACATTTTGGCTATAATCGCACAATGAAAGCTTGGTCATTTTCTCTCACATGCAAACACAATCATAATAACATCGGCACACACACTTCGCACCTTCTGTAGCTTTCCCCCCAGGGTTTTCTCACATCACCTTGCTGTGTGTGTCTGCTGCCTGTATGTGCAATAGTGGCTCTTGGCGCAGTGACAATAGCTTGTGTACTGTGCAGAAATAATTCTGTCGTGGCCCATAAGGCCATAAGCAGGCCGCAATGAATGACTGTGGATGGAAATACTGCCTTGTTCTTACATAGCCAAATGCTGCATTAGTATAAAAGCTAATATCAATCGTGTCGAGTGGCGGCTGTAGCAGGCGACATGCAAGGCATAACAGGTGTTTGTCAACTGCTGAAGTGTATACAAGGATATTAGTGATGGACACACAGTCATGTTTTCAATGGGCTTTTCTTTTCTCTCACTCTTATGCACTCCGACACATTCCTGCATGTATTAACAGGCACAGAAAAGTGCATTGTAAATGCATATCTTCTTAATGGACTTATGGATGTAAATCCACTGCGCTCCCAGGTGACTGACAGTCATGCCAGTGCTTTATCTGATTGATGCCTCACACGCATAAATGCACAAATATACGCACACACAATTCCAACCTATATCCTCATGTTTGTGGTCTGACTCCCGTTGTTATCTCTATGCAGATTAAAGCCCCCCTTGATGGCTGGCCTGAATCGTCGGCCTTTATTAATTGGTCAACCTTTATCCAATTACTTTCCTCTTTATCTCCTCTCTCAACTGGAGCTGTGTAGAATCTCAAACACTAGCATGCTAAACCGCAGCCTCCGTGCCCGTCCAAAACAACACACGGGCCCAGCCTTCACGCCTCGCAGAGCTAATGTTAGCGGATTAGTGCGCCCATCTGCAAGACATGGGGAGAGCGCTGGCTAGCACAGTCTGAGCTGAGAGAGGCCAGAGGGGCAACGGATGGATAAACAGGAAAGGCCTGCAGTGACGAAAGGAAAAATGAGGAAAGCAGGATGTGCAAGTAAACATAAAAACTGTGTAGTAACGATGGGAGAAAAGGGCTCTTAAGTACTGGATGAGGTGTGGCGTGTATTTGTGTAAGGTCTACATCTGGTCACATGCTGATTTATAATATCTTTTGAGGCATGTAGCTGTAGAATATTTTGAACATGTTTCACATTTAACAGTTCAAGGCTAATGCAAAAAGATATTTTGATGTCGAGTTTGTTGAGGTTCAAGTTTGTTTTAAACTAGTATTAGAGCAAGACCAAAAAAGGATAGCATGACTGAGGGTGGCAGACAAAGGGATGGAGAGCGAGATGAAGAGATTAAGAAAGTGGAAGAGGGAGAAAGGCAGCAGGAAGAAAGAGGGGGGGTAGACGGAGCGGCTAACAGTGGCATGTGGACGGAGAGACCTCTCCTGTCACCTCGTCTGCCCAAGAAACCACCGACCACATGCTCCACTAGAAAATCCATCATGTGCACTGTCACACACACACACAATAGACACACAATATATGATACGTTGTGTCTGTTATGCACAAATGTGTAAACATTGTGACAGTGGCATGCACGCGCACACACATACACAAAGTCATTCATCATCCTTCTCCTTGCTGCCATATCCATTAGTTGCGCTCTCAATGCCCCAACAAGTACAGCTCTTCCTGTAGGCTAGACTTATCCTTCTCCTCTGCAGGGCCTATCTCTTTCTCTCTCTCTCTCTCCCCAACCCATCGCTCACCACTTTGATGCTCATTCACCCCATCTTTTTCTCATCTGTCTTCTTCCTTACCTTGCTTCCTTCGTGTTTGGATTAGCTTTATGTAGTGGAGGGCAGGAGAAAGAGGAAAGAGGACAGAAATGTGCCTCCCTCTCTTAAAACATTGTAGTTTTGCCTCCTTAACAACTGTTAAGGTGGGAATTGGTTGGCATACGGTCAGGGACGTGTGTGTCTATGTGTGTGCACGTATGCTTGCACCCTTAATTTAGAGCTCAAACGATCCTTTTGGCCACGCTGTAGCTTTGCTCTGAATACAAATAGCAGTGTTTAACATACGAGTGAAACCTACTCTCCCGATAGGAGACATTTCACCCAGACCTTTGCTGCTCTCTCCTGCAGTAGAACACAGCAGACAGGATTAAATGAGACTCATCTTCACTTGAAGATGATCAAAGGCCAGATAGAAGTTTTCACACGGGGTCGAGAGGTGGCTGCTCCTCACGTCTGACTGTCTGTGCGGTCTGAGCGTGGCCGTACTGACTAGATAGTAAAGCAAAGAGGCAATACGGGTCAGACTTGTCAAATTTTCTTTAGTGCACGGACCAAGGCCCAGATTGACACCTGAACTTATGTGTGTACTTTCCTTTTTATACTGATATAATCGACCCCCATCTTCTCTTTTGTACTGTCTTTCTTTAAGAACCTGACAGAAATGATGAAACTTTTCAACAGTAATAGTTGCAGCCCAGTAAAAAAATCAGTAAACACAAGTGTTGTCACTTTAATTATGATACACAACTCACAGTTGAACATATAACATTTCTTCCTCTTCATCCTTTTTTCTTCTTTCAGTGTTTGCTCTCATGTCCGACAGTATCTGAATCTTGTGTTACCATGGTAACGCAGACGATGTTGCTGTTGAGGACTTCTTTATTCCCTCTTTCTTTTCGTCTTTCTCCTCGTCCGTCTGATATTTGTAGCACCAAATTACATTTTTGTAAAATAATGTTTTTTTGTGATTGTCAGACTAAAAAAAACAGTAGGTTTACAGAAATAAAAAATTCAACAAATAAAATAAATAAACAAGCCAACCAAGGAGAAAAAGTGTTGTTTGTTTTTGTGAACAGACACTGTCAAGATAGGAGAGAAAGAGAGGAAAAGAAATTGAAAGACAGAGTTAGCAGGGAGGAAATAAATATAATGAGTGACATTTCCAAATCAAATATGCATGAATCAACAATGCCTTCAATGGCACAACAAACAAATTCTCGAATTAAGGAGCGACCGGGCGTAAAATTGCAGCAGAGGAGTAAGAGTTGCTTTATAAGAAAGACAAAAAAACAGAGAGGACATTTAGAGTGAAAGAGGGGAGCAATGTGTGTTTTTTTCTTTCTTCCTTTATCTCCTTTCCTTCTTTAAGACTCTTAAGACTTGTTTGTTTCTCCACTTTCCTTCCACCTTTTTTCTCCTTCTCCTCCTCCTCCTCCACCTCCTGCTCTCCTTCGTTTTCCCTCCACACCCCTGGAGAGAAAATGCTATTCTGAGCCAAAGCCTTGATGAGTGCCAGGCAAGGTTCGGGGTGGTTGGGCTCAGCTATGTTAAGACATGCTTACGTGTTTGTTTTGCTGCAAAGCGAGGCTCAGTCTCACTCGAGCAATCAAGGCAGTGGTTAACTTGATTGAGATTTGTGGGTACAGCATTGCTCCTTTTTTCTTTTCTTATTCTTCCTCAACTCTCAAGCTGTTCATTTTTGTTTTACTGACTTAATCCCTCACTTTTTTAAACAGTTCTGATATTGTGTGCTTTGGGTTTATGTCTCAAGGGAGGAAAAAGTCAGAGGGATGGGCATCACATATAAACCATTAACATTCTATGGGATTCTTCCAGATGTGGTTTGTGTTTTTGTTCAAACTCCACTTTCTGTCAGGACATACCAAGCCATCCTTTATTTAAAAAAAAATGATGGTACTATACTCGTTGACATTCTTTTTCTATATGTCTCAGTAGTTTCCTTCTTCAGTTTCCTCTTCTTCAAATAAATTTGCCGTGCCCTCTGTGTCTGTGGCATGGAAAGTGTGGCTCTAATGATACATTTTTTGAACTCTTATAAATTCAACACTTATGTGACTGTGTGCATGAAAGTTTAAAAGCAACAGTTTGATGTTTTGGGAATTAAGCATGTTCCCTGTCTCAAGTGAAGTTAGATGAGAAGATTGATACCAAACTCATATAATACTGGGTAAGTATGTCACTGGAGCCACCAGTCAGTTTGGGTTAACTTAGCATGAAGACCAGAAACTGCCAGCTGTTTACTACTGTTTTAAGCCCTTGTGCTGTGCAAAGCTGAATGGCTGTAGCATCGTATTCATGCGGGCATGACAAAGGTATCAATTTTATCATCTTGCTTTGGCAAGAGAGCAGAAAAGGATTTTTACAAATATGCTGAATGACATTGCTGCAGCTGCGCTGGTAAATGTGCTAACACTATATTAATAAGAGACTCAAAAGAGGCTGCACTTAGAAAGCATAGCATGTATTTATTTTAGCACCGTCTTTCTCTCAAACACTAAACCAAGTCCATGCACTTATAGCATACAGGCTAGAAAAACATTCTTAAACAGTCACAGAAACACATGCTGAATCTTGTCCTGCCCTTCCATTACACACACACACACACACACACACACACTTTTTCTCTCTCTTTCTGTCTCTCTCTCACTCCATGGCTGAAAGGGTTATTTGTGATGGAGGTGTGAAGGCCCCGGACCGTGACATTCTGGCACACTGTGTTTACCCTGGCTTGTACTCAGACACTGAGCAGAACACACACACACACACACACACACACACACTCCAGAGAAGGACATTGCAAGCCAAGGCCGCTTGAGGGGCCTCGCTGTGTGCATGGATATACAAGTGTGTTGGTCTATACTGCTTTAGTGTGTATGTGTGTGTGTGTTGTCTAACTGTCACTGGTTCTTATCAGGACAAAGCACAACCATGAGCACAGGGCTGCAGGGGGCATGTGGGTGAGGGGGAGTGTGGAGTGGGCAAGTGGTTGAATGATATCCACCCTTTCCTTTTTTCTCCTTCCCTCTCTCCCTCCTGGTGTCTTTATCTGTTAGTAATATCTGTCTTCACCCCTCATCATCATCCTTTGTTGCCACCACAAAAAAAAGGAAAGAAAAACACGTTATTGGAGTGATCTCGCCTTTTTCTGCCCGTAGTCAGTCCACCAAAGACTCTGCTCTGCTTCGTCGGTCCTCTCCCACCATTTTTTTCTCTTCATCTTTTCTTAGCTATTCCTCATCCATCAAGAAATACATTTTTTTCCTGTGTATTAGTCCATTAATTTCCTGTCTCCACCTGTGTGCATCACGTAGCTCATACAATAGTAGCTGAACATGAATGTGTACCCACATGTGTGTTTTGCCTGATATTAAGAGGAGATGAGCTTAAGCCATGTTTAATGAAATATAAATAATGATGGAAAATGGAAACAAATGGGTGGAGGTGGGATGTAATACCTCATGTGTAGTTCTTCAAAACAATGCAGTCCTCCAAGTGTTTTATTTATTTCACAGGGGACAAACCACAGACAGCCAGAGGTGCTGTAATTGAGACCAGATGTCAACAGAGAAAGAAAACAAACTAAAGAGAAACAAAGACAAGGGCAGGGAGGGAAGTTAAGAACCCTGGCAGCAACAAACACCAGATTACATCCAGAGTGACGCATTTTATTTTCCAAATGCAATCCATGGGTGCAGGGAAGGGAGTGAGAGAGAGAAATTGAGGGAACATTGAGAGGAAGCGGAGGCGACAGGGTGAAGTAACCACATGCTCTCTTTGCCAGATGGATCTTATTCTGTCCGTGATCGTACAGCATTTAACTCTTGGTTCGGTCGGTGGTGGAGCAATTCCTTCAGCAGTTCAAACTGCTTCTGACGAGCCTCCAACCCTCATAAAACTTGTCTGACACGTGTCCAAGATTCAATAATCGCATTTTCACCTCTGGGAAATCAGCGTGGGATTGTATCAGGTATTCAGACAAACTCCTCTGTGCATCATTTTAATTCATTAATAGAGAACACTGCAGTGAATTGAGGAAGTTAAGTGTTCTATGAGTGGTAATGAAATTCAGTCCCTCAGTCAAGTTGTAAGTCTTTGCGTGCGTGTGTGTTTGTGTAATTTCACACGATCACACTGTTTGTATGAGGGAAAGACAGAAAAAAAGGCCGGAAAGATTTGGTTCTTGTCCCTGGATGCCTTGCACTCACTCACAGATGTGTTCACAAGCTAACACACATGTCACATATGCATGCAGAATTTCATCTCCTCTCTGTTGCTATTTTTAGCCTGGATATCATGCAGCTCTCCATCTTTTTTTTTTCTCTTTTGCCTCTTCCAACTCTTCCTTATGTTCTTCCAGAAGCTTTACCTAAAATTCTCTCACTTACTCTCAAAGCATCCTCGCATCGCGCATCAATCCTTTCCCAACAGAAGGCAGGGAGGGTGGGTCGCCCTGGCTGGGAGACACTGTGGAGAGCCAGCCTGTCATACCCTAAGAAGTATGCTTAGTAGACAACTACACAAGGACGGCCAAGTTATATTTATGGAGGAGGGTGGAGTTTAGCAAATACTGCAAAGTGTTACATTTATGCAAATTGGAAGGAAACTTTCTTGGACTAATTGGTTGAAAAAGTGTTAATCCTTTTGTGACATTGAGAAAATGCAAAGCCAGTGAGTTGAGCTCAGCACTGGCACATGCAACATCACTGCTAGGTTTTTCTCTCCTTTATGTAATCCTATGTCACCCGGCAAGGCCTACTGATGCAGCGAGTATCACCTCAGCTATGCCAACATGCGGGCTGCAGCGATGAATACACGATGAATCAGCGAGAGCTTAATGAAGAGCTAATGTGAAGTAAAGATTCACACAAACGCGCACACGCGAATATGATGACATGATAGATGCACAGGGGTGTGTAGGCCACGCACGAGTGTGTTTAAGCGTGTGGGAGTGTGTGTCTATGTGTCAGTCACAGGTCCCGGAGGTTTAATTATTCAGGCTGTATTAAATCTTCATTTCTGCAGCCCTCACAGTCAGCCCACCTAATGGTGAACACAAATGAATATTGCATTTTCACCATCGAGCCTCGTGTGTGCATGTCAGAGAGGTAGAGATAAATGCAGAGTCACTGAGAGAAAGAGATGACGGCAGTTGGAGACAGATGAATAACACTGCAAAGTGAGCTGAAGGAAAAACAAACTCCAAAATGCAGGCAGAGCAGAGAGAGAGAGTGTGATTGAGAAACAGCGACCGCCTGCTGGGACGGAGAGGCACAGAGAGAGAGAGACAGGGAGGAGGAAAAAAAAAAGCCTGTAGCGTGCTGTGTCGTCCAATCTCACAAGACCAGCCAGCTGTCTCCATCATGTTGGGCTTTTCACCATGCTGCTTTAGTAAAGTGGCCTGCACTGATTTTTTTCCCCTAGTCTCCATTTAACTGACACAATCGTGCTCCTGTGGAAACCCAAAGATGGTCAGTGATCCACCACTTACAAGCTTTAGACACATGGAGGTGGACACTGTTGGCACTAGAGTGCTGGGTATCACAAAGTTACAATATAGTCTGGAATTTCACGCCTTAAAGACCGTAAAATGGGTTTATTTTTCTCACCACATAAAGACATACCAAGACTTTAAAATGCAAAGCGCCCCATAGATCCAGAAAGAAAAGTAATTTATTCAGTCATTTTCTTGTGTTTAGCCTATTTGCCTCCCAGTGGCTAACGGCACTTCCACAGGCAATGCAATAAAACCGGTGTTGTAAAGCTAAAACGATCGCCATCCAGGCAAGTGTTTGAACTTGGTCTCAGAGATAATCTCCGTCCAGACTAACAGACCTGAAAACCCACATTACATGACCACTTGTGGGCTGATTCAAACAGGAAGCAAAGGGTGAGTTGCTTAGATGCAGAAAAGACCACAGAGAAAGAACAGAAATGAGAAAATTAACACCAGAGTTTTTGGCAGGGACGAGGAGGAGGCAGAACTGGTACTGAAAGTAACACATAAGGCGGTCATGATGGCAGAAAACATAGCTTGGAAGTCACACAAGGAAGAAAACATGGTGACTGATAAATCCCATTTTGGAGCAAACAAGGGCGATTATGTCACTGTTACAAAAGTATCTGTGTTTGTCTAGACTTTACCACAAACGTAAAGTTTTCAAACTAAAATGAGGTGAGCAGTCCCTCCAAGATTCTATGTTTTAAGGGTTACTGAGCACCAGGTTTCGCATGAATGCCAGTTGTAAACAAAGAAACATTCGTCCTCTAAAAATGGAAGTGTAGCAGTGTGGGTACAGACTGACAAATATTGATTATTTTCATAAGTTTGATGGTAAAGGTGCCATGAGTCATTTTTGGAATGAATGAATTTATGGTTTGACCTGAAAAAGATGCCGGGCGGAGATAGTTTTATTTACTTAAACAATGTGTACTTTCAGTACATTTTGACACATAATGTGCTGTTAGTGAGCATCTCATAGCTTTGTTTAGACACATCTTCACATGCAGGCTGTTTGCCTGCAGACAGTGTCTTAAAATGACTCTTTTCAAATGGTTCAGTGTGAAGAAGCATTATGTCCTAAGCAAAGTGGGGTACTTTGAGGCAAAGCTCATTGTAACTGGAGAAAACTGAAACTGCTGTTTTATTCTACTTTTTTCTGGCTCAAATCAGTGTATATCCGGGCTCATTCAACTGGTTTCTGCTCTGAAGGAAATCTGCAACATAAAGGACCTACTGTATAAGCACTGATAAATTAGAAATTATTATATTCTTGATGCCCAATTGTCAAAACACTAAGGAAAATATATAAAGGTAAATTATGTCCGCACAGATGTCAGGAGTCAATTGTCAAGCAAAACTACACACTTACATACGAGTTTAGATCACTTTGGTACACTTCCTTTTTGATAACAAAATTCACAACACCCGAAATTCACAACATTTCAGTGGATTTTAGTTCTGAAATGTGTGCAGAGACACAGACTGCAGGCAGGATGGCGTATCTACCTCTGAAATCAAGGTTTGTCTTTGAAAAGCTGAAAAGCACAAGGTTTGATCGCCGCTGACATATCTGGGTTAGAATGATAACGGGTTGCCAGTCCCACCCCACCCCCTCTACTCTATAAAAATCCATAAGTAGAAAAAAAAAACCCCAGACCTTTACTGAAAAAAAATATTTGTACATATTTGTTTTTTTAATTGTTTTATAGCATACCATGTTGTGAGGATAAGCTGTAGATTTGTCAGCTTGCTTGTAAGTCAAGGATAAGGGATTAGGTGATGAAATCAACATGTATGTGTGCCTGGGTGGTACATCAAAGCGCCTCAGTGTGAGAGTATATGAATGTATAGGAGAGGCATATAAGTAGGTAGACTCGGTGGAGCTCCTGCTCTGAGACTTTGATAATCCACGCTGAATAACATTCATGTCACACGATCCCCTGCATCTCGCTTCAATTCAGACTCTCCTTTCTGCGCTCCCTTGGTCCTCTGCACTTTCTCTCTTTTCCCATTTACTTCTCATTTCTCTCTCTCTCTCTCTAACTCTTTCTCTCTCTCTTACTCTCTCTCTCTCACTCTCTCCTCTTCCCTGCATCACTACTCTGCAAGGAAACGTAGGACGTGGGCGGACAATCTCACAGTCCCTTTCAAGGTTCAAAGTCCCCTTTCTTCCCTCGCTTCCCTCGCTCCTGCACTGTTCTACATGTTGCCGCCTTATTAAGTTGTTCCACTCTCTCACTCTCCCTCCCCAGGAGTAAGTGTGCGGTTGGTCAAAGAACATCTTTCTGGTTCCTGCCTGCTAATGAGGCTGCCTTAACGCACACACTTTCTCTCTCTCTCTCTCTCTCTAACACACACATGCTCCCGAAAATGTACCACACCCTGCAGCCCATGTAGATATTCATTTGTAATAGTAGTTAGCATGCTTGTATAGTGTTTATTACACATAGTATTGTGTGTACAGAATCTTGTGAATTTTAACCTATATTTTGCACGCCTACACATACTCTTTCTCATCTCTATTAACAGTGATTTAATGGGTAGACTTTTTTGTCTCTCTCCTCTCATCCCTGTGGCTGGTACGAGTCCCAAACAAGTACACACACAAACGCACGCTGAAACAAACACATGGCTGCTGGCCAACTGGTACACAGGAGAAGAAGAACATAGGGAGTATTTGGTCCTGGCTTTGACATTATAATATATGGCATGATATTACATGGCTTATGTTAATTAAGGAATGACTTGGAAGCAGACTTCCATCATGCACTAACAACATTCGATACAGTGTATGCTGTTTTTTCTCAGAAAATGATTCTTTTCATCCAGCAAAAAATAACCAGTTAATGCCTTGGAGCTAGGTAAGGTAAATAATAAAAAATTTAACAATTATGTGAATGGACAATTATAGGCTGAAACACTATTTGTAACTGCAAGAATTTGAATTTTTTCATATTATACACCACACTCCATGAATTAGCCATCATCTTAATGGACATGTCAGTTTCAGCCTGTCTTCCTGCCATCTTCTTTTCTGCAGATTGTATATATTTTGCACATAAAATGCTGGTGGAAAGAGAAAAACCTGGTGTCTTTTTTGCTCCACATGTTCACACAGTTTGTGTTTAATGGCTGCAGCCCACCCAACGCTAACAGAAAGCCCTACTGCTATAACAGTTGTAGAAGCTTCCATCCCACTGGAGTTTCACACAGCCAAAATGTATGACACACCATGTCATATAAGTCATGTAAGTCACCTAAAAGGATCAACCTGGTGCCATTTACTGGTATTATCATATAATATTAATGTATGGCGGATTGTAACAGGCGTAGGTGGGACTCTTTAGATCAAGGTTGCAGACGGCTCTTTGGTTCCCTACGAGAGACCTCTGTCACAAAGCCTGGGGTGAATATGTTGACATGCGATGGGGGAGCATTCAACACCCTTCCTAGACCCCTTTGTAAAGCCCCTGTAACACACATATACACACACACACACACACATACACAGACACACAGACACACACATACACACTGTCCCTATTATGTGTACCAGTGTGCCCCCCTCGCTCCTCTGTGGCCATCCATGCCATCTCATCTCTCCCCCGGGCTCCACATATCGCTTTACTTCATTATTTAGCGTGTTATTTCTTCTTCTGCCTGATCTATAGTCCCCCCACATCACAGGGGCTGCTAATAAATTATGGATAAACTTTGGGGGGGGGGGTTGGTTGAGGGAGACGGGGGACTTTAAAAAAACGACCAGACACCCGCCTCATTACATATGCGCAGTGTTTTTGGAGCTTTATTAATTTATATCTTGTCAGGCTACGCCAAAGCCTTCAGAAATCTTTTGGCTTTTTGAAGCATTTATTTATTTATATAGCATCCCGCTCTTCGTCTTCATCCCCCAACCCCTCGCACTCCCTCCACCACACCCAATCTGCAGTATGTCCTGATTTTAATCTCTCACCTTCTACATATCCACACACACACACACACACACACACACACACACACACACACACACTTGCCTGCAGACTGTCTCATTATCTGCTCTTGGCGGATGTTAAAAGGTGTTTTGCTTGCTGGCGGGTGGAGATTATCTCATCCGCCCGCTGAACACTTGTTTTATTAATTTTTTTCGTATAGTTTTTCCATTTGGTGTGGAACATCACATCAGAGCCCACTGAAAATGAAGGAAGGAATTTTTTAGAGCTGACTTGACCTAGAACGACAGCTGCTGTCCTTCATGAATGCCCACAGCAAGGCTCAATCAAAACCGTTACCTGGGTGTTGGCAGTAAAATCTCAAAAAATATTCGTGGAACATTGTATCATTATAAGGGCACTATTGTAAGAAATGGTGCTTTGGCTCATTTTTGCCTCTAGGACATATCAAGGTATGTATCAACCGCAAGTAAAGTCAGAGTAAAGCTGTTTACTTTTATTGTGAATGCAGCAGATTTTTCAGTGAGGTAATACATACATCATAATAATCTACATAATTATATATGCCTTTACTGTTAACAAATGGGAGCTGTGGCAGTAGCCTTAGGCAGCAGAGCTAACAGCGGCTGTTGAGGGAAAATAAACTCTGAGAGGTAAGGAAAGCCCTGCGGCTACTTGGCTTTGAACAGAAGTTTTAGACTTGGATGTCCGCCATCATAAACACACACTTTGCAGCATATGCACTCATCCACATACTCAAAAAAAACACAGGTATAAATACACACTTTTACATCCTGATCAGTCAGGGTTTGAGAGGGTTCATATGTTTGTTTCTTGTCATCGGCTGTGTTCTCGGAAACAAAGAGTCTAAAATTTGGCAGAGGCAGTTTTCTGCTGCAGTATCCACATCTGCTGGTGTTAAAAATGCTTATTAAGACGTCAGCATGCAAAGACGGTGATCAAAATCTCAAAAATAGAGCAGATGTTTTTGTGCCGTATTCCAGTGTGGAGGAACCATCTGTGGCATGCATTCCTTCACACATCTCCTTCACTTTGCACACATGTAGCTTCACTGTAAATGGCTCTTACTTGTTATATCAGAGCAAGATAAAGTGAACCTTGTAATGAATGAAGCTGCTGCTCTGTTGCATTTATGTATTTAAAATAAAAAAAAGCAAAATTGCCATTTGGTCGCCTGTTGAATCTCTATCAGATATGTAACTGAATCACCTCTACTCTCTGAGGCATTTTACAGCACACACACTCTCCTGCCGATCTTCTAAGCCACACAAATGACGCACTCTGTCCCTTCAGTATAGTACATTCACAGGCACATCCACACACTTTTAACAAAAAGCCCTAGGACACATACACAGCCCCTCTCTTTTCCTCCCCTGTTGGTCCTCCTGAAAATCAGCCGGATGGAGTGTCACATCTGGCCAAGAAAACCACAGCATCCGTCTTCACAGATGAAATGAAAGCCGAGAAGTCAGGAAAAAAGGAGGGGGAGAATCTTTTTCTAGCTTCAAAGAATCCCCCCGGTGAAATATTGTTTCAATGTACTCTGCACTTTGTAGCCCTAATGCCGGCTTTGAACTGTTTTGGCACCTGTCACAAATACTGATGAAATAGTTTCTCTCAGCAGAGCATTTCTCCCTTTATCCTTCTCACTTTCCCTCAATATCCTCTTTTTCTTTCCTCCTACCTTCATCTCTTCCCCAGAAGCCCTCTCTGTTCTGTCTGGGTCGCAGTGTCATCGTATATTTGAGAAACCAGGTGCTTCGTGCAGTATGGTTTGTGAAGTCTTGCAACATGCCATGCATGAACTACCAAGCTCTGGTTCTCTTGCTGTTGGCGTGCATCACCACTATAGTCAGACTTTAAAGTCTTTGATGTAAAGTGGTGGAGCTCTGAGTAATCTTATATAACAGCCAACAACCTGACTTTTTTAAATGTATTCTCAAACTGTAAAGAGCTTGAACAACCGACTTCTACCCACATTCTGTGCACGAGACAACTATATTTAACCTATTATTATTGTTATTAGATTTTCTTACTAAGTTATATCCTGAGATGACCGGGTCAAGCAAAAGGGATACTATAAGGAAAAATCACTGCCAGAGAAAACAAGTTAACATGTGAGCTGACACAAAGTCGATAGAGGGATGAATAAAACATTGGTTAGCTGCAGCTTGTGCTAGAGGCTATGCTAGCCTCTTGACACACCAGCGCCAAGCAGTTGGCTTTCGCAGCAGGATGTCTCTTTTCGTGGCACCTTGGAAGATGCAAGCCCACATCTTTTGACACAAGCGTCCTTTTTTCACTGAGATCGAACATCATAAGCCACAAGTGCAAATCATTCTACGCTTTTTTTTGCCGTCTCTTTCCATCTCTGGCTCCCTCCATCAATTTTCAAGCACTGTCTGAGGCTCCAGGCAGTTCATTAAGCAGGGTGTTGTTTTGGGGGTGTGGATATGTAATGTGGATGGAGCTTTGACTGTAAGCCTGACAGGGGAACATTTCCTACCTTTTTTTTTTCTTTTTTATCAACAACACCCTCCGCCCCCACTCCTTTATTGGACCCCGAAAAGGGAACTGACGTTTTCAATCACATTAGTGTCATTTTATAATGTGCATAGTATATGCAAATAAACCATGGTAAACTTCCTTCCCAAAAACATATTATCCAGTTGGCTTTTTCTGCCTCTGTCTTTTTTTGAACAAGAAATTATACTTACACATTTATATATTCCTGCATTTAGAACAACAAAGAGTCCAGAGGTCAGACTGAGAGAGAGACCCAGTGTTCTCTCTCTCTCTGCTGATTAAATATGATCCAAGATTCTGTTACCACATTGCCTATTTCTCTCTCTAATGTACATACATATTTAAGCGTACTGTTTAGCTGTAACACAAGCATTTGTGAAGAGGTAGCAACTTCCATATGTTTTTCAAAATGAACAAACCAAAGCCAAGAACCACTCAACTACAGTGTGTCACACTGCAGCAGGAACATTTATTGGTCTGGTACAGAGCTGTGCATTCTGGTTGTTTTTGGTTTTCTATCTTTCAGCAAAAGGGAATGCCACAACAGGCCTTTTTCTCTGATTTCTCTTTCTTATCTCAGCACCAATTTTAAAATATATTCGTGTCTCTCCACCGCATGGACGGCACAGTTTTATACAAAGACCATCTTTCCAGTGGTGAAACACTTTTATAATCCTCCCTTTTCTCCTTTTCCTTTTCTCGCATCAACAGCTATATGACTACCTAGTTTTACTTTGCTTCCGTCCCAATTAAACTCAACTCCTCTGCTTCTCCCTCCACATTTCCCTTCACTTTCTCCTTTTTTACTTCCCCTGTTCTCTCTCCACGCCCTTAATTTCCTCCTTCTCTCTAAAACCATCCTTCATTTTCTTTCTCACTCCACCATTCCCTTCTCTCATTCTTCCCTTCAGAGCCATTCATTTTGCCTCCTCCCTCTCTTCCTCCCCTCTCCCATCTTCCTCCTAGTTGATTATACATCAGGTCCTCTGTAGCCTGCTTCTTTCTCCTATAATATTCCCCTCTCTCATTATGGGTTATGCATGTGTTTGTGTGTGATCAGACACACAAGGCCAGGGCTAAGCAGCCTAATGAACAAACTCCAGCATTGTGTTCAGGCCCTTGGGACACACTGAGGCTTCTAATGTACAACAGCTCAGAGGAGAGAAAGGGAAAGAAAAATTCACTGACAGGGAGCCAGCTCTCTGCTTAAAGGAAAAGCTGCAAAAGGAAGTGAAGTTAAGGGCTCTGTGCACTGCCTTGTGTGCAGTGAATATTTTACAAGGATCTGGTCGATGTTCTCCCATCCAAAGCTTTTCTGATTTGTCAACATGCTGGCCTATCCTGCAGCTCTAGGACAACTCTGTCAGCATCCTGCTCATCTACAATGTTATTTCATAAAGATCAACTTATTTTAGATAGAAGAATTTTGTAAAACTAAACTTAAATGGCTATTTTTCTTAGCATTGCAGAATACGTGTGGGTTTTTCTATTTTTTTGTTCTGGATGAATAATTCGGAATCTTTGGCTTCAGTAGTTGTAAGGCCCCCTTTTCCTGCCATCAAAAGAGTTACATTCTCTGCCTGCCACATGTCTCCTATTATGTGAGTCACTTGACTCTGTCTTCAGGTTATAAAATGTGATCTGATTTGTTATCCTTTTGGCTCAAATAATATGATACAGGGTGGGTTAATTCCACACAGGGTTTCACTCATGTTTTATAAGATCTGCCACCCACCCTCCTGCTGTTCTTTTATTTCTCTCTCTCTCTCTCTCTCTCTCTCTCTCTCTTTCTCTCCCTCTCTCTCTCTCTCTCACTCTCACCCTCACCCTCTATTCTCATCTTCAGCGTTGACGAGAACTGCATCACTGCCAAATAATGGAATGAACACCATAATAACTCCATTTGTTCCAGCACACGCACACATGCATGTCTAGGAAACATTACATACTGAGTGGACTGTCTTTTCTTCTGCCTGACTTAAGTGAATGTATGCAAGCACAGATGCGCATTAATCTAACTTCACATCGAGATAAAAATTTGTCCTTGTACATCTATGCAAGGATCCCTCCAGGGGTGTGTACTCCGGTGGTGTGAGCCACTGGATGGGGCTGCTTACAGATGATCCAAACAAGGCTCTGTCAGCTCTTGCCAATATCAGTGCTAGACGTGCACACACATACATACACACACGCACACACACAGTAAACACAAAGTTCATGAGCTCATTACTTCATACACTGAAGTCTATATTCCTGCCATCACAATGCAGCACTGTTGTGATGGGAATAGTTGTATTGGGGAGATAATTTTTCGTGAACTTTGTATGAAAGGCTCTCTTGCTCAAGTGTTGTCGTGCAGCATTCATATCTGGTGCAAGGCCAGTGGGAGTGTTGCACAAGCCTGTAACACATGTGAGCGGAGCATCACAGCACAGCACAGCTCTTAAGACTCAGTGTGTTGTAGCAAAATTGGCGTGAAGTCAAAAATATAACCCACGGCCTGCTTGCTTTTTTTTCTCTTTTTAAAAAACAAGTGGATCATTTCATCACTGCTTTTATCTCCCTGTTTTTTGTGCCTTGTTTGCTTGCTCCTCTGACTGTTTAACAACCTTATTCTTTTTCCTTTGTAACTTTCTCCACCAAGGGAAGAAAATAAAGGATCTCCCTTTTTTTTTCATTTGTGCAGGACTGTCCGCAGATCCTTCCCTCAACCCAAATCTACATCCCTGTCGGGGTGACCAAGCCAATTACCTTAGCTGCCAAGAACCTGCCCCAGCCCCAGTCAGGACAGAGAAACTACGAGTGTGTCTTCCACATCCAGGGGGAGACCCACAATGTACCCGCCCTGCGCTTCAACAGCACCTCCATCCAGTGCCAGAAAACAGCGGTGAGTAAGAAGGAACAGAAAGTGGGACATTAGGGAAACCTGAATATATGAATGGATGAATGGTTAAAGCTCTGTTAGTGGTTTTATGTTCCAGAGAGAAATGAGAGAAGCTGAAATATATGTGTGGCATTTTAAGACTATTTGTAGATATTAGTTAGCTGCTGTTTATGTTGAAAGATGCTAAGATGGTTGCAGTTTTTTCTCATGCTCGTAAAAACATAAAAGAGTTGGTTGAAACCATTGGCCTTAGTAAGACCGAAACCTCTGACAACTGTGCAGACTGCAGTCTGAAAAAGAATTCTTATTTTGTTTAGAGTAAAAGTAGATTAATTTAGCACTATTACGCTGTCCTAATCAATGCAACTAGGTAACTAAATCATGACCCCAGTAAGGACATTGACTCAGTCAGAGTTTAAATAATGGCCTCCTACAACTAATGACCACTTTGGACACTGACATGCTCATTGTCCTGATAGATCGCTGCGTACTTGGAGTACTTGGACTCTGGCTTGGTCACAAGCTAGATAAATGATCCAATACTGGACTCTCCATATTGAACTGATAGCTGACAAATAGATATTGATGTCAAGACTTCACACAAACATTATTTAGATTGAGACGCAGTTTTTATAAAAGTTTATTAAGTATTATTTTAAGTGTACAGTCTGTTTTTCCAAGTCTGTCTTTATGCCAGTTGAAATCGCGACAGATTATCATGGTTTATGGGATGCTCCATTTAAAATCCCTTTTCAATTTTGAAGCTGCAGTGGGCCACAGTTGCTCTGTGTCTGTTTTTTATGTATTTGTTGCTGTGACTGGTAGGAATGAGTGGTGTGTGCCAGATTTAAGTGTTATAAAGGACTTATTTCTCAGAAGTTTTCTAATAAGAATTTGTGTGTATGTGTCTGTTTAGAGGATTTGCAGGTAGGCATAAGAGATTGTGCATGTGGGTCAATGCCTGTTCTGTGTGATGAAGTATGGTTGTGTATATATATGTATATATGTGTGTGTGTGTGTGTGTGTGTGTGTGTGTGAGAGAGAGAGAGAGAGAGGCTTCAAAACTAGCGTGACAGATAAGAGGTAGCTAGCGTTGCGCTTCACTGAGGCTGAAAATGTGAAGAGGAAGTCTGTCTCTGAACCTAGTTGGGAGCGGATTGATCATGTTTACACCTTTACTCTATACCTCTCTCTCTCTCTCTCTCTCCAAATTCTAACAGCTTCTCTCTCTCTCTCTCTCTCTCTCTCTCTCTCACTCTCTCTCTCTTTCTGTCTCTTGCTCTCTCTCTCCCTTCTCTGTCCGTCTGACTGTAGAGCTCATCGTTCTCCCTACTTCCATCTGTCATACTTTCTTCCTCCAGCTATTCCCTACTTTCCTCACTGCGCTCCTTTTCTCTCATACACTTCACTCACTTATTCTTCCTTGCCTCTCCCTGTCTATTTCTACATCAACATATATAATGCAATGCAACAAAGCTGAGCTAAGATGTAAGCTGTAGCTGTTAATTTTGTTTTAGATGAGGGTGTTGCTGCTTTCCCCACAACATGTTGCACATGGAGGAAGATATCTAAGAAATCAGTATAAAGTAGAAACATTTAGAGATCATAATGACTGGCTACTACGCTTTAGCACTGGATGGCCACTGTGACAGCTAGCACCTTTAAAACCTAACCAACTTTCAATGAGCTATACCTTCTCACAATAGTAACAAGTTAATGTTGGCATAAAGAAATGAGCAGACACAAACAAAGAGCACAAGGCAGCAGCAGCCTCTGTTTAGCTGTACAGCTCACTGGATGGCCACTGTGACAGCAAGCACGGCATTTGATTCTTTTCGTATTGATGAGCAGTCTTTAGGTGCTGGCACACGCTCCCTTGTTGTTCGTGAAGGTGGGGCTAATTAGCTAGCGAAAAGCCTGTCTCTCCACAGAGATGTCTTCTTATTGACAGTTTATTGTAGCTGCAACTCCAGTGCTAATCAGCAACAAAGCCTAGCACAAGCCAAAAGCTGAATTTCTCCATTTGATGTCCACACAGTAGACATGCTAGCAGCAATTAGCCCGGGGCTGTCAGTGCTTAGCCCTTGTTAGCAATTAGCTGTGCCAGCTTGACTGCATGGTCGTGTATCGATGCAGCACGTGCAGTGAGTCTACATGGGGCCACAGTGAGATTCAGTTGATGAAAAAGATGCCAGCTGCATGAACTTGCTATTAAGGCATAATTCATCCAAGCCTGAGCTTATGAGTGTAATTATGTGTCATGAATTATTAGGATGAGAGTCTTATTATAGCTGTGAAGCAGTATTTCAAAAGAACTAGGCTCTTAAATATTAGTTTATCCATTTATAGACCTTCATATCTCTACTTTTCATGCGCTTCCCTCCATGTTTGTTCCCACTTTGACAGTGTTCAGCACCAACTTAATGAATCATGTATGACTCTGCAGTAGAAATAGACTTCATCTGTTATGCTGCGTACACACTGCTGCCTCTGCTTGTAGGCACACAGCTATGGGGATAGGGGTTAATCAGTGCCTGTGCGTGTGTGCTGTGTGCATCCCTCAATACGCCTTAGGCTATGGATCCCAGGATAGCTGTGTGTTTGGGTTGTGCAGTTTCATTATACCACCGCACTGTTGGGGGGACTTGCTAATCAATGGGATAAACATAGGGGTGCTAATCCACAGTTTAGCCTTGTGTGTGAGATGCACATAAGTGTGTTCTGACATACAGTCACTCAGTGGTTGTAGGAAAGATGAGGGCAAGGGTGGAGATGAGAAACCTGCTGCGAGAATTACTATAAAATGATAAAGGAGTGGAGAGGGAAAGAGAGAGGACAAAATAGGGTAAAGGATAAATGAAGAGGAAAGAAGGATGAAGGAAAATGACAGGACGAGAAGTAATACTAGATGACAGTGGAATGGTGAAAAAGAAAAGACATGAGAGCAGGTAAGATGGACTAGGAAAATCAGAGTGTAGTAGACAGTTTCAGGTGAGATGAATGGAGAAAAGTGAGACTGAAAGTGATACTGAGGAGAAAAGAAAGGTGGTGGGGGGGGGACATACAAAGGTGTAAGGGTGAAAATCAGCACAAAAGTCTCTCCTGGGGCCGAAAAACTACTCTCCTCTTTTTCATACAATATCCTCATACTACCTAAAAGAGGATATTTAATCACAGGATATTCAGGATATCCACAACCAGATCATGTTTAAACTCTTGTTTCCCATTTTTCAATCCTTTTACAATGAACATTATAACCCAATACTACTACATAGTATCAGCTAACAGGAGGCTGTCAATAACCTGCTGCATATGTGACACACATGATATATGATAGGGTAACATCAGCTTCATTCTAACCTTGTTTGGTATTGACTATCCATATCTGCTTATGGGGGGAAAATATTGGAGCTATGGTATTTCTGTGTAAGGTTACTGTACATACCAGCTCATCCCTAGGGGGGTTAAGCAAGCATATCACAAGACATGAGAAAGAATGCAGTGCTGGAAAAAAGGTCAGCTTTGCAAACAGAAACATGAAACAAGGGAGACACACAAAAATCAAGACTCTGAAGTATCATATGCTGAGGTTAAGGATTTTGGTTTGCTTTGATGAACTTTTAACAGGCTTTAAGTGTGAAAAATCTGGTTCATCACACACACTTTTTCACTTTAAAAGTCGGGTGTGGAGCCAAACCTTCTGCAACATTTTTGGAACCTGTGAAAGTTGATGAAATGGCAGATTGTCCAAGGTCCTAAAGCAAGTTAATTGGAGAAAAACGCTGATCATTTTGTTAAAAAAAAAAGAAAAAAAAAACTTCTCTCCATATTTCTTGGTGCCAAAAAAGCCCACATTACCACTGACACATACGGAGCCATCCGCCAGGCCTTATGGTAGCAGTTAACTCCGGTCAGCAGCAACCAAAACAACAAGCTGGTGTCTGCACTAGTTCCTTCCGGTTTTCTGACCCCGTCCAGGCAGCTTCCTGGCGTGCGCTGCCCAATCAGAGGCTGAGGTTAGGGTGCAGGGGCCGTTAAGATGCTGAGCTGTGGGCTGGGAAGTTGTGCTCAGAGCGCCAGAGGGGTCATGGGAGCGAATAAACACATGTACACACAATGCACGCACACTCACATGACCACACTCTTGGGGTCAGCTGGGCTGATGGATCACAGCTGGGCGTCGTTTGAAGGCCGAGGTTTAGAGAGGAAAATTGAACTGAGACTTTCCCTTTTCTTTCTGCCTTTATCTCTCCTCATTCTTAGCTTTTTGCCCATTTGTACTTCAGTGTCTCCATTTTCCTTCTCTCTCTCTCCTTCTTTATCCTTCTTTCTTGTTACTCCCTGGAGGGCAGGAATGAGAGGACAGATAATATCGGCGCAGGTCTTACACCATTACCTTCTGTCTGATAAACCACTCGGCCACTCTATCACAGTCTTTCTCTCACTCGTTCACCAGTGAGGGAAAAAGAAAGCAGACATGGGGGTAGGAAGAGAAAATCTAGTTTGGGATAGGGTGTGTGTGTCTGTGTGTTATTCTTCTGTGTGTTGGGAGAGCAGCTGTTTGTTAAAGGAGAAATGGGAAGTATCAGGGGTCCTGATGGCATCCAATTAAGGCAGATAAAATGATGATGAATTGCAGTCGGGCAGCAGAGATTGTGTGTGTGCATGAGAGAGAAAGCTCATGTACACACATACAGAAAGACAACAGAAAGAGAAAGTAGGGAAAGCAGCCTCATGCATGTTGAAAAGGAAAAGAGAGCAGGTTAAAAAAAGAATAAAGGAGGTTTGGAGGCTTAGACGCAAGAAGAAATGGAGGGTGCAACAGGGGAGATGGATGAGGAGGAGGAGGAGGTAAAAGAGGAAGAGTGCAATGAGACCGTAGGGGGAGAGGGTTTGGAGGAGAGAGAGTACAAATAATCTACTCCTTTTCCGATGGGAAATGAGAGACGGATGGCAGTCAAGGAAGATGGATGGATAGATAGATGAATGGATGGATAGATGGAGCAAATAGAGGTCTAGAGAAGAGGCCAAACATGTCTGCAGGGACGGTGGTTAACACAAACCACACTGGTCTAATAGTGTCACACACCCTTACATGGTATGTGTGTGTATGCGTGTGTGTGAGTAAGAGACAGAGAGAGAGAGAGAGAGGGATGAAGCAGAGTGCTGATGCAAACTTCTGTCTTCTTTTCTGACTTTTTGAAAACTTTCTGGATTGTATGGGATTTGTTAAAATATATCACTGACTGTAGAAGTAAAACTTAGATATTTAAAAAAAATCATTTTAAAAATAATCATTACTCATGAAAATACACACACACACACACACACACACACACACACACCCACACACACAGTGCTAAAGGTGGCAGAGACGAGACTAATGAGGGCCCTGGTGCTGGTTTGTGGAGGGCAGGCGCAGTGGAGCATGGTACAGCCCTGGTCTGGCATGGCCTGGCACAGCTTAATGAGATATAAACACTAGACCTGCCACCGCAGTCGACCATAGCACACACTGACACTGTTTTAATTGGCTTGCAGACGCTGGTTGTGTGTGTCTGTGTGTGTGCGCGTGCAGATGGATTAAAAGTGCAAAGGAAACTCACTGGATTTTTTTTGCTTTCTTTTTTTTTTTTCGGTGGGGAAGAGGCTGCAGATCAAGACCATCCATTTTTCCTTTTCTTTACAGTTTCAGGAAGAGAATGTGTCTTTTGCATTTATGCACACTCAAACAAATGTGCACATTTATTAGATCCTTTCTTGTTCATGATGAGTGCATTCTTACTCATCTTGTTAGGAAAAGAAAGAAAAGAGAGAAGGTGTTTCCCTGTGTGTGTCTTTCCCTTCCCTTCATCATCTACCAGTCTCCATCTCTACCTCATTCTCTCCAGCCTTCACCTTCCTCTTTAACTCCATCCCATCTTGGCTCACCGCCTCTCCTGTTCTCTTGACAGGTGAAGAGCTGAGCTCCCACACTCCCGTCCTGGATAAATAAGAATTAATTGCAACTTGGCTATCAGCATATGCCAGCTTCTCCACCCTATTCTCCGCCTCACTTTCATCATCTACTTCTCATTTCTGTCTCTTTCCTTGTATCTCTGCAATCTGTAACCTTTAGTCTAAATCTTCCTCCTCTCATTCGGAGGCTCCACCCTTCAGTGTGTTCAGTTCTGTGTGGTGGATTGATGGGCGAGGGAGAGGCAGCAAAAGTGATTGTTAGAGCAAGATTCTCCCGCTGTTATCCTGATGAGAGGAGAGAAATGAAGGGAAGGCAGTTGAACCAGAGAGAAGACCTCAGCCCACCTTCATGTTTCTCTATCTGACTGCATATTTTAGACCCATATTCTTGCGTGAGTCACACAGACTGATTGCATGATAACCTGCAGCCTTTTCATTCTAATTTAATGTCTGGTATGCGACCATAGAGTTGATTAATAACAATGACTGAACTGAGCTCCATTTCCATATAACTTTCCATATAATGAAAACAATTGAATGAATAAGAACCTTTTTATATGACTATTTATTGTCCCCAAACACAATTTATTTGTAAGTAATGACATGTAAACACCTCAACATTAACTGTACCTTCACTAATAGCAAATTAAAGTGCATGACATTCAAATAAAAGTACAATGAGTCGTTTGGCTGGTATCCCTTTTTAGTAATGGCTTAAATTTGATGGGAACTCAGCTGAATTATTTAGAGAATGTATCTAATACTGGTGATGGGTCCTCTGTGTGACACCTTTCAGCAGTGGCAGAAACCTGAAAAGGCTCCAGTCAGTGGGGAAAAAAAATATTAGCTCACATCTCACTCAGTGACATCTCAATCAATTGCAATTTCCTCTCGTTTGCATAGGGGTTGTGTGGCAGGGACAGCTACTTCATAGATGGTAAAGTACAGATGTCAGGTGTTAACATAAATACATAAACACTGGCGGCTTGTGAAATACAGTTGTTTGACAGTGCAGCGGAGTTTGCGGGGAATAGTGTTTAGAGAGAATGGCATGAGTTGACAGAGGGAAAAAAACATGGGGATATTGAAAATACGGACATTTCTGCAAACGACCAAAAATCAGCCTTTTGTCCGGGGAGAAGTCTAGTAAGCTTACACTAGCTTAATGCACAGGCTGGAAAATAAGAAACACTGGCTATGGCAGCATTATTTTTCCCTCAAGCCAGCACTTTTCTCCTCCTCCTCCTCTCTCTCTCTCTCTCTCTCTCTCTCTCTCTCTTTTCTTTCCATTGATGAGTAAGTATGTGTATGTGAGCGTGTTTTCACACATGCGTGTGTTTGTGTGTGCGCACAAGAGATAAGCTCGGTAACTGGGTCCGGCCGTGCCCTCCAATCCTGTTAGCATTAGCGATTAGCTCTGGCTAACAGGCCCCTATTATGAGCATAGGCTGATTCCACGCCAGCTGACCCCACACATACAGTACATACACACACACACACACACACTAAGCTATAGGAGGGATTACCACTTGATCCTTGATTAGGAAGCTATACAGTGTCTGCCTGGAAGTTGTGTGTGTGCGTATTGTGTGTGTTGAAAAGGGTATGTTGTGTATACATCAATATGATGACATGCGCTTCATCATTCAGCATTCAGTGTATGTCCTTTACTTTTCTTTAGCACTGTCGCAGTGTGACTTTTTGTTAACGCTGCATCATACATTTTAAATTTAGAATAATATAGACTGAAAGATGTGTTCAGTCGGGTCATATGTTTTGATAACTGTCATTGTCACCTTGAGGAAGCTATGGAGAGAGGACACGAGTAAACTACTCCAGCCAAGGTATGGGCTTGCCCTGGGCTGGTTTGATATTTTTAGCCGTCCAGCTTGCGTACACCTTCAAAATGACTAATTATCAGGCTTTGACCCTCACAGAAGGTACCCGTTGCTTCATAGCTGCCTTCCTTCACCCCTCCCTCTTCATCCATCTATCCTTGCTTCCCCTCCTTCAGTTTTCAGTGACAGAGGTTCAGCTGGTTGTGCTGTAGGGTTTGCAACAGCAGCACACCGCTGTGAGACTCTTGTCTAACCCATTTTATGTTTTTTTTAATGGTTAATTTGATATCTGTCAATTTCTATCTAAAGTTTCTGTCTATTGTGTGCCCTAAATACAACATAGAAATGATATCAACCCAAATTTTGTCTTTTCACTAACCTTCAGTTTTGGGGTCCTTTATGTCTTCTCACATGCAGAGTTGTAGACAAAATATTTGTTACCACGATCTTCTCATTCTAAACAGCATCAGGTTTTTGGACTATATCATAGAATACAGAACATCATGATTTTGTTAATCCATTTACATTTCTTTCTCCCCTTCACACATGCTAATTCTGACCTTTTGAGAATATCCGGCTTCATGTTTGCATTTTTATATCCGGATGTGCTGTGCAGTGAATAAACCATGCGCAAGGTGCATGTGTGTATTCCCTGAACTGTGTCTTGTGCAACAATACTGGTTGACTATGAAAGTTTAATAAGCCTATGGTGCAATGAGAGGAGATGAGCTTTGGATCATAACCTAACCTTTCCCTATGCTTCCCCCACCCTCTACTGCCCATTAAACACACATACACGCACATACACACTTCCCCTTGACTAAATATTCATGTTTGTTGTTGAGTGAAGGAACATGCACAAGCAGATCCTGGTATCCCCTCCCTGAACATACACCCTCCCTTGAGGACGGATGTGTAAACACAGACACATACCTGTATCATGGATTAAAAAGGGAGAGAAGCGGGGAGGCAGGGTTATTGTTTCAGTGTTGTTCAGGTTTTCAGGGAGAAGGCTTCCTGCCAGTGTGTAAAGCAGGGTTAACAGGTCCACACACATCTATCATCTGTTTTTCTGTCACCAGAATTTGCCCCTTCAGTAATTCAGAGAGGGATCAGGCTTTTCTATGATTGGCTGGTCAGCATGGGCAGCAGTGATGTCAGTGAAAGAAGGCTTGACACCACATCCCTTACTGTTGCCCATCTTCAGTCTTAAGGGTTTATAACAGAGCTGCTAGGGTAGTTAATGACATTCAAATTGAAAAATAGATACATAATAAAAACTTCCATATTTGGCATTGAAGAGAAGCTTTTGTCAAGGTCCCATTGACTGGCATTGCATATCTCTGAAGTGTTAGCTAGTCTCTGCTGGGTTAAATATAATACTGAAAGCTGAAACAGGACAGGTTGTGTCTAAAAGAGCAGGGTCAAAATCATCTTCTTTATCAAAAATTCCTAAATTGTAGTTGAAGTATAACTTCTACCTGAAGAGTCCTCAGTCTGTTTCAGCCAACCTGCAAACACTGACAAGAGTAATGTCTTGGTCTCAGTTATCTTGTGTATCCTCCAGTGCAAGGAGAACTTTATATAAGCTAACACAGATTTCAAGTCATTCTGGCCAACTAGAACAATTATCAGCCTTTGCTCCTAATAAGCAGAGTAGTAACAAATGTATATAAAATATAACTTAATGGTGCCTTATCACTACTGTTCTTACTTAGGCAAGTGTATGATTGTGTGAAAGCTACCCGTTATCTTGTGTTGTAGTGTTTTAGTGAAAAACCAAGCCTGATTGCATCTTTATCAACTTTAAAATCTGACGAGTCCTGAATGTAACTGCCCATAACCATCTTCCTCACTGTCTTTCTTACTATTTTTATCTTACTTGCTTCTCTGGTCTTTCAGGCTCTTTTTTTTTTTACTCTTCTGTTTTTCTTCTCCTCTCATTTCTCTCCTCCTCTTTTTCTTTTAACATCCACGTGTTCTCAGTGCAGTGTCCCTAAGCATTTTCCTGTCTTTCCTCTTTCCTTTCCTCTCTCCCCTTTTGTCATGCACGCATATACACACTCAAACACACTCATATGTTCTCTCCATCTCTACCCGGTGAAGAGGTGCTCTTATTCCCAGGCAGACTGGGTGGTCTCATGGGGGAGAGGGAAGAAGGGAGGGAAAGATTGAAGAAGTCTATTTGCTTGGACTTCAGTAAGGAGAAATAATAGCTTCATAGGCATCCAAAACATGTGTTGTTTTTGTTGTTGTTGTTGTTTGGGTGTCTTATCTTCCTGTGTTTGCATGTGTTTTAATTTGCCAATTTTATATTTCCTGTATAGAAAATGCAATCAGTCTTTTAAGCATTTGCTGGCATCTGTCTCTTGGAAACATAGCATACTTACAGTACAGTGCACATGTGTTTCTCTGTACATGTTTGCAATATGCAATAAAGGAATCTGCTCCATATTTCCTTGTTTGACTTTGGGCATTCGGGGGGATGGAAGTAAGGGAGAGAAAGTCCAACTGAGATTGATGGTGGAGCAGGTTTGTAAGGAGGTAGAGGGAAGGAATAATGAGAGGGAGAGGAGGGGGGGGGTGGGGGGGTGGAAAGGAGGATTGCGAGAGCGGGTGAGGCAGAGGAATGTGTGAAAAGACCAAGGCAGACATGTCAGGGAACAAATTGAAAATGCCAATTTCACTTTAGCCCCCACCAGCTCAGGCACTTACGGGCCAGCCCCGGCCTCTTATTCCATGTGTAAATGAATGGTGTCCACAGAATAACACACAATCACCTCTCTCTATCCATCTCGCCCTTGCTATTTCTCCCTCACCCTTGCTGCTGTATCATCCTCTCTCCACCTCTTTTCCTTACCCACTTTCTTATCCTTCTTTTCACCATCTTGTCGTTGTTTTGCTCCCTGCACTCCACTCACTTCACCTGTCTTTCCGACCCATCAGACATTCCTACATTTTCCAGCCTTTTAACCATCACTTGTCACTTTTCTCCCCTTTTATTTTTGCACTTCCTCTAACCTCTCTCCACTATCACTGTCACTTCTCTTTCCAACCCAAAATTTGACTTCCCTTTTCCACAGAAGCCCTCTGCAGGAACTTAAGCATACATACAGCATCTGTCCTACGATAGAAGGCTCTCATAGAACCTTTGTTATCTCAGAGTTTCTCTTCCTTTAATCCTTTTTAACTAGGTTAGAAGTACACACAGGTTCATAAGAATCTAGGGCTGCATCTACTAGCTTTTTTGTTATTTATAAATTGGCAGATAATTTTTTGTCGTTAAAAGAAATGAAAACAAAAACAAAAGCAAATAACAACCTACAACTTTGACAAAGACGGGAACAGTACATTTAATGCATGCTTTCTGAGCACGCTGTGTGTTCAGGAAGTTACTGGTGAACAATTCATCTGATGCCAGTCGCAGCCCGTGAAGAATTGCTTGTTTAGACTTCCTTTGATTTAAGTAAAACTGTAAATAAAAGACCACGACGCATCATGATTTATTTTGTCTCTACTTAAAAGATTTACTTCAGATTCCACTTGGAAGAACAGACTGCCTGCTAGAAACACACGGCACTCTACATTAGACAGCTACAGGAAGAGTTGAGGTTTTCTAGAGTTAGTGCTAGCAGGATAAAGACACTGAGCAGAGACAAGAGTAGCTGAAACAGAAAAGTCTATCTGTCTATTGTCTTGACCTAGCATTAACAATGGTAGATGTGTGTATGCATCCCAGTTAGATTTATGTCTGACATGATCCCAACTTACTCTGACTTCATGCTCACATGGCCACCAAAATGTGCCTGAAAACACATTTTTGAAAGAATTTCCCCTAAAAGTAAACTCCAAGAGCAAAGTAGTAGTTCCTCAGAGATACACAGAGACATTCTCCTTTGTTTGGATATCAGCATCTCCGCCTTCGGGGCCCACTGAATGTAAATCATCCAATCGCAAAAAGTGAAGAATGAATTAATCAGCCATTCACACATTGTGACATTGCTGTGTCCTCTCATTTTCTTATCTTCTCTATGCACATTTTTGCCCCCCTCCCCCTCCCCCTCAAATTCGCTCAATTCACTATTATTACAGATGTCAAGATAAATCTCACAGTATCACATTGGAGTGGGTGATATCACACAGTGGTGAAGTTGTAGCTAGATTCAATCTGTGAGGGCCTCATAGCCCCAGGCTCGAGGCTTTCACATTGGATTTTATCACCACTCCACTAAAGGAGAATAGTCCTGCAATCTTCCACCCTGAGGCTTTTGAAGATAGTGACCATACCAGTGGTAGTGAGAGTGACTGGGCACCCTTTGACTGACAGAGGCATTAGGTTAACATGGTCTATCTCCAATCTTACCAGCCATTGCCCTCACATCACTGCAGCAGCCGCCGCCTCGGAGCACAGAGCAAGCAGTCTCCTGCTATCTGGCATCTGTTTTATGTTGTATCAAAGACAGTTAATGAATGGAGTAGTTAATAATGCAAAATGTGTCTCAGATTGAGGAGTCATGGGATCTTGATAAATGAGTATTTTCAGATGATTGTGTGTTTACCTCAGTGTTTGGCTGCTGCTTGTGAACGTGAGGGGGGATTGTGGAGGCGGTGTAACTTCTAAAGCTGCATTTTATTTGCCGGTGATAATCGTCGTTGATAATTTATTTATTCTGAGGTCGGGAGGGGTCTCGCAGGAGCTGTTTCTCAGTTATTCCTTCAGTTACCACTCCGCCATCGCAATGCCACTTTTGAAGCTTGTTGTCTCATTTAAAGCGATTCCATAAAACTGATTATGCCGACGACGAGTCAATTACATTTCAACTCTTATTAGTTCAGGATGCAAAAATGAAATTAGATGAGAATATTATTGTTGGAGATGTATTACGCTTTTCATTCATCACTGGAATGGAATGAGTCACACAGTGATGGGGATTCCAATCTCTTAATCAACTCGTTGCTCTGCCAGGCACCCGTGGATGTGCCACGTGTTAAAAACACAATATAGCCCCTTTTTCATCATTCATCTTTATGGCTCTATAACTGTGTGAGCACCACAGGAGTGTGACATCACTACCAGTCACGAGCTGAACCAACTGTGCTTTTCAGATTGGCAGATTGTTTTTCTTTTACCAATTTTAACATTTTGTTAAGGTTGACATTGTCTGAAGATGATGTTAAGGGTTTAAAATTAAGATTGTTTTAGGTAAAGAATGACTGCAAATGCTCATCTTGATATTGTTTGTTTTCTATTTCAGTATACCTATGAGGGCAATGACATCAGCGACCTGCCTGTGGATTTGTCTGTGGTTTGGAACGGGATTTTTGTCATCGACAACCCCTACAACATCAAAGGTGAGTGAATGAGGTCTTGCACACTGTCAGCCCTCACTAGTTCAAGGTTTTCAGTCTGCACATGTAAATTTAAGAAATCCCTCAAAAGACTCCAGGAGGAGAGAGTTCCACTGGGTATGAAAGTGTTTCTAAGTCTTTTACTTTCTTTACCAACATCATGTGTGTTAACATTTGACATGAGACATTATAGATTTGAATAGATCCAATTTTAAAAGCTTTTTGTCAGTTTTCTTATTTTTTTTATCTGAGTCATGGGGATACATGGTTTCAGAAAAATGGAATCAAGGACCTGCAGTAACTTGTATGTACAGTAGTTTAGTGACTCTCTGAAGAAGCAGAGCTTCTTCCAGCTGCAGGGTAAATCATTTATATTGTGACCAGAATCCCTCAGCATGCCAACCTTTTGCAGCTGATATGCTTGGTCTGTGCTCAAACACTGCATCACTTCATTTATACATGTGTGTATATGTGTATGTGTATATGTATGCATTGTGTGATAGATGGTGATACTGTGTTGGGAACCACTGAAGTGTTGTGTGTACTGCATGAGCTAAGACACCATTAAACTCTGCAACTCTTGAAATGTGCTCATATGCCCGACTGTTAGCACTCACACCAGTTTCAGAGAGCACAGACCGTACATTAGGTCATTTGTATTCACTAAAACATATATTGACTGATAATTATGTCTGTCAAAGTTCAGGTTTTACCCCACAAGACTCTTTTATCATTGCTAATTGGTTGCAAATGAGTTGTGCTAGCAGGTCAGAGTAGTAACAGGCTGAAGCCCTAAGTGAACAGGCAAATGAGTGAGAAACCTGCGTCAAAATGATCAATTTAGTCGGGCAAATTTTCTCTGCGATGGAGCATTAAATTGGAATCTGTTGAACAAAATTGGAGATCTACAGCTTGTGCATTATGCAGAGAGATTTGGCCATAGATCCAGTGTTAAGATAGCAAAACCAGAGTTTTTAGCACATTCCAAGGTAATATTTTTGCACATACAAAAAAAATATGAAGTATGATTCATTCATCATCTATTGCTTGTGAAAAGGGCTTTTTTATTTCCCAGGCTTAAAACAATGATTAATAATTTATTTTCTGTTAGTGATAATCGCCAGCTGTAAATCTGAAAAAGGTTATTATTATTCCAAGCAGTTGAGGTAAGATCGTTGTGATAGTTATGGGTTGGTAGTGTTTTTTTGGGCGATAGTGTTTAAAATACAGCATACATGGTTCATGAATCAATGTATGGAAGACATACAGTACTTTGAAAATATTTGGTGATGCAGAAGCCTTAATTAGCTTTACAGTGATGTGTTCTAAACATTCATTTAAATCCGCAAACCAATTGTAAGCTCCATAATGGATATCTTTACATATCTACATACCTTGTCAGAATGATAAATTACTGAAAGTGCAGCATGCAGACTTCCAAACTTTCACTTTTACAAATACTATCAGTAAGATTACACATACCGTATTTTCCGCACTATAAGGCGCATCGGATTATAAGGCGCACCTTCAATGAATGGCCTATTTTAAAACTG